>JBBBVM010000456.1:4800000-6000000 GCA_037355625.1 Petunia x hybrida
TATGACTGCCATCATTAAGTCTAAACCTCTAAGATCCATTAAACTTGAAGAATTGGTTGGTAGTCTGAAAACTCATGAGATGATGAAAGACTCAAAAGCTAAACCAGATCTCAAGAAGGACAAGACCCTTGCACTTGAAGCAACTGAGGAAACTGATGAATATGTTGATCTGCAATCAGTTGAAGCATCAATGGTTAGTGCTTTAAGACAGAAGCTTAACTTGGGTAGGTTTAAAGGCTTTAAAAGAAGTTACAAGGAAAATTATGAAAGGAAGAACATAGTCGACAGTCCTGACTACTCAGGATGCTTTAAGTGCTTCAAGAAGGATCACGCCGTTATGGATTGTCCTATGCGGGAAATAGAATGGATGAAAAATAGAGCATCTAAGGAAAAGGAAAAGGAGACGTCAAAGGAGAATGACAAAGATAAGAAGAAGACAAGACGACCTCCAAACTTTAGAGCAGAAAGAAGAAAGAAAAAGGAAGCATTCTATGCCACATGGGGACCAACTGATAATGAATCTGATCATGAAAAGGAATCTGGAGATGAATCACCACTAGCACTGATGGGACTGACAGGCATTAGTTCAGATGAAGAAGACCTTCGGGAGTTCAGAGGAGGAAGAGATCCGTCAAAGCCACCTGTGTTCAACGGGACTAACTACAAGAGCTGGAAGAAACAGATGAAGAACTTCCTGCAAGCAACTGATTATAGTCTCTGGTTGATTGTGAAGAGAGGACCTCATGTTCCTGTGAAGAGAGCAGCCAATGGAGTTCTGGTGCCAAAGAAGGTAGAAGAACTAGATCCTCAAGATCTAGACTGGCTACAGGCAAATTCCAAGGCTGAATAGTGCCTGAGAAGAGGGCTAACTAATGATGTGTTAGCAAGGATAGTTGAATACAAGTCTGCCAAGGAAGTATGGGAAAAGCTGAAGGAGTTGTACACAGATGGCAACCAAAGAAGGACTCTGCCCTTATGGCTACCGGTGGAGCAGAAACTACACATTCAGCAGAGGTATGTCTATTTGATCTTAAGGAAAATTTACACATATACTCTACTGAAAATTTGATTCTAATCACAGCCACATTGATTGAGGGTTATGAAAAAGAGAAAATTGAAAAAGATAAATTAACTGAAGAGTTAAGTGATCTCAGAACCAAGCACAAGAGCCTTCAAGAACAAAACATTGAACTAGAAGAAATCAATGCTATCTTAAAAGGGCAGACTCTTGTGTCAAACTCTAAGATCACTTAACTGGAATTGGAACTCAATCAGTTAAGAGAGAGTGTAAATGGTAAGCAAGTAATAAGTGAAGTTCAAACCTTTCTTGAAAATGAAATGAGAAGAGCTAAGGAGATTCTGTATCAGGAAACTGAAAAGAATAGGATTTTAAATCAAAAGGTTGAAAAATTTGAATTTGAGCTTACCAGATTAACAAAATGGAATAAATCATCTGAGGCAATGAAATGGGTTTTTGAAAATCAAAACAAGGGAAAATAAGGGCTAGGAACTGTTGCCTTCATATAATCCTAAGAGCAAGTATGTGGGATTGCCTTGCAACATGCTATGTACCTTTTATGGTGAAACTGGACACTACAAACAAAGGTGCATGAATGTTAGCAAGACAAAGGCCAAGAATAAGAGAAGTGTTCTACCTAAATGGGCTAGACATGATTTGATTTATCCATTCTCTCGTAAGAAGGGACCCAAGCTTGTCTGGGTTCCTAAAGCTAACCTTTAATCTGTTTTGCAAGCTTGAGTGAGGGAGAACAACCCAAGCTGGATTCTTGATAGTGGTTGTTCAAAGCACATGACAGGAGACAGAAGAAATTTTCTCTCACTCGCAGCATTTCAAGGAGGCAGTGTGGCCTTCGGAGGAAAAAGTGGTCAAATCATAGGAATTGAAAAGATTGGGAGAACTCTAGATCATGCAATTGAAAATGTTTACTGTGTCGATGGTATCAGACACAACCTACTGAGCATCTCCCAACTGTGTGATAGAGGAAATGAAGTGAGTTTCTCCTCTGTAGGATGTATTGTGAAGAATCTACAGAGTGGAGAAATTATTATGGAAGGAAAAAGGGTGAACAACGTATACAAAGCATCACTGAAGTCATTGCCTGAAAACAACTTAACATGCTTGAACGTGCAAGAAAGTGACTCTCAGATGTGGCACAAAAGAATGGGTCATGCAAGTCTCTCACAACTGAATAAGCTTGTATCTAAGGAGCTAGTTCGTGGATTGCCAAGCAAGAGATTTGAAAACATAAAAATATGTGATGCGTGTGTGAGGGGGAAGCATGTGAGATCATCCTTTAAGTCAAAAAAGGTGGTAAGTACATCAAAGCCACTGGAATTATTGCATATGGATCTGTGTGGACCCATGAGAGTTAGGAGCAGAGGAGGAAAGAGGTTCGTATTCGTAATTGTTGATGACTATTCTAGGTACACATGGACCTTGTTCTTGGCATCTAAAGATGAAGCCTTTGACAGCTTCAAAGACTGGGCTGGTGTTGTGCAGAAAAGGTTAAGCCTAGAACTCATCAGTATTAGATCTGATCATGGAACGGAGTTTGAAAACTCAAAATTTTCTGAGTATTGTGCAAAGTACAGCATTGATCATAATTTCTCTGCACCAAGAACTCCACAACAAAATGGAGTGGTTGAAAGGAAGAACAGGTCCCTGGAGGATATGGCAAGGACTATGTTGTTGTCAAGTGGGCTTGCAAGAAACTTTTGGGCTGAAGCAATAAACACTGCATGCTATTTGCTAAACAGATGTTCCATCAGAGCAATTCTTGACAAGACCCCATATGAGCTACTCAGAGGAAGGAAACCAAATATTGCACACCTGAAACCCTTTGGTTGTAAATGCTTTGTCCACAACAACGACAAGGAACCATTGGGGAAGTTTGATGCTAGAAGTGATGAGGCAATATTTCTTGGTTACTCCACTCAAAGCAAGGCATAAAAAGTGTTTAACAAAAGAACACAAACAGTGGAGGAAAGTATGCACGTGGTATTTGATGAATCCGATAAGGCCTTGGGGGAAACTGAGGTGGATGATCAAGTGATTGGCCTAAGTCGGGAAGATGGTGTAGATGAATTGGAAGACTCAGAAGACAAAGAGACATCAGGTGAGAATCCAACCTCACTAGAACAAGGAGTCAACATGACAGGGGGAATATCAGATGAAGTCGATGATCCAGCAAGTCAGGAAGAACCTACCCAAGAAAACGCTGAAGGCTCTTCCCGTCATATTCAACTCAGGCCATGGAAACACCAAAGTTCTCACCCCTTGGAGAATGTCTTATCAGAACTGGACACTGGGATCATGACACTGGGATCATGACCAGGTCAGCCTTGAAGAACTTCTGTGCATTCTTTGCATTCCTGTCATCTATGGAACCAAAGAATGTAAAAGAAGCTCTAGAAGATCCAGATTGGATTTTAGCCGTGCAGGATGAACTTCATCAGTTTGAGAGAAGCAAAGTGTGGCACCTAGTTCCTAAGCCGAAGGACACATCAATAATTGGAACAAAATGGGTGTTCAAGAACAAACTGGATGAGCATGACATAGTGACAAGGAACAAGGCAAGGCTAGTAGTTCAAGGATACAGTCAGGAAGAAGGAATAGACTATGATCAAACCTTCGCACCAGTGGCAAGAATGGAGGCTATTAGGATGTTGATTACCTTTGCTACATACATGGAGTTCACACTATATAAGATGGATGTGAAGAGTGCCTTCATAAATGGCTACCTAAATGAGGAGGTATATGTAATACAGCCACCAGACTTTGTGAACAATGAATTTCCTGATCATGTTTACAAACTGGATAAGACACTCTATGGATTGAAGCAAGCTCCTAGAGCCTGGTATGAAAGACTTTCAGGATTCTTGCTGAAGAATGGTTTCTCAAGAGGAAAGATTGACAACACATTATTCCTTAAGAAGAAAAGAAAGGATCTATTGGTGGTTCAAGTATATGTTGATGATATCATTTTTGGAGCCACTGATGATGAGCTATGCAAGGGGTTTGCTGATCTGATGGGAAGTGAATTTGAAATGAGCATGATGGGTGAACTAAATTTCTTCCTAGGACTGCAGATAAAGCAAATGCCTGAAGGGACTATGATCCATCAGCAAAAATATATCAATGAACTTCTGAAGAAATTTGACATGGAAGGAGCAAAAGAAATGACTACGCCCATTGCTCCTGGAACCAAGCTGGATATGGATGAACTAGGTCTTTCAACTAATGAGACAAAATATAGAGGAATCATAGGTTCACTTCTCTATCTCACAGCTAGTCGACCTGATATAGTATACAGTGTGGGACTGTGTGCTAGATTTCAGTCCAAGCCAAAGGAGTCACATCTGACAGCTGTGAAGAGGATTATGAGATACTTGAAAGGAACTCAGGACCTTTGTCTTTGGTACCCAAGGAGAGGTACTTTTGAACTAATTGGTTTTGCTGATGCAGATTATGCAGGTTATTTGGTGGATAGGAAATGCATTTCAGGAATGGCACACTTTCTTGGTCCCTGCTTAGTCTTTTGGGAAACAAAGAAGCAAAACTCAGTAGCCTTGTCTACTGTGGAAGCTGAGTATGTAGCAACTGCATCATGCTGCTCACAACTGCTATGGATCAAACAGCAGCTAGAGGACTTTGGAATCAAGTGTGGAGCAGTGCCAATTTTCTGTGATAATACAAGTGTAGTGAATATTGCCAAGAACCCAGTCCAACACAAGAGAACAAAGCACATTGACATTAGACACCATTGTCTTAGAGACAATGTAGAAAAGGGTCTGATTACTATGAATTCTTGCAGGACTGAAGATCAAATTGCTGACATATTTACCAAAGCATTGAACAAAGTGCAGTTTGAGAGGAACAGGTTGGAGTTAGGGATGACCAAAATACACGGATGACCCAGCAGGTGGTCCCTCAATGATTGGTTAGTTAAGTGTTCAATAATTTGTGTGTAACATTTGTTATTATTGTTCACTATAACATTGTACTTTATTAAGTATACTTGTTCAGCTTTTAAGCACCAGGTGAGGATAATGTGATCCCATGAAGAACCTACTATGTACTGAGAAAGAACCGACTGAAGTATGAGGAATCATGTCCAAGTACAGTCACACTACCTTGCATGATAGAAGTCATAACTGAAATCAAATTGTCAATTATACGTGTGTCAAGGGAGACTTTGCATGTTCTTATAACTGTCCTAAATTATAGGAACAGATTCCTTTTTGGGATAGAATTCTATTAGACTTGTATGGACCCCATTACTTGAAAAGGTTTTAAATTGAGTAAGTCCATAACCGTCAAATCCAAAACTCTTCCCAGTTTTCGAAAGTTTTAAAAAGCTGCTTTTTACTTTTTATGTCATCATTTCTTTGGCTTCCCTAGAAACCGTCTCATCACCAAAACCCTTTCCCCTCCTTCGATCAACATAGAACACATATACTCAACAACCTCCGTTTTCTCTCAACCTACTTTCTTTCTAAAAAATTCAAGCCAGAAAATCTTTGTAATCTCAGTCAAAACCCCAATAATTTCATCATGTCTCAAGCACAATCTTCATCAACATCATCCACAAAAATTCTCAAGAAATCTACTGCAAAACCCCCTCCATCCACCCTTGCAGAAAGAATTGTGAAGGCCAGGACAAAGTTTCTCAAAAAAGGGGAAAAGAAGTTGGTCAAGAAGATGCTGTCAAGATCTCTGTCTACTACGCCTACAAAACAAGTTTCATCCGAGGGAATAAAAAGTCCTGATAAAGTGGGTATTGAAACCCTAGTAAAAGGACTAGATGAAATCGTAGGAGTGGTAGAGTCTGGTGATAAAACTGGTAGGGGGAATGTAGTTGAAACGAAGCAAAAAGATGTTCAGGAAGAACCTAGGGTGAGTTTGCATGTGCCTGTAGTAGAGAAGACTGCGTTAAAGGTTGATGTAGCAGGAAGAGTAATAGAACAACTGAGGGAGGATGATTTTGTTGAGTCCCTTAAGGAACGTGTTAATGAACCAAGTTCTAGTGTTGTGGTTGCTGAAGGTGAGTCAAGTGGTGTCTGTCCTTGAGGGTCCAGTAGATGGGGGACTTAAATCTGCTGAGGACTCACAGGATTTGAGCAAAGAACCTGGTTCTTGCCCAGATCCTACAGAGGCTGATGACGCAGGACTCAACTGGACAGAGTCTGAAGAAGAAAAAGATGAGGAAGTTGGACAAAAGAAAAGTGAAAGTGAGAAAGTTACAAAGGAAGCGGAAGAAACAAAGAGGAAAAGGTTGGAAAGACAGTTTGGTGAGGAGGATGAGAGGCTGGTGTGTGAGGAAGAGGAAGAAGTGGTTTTTGTAAGGGAAAACGGAGTAGAGCCTGACAAGAGGAGGAGACTGGTGAAAGGGGGAATGTCAGTGTCAAAAAGCAAGTTACTTGATGAATCAAGTGAAGAAAGTGGTGACAAGGCTGTTGCTGAGCCAGTGGCTAGGAGAGTTGGAACTAGATCTGCTCTGAAGTAACAACTGGAGTCTGTTGGTAAGCTGGAAAGAACAATTGCAAATGTGAGAGACAGAGAAGCAAAGATAAGGAAGGAGGAAGAAGAGAAAGCTGGTAAGGCAGAGGAAGAGAGTGACGAGGCTGGCAGTTATGTGGAGCCAAGTGATTCTGAGACTGACAATGAAGCAGAGAACAGGAAAAGAAGAAGAGGATCTGAAGAAGAGGTAGATTTTGTGGCTTTCTTTGCAAAGCATCAGGTGCTGCCTGTTAGCATTCTGCATGATGAAAAGGAACATCATATGAAACCCTTGCTCAGAATGATAGGTGACCAAGGGTGGCTAGGCTTGTTTGGAAACAAAGACAGGATGTTATTCTCAGATGAGATCAGGGAAATTTTATACAAATTGCAGGGTGGTTGCCAGGAGAGTGTTCACTATTGTGAAGGGAGTTGAAATAGAGTTTGGGAGAAATGAGCTAGGGGTGATCCTTGATATACCTGCTGAAGGTTATGGAAGGTATATTAAGCTGAAGTGGCCCAAGAGGACAGATGGAATAACCCCTCTGAGTGTGGTCAAGAAATTTTCAGGGAAACCCAAGCTTAGGAAAGAAAGGAAGATAGACAAAAAGGAGATGGAACCAGCACACCAGTTGCTGTTTGAGTTTGTGCACAGGTTCCTTCTGCCCAGAGGAGAAAGAAACAGTGAAGCTAGTGCTCTAGACCTAACCTACATGGACCTGCTGGATAGGGGTGAGAATAAACTTGCCTGGGCTAATCATCAGACATATTAAGAGGATTGCAGATACAGATCAAAAGCCACATTCTTTAGTGCATTCCTATGTCCTTCAGCAGGTTCTAGAGCATTTTGGGGTTCCACTGGAAGCAGGGAAAAAGCCGACCATTCATCAGATGTTTCGGCACAATGTGCTTAAAAACTGTGACTTCTTCAAAGAAAGGAGAGCTTCCAAGAAGCCCATGCAGGTTGAGCAAGAGCTAGCTGAGGAGAGTGAGGATTATGGACCTGAGGAGGCCATTATTGCTGTGAAGGAACTGGAGAGCCATGTTCTTGAAGTGAATACAGAAAATGCAGAGCTTCACAGACAGCTGAAGTTGAAGGATCAAGAAATTGATCGCTTGAAGATAGACTGCCACAAGTATGAGGCCGAGCTGGTGATGGAAAGGGCCAAAAATAAAAAGCATCTTGCGGCACTTGTTAAACACTTCAACCTTCAGCCTTGAGTCCTCCTGTCCTACCTTCCTGTCCTTTCTCCTTACTGTTGTTATTTTCTTTCATTCTCCCTGCACATGTGATGATGTTTAAGACAATTTATTTTCAGTTGTGTACTTTTTGATAGGGTTGTGCTGCTGTCACACCCTGGATGATTTTAAACTTCTCTTGTTTACAGTCTGTTTGCTCTATGGTACTTGGTTCTTGTTGGGCCCTTAGCCTTATATCTGTGTGTTTAAATTTTTAGCTGACTTGTTGCCTTGTGCTCTAGACTGGATAGTACTAACTGGTTCATGCAGGTATCTGAATCTTTTCGATGATGCCAAAAGGGGGAAGAAGGAAATGGGGTGTTTGTGACCTAACTCATCTGTGTTAATGTTTTCTCAATCTGTTACTTTTGTTTTTGTTTTTGGGAAAATTTTGTCTATTCAGGTTCTTTGGCAACATTTGTTTGTCATCATCAAAAAGGAGGAATTTGTTGAGAAGTGGTTTTGAAGAATGACAAACAAGAAGGACTCAGTGGTCTCGTAGAAGAACCTCATCCTTGAATAGAAGGGCACGACTGGTCGAAAAGATCTGAGGGTTGCAAATCCCTGCGGAACTAGGAATAGTGGCGCGTGATGAATATGCATCCTAGTCAGACTAAAAGAGGCGGTGCCCAGGCTGTATCTTTGAAGTACGAATTGAAGTTGGACTCTAACAAGGAAAAGAGTTACAAGGAATCTTGTCTTACCATAATTACAAGGATTTCTTGTGAGACTCAACTAGGGTTGCAAAGCCCATATAAATACAAGTAGTTGATGCAGCCGAAATTAGTTATTCACAAACTAAGAGTTGAGAGCATAAAGAGGCGATCTAGCAGCTTTCTACGTGAGATAACTGAAGAAGACAACTGTTATACTTGAGTTGATTGAGTCTAGATATTCTGTCTAGGTTCTTTGCGTTGTAAGTTGTCTTATTGTGAGCGATCATTATTTTTACCTATTGGCTTATAGTAGAAGCATATGTATTAGGTGAACCTTCGAGAGATTACTTTGTAAAGCTAGAGTTTAGCTTTGTTTAGTGATTAGGGTCTAGAGTGTAGCCCCTTGGTTACAGAGTCTTGTAATCAGAAACTTGCTCTTTGTGTTAGTGGATTGAGTTCTGATATCCCAGAGTGTGGGTCGTGATTTTTCTCCCTTGAGCAAGGAGTTTTCCACGTAAAATCCTCGTGTCTGTTGTGTGTGATTGGTGTGTGTTGCAGTGTTCTAACAGCAGAATTGCAGAGACAAGAACAGGGTTCTTGACTCAGGAGAATCGAGTTCTTAAAGTGAAAATCGGTGGACACTATTCAACCTCCCTCATTCTAGTGTCCTTAGGAGGTGCATAGATTATAACACATTGGGACACATGTACTTTGAATGCGACTATGCAAAGACTATCTGGACTACTATCCTGAATTGGATGGGGGAGGACCATCAGGTTACTACCTGGGAAGAGGAGATTAAGTGGATGGGGAAACAGGCCAAAAGCGGGAGAGTGCGAGCTGCGATATTAAGGTTCCTTTTTTCAGCAATAGTGTATCATGTATGGATAGAAAGGAATAAACGCAGATTTCAAAATCAAGAGCTAACTTGCATCCAAAGAATCAGCGGGATAATTTGTCAACTATACCTTTGAGGGCAGACAAAAGTGAAATGGAAGAATAGATTAGGAGAATTAAATAGATACACCGTCTAATACTCTTTGATATGTACATAGCAGTATTCCTAGACAGAGATAGTGGTAGCTCATAGTTATAGTACAGTGAAAAGTACACTAGGGGGCAATTCTTAGCGTGAGCTATATAACATCAGAATAATAACTTCTCATGTTAGATTCTACAAATATATACAGTACTCGCCTCATGGTTCATCTATTTATTTTCTCAAATTTGGTAAAAGTACGTATACATTATGCCCACACACTCTTGTTATAATTAATATTTTATTTGTCATTTTTGAGCTTTTTACATTTATAAAAAAAATCATAAATGAATTGACTATATTTTACTAACTTACTCTTATTAATTATACTTTGAAACTTTTAAATTATTTGACTACGATTTAAATAAAAATAAGATAGATACTAATGATAAGGTTAAAATTGGAAGAACGTTATTAAATCTCTCTTGATTTACTAAAAGTGATAAGTAAAATTGAAAAATTATGTGAGAAATAAAAATGAGTGGAGGAAGTATATTTGAGATGCATGAATTTCATCAAAAAAGGACAGAACAAACATGAAATGGAACCCCACGACACCATGTTGGCTGTCTTTAGATCCAGCGTTTCTTTGGTTAATTTAACAAAATTCTGTCCTGCTACCGAAATTAAATTTGCTTTTATTTTGTTTGATTTAACAATGAATTTCATCCCCCAATCTTGTCAGGAACATAGGATTCCTATTCTAAATCTATCCAATATTCGCATGTTAACAATGTATGTAACAGATTTAACAATCTTTTGGATAAAGGTAGTTTTATGAGGCGCTAATTAAGTCATAGGAAAAGGCAGTGAAATAGCTAAAAAATTGCAGACTGTTACCTTTCTTGTTTAACTTCCTAATATTTCTTCTTCTTATTTATATCAGAGTCTAATTTCTGTTCATTGAAAGTATAATCTTTTAATTTATGTAATCAAGTAAATTTGCCTATAACAATATGATAATTTGAAAAATAACCGAGTACATGAAGGATTTAATTTTTCTTAGAGGTTGGAATTCTATTGGGGTGTGGGGTTGGGAATCATCAAAACAAAACGTATGAAGGGTTTTAATTTTCTTTTTCTTTTTTGTATAAGTAAAATCCGTGATAGTACTCTTGAGTATTTTGCTATTTCTCAACCCTTTACTTGTTCTTTTTTTACCATACAAAATATTGGGTTTTTTATTTTATTTTTTATTCTGTATATTCACTCGAGAAGACTAATGTTACTATTACAAATCAATGCGAACATATATAACCGTGAGCTTTCATAACATATTGTACCTGTTATCAAAGTAAGGGACATGAGGAATTTTGTTATGAATGATACAAAAGCACTTTAACTCTCAATAATGTCCCTACTTTTGAAGTTGTACATATATCAAGCCTTTACTTTTAAGAGTAAGCAACGCACTGAAAACAATCAAAGGGTGTGAGTATGCCTATATTTGATAACTATATTGTAACAACAATTTTGGCATGTCAATGCCTAATAAAATGATAGTCTTAATTTGCATCCGTAGCTGAAGGATATATACGATAGTTTGGTTTTTTGCACATTTTAAATTAAATTATTTAGAAGTCAACTACGAACTCATATAATAGAATGTTTAAGGCATATAACCAACTGGTATAACATTAAACTGTACTCCCTCCGTTTCAATTTATGTGACAGTATTTTCTTATTCGTCTATTCCCAAAAGAGTGACAACATTCTAAATTTGGTAAATATTTAACTTCAACATCACAGTATTGCCATTACTGAAATGCTTTACAACCACACAAACATCTTTGTCTTATTTTACACTACAAGTTTCAAAAGTCTTCCTTTATTTCTTATACCTTATGCCGAGTGATACGAAAATTAAAGACACGAAATGAAAAGAACAAGAATTAAAGAAAGACCCAAATTGAATTAGAAAAGATTAAGGAAGTAGATTAGGAAAATTAGCCTAAACACCCCCATAATTGTCTAACAACTTGAACCAATTCTAATTGATCCTCAATTAGCCAAGTCTAATTGCAAATCAAGAAAAATAAGTGTGCTTAAGCAAACAAGCTTAGCCAAAATCCTCACTAGGTTTAATGTCATCAAAACCTAAGTAAACTAATGACAATAATAACTTATATAGTATGGCACAATTTGCCTTAATTGCCCCTTAATATTGGGCCTTCAAAGTCATTAGCAGAAATGGGCTTCTGGTCCTCGTCTCAGCGCGTTCGTGCAAGAACTGGCGCTATCGCGCTGAGCAATAAGTCATAGCCTCGCGATCGCGGCTATGGTTTCGCGATCGCGCAGATGTGGGTCTTCAACCAGCCTCTTGCGCGATCGCGTCTGTAGACACGCGATCGTGCTGTTCTGCCTTCTCTTCTTCCGCGATAGCGTCTGGTGGCTCGCGATCGCGTTGGTCTTCTTTTGGCCTTTCGCGATCGCATCTGTGCACTCGCGATCGCAATGAACAATTTCAGCTTCTGAGGCAGAAAGAAGGCAGAACTGCCCTGAAGCTTCCAGCACTTGCCCCAGCAGCTCCAACTGTGCAAACATGGACTGCAACTGATGCAACTCCCGTACTTGGCTCTTTGTAAATGGTTTAGCCGGGCATCGGGTTGCATCATTCTCCCCATCTTGAGAAGAATCCGTCCACAGATTCACTTGTTTGTCGACTTTGAAGGGAGACAAGTCACACACGTTGAAGGTGTTGTGTACTTGGTAATTGCTTGGCAAGTCCACCTTGTACGCGTTGTCATTGAGGCGTTCAAGGATTTGGAAGGGGCCATCGCCTCTAGGCATCAATTTGCTCGTCCGCTTGTTTGGAAATCTATCCTTCCGGAAATGAACCCACACCCAATCATCGGGCTCGAAGATAACCTTCTTCCTTCCCTTGTTCGCTCTTTTGGAAACTTCTTGATTTTTCTTCTCGAGTTGTTTCCCTACTTGCTCATGAAGTTGCTTCATCTCTTGAGCCATCACCTTGGTATCTAAGCTTAAGACAACATCACTAGACAAAGGCGTATGATCCAAGGGGGTTAAAGCCATACACAACCTCGAAAGACGTCATGCAAGTAGAAGTATGCATGGTTCTATTATATGCAAACTCAATCAATGGTAGATGTTCTTCCCAAGAAGCTAGTTTCCCCTTAACCATTGCTCTAAGCATGGCACCCAAGGTTCTATTGACAACCTCGGTTTGGCCATCGATTTGGGGGTGGCAAGAAGTGGAGAATAACAACTTAGTGCCAAGCCTCCCCCATAGCTCTTTCCAAAAATGACTAAGAAACTTGGGATCCCTATCACTAACAATAGTCTTTGGGACCCCATGCAATTTATGCATATGTTCAACAAACAAATTGGCTACATGAGATGCATCATCAACCTTGTGACGTGGAATGAAATGAGCCATTTTAGAAGATCTATCAACTACCACAAAGATGCTATTTTTTCCCCTTTTGGTCCTAGGCAATCCAAGTACAAAATCCATAGAGATATCAAACCAAGGACCTAAGGGAATGGGGAGGGGTGAGTACAAACCATGTGGAAGTAGCTTTGACTTGGCTTGCCTACACTCCAAGCATTGGCCACACACCCTCACAACATCCACCCTCATCTTAGGCCAATAAAATTGCTCCTTAAGAATCTCCATGGTCTTGCCCACTCCAAAATACCCCCATTAGTCCCCCACGATGTGCCTCTCTCACTAGCAACTCCCTCTAAGATGAACTAGGCACACATAACTTCCCATTCCTAAACAAGAAGCCTTCGAACTTGTGAAACCCCTTTTTCTCCATATCACCACTAGATTCCTCCTCACCACACATTCGATTGAGTCTCCTACCTCTTTCCTTCAATTCACAATTAGCATAAAGTTCCCCAAACTTCGGATCATTAGCATACATCTCCTTCATACTTTCAAAACTCATGAGTTTGGACTCCAAGGTATTCAACAACAATTGCCTTCTTGATTGATGCACAAACTTTCTTGACAAGGCATCCGCCACCACATTCTCTTTCCTCTTTTTGTAATGGATGACATAAGAAAATATTTCAAGGAACTCCACACATTTGGCATGTCTCACATTCAATTTCTCTTGGGATTTGAGGTGTTTTAAGGATTGGTGGTCGGTTCTAATGATAAATTCTTTGGACCAAAGGTAATGTTGTCAATGAGCCAATGCCCTCACCAAGGCATACAACTCTTTATCATAAATGGAGTATTTAGTGGTTGCCCCCTTGAGTTTCTCACTAAAATAAGCAATAGGTTTTTGATCTTGCATCAACACGGCTCCAATTCCTACCCCACTAGCATCAACCTCAATCTCAAAGGTTTTATCAAAGTTTGGCAATTGAAGAAGAGGTGTGGAACTAAGGACTTCCTTTAATTTTGCAAAAGCCTCTTTTTGCTCTTTTCCCCATAGAAACGCCTTATCCTTCCTTATCACTTCGGTCAATGGTGCGGCTAGAGTGCTAAATTTCCTCACAAACCTCCTATAAAAGCTAGCCAATCCATGAAAACTCCTCACATCACCAATGCTTTTAGGAGTAGGCCAATCCCTAATGGCCTGCACCTTAGCCTCATCTACTTCCACACCATTTGCACTCACAACAAAATCAAGGAAAAACACTTTCTCAACACAAAAAGAGCACTTTTTCAAATTAGCAAACAATTGTTCCTTTCTCAAAACATCAAACACTTGTTTCAAATAATTAGCATACTTATCAATAGATTTGCTATAGATAAGAATGTCATCAAAGTAAACTACAACAAATTTTCCAATGAAAGATTTGAGCACATGATTCATCAACCTCATGAAGGTTGAAGGAGCATTGGACAAGCCAAAGGGCATGACAAGCCACTCATAAAGACCAAAGTTAGTCTTAAAGGCCGTCTTCCACTCATCACCCAGTTTCATCCGGATTTGGTGGTATCCACTCTTCAAATCAATTTTAGAGAACACACAAGATCCACAAAACTCATCAAGCATATCATCTAACCTAGGATTAGGATGACGATACTTTACCGTGATCTTGTTGATGGCTCTACAATCCACACACATGCGCAAAGTCCCATCTTTCTTTGGCACTAGGATGACTGGGACCGCACATGGGCTCAAGCTTTTTTGCACAAGTCCTCTCCCAAGCAACTCCTCCACTTGCTTTTGGAGTTCTTTGGTAGCCTCCAGGTTGCTTCTATAAGCGGCCTTGTTGGGCAATTGGGAGCCCGGAACAAGGTTAATTTGATGTTCAATGCCTCTTAGTGGTGGCAATCCACTAGGCAACTCCTCGGGAAAAATGTCTTCATTACCTTGCAAAAGAGAAGAAATGGAACTAGGCAAAGAAGGGGTTAGTTCATTAGTAAACAAAACATGGTCCTTGTGTAGGAGGAGAATCACGGGTGCTCCTTCCTCCACATCTTTCAAACACTCCTTCCTAGACAAGAACAAGCTCACTCTCTCTTTTGTTTCCTCACTCTTTTGTGTGACAACTCCCACTCTCCTATCCTCCACAACTCCCTCTTTCTCTCTTTTCAACTTCAACTCCCTCATCTTCTTATAACCCTCACTCACTTGCGCCGGGGTCAATGGGTTGAGAACAAACTTCCGACCCTCCACTTCCAAGGCATACTTGTTAGTCTTTCCATCATGCCTTGCCAAGCGGTCATATTGCCAAGGCCTACCAAGCAAAACATGACAAGCTTGCATAGGAACCACATCAAATAAAAGCTCATCATGGTAGTCCCCAATCTTGAATTTAATAAAAGCTTGTTTGGTCACCTTTAGCTCACCACACTCATTCAACCATTGTAGCTTGTAAGATTGTGGACGTTTTCTAGTGGGTCGTTTGAGTTTCTCAATCAAAGTGGTGCTCACCACGTTGACACAACTACCACTATCAATAATTAGAGAGCAAGTAGTCCCTTGAACCTTACAATATGCATGGAACAAATTCTCCCTTTGACTCGACTCCTCCTTCACTTGCACCCCCATTATTCTTCTCACCACAAGAGTAGCATATACTTCATCTAATTTCTCACCTACCAATGGACCCTAATCAAAACTATCATCACATGGCATACCCCTATCTATCTCCTCATCATCACTACCACCCGTTTCATAGCCTCCATCACCCAAATCAACAATAGTTCTCCTATTTGGACAATCTCTCATCATGTGGCCTTTGCCATTACACTTATAGCATTTAATGTTAGACAAGATTTCATGTTTAGCTTTGTTACCTCGCACCTTTGGCTCTTCTTTGGGCTTGGCTTTTTTAAAGTTGCCTTTGAACTCTCGTTTGGGCTCCTTTGCTTTGTCCCATGGGGTATAGGCCTTCACATTATCTTTCCCTTTGTTCCAAGTGGAAGGGATGTTTTTGGTCTTGTAGGACTTGTCTAATTTGATCCCTTTCTCCACCTTGAGAGCTGCTTGGAATGCATCATACAAGCTTTCATATCGGTGCAAGTCCATGGGAGAAGATATCTCCCTATTCAAACCTCCACAAAAATTTGGTATGAGGGACCGATCACCATCTTGTATGTTGGACCTTGTCCAGTCTTCTCAAATTCATCAAAATACTTCGTCACGCCCTTGTTTCCTTGCCTCAAATTGTAGAACTTTTTTATCAATTCATCCTCATAGTTTGGAGGTAGAAATCGAGCCTCCATTATGGTTTTCAAAGCCGCCCATCCCCCATTGGCAATGAGCCCTTGTGTTTCCCTTTGCCTTCGTTTGGACTCCCACCAAGTAGAGGCATAATTTTCGAATTGAGTGATGGGATACTTGACCTTTGTAGCCTCTTGGACGTTGTTGGTTTGAAAGATTCTCTCCATCTTGACCACCCACTCGAGATACTCCTCGGGATCACTCTCTCCTTGGAAGGTAGGTAGGTTGATCTTGATAGTGTTCAACCCTCTATCATCCTCATGATGTCTCCGTTATCCACCATAACCCCCGTAGTCATAGTAGTCCCCATCCCGCTCCACTCTCTCTTGGTAACCTCCCCCAAATCGACCACCTCGACCCCTAGCTCCCCCTTGTCGTGCATCCTCCGGATAGTGAAATGGGTCATTATCATAGTTCTCATGTACATGAAAATACTCATCTTCATGTGGCCTTGGAGTGTTATCCCTTGGTGGTTCATTTCTTGGAAGATCATGAATGGGATCCCTTGCTTGTGGAGTGACATTTGGAGATTAGGTATCTTGGACCACCATGTGAGAGTAGCGGTCATTAGCCCGAGAGATTCGACTAGGCCCATCACCTCGCACCCCCACGGTTGGAGGTGTGTCAACCACTTGCTTACCCATTTCCCGAAGTTTATCTTTTAGAGATAGCTCATCAACCGTCTCCTTCATTCCCTCAAACTTATCTTGCATTGAGTTAACACTTATCATCAAGGCTTGCATCATGGTTTTAAGTTCCATGTCCGCCTCGACTCCCTTTTAAGCCATCGTACCTACAAACAATTAAACAAATAAGGTTAGTAGAAAGAGTCCTCACTAAGTCGCTCCCTAAGTGTTTGCACTCAAATTGATGTCACTCAATTCACTCATATTTGCACTCAACAATTGACTTTTACTCGCTCTATTACTCTCACCACACTTGCCTTTTTCCACTCTTGGCTATTGCAAGTTTGTTCTTCGCACACTAAATCCGACTTGACAATCAAACTCAAACTAATTCAGGATGGAAAGGAATTGTTGTGACAAGAAACAGACAATTGAAACTAACGGACGAAATTTAGGAAAATTTAAAGAAAGGAAAGAAGAAAGGCACAAATCGATTGGCACGAATTGGATTCGGATTTGGATGAAATTATATTTATGATCTAGAAACTCACTGCTCTTGATGCTGAAATTGGGTTCTGGTTGATTGGAAACTGTTACGGGGCTGTTGCGAGCAATCTGTCTAAGAAACTGTTTTTCTAGAATTTGTTGTTCAGTGCGATCGCGTGAGTAATGTCGCGATCGCGAAGGCTACTCTAGAAGTTCTGGCGCGATCACGTAAGTCTGTCGCGATCGCGTAGGCCCTTTAATTCTTGGCCTGCGCGATAGCGCTGGATGGCGCGCAATCACGTAAGCTTCTGGGCCTGAAGCAAACCCGATTTTCAAACCCTCTTTTCCACTTGAATCTTCACAAACCACCGTGTTTTTGCTCTAAATTTGAGATTTATACTCCTTGTTGGTCCGTGAACAAACCCCAGTAGTTGAATCTTCAATAGCAACAACCAATTTCAAAAGCCCCAATTTCTTGATGAAGAACTCTAATTTTTCAATCTTCAAATCAGCACCCAATTTGTTGTTGTTCGTTCAATTCCTTCTAGGAATAGCTTCTAGAAACCAATATCTTCAGTTGGTAACAAAAATTTCACCCAAAAGAAACCTAATCTTAAGATTCTTTTTTTTTTTTTTGGATTTTTTGATCTTTTGGTTTTTTTTTTAATGATTTGAGGAACAAATTTGGGTTAGTGATTAAAAAAACAAACACTAATCCAGCTCTGATACCAAATGATACGAAAATTAAAGACACGAAATAAAAAGAACAAGAATTAAAGAAAGACCCAAATTGAATTAGAAAAGATTAAGGAAGTAGATTAGAGAAATTAGCCTAAACACCCCCCTTAATTGTATAACAACTTGAACCAATTCTAATTGATCCTCAATTAGCCAAGTCTAATTGCAAATCAAGAAAAATAAGTGTGCTTAAGCAAACAAGCTTAGCCAAAATCCTCACCAGGTTTAATGTCATTAAAATCTAAGTAAACTAATGACAATAATAACTTACTCCCTCCGTCCCAATTTATGTGTCACCATTTCCTTTTTTGTTTGTCCCAAAATAAGTGGCACCTTTCCTTATTTGACAACTATTTAATGCATCATCTCTATTTGACCCTTGTTGGGCCCTACATACTTTTAAACCTACCAACAACTTTTTTATTACTCAAATCTTCTCTCTCTTACTTTTTCAAGGGTAAAATTGATATTTAACAAGGTCAACCTCTATTTTCTTAATCTCCGTGCCCGTTCAAATGGTGCCACATAAATTGGGACGGAGGGAGTATATAGTATGGCACAATTTGCCTTAATTTCCCCTTAACATTGGGCCTTCAAAGTCAATAGCTGAAATGGGCTTCTGGTCCTCGTCTCAGCGCGTTCGCACAAGAACTGGCGCTATCGCGCTGAGTGATAAGTCATAGACTCGCGATCGCGGCTATGGTCTCGCGATCGCGCATACGTGGGTCTTCAACCAGCCTCTTGCGCGATCGCGTCTGTGGACACGCGATCCTGCTGTTCTGCCTTTTCTTCTTCCGCGATCGCATCTGGTGGCTCGCGATCGCGTTGGTCTTCTTTTTGGCCTTTCGCGATCGCGTCTATGCACTCGCTATCGCGATGAACAATTTCAGCTTCTGAGGCAGAAAGTAGGCAGAACTGCCCTGAAGCTTCTAGCACTTGCCCCAGCAGCTCCGACTGTGCAAACATGGACTGCAACTGATGCAACTCCTGTGTTTGGCTCCTTGTAAATGGTTTAGCCGGGCATCGGGTTGCATCACCAAGTCAAACTATGACACATAAAATGGAACGGAGGGAGTATAATGATAACTTCTTTGCATAGTGTGTAGTACAAATAAAATCTCCAATTCTTACTTTTAACAAGCGCGTGAGGTTTTTTTTTTTTTTTTTTCTGTAATGTTTTGCTGTTAAAAGTATTATAACACCGTGAACGTGCCAAAGAAAAGACTTGAGCTGGAAAGGTGAAAAAGAGAGCTCACTGACGGTTATAAAGGTCACTAAAGTCAATATATAGTTAACCACTTTCTGCTTCAAACATGAATTGTAAACTTCCTTCCCCAAAAGTCACTCTCATGAATTTCATTACATTAGTCGAATCAAAGTCATCCTCAATTCACTAGTTAGATTAATTTAACTTCACCCATTTAATATGATTCATTGAAAATGAGTGCCTCTATAGAAGTTTGTCTTTTATATGGCTCCACTTGAGACTTATGATTAACCGTGAAAGAATTTCATCCGTTCTACTATAATAGTGTGTTAAGGCATGTAAACATCAAAGTTTTGTTAGATTTGTTAAATTTAGGTTAATCTATTATATGGGCTTCTTCAACCCTAATGGTTCATTCTAGGTTTCTTAGAGGCTACTCCACCTTAAACCCTAGCTTACTCCTATATAAAGGGTCACATATTTTCTTTAAAGAGCATTTCAAAAAATATCAAGAGATGACAAAAGGCAAGACACCAAATGTCTTTCAAGTCATTTCTTGATAATCAAATCTGTCAAGAAGATCTATATCATCCTACATTCGAGAAACACGCTATTCTAGCCCTCGGATTGTGGATAAATATTTAGGGAGATTGTGGATAAATATTTAGGGAGAAGAATCAAGGGATAAACAGAATTGTACCTACAATTGTGATGAATAATATATCCCTCTTTTCTTAATTTATTTGTGGTTGCAATTTATTTTTCATACTTATGAAAATTTGTTGCAAACACTGCAATCCAATATTTTTATCTTCTTCAAATTTTTTCCGGTCGAAAAAAAACTGTAGGGTTTAATATTTTTTTTACTTTTAACTTATTAATTATATGAAAATGCACTGTAATTCTTCATCTAATTATCTAACTTAGTCCGAATCCTCGACCCACCGGTTGAAGGTGGAGAGAGCTTACGATTGTACACTGTATGTCAACTCCTCGACTCCAAGGTTTAGTAACTTTAGTTGAGCTTCAGGGATATTGCTTTTCTAGAAGTAAAATAACTTGATATCTTAAATTAATAGGATGGAATCAAGTAACTATAGTACTTATATTGTTGATTTGTTGTGTTAACCATATCATTATTCGCGTTAAATATTAACAGAAGAACAAATGTACATAATTTGGTCCAGTAGATCTTTCGATAGGTTAAATCTATGCTCAATATGTACCAAAAAATTGTAGAAAATGTTGAATTATTGATATAAAAAACGTATATTCTCATACCAAGCTCAAATCAAAGCCAAGGTTGTTAACAAATAAGTAACTAAATGAGTTGTTTTTTAATGTCTCCAATCTAAAACAAGACAAAATGGCAAGCTTAGAAAAGGAAATATCCCCAAAACTTCCATGTGCATGCACATGCACATGCTCATTAGGATTGTCATTGAATATGAGAGAGAGAGGAGCTTAATGTTACTGCAGTAGATCCAAGCTACTACATATGTGCATGTTAAACACCATCAATGAGTACAGTAAAATGATTAGAACCATTCATTTTTAACCAAAGGTTTTATCCGTTCTTAATTACTTGGAACAGTGAACAGTAGGATGGCTAAAGCCAAAAAATGCATGTGAAATGCACATGGAAGAAAAGCTTAGAGCTGGTTTCATGTTGTGCACGTAAAAAGCCTCTTTTTCTCATTCAATTACCTTACACTGCACGTCTCTCCCTCATCACAACACCCCCCCCCCCCCCCCCTCCAACACCATCCAAAAAAGTTTTCCCTCCTTTTTCCACTTCAATATATTGACATCTGCCATAGTACTAATCATCCCACCATTTCTTGTCCACAACCTTTCATCACATCCACATAGAATTCCACTAAGAAAACCATGTCTACAGATCTAGAATTCCCGCAAGACTTCCTAAAGATCAAAATACCAAATATCAACGTAACAGCAGCTTCTCCTCAAAATTCTAATATTACTAATGATGAAGATGATGAATGCAAAACTCCAAAGTCTCAATATTTGATCCCTAATATTGATGAATTCAAAACTCCAAAGTCTCCTCAATATTTGATCCCTAAAGTTTTCAGCTGTCCACCAGCACCCAAAAGGCCAAGAAGGGTGTCTTCATGCAAAAGGAAATTAGTAGATGAATTACAGTTTTGCAAGATCATAGCAAAAGATAAAGACAAAGAGTCATTTTTCAAGAAAAGAAGATGTCTTCATGTGTAAATGAATGATGACTCCAAAAATGAAAAGAACTTTCAACGAATTCAAGATCACTTGCCATGATTGTAATTCACTGCCCTAGCTGCAAGAATTCAAGAAAGTGATGTATGTATTTATCACGCTTCTTTTTTTTTTCCCTTCTTATGTTTTTGCTATGTGAAATATTTTATTAACTTAGATGTAGCAGTTGTTACCTTTTCAAGAATTCAGTCGAATGGAGACCTGAATTTGCATCCTATATATAGAAGGTGTCAACGAAACTTCTAGCTAATTTAAATATTTGTATCATTTATTACCATAGTAGAATTTTCTGACGTTGTACTGGTTTCATCTTGAAGAATTTATGAATGACAAATTTTGAGTAATTGAGCATTTCCATTCTTTTAATTTATTCCGCTATTCATAAGCTCGTTATAGCTGGTAATGAGGAATAAGATAGATGTTAGATCATGTGGTCAGGATTGGAGCCAGAAATTAACGAGAGAGGTTGAAAGCATACACATCATTTTTGTAACAAGAGGGTTTAATAGTGTATAATCTGAAAACACTCATTTTTATCCTATTTGCATAGTATAATTTTTCAAAAAAGATGATTTAATTAACTGTATATAGCTCGCCACTGCATGTGGTAGAGATTATTGCTTTTCTCAATTAGAAAGAAGCAGTGACTTAGAGAGAGGCTTACCTCGGAGTTTTTCTTTTAGGGAACCTTCCGAATTCCGATATTTACAATATATTGGACGGATAATTTAACTTCGTTTTAAGTAGATCCACTTATAAGAATATATATAAACTGCTTTCTATCAAAGATTTTCATTGTAAAGAATTGAACACGAGTTATTTAAAATTGGATAAATCACAACTACCCCTATATACCTATTGATTACTCGATCCTTTGAAGGTAACGCCCATTTGAAGGCTAATCATGGCATCTGTGAATGGTCTGTAAGCAAGCTATCTACTGATAGTCATATACTCCGATTTCATGGATGATGACTAGCGTTTTGTATTGGAATAAAAGAATATGCAGATCAATGCTGCCTTTTGCTTTGCCACCTAAAATAAATCACCCCGAGTTAAAATTTAGTTGCAAGAAAATCTCATTATATGATCAGTACATCTTCATCAAAGATCAAAAGTTCGTATGAATTCTAAAGTATTACTATACCTGTCAATCGGGCCGGGCTAGCCCGGTACCGAACCGGACCGGACCGGTAAAAGACCGGACCGGACCGGACCGGTTCATTATAAGCGGTCCGGGTCAAGGAGGAAGCGGGTTGTGAGCCGAGCCGGGCTTAAGAAAAAAGACCGGTTAGCCCGGACCGGTAAAAGACCGGTCTTTGGCCCACGGTGGACCGGACCGGACCGGTTTTTTCATAGAAAAATAATACTATATATCGAGGGAAATTGAGGCATGTTTTTGCCAAGAATCATACAAAATATAATGTAGTATTTAGTCCCTTTTAGAATCCCTCAATATGCAATAGTACAAAGATATTTTTAGCTTCATTAAGTACAACAAATGAACATATTCATTTACTATTTTTTCATTGCTAATCAAGAATATATATTAATTAAGTATTTTATACAACTTATCTTCTTGGTTACGTTGTAAGAGAATTTGATAGTCTCAATTTCTCACCCTTGAGTTGTAGTATTAAAGTTGTATCTATTTGACTAAGCGTACTATAGTAATGATGAGATAGTACTTACTTAAAATAATAACAATGATTTTTTACTTCATGAGAGTGCATCAAATTAACATAGTAATTAAACTTGGTTTCCATCAATGAATCAAAGTATATGATTCTCATAATGTTTGATTCTTTTCACCTTCCTTCTCTTTTTATATAGGATTATATGTCCTTCCAATTGCAAGTACAAAGTGATAGGTTTAGCTAAAATATGAAAAAGAAAAAAAAAACGGACCGGACCGGTCCGGTGCTTAATGGGTTAAGGGCCGAGCCGGGCTTCAATTTTTTGAAAAAAAGACCGGTTCGGACCGGACCGGTAATGGCCCGGACCGGACCGGACCGGTACTGGGACCGGTGAGCCGACTCTTAACGGGCCGGTCCGGGCCGGTCCTGGCCCAATTGACAGGTATAAGTATTACTAGTACTATTTTAGTGTAGTGACTTTCTTACGAATTGATGGTTCGTTGGATCATATCTTTTTGCTTTAACCTAAGTTGTTGTAAGAGGTGCTGATATTTAATCAATACAAAGCTGTCCTCCACATAGAATTAGGGTAGGAATTATTAGTCCTTTCTCCCTGTGGAAGAGATTTGTTGTAGGAAAAAATAGTCTCCGTTTTTAAGAGTGGAGTCTTTTAGTGATAGGTATTTTAGGGTACCTTATATGCTCTCTCTTCTCTTTATCGCCATTGTTGTTTACTCCCTCCGTTTCAAAAAGATTGTCTTAGTTTGACTTGGAGCAGAGTTTAAGAAATGTAGTTTGACTTATGCCAAATCACCTAAATATATATGAATTGTCCATTATACCCTTAAGGGTCCAATAGTCAAACCTTTTAATGTAAAACAGTAAAAAGGACTAGAAAGTTAAAAATTAACATGTCCCTTTCAATAAAACTTTTTAGTGATTACTGATATATTAGAGCGGTAAAATTTTCATTCTTCTTTGTGGAGCCAAAAGTTTGCAATTAACCAAATTCAGCGGAAGATGAGTAGAATTGCAGCAAAAGAGTGAAAGAACAGAAGGGGGAAAAGGAAAATCTTGAGAAATGTATGAAAGAGGTCTGACACATTTGTAGCTTGACTTTTATACGTTTGATCTTTTTACTGTGGTAAAATAATTATAGAATGGTTACTTTTAGATCTAGTGGGGTCTATTCCCCTTTTCAAAAGAAATTATAGTAAGGGTAATATTGGAATGCTAAAAGTAAAAGGTTACCAAATTTAGAATTGTGACAATCTTTTTGGAACGGACTAAAAAGGAAACTAAGACAATCTTTTTGGAACGGAGGGAGTATTATTCTATTATTATTTTATTCTTAGACTTGTATTACTATTGTTATTTAATTTACTTTTGTTGTCAACTTTTTGTTTCTTTTAGTACTCTCAACTTAATTATCTTTTTAAAAATAAAAATATTTTTTTTAGCCGTAGATCTTATCGAAAACAATATTTCTACCTCTCTCAAAGATAAAAATAAAATATACTACACCTCAACCTCATCTTTTGATCAAGACCCATTTATGAAATCAAAATGAGCTTCTTCTTGTTATTGTAAGTTGACATCCATGTTGAAAGTTGAGCGACTAACGCGACATCGGGATTGATAAACTTGATTTCCTATGTTTAAATTAATGGATACAGAGAGAGAATATATGGATTTTTCGCTGAGAACAGATCTGCACAACGTGCTGTTTGTGTTAACATAAATTAAGTACACTATACAAACATTCATGAGATGGTTTGTCCCCCTAACCTTTTACTTAACAATTTGGTTTAAGTAGAAAGAGTCCATTACGTACATATTCTAGAAAGGAATAGTTAACAAGAAATTGATGAGCCGAAATGGACTGACATAATAGTTAATGGGATCTAAGCAAAATAAATATGGGGCCATATTCGTGATCTAAGCAGTGCTCCCTTTGTCCCATTTTATTTGTCGTAGTTTGGATTTCGAGAGTCAAACGAGCTCATCTTTAATCGTAATTTTTATATATATCTTTTAAATATTTTGAGTTGTAATTTATTGTGACTTATAGTACTTTTCATGTAGTTTTCAAATATATAAATTTTATTTAAAAAAAGTTAAAAATTTTATATCCTAATCTACGGTCAAATTTAAAAAGTTTGACTCTCGAAACAGTAACTATGACAAATAAAATGGGACCGAGGGAGTAATATATTTCCATCCCATGTGGGAAACAATTCAATAATATCAAACAAAAAGAAATTTACTAAATGAATGGAAAAAAAAAAAGTATCAGTAAAATTTGTTGGGTGTGAAAAGCTACACGAGAATTTATCTGTCAATCTTTTAAATATAACCAAATTGAATTGACATATAAAAGGCCCATGCAGATGCAATCATATTCGGTCCCTTATTTAAGGCCAATTAATTTTTTATCATTTCGGAGTAAACTTCGGCTTTACCTATGTAAAGGATAGGGTCTTATTAGGGATAAAAGAAAAAAAGTCAAAGGTGGATTCCGTACCTGATATTCGTTAAAAAGGATTAATATTGAGTAATCAAGGTCACAAACTCACAATGATGAAAAGAAGGAGATACATTAGAATTAGAGCATGTTTGGCCAAGCTTCTAGGGGGTCAGAAGTGCTTATTTTTCTCAAAAAGTACTTATTTAAAATTTTTGGGGTGTTTGGCCAAGCTTCTAGGGAAAAATAAGTGCTTTTAAGTGGCAGCAAAAGCTGTTTTTCTGCTGCGTGGAAGAAGCTGAAAAAAGTAGCTTCTTGAAAAAATAAGTGCTTTTGATTATTTGGGACAAGAATACCCATTTCAAACTTCCATATTTAATCAAATTAATATTATTATATATCCATTTTCGTAATTTGATAATTTTTTTAAATATTGGTCAAACACAAATTAATAACAAAAGCATTTCTCTAAAATTTGGTCAAACACAAACTGCTTATCTCATAAAGCACTTATTTGAAAAGTACTTTTGATAAAAAGCACTTCTCAAAATTAGCTGATTTTGGTAGCTTGGCCAAATAGGCTCTTAGAGCTTTTACCATAAGCTACTCTGACATATACTTGTCAATCGGATTGGGCTTAAGGAAAAAACCGGTTAGACCGAACCAGTAAAAGACCGGTCTTTGGCCCACCAATGAACCGGACCGGACCGAATCGGACCGATTTGAGTGCATAGTTTTTAACTTATCTACTTCCTTATAAAATTATGAAAGTAGAAAATCTTGTTGTAGTCAAGAGATATGCAAGTTCAAATTAAGTTTAATTAATTTATGACAATTGATCTCACTAATTTTATAATCTAATTTATTGCTCAAATCTTTTTGAAATTTGTATGCTGAAGTTAATATGTATGGTCAGTGTGAGCCTCCACGCGATGTTGAAGCATATATTCATCAATCTGGAAGGATAGGACGTGCATGTGAGTAATTGCTTCTTAGTTCCATGGAGAACTATGTTACTGGGGGCTTTTTGCTTCTTGACCTCCCCCAAGTCTTCAATTAAAAAAAATAACCTCCATGTTTTAAAAATTGGCTAGATGACCTCCTCTTTTTTAATCAGGATTAGGACTTAATTACACCAAAAAAAATGCCTACACGTCCCAACCCCCCAAGTTCCAAATATTACACTTTAGCCCATTACCAAAAAAGGAAAATCTCCTCCCCCATCCCCCTTCCAAAATTTGTCGCCCTATTCCCCCCCCCCCCCCTTCTCGTTCCAGCCGCCTCCATTGCCCTTTTCTTCAGCTGAACCTCGTTTCAGGGCCCAAATCCAACCATTTTGTTCCATAGCTATCAGAAATCCAATTCCCATCTTTAGTTTGATCTCATTTCTTGATTTATGGTTGTGGGAAGCTTTTAAAATTTCTATTTCAAAAGGTTCTAATCCGTCTATCGTGGTGGGTGCAATTACTTCGAATTGAGTTGATATCAACTTCATCGTGCTATACGAAGTGTTTTATTGAGCTGGTAAGCTGCTTTATCATATCCGCTATTATTTTTATTCCATTAGAACAACTATGCTTTAGTTGCATTAGAACTCTATTTTTGTTCATCGACCTGTTTTAATATATTATTGACTTGTTCATATATCAGTAAATAGAGTTGTTATGGGGTGCTATGCAGTAGTAGGTGCTGATTACAATGGGCAATGGGTAGAGACGCCTAAGTGCTGGTCTTGGCGTTCCAATACTAGTTCAACAGTACCTATTGCATTGAAATTGGAGGGTACATTTGACGAGTTGATTGACAGCGTCATTGAACGCGGACAATTAACTTGTGATCGCGGCGACGAATCCATTAGTTATATGCTTAGTGTTGTGCCTGCTAGGGGAAAAATAGCTCATTCGTTCATTAGGAATGACAGTGATCTGCGCATATACCTCCTAGATGTAGATGGTAATGGTAGTAGGCCTATTCTTTATATTTCGCAGGTCGAGAGGTCCACCGCAGCTTCAAATGCTGGTGCGGAATCTCCCATAGCAGCTGATGATCAAATGGTTGAGTCCAGCAATATTATTGGAGATAGTACTAGTAAATCACTCTTGTACAAGAATGATGAGAAGGCTACGAGCCACCTTCGTAGTGCCTTCGTGGGAGATAAAAGAACCTGTACATGTAAGACATTTATCAAAAGGGCCAGGAAAAGAGTTCAGCACATTCCATCCATCGGTGTATCATTTACGTCCAAGAAGAGAATGAATAAATATTCAAATTGTAAGCGACCCGGCCATAAAAAAATAACTTGCCCTCTAGCTCAAAATAGACAGTGATTTATTATTTATTGCTTTTTCCCTAATGAGTGTAATAATTTATTTTTCTGAACATTTGTAATAACTTGTGAACTGAATAAGTTTTGTATCTTTGCTTCCAATATACCAGTGTTTAGTCTTGTTGTTTATTAGAATTAGATATGTTGATAATAGACCCTTTTTTGCTGCGCTTGAGGTTCTTAACTCTCGATTTTAACAAGTTGACAAAAAATCTTAACTAGCTTTATTGATATTTGTAGTAATTACTGTTGGTTGTAGACTTTTTGAACATAGACCAACTCAGCATAGACTGAAGACATCATTTCCAACAGTTAGCTTGCTAGTGGATTGTGTGGTTGATAATCGGCCAGTTGAAACGCGTGCCAGGTTCTTTAAAGGGTGCACTGTCCAAAGTATGAACTATACCATCTGATACAATGGCTCCAATAACTCCTGTCTTTTGACCTTCTTCCCCTATAGAGTATAAATAGGGCCCTCATTTCCTAATTTTTTTAACACCCATCAACAAGTTAATTCATCTACCCTTACGTTTTACATCTCCTTGATCTCCTCCCAAGCCTCTTAAAACGTGCCAGAAGATGCAGGGGATGCAAGTAACGACTATGTCTGGCCGGATGGAATGTACATCATTACAAGGAACCGTACATGCTTCACTCTTACTGTAAATAGATATACATGTATAAATAATGACCTAGTAAGTTTCGTACCTCGTTCTTTAATATTTGGATTTGTTTACCTTAGTTATTTGGTTTTTAACACATTAAACGTTGTACTCTTTGATTATAGATTTTTCCATGGAACATAGTATATCTTTTACCCAACTACACGATGCAAGATGTTATCTACAATGGTGATGTTAGATACTTCATGGAACTATGTGTGACACCAACTCGCAAAACGCTTCAGCGAGGTTGGTTAAGGTTTATTAATGATTGTCATATCACTCAAGGCCAAGTTCTCGACTTTCAAATAATGCGCCGACATCCTGAACATGGTCTTGGTTTTCGTGTGCATATGATGCCACGAACAAGAGGACCTCTTTAACAGTTTAGTAAAGAAAGCTCTTTTTTTTATTAATATATTTATTAAAAATATTATCAATGGAAATGGGTGATATTTTGTCGGCGTATTAATTTTGGTGTTCCTACTGCTAAGTTTGTTATAAGTTATTATTTTTAGGCAAAGTAAACAGTATTTGACGATCTTCCAATTTACCTTTATTTACTGTCTTATTGTTCATATACTTAGCAAAGTTGATAATAAACTCTAGATGCGCAAGAAATTGGTATTTGTTGGCCATGTATGTGTAGTTGACAATCGATCTTCCGTTGGTGACGTTATACTTTAAATGAGTTTTATTCATCTGTAGTTGAAAACTTTTTCTGGACTAGGAATAAAATACTGTGTAAACTACTATACATTGTCTTCTCTAAATAAATGTTGGATTTAAACTAAATTGAATGTTTGTTGTTCAAGTTGACTATTCAATCATATACTAAAATCGCATAGACTAAAGACAAATACATATTCAAATAATAATAACTAGTTGTCGTATATTAATAGACAACAAACTTAATGAGTAAGCTAAGTATATTGATAGGTAGATAATAGGTGAGTGGAAAACGTTTCATGTTTAAAGGAGTGCACTGCCCAAGCTTGCCATGTCCCGTCGGATTTAATGGAGTGAGAAAAGTCTCACCGGAAAATGGGTTTAATCATGACTGTTAGACCTCCCCCCTACCCCTATTTGTTTCACCTTCTTCTTCTTCTTCTTCTATAAATAGGACCATTGTTTACACTTTTTTTCACACAATTCCAACTGTAAAATCTCAACTTTTTGTAAAGCTTTTTTCCGCACAACAATGTCGAACCCACCCTTCCAAGATGCACTGCTAATCTGTCAAGCTCTAGACATCCTCATACGAAGAATTAGTGAGGACAGGCAGCGCCAAGAGATGAACGTTCGGCGCATTGCACGTATTCTTCGTGCAATGTGTCGCCGCGTCGGTATCAACCCTGACAACCTCATCACCCCCCCTCCCCCAAGTTCCCCTTAATTTGTATATTTTTTTAAGTATGTTAAATGTTTTAAGTTAGTTTAAGTACGTTCAATGTTTTAAGTTAGTTTAAGTATATATGCATTTTGTTTTTTGTTATTTTGTAAAGAGGTTTCTGATTAAAGAAAGCTCTTTAATATGTAATTACTTCCTCCGTCCCAAAAAGACTATCTACCTTTCCTTTTTTGTTTGTCCCAAAATGAGTGCCTCTTTCCTTTTATGGCAGCTCTTTAAATCTAAGATTTGTTTTGGTCCATAGGATTTAAAGACACTGGCCCACATTACACACACCTTTCATTTTACACCACAAGATTTAAAAGTCTTCATTTTTTTCTTAAACTCTGTACCCAGTCAAACCCAGACAGTCTTTTTGGGACGGAGGGAGTATTAAAAAATATGAATGAAATTGGGAAATTTTACTGGCGGCGTACTAATTTTGGTGTTGCTATTGAATTAATACTTGTTTCTACTTTGTTTTTATCGAAGTAGATGACTGGATCTGTTCAACATAATAATAGACCAAGTGAAGTTGATAAACGACTTAACATGGAGACCAGAAAATATTTATAACATAGATCTGATGAACTTGATAATAAACGAATTCAAGTTTATGAAGAACTAACATAAAATCATGGAAAAGGGTTGGTGGTTTTTAAAATGACTGTACTAAATAGAAATTTCCGCGTATAAATTGATAACTCACGTCAAGTGTACAAACAACTAAAATAAATATTCAATGTGCGATAACATAGTACGGTACACTTTCTAAAATTAATTTTATTTCTATAAAAGTTGATAATCAGCTACTTAGGATTGACAATCATCACTGCTAAACTTGATTTAATATGATTGAGACAACACAATTTTTAATGAAATAATTATAACATCAGATTCATCTCTAGAATCATCCGGATTTTAGTTTGGGCTCTAGGGTTAAGATAGACCATTTAGGCATTTACAAACTAGTTTAACTGGAAGATGTGCATCAACCTTAGTCGGTCTGTTATACACTTATTGAAAAGTTGAGCGTTGAAGTTCTACCGTTCAGGATATTATCACGCGCGCAGTTGACATTTAGGGATTGTGATGTTTGAGGTTTAGGGTCTAGGGTCCACGCGTTTGGGGTTTGGGGTTTGGGCTCTAGGGTATAAGTAGATCATTTTGGCTTGTGGGTATATTATCAACGATCCGAAATTACACTGTGTTTGATTGTCAAGGTTGCTCAGGTTGATAATATACGCTCATGATTTTGCTTAAAATAATATAAAAATCCTATGTTAAACACTAGTAAGGGGTAATTATGTAATCTACGAACTAGGAAACCACTCACATGACAATTTTGTTGCATAATGTACCTTAATGATGGTCAGTAGCATTGATAAGGACTACATTGGATAACAAATATAACATAATGTATACTAATGTTAAGGTTCTGAGAAAGCAAGACATCTTTCTCTAAGCATAAAATAAGATCACATTGCTTGGGAAGAAAATTATGATCGTGTATCGCAAGCAATGTGAGTGATACATGATCATAATCTTCTTCCCAAGCAATGTGATCTTCTTCTATGCTTAGAGAAAGATGTTTTGCTTTCTCAGAACCTTAACATTAGTATACATTATTTTATATTTGTTATCCAATGTAGTTCTTATCAATGCTATTGACCATCATTAAGGTATATTATGCAACAAAGTTGTCATGTGAGTGGTTTCCTAGTTCGTAGATTACAAAATTACCCCTTACTAGTATTTAACATAGGATTTTTATATTATTTTAAGCAAAATCATGAGCGTATATTATCAACCTGAGCAACGTTGACAATCAAACACAGTGTAATTTCGGATCGTTGATAATATACCCACAAGCCAAAATGATCTACTTATACCGTAGAGCCAAAACCCCAAACCCCAAGCGCGTGGACCCTAGACCCTAAACCCCAAACATCACAATCCCTAAATGTCAAACGTGCACGTGATAATATCCTGAACGGTAGAACTTCAACGCTCAGCTTTTCAATAAGTGTATAATAGACCGAACTAAGGTTGATCCGCATCTTCCAGTTAAACTAGTCTGTAACTGCCTAAATGGTCTACCTTGGTCTAGTTAATTTTGTTAATGTGATAGCAATTTTCTCTAGTAATTTACTAATTTAGTTATTTTATTGGTTTGATTACTGTTAACCATTATAACTTTTCATGTGTTTCCACAATTTATCTAATAGACTATACTTGGTAGACAATCAAAATTACAACAGAAACTTTAACACGGAGAAGAACAATATCAATAGACCGGACCGGTGGATAATCAAAACACAACTAAAACTAATATTACCAACTGAAGCAACATTACATAATTAAAAGGTCTAGACCATTAAAATATATAAACAACAAAAATCAGACCATTCAAACATAAACAGCAACAAAAAAAAGACTGCTAAAACATAAACAACAAGTAACAAACGACTAGTTCGGTTCGTCGGGTGAACTTGGTGGGGATTCTTCAACCATATCTAGTGGTCCATCTGGTGAAGTCAGTGCATTTGGTGAACCTGGTGCATTTGGTGAATTTGGTGGGGATTCTTCAACCATATCCAGGGGTGCATCTGGTGAACTTGGTGGACTTGCATCTTCCTCTATAACGTTTGCCTTTGGCGCTAGTGGTGCATGAATTGCATCAAGTCTTGCGTTGATCGCTCTGACCTGATTCTCCCTCGCGTGCGCCTCTGCCCATATTCTGTTTTCAAGTCTCTTCAAATACTCCCATAATTCAGTAACCTCTGATTGCAGAATGGCTAACTTCTAGTAGATATCACGCTTCTTGGATGGTCCGGGCATTTTGGAATCTTCTTTTGATAGTTTAAATGCACAAAAATTTGTATTGAAAATGGAGTGGAAAAAGCACATAATGTTAAGGGGTTTATATAGAAATAAACTTGAAGAGTTGCAAAGGTTAGTGAAGAGACACAAATTAAATGCAATTGTCACTTCTTAATTAATGATTACAAAGCAAATAGGCACCTTTAATCAAGTCTTTTAGTTTCAAAAAAAGAAAAATGGCTCTGACTTGACAATACTTGCTTTGGGCAGTGCATTACCAACTGCTCTGCCACACTTCACAACACCTATTATCTACCGCACAATCTACTTTGTGTATTGGCTAAAATACACGTCTATTAATATACGTCATTTATTTTTTGATTGGTTGAAATATTGTTTTGTCTTTAGTCTATGCACATTTGGTCTATGCTCGAAAAGCTTCCAACTTATACCAGCACAATATTTTCGATAGTACAAGTATAAATCCAGCAACTGTCTACTGTCGACCATGTAAAGTAGTTTATAGTTTTATTCTTAGTCGTCCAAAAAAATAGAATTGCCACTACAAATATTTATTTCTGTATCAATAATCGACCTATTTCAGTATGCATTCAACAGCTATAGTTCACAATTTAATAAATTATTTAGTTATCAATAATCATTCTTGTGCAAGCTTATTTTAAACAGTAGCAAAATGCATTGTCAACTTTTTTAACACCCGAACTGATTTAAATAAAATTCCTTATCTATAATTGTTTAACACTCAAATAAGATTAGAATAAAAATATTGTCAACTTTTTAACACTCAAACAAAATTTAAAAAATAATCCTCAACTACAATTGTTTAACACTCAAACAAGATTACAATAAATATATTACAACAAACTTTTAAAGATTGAAAAATCAATCTTTGTTCTCATCTTTTTTAATATACTCTTTGTCATGACTCTCCAATACACCCGACATAATTTCTTCGGGATCTTGACCAACTTCTCGATTCAAGTTCAATTCCGATTCGATATGGGATGCATCCTCCGCTTCATAAAACTGTTCCTCATCGTCCTCCCCATTTTTCATCAGCAGTTCATTATCACTCACATTGGTGGCATCAACTGTATTAGCATTGGCATCAGTTGCATTGGCATTGGCATTGGCATCGGCATCGGCATCGGCATCGACATCAACTTCCTTGGCATCAACTGCATTGGTACTGGCATCAACTGCATTGGCACTGGCATCAACTGCATTGGCATTGGCATTGGCATCAACTGCATATGCATTGGTGGCATTGGCATCAACTGCATTGGCATTGTTGGCACTGACAGTAGCAACCACTTCATCAAATCTACGCTTCTTTCTCAGAATTGGAGTGGTCTTTCCAGCGGTACCACGGTCCATTGCCTTTCTCTTCCTGTGCCTCATCAACCACGCAAAAGGACGGTACAAGCATTTGCATACTGTTCTCTTTGGTTGTTCCGCTAGCATCTCAGCAACATCAACCAATTTGTCCTCCATTGCTGTCAGCCTATCGAGCAAAACATGCAAAAAAGGACTTGCAACACTGAGACCACCACTTGAAAGACCTGCACCTTCACCAAAAATTTCTGTACGATCTCCACCAACATCTTCATCGCCTCTTGCATCTTCTTCACCATCTACATCCATATCACCTTCACCAGCAGGATTAAGAGCAGACTTTTTTATTGCTGTGGCCCCCTCAAATTCAGCCCTAAAGGCATCCACCGACCCATCCTTAACTTCATCTACATAGGGCACATATGAATCCTCTCACCTTGATCTCACTTCTTGATCAGTAGGGAATAGGTAAGGCGCACGATCTGGATATAAGTCTAGCAAATTAGTTTCTTACAGTTTGAATAAAAATATCAAATGACATGAAAATAGCACAACGTTACCTTAATTTTATTTTCTCCTTCCACAAATGGATCGAAGGTTGCAAGCACCCATTTACGGTACCATTTAAGCATCTGAGGGCACGGCATGAGAGACTGATCTATCAGTGCAGCTCTCCTTCCAATGGCAGAAAATGCTTCATTGACCCAGGCCTAAGATAAAAGATTTAATCGGACTACGAAAAATGAAAACTTCACAATCAACTAACTATGTTTATTGTAGACCTACCAAAAATGTCCAGAGGAAGCCAAAAAGAGCATATCCAGGTGGTTTTCCTTTCTCACTAAAGGTTTTATAATGCTTGGCCATGTCAAGCTTGGACTTCAAATATTCAATCGTAAGCTCGAAGCACAACCTGCCCCATGGGTACTTGGAGAAGAACTTCAGATTATCAACCATACAAACCCATTCCTTCTCAATAGAATTTGAAGTATCCTTTGCGATCAACATCGTGTGGAGAAACCACAAAATGCAAATCTTCAGTTGTTCCTCTTTGTCAAATCTTCTGCTAGTTTTCAACACCTTCCACAGCCTCGACAATGTCACTTTAACATTCGCCTCAGTGGATGGTTACCAAGTTACTTTTTCATAAAATTCCTCGCCTTTCTTCAGAGCCTTATTCTTTGTTTTATCGCTGGGATTTACCCTACACTCCAAACCAGTCATTAGAGCAAACTCCCTAAGCCCAAAACAAGCTGGCTTCCCATCAACCAAGAACCAAACCTCCCGACGCTTTTTATCCTTTATTCTATGAAGAAGTAGGGAGTGGACCATCTTCCCATTGAATTGCTAAAATTTAGACATTTCAAGGAACTTCCCAAATACAGTCTCCTTAAATTTCTTTTCTAATTTTAAGGTTTTCAACAACTTTTTAAATAAATACAATTTTTTAATGCTAGATCGAACAGATATCTTCGCCGGGAATGATGGAATTTCATCAAGCCAAGTTTTAAATCGATACCTTTGAACGTTGATTTCCTTGATGCATCGAGGAACTGATAAACGGTCCAACTCACACTCATGCTCCCTGGCTTCATCCCCTTCTTGATCAGTTTCTTCATCAATTTCTTCTTCAATTGCTTCTTCGTCTTCTTCTTCTTCTTCTTCTTCTTCACCACTTTCATCTTCTCCTGATTCCTCTCTATTTCCTTCATCACGAGCAGCAGAACTTTGTCCATCATCACCACCACTATCATCCATGCTTTCCTTACCTTTTCCTGCATCAGAGAGTTCATCTGCTTGAAAAGCGTCGAATTCAGCCAAAAGATCCTCAGTTTGGGGTTCCACTTGGGCCTCTTCCACCACAATATCTTTTGCAGAGTGATCCTTTACGGTCTTTTGAATCTGGGATTCTTTTACACCAACTTCAGTATCCATTAAACCAGTGTCAACGAGTGGAGATTGGTTGTCATCTACTGTTGGATTATTAGCACTTACAGGAACTCCACTACTTGTGGGTTGATTGTCATCTGCTTTTGGATGTTTATCAAGTTCAGCAATTTCAGTTTCATCTCCTCCACCACTTGGAGGTTGATTGTCACCTTCTGATGAATGTTTATCCAATTCAGCAACATCAGTTTCAGGAATTTGTCTAACACTGTCATCTTCTTCAGAATGCTTACTAGCCTCTTTCTTTTTAGATTTACTGCTTCGAGCAGCCGTATTGATTTGATTCAGCCCTATCATTACTTTATCTACATACAGAAGCAATCAACACAAAGAAAACAACAATAAAAAATAAAAAAAGGAAAAAATTGGAAAGAACAATAAACAAAAAATAAAAATTTCTTCAAAAAACACCATTGACGTTTCTTCATAAGTTTTAAGACTTGTATGAGAACCAAAAAAAAAATGCAACGATATTAAGGTTGCTCACCTGAAGAAATCGAGATTTCTAGAAATTCTTCAACTACTACTTCAAATCTTCGAAATAATTGTTAAATAGCTGGATGAGAGACGAAATCGTTTAGGAGAACTTATGAAGGGACATGAAATCGGTTCGAAAAATTGGAAGAGGTGCGAGCAAAGAAGAACCCTTTTCTGATTACCCGTTTTTATTTTTTACCCACAAGTTTCTCTATTTCTAATCTAGCCCTCGGCCCCCACTTAACCACACTTAACATTTTTCCCCAAAAAAGTAAGTCAAAAAAAAAAGAGGTCATTTTGTTAATTCAAATTTTTTGGACGTCTTTTAGTTAAATCTTCTCATGTTACTACTTCTTGCATGTAGAAGACCCATTTTTAGTGTCACTTCCATTTCTAGTGTCACTTCCATCGATCTATTGTCATATGAGGAAAACACATTATGATTTTGCATCCATTATTCTACAAATGCCACGTCAAGAAAAAGGACATTAATTAAATTTATGTAGAGTTTACGAATAGTTAAGAAGGCAAACAAATCTTAATATGGTCCTATCTTCGCCAATTTTTATTTCTCGTCCACTCGTTCAATCCTCTCTGCATCCAACACCTCGTACTGGCTCGCCAGCGAGGTCATATATATATATATAAAAAAAAAAATCCATGCTTTATGTTAGTGCCATTAGAAAGTGGCAGCAACATGCTTCCCTAATCCCTATACAGCATCAAACAGAATTAGCATATATAACCAGATTATCAATTTGTTTGTGTATGACACTATCGTAATGCTTTAACAATGACTACTTATAATAGTAAAAATTGTACAATCTGTGTAGGGCAAAAGAGAAGAAGAATGGATGAGGAAGAAGGTGATGAAAGAAAAGGAAGTAACAATAAAACATAGTGAAAATTAATAAGATGTTAGTAAAAGCTTAATCACACCCAATATTTACATCAAAACATGTCACTTAAATTGGTTGCTTTAACTTTTACCATATATTGCTTTCTTATTCAATACATATTTTAGAAAGTTCCATTATATTACATATTTAGCAAGGAGTTTCTAACAAAGAAATTGATGAGCCAAAATGGACTGACATACTCTAATAGTTAACGGGATCTGAGCAAGATAAATGTGGGGCCATATTCCTGAGTAACAATATAATTTTCCACCCCATGTGCAAATAATTCAATAATATCAAACAAAAAGACATTTACTAAAGAAACAATTAATATCAGTGAAAATTATTAGGTCTGAAAGCCTATACAAGAATATAGAGTAACATACAGTCTTTTAAATTCAACCAAATTGAATCGACATAATAAAAGGCCCATGCAGATGCAATCATATTCGATGCCTTAATTAATGCGAACGAATTGTTTTATCATTTTGGGGTAAACTTCAACATTACGTATGTAAAGGATAGGGTCATGGGGACAAAAGAAAAAAGACAAAGGTGGATTACGTACCTGCCATTAGTTAAACAAGATTAATATTGAGTAATCAAAGTCACTCCGATCCCAATGAAAAGAGAAGGAGACAAATTAGAGCTTTTACCATAAGCTACTCTGACAAAATAAAGAGTAAACTTCACAGACAGGGAGAGAGTGTGAGAGAGAGAGAGAGAGAGCGCATAGTATAGTTAGAATTAGTAGTACTTTAAGCATGTTTGTGAATTTAGCATTAGACTAGTTACCTGTACAATGTTATTGATGGTAAAGTAGTTTAAAATATTGGAGGAAACGTCTTCAAAATCTATTCCTTGTTTTCCCCCTTTAGAAAGCTACAGAAGTTTTCTCTTTTCATTTATCCTAAGCATAAAGGTAAATAAGCTTGTGTATGATGAACTAGGCCTTGTTATTGATTAACATATCATAGAAAAGATTTTACCCAAAAAAAAAAAGAAGTAAAAAAGAGTAACTTTCTAATCCTTGGCTAAAAGTTAAAGTTGCTAAGATATGACTCCAGTAAAGAATAGGGGCAACGCGTAGGTGGCATCTGATTAATTCACTAATTATTCTGAATAACCTAAAATTTGTTTTTTAGATTACTTAATTAGATTCGGGCAAAAGAGATGAAGAATGGATGAGGAAGAAAGTGATGAAAGAAAAGGAAGTACAATAAAACATATTGAAATATAACAAGATGCTAGTAAAAGCTCAATCCACCCCATGTTTATATCAAAAAATGTCATTCAAGTTCGCGCATTCGGTATGATTCATTGAAAATGAGTGTCCCTTAGGACCAAACATGAAATCTGTGATTAGAGTAGAAGAGAATCAGTCCACCATATCCTTAATAGTGTGCAATCCCATATACTCTATTTATCGTCTCGTTTGTTTTCCTTTGGTTAGGAAAGCACTGTAGGGTTTGGTAATTTTTTTACTTGTTAACCTTATTATTATACGAAAATCGCTGGTGATTCTTCATCTAATATTTCTAATAAACTTAGTGCGAATCCTCGATCCACATGTTGAAGGTGGAGACAGCTTACGAATGGCCACTATTTCAACCCCTCAACTCAAAGGTTCAGTAACTTTAGTTGAACTTCAGCGATGTTTCTTTTCTTGAAGAACAATAACACGATATCTTAAATTAATAGGATGGAATCAAGTAAACATAATATTAATATTGCTGTGTTAACTATGTCACAACTCACGTTAATTGTTTTATAGAACCACTAAATGTACATAATTTGGTCAAGTAGATATCTTTTCATAGGTTCATTCTACGCTATATGTACCAAAAAATATTACGGAAAATGTTGAATTATTGATATCAAAACATATACTCTCCTACCAAGCTCAAATCAAAGTCAAGGTTATTAACAAATAAAAGCAACTGGGTTGTTTTTTTATGTCTCCAATCTACAACAAGACAAAATGGATAGGTTAAAAAAGGAAATATTACCAAAACTTCCATGTGCATGCACATGAAAGTTAGAGAGCTTAATGTTGCTGCGATAGATGAAAGCTACTACATATATGCATGTGTAAAATACCATCAATAGGTACAGTGAAATGATTAGATCCATCCATTTTTAATCAAAAATTTGTATTTGAGTCATAAGATTCGAAGAACTTTTTAATAAGGAGCATTATATCCGTCTCATTAGTTAACCCAATATATATTTTAACTAATCGAGACACAGTAAACAATTGGATGCCTAAAGCCAAAATGGATGCATGTGAAATGCGCATTGAAGAAAAGCTTAGAGCTGGTTTCACTCAATTATTCTTACACTGCACGACTCTCCCTCATTCACCCCCCCCCCCCACACCCACCCCACCCCACCCCTCTCCCAACACCATCCAAAAAATTTCTCCCTCCTTTTTCAAACTTTTAAATATATTGACATCTATTATATTCATCCCTTCATTTCTTGTCCACAACACTTCACATAGAACTCCACCAAGAAAAACCATGTCTACAGATCTAGAAGTCACTCAAGACTTCTTAAAGATCAAATTACCAAAGATCAAAGTAACAGCTTCTTCTCAAAATTCTAGTGTTACTAGGGATGAAGATGATGAATGCAAAACTCCAAAGGCTTCTCAATATTTGATCCCAAAAATTTCTTGCTGTCCACCAGCACCCAAAAAGGCAAAAAGAGTGTCTTTATGCAAAAGGAAGTTAGCAGGAGAGGAGATTTTCATGAAAAGAAGATGTCTTCATGTGTATATGTGAATAATGACCCAAAAAGGAAGAGATTTTTACAAGAATTCTAGATCACTTGCTATGATCAGAATTTACCTATCTGCACGAATTCAAGAAATTGATATATGTATTTATCACACACTTTAAATTTCCCCTGTACACTTTTACTATGTGAATTATTTTATTAACTGGGATGTAACAGTTGTTGCCTTTTCAAAGAATTCAGAGAAACGGCTGCTGAATTTGCATCCTATATGTAGAAGGTGTCAATGAAACGTCTAGCCAATTTAATTATTTGTAACATTTATTATCATATAGTAGAATCTCCTGTTGTACTTGCTTCATCTTGATGAACTATTTATGAGAATGACAAGTTTTGAGTAATGAAGCATTTCACTTCCTTTATTCCGTTGTTCAAAAGCTCATTACAGCTGGTAATGAGGAAAAAGGAAGATTGCGGATCATCTAGTCAGGATTAATTGGAGCCAGAAATTACTGGGAAGATACCTCCACTCATCTAGGGTTTGATTAAAAATAAAATTAAATTTGTGATCTAAAGTAATTTTCGTAAAAATTTAGTGTAGGGGCCTGTTTGGCGCGCGTTAATTGATTTGTAGCCATCAAAAACAAATTCGCTGAGAAATAGCCACCTCCGGACAAATCCCAGTATAAATACTGGGGCTTTGAACAAAACTTGTTCAAGGCCCCAGTATTTGTACTGGGGAAGCTTCAATAAACTAACCCCAGTATAAATACTGGGGCTTTGAACAAGTTTTGTTCAAGGCCCCAGCATTTTGTTATGGGACTATGTATAAAGCTTCAGTCCCATAACAAAATGCTGGGGCTGTGAACAAAACTTGTTCAAAGCCCCAGCATTATTATGGGACTGAAGCTTTATATATAAAGTCTCATAACCCATAACAAAATGCTGGGGTTTTGTTCACAGCCCCAGCATTTTGTTATGGGACTCAGCTTTATATATAAAGTCCCATAACAAAATACTTGGGCTTTGAACAAGTTTTGTTCAAAGCCCCAGTTTTTTGTTATGGGGCTAGTCTGGGGTGTTTTTCCAACGCTAATGGAGCTTAAGTGTGCGCGCGAATTTTTGGCTATTCTTCAATGAATTTTGAAACGGTGGATAGTCCCCATTGAGCGCGTCCAAAAATGGCTAGTGATCAAAATTTTCCCGTAATTTTCGAACCCCCTCTATTACTACTCTAGCATATAGCCTTTTTTTGTCAAGGGATTTAATAGTTTATAAATAACTAATTAAACTCATTTTTATCACATTTGCACATTATAGTTATTCGACGAAAGAGATTCAATTTATTGTATATAACTCTGCCCTGTAGAGTTTATTGCTTACTATTTCATTTAGAAAGAAGTAGCAAATTAGTGAGGCTTTCTTCTGACTTTTTCTTTTAGAAGACCTTCTGATATTTACAATCTATCGATCCACTAATTCAGATTCATGCTGAGTAGATATATTAAGGAATAACTTGCTCTTTATCGAAAGGTTTTCCATTCTAAGGATTCGAACACGCGCGAGATCCTTACATTTGGAGAAATCGCAATGACCCCTCTATACAGGGGCGTAACCACCCTATGGCAAGGGGTGTCACGGGACACCGCTGCGCCGAAATTTTTTACTATGTATATGTATGTAAATATATAAAAAAATCATAATATTCAGTATAAATAAAGAAAGTGACACTGCTTGAAACACCATGAATTAGCGGTCTAGTGATTTAGCACCTTGAGAAAGTCTAGAACTGTGAGAATTTGAATCCCGCTTGTAGCACAACTTAGTTTTTTTCATTAAATTTTTTTGAATGTTTATCATTTAAAGTAGGGATTGAACTTTTAACATTTAGCTAACTTAAAAAGTACGAAACCACTTGTAAATAACAAAAAACTTCTTTAAAGGTGACACTGCTTGTAAAAAATTCTGCGTTCGCCACTGCCTCTATACATATGAATTAGTCTCCTTTGAAGGTGAAGCACATGATTTGAAGGCTAATCATGGCATATGTGAGTGGTCCGGAAGCAAGCTTATTACTGATAGTCATTTACTATTTACTAGCCTTTTTTTAAATTAGATTAGAGGGATATGCAAATCGTTTCTACTTTTCAGTTTGCGATCTAAAAAGTAAAATGCGAGATTGAAAGAAAATACCATTATATTAGTCCATCTTTATAAAGGTCAGCATGAATTCAATTATTTTAGTGTAGTGACTTTAAATTTCTCACGAATTGATTAACTCTTTGGATTATATTTTTGCTCTTAACCTAAGTTGTTGGAGGAGGTGCTGATATTCTATCAATGCTAAGCTGAGATCCGTGTTGAAAGTTGAGCGACTGACACGAGATCGGGATTGTTGATAAACTTGATTTCCTATGTATAAAAAAAAAATGGATACAGAGAGGGAGAAAATGTGCCACGACATTGGGATTGATAAACTTGATTTTCCTATGTTTAAAAAAATGGATACAGAGATAAAGAAAATGAAAATGGATATGGATTTATTGATGAGAACAAAACTGCACAACGTGCATGTATGTGATAACATAAATAAGTACTACATCATACAAACATTCATGAGATGGTTAATTTGTCCCCTATTAACAATTTGGTTTACGTAAATAGTGTCCATTACATATTTTACAAAGGAATTGTTAACAAGAAATCGATGAGCCGAAACGGACTGGCATAATAGTTAATGGGATCTAAGCAAAATAAATATGGAAACATATTCCTGATCTAGTAGTAATATATTACCATCCCATGTGCCAAATAATTCAATGATATCAAACAAAAAGACATTTACTAAATGAATATCATCAGTGAAATTTAATGTATTAGGTCTGAAAGCCTACACAAGATTATATCGCTTCCAATCTTTTAAATTCACCAAATTGAATCTTTTATAATAAACGGCCCGTGCAGATGCAATCAGATTCGATGCCTTATATCGCAAATTTTTTTTATCATGTTGGAGTAAACTTCAACATTACGTATGAAGGATAGGGTCATGGGGACAAAAGAAAAAAGACAAAGGTGGATTTCGTACCTGCTACTATCAGTTAAACAAGATTAATACTCCTATTGAGTAATCAAAGTTGATCCCAATCAAAAGGAGACAGACTAGAGCTTTTACCATAAGCTACTCTGACACAATAGAGATGAAACTGCACACAAAGAGAGAGAGAGAGAGAGAGAGGGAGAGAGAGTAATAAATAGTTAGAAGTGGTACTTTAAGCATGTTTATGGATTTAGATTTAGACTTGCACAATGTCATTGATGGTAAAAGATTTTCAAATATTATAGGAAACATCTTCAAATTGTCCTTGTTTTTTCACCTTTAAAAAGCTATGAGTTTTCTTTTTCATTTGTCATAAGCATAAATACTCTTCGAGTTTAATGTAATAGGCCTTTTTTTTCCACTTTATTTGATTGTTGAAAGTAAACTGACGAGGGCAAGGCCCGGTAACGTTTGAGTGAAGTGGCATACCACTCATGACTCAACTTTGATTCCTAAATGTTTAACGCTAAAAAGTAAAGACTAACTAGCTCGTAACTTAAGGCTGCTAATCTATATATCTGCAACCTTGTTGGCTTCTCGAAAGATGAACCTTCAGTCCTCTTTCATCTACCAATTGCTTGATATATTCAACTATTTCAGCCACACTCCATTTTTTAACTCTCCATTGACTGCATCTTTGAGTCTGCTTCCACGATGACATTAGTAACTCCATAACATTCCCATTGTCGAAGCCCAATCTGCATTGATTTGGATTCTGCCCAATTACTAGTGCCCTTGCCCAAGTAGAAAGAGTAGGCAAAATTAAAATTTCCCCTACTGTCTCGAAGTACTCCTGCCCCACAGTTTCCCTCCATGCAACTCCCATCAGAATAAAGCTTATAATGTTGAAGCGTGACCGTTCAAGTCGTAACCAATTGGATTTTTGCTCTGTTGAGATTACTAAGGATCCAGATTAGTTACATATTAGTTAGGCACATTAGTTAGTCATTTAGTCAATAATGGTATAGGTGTGTATATTTTTTCTTTGTACCAGCCCAGCAGTGGCCCAATTCTATTTTTGTAATGTAAAAATTTTACGTAGGGGCTTGTTTGCCGCGCGCTAATTGATTTGTAGCCATCAAAAAATAAATTCGCTGAGAAATAGCCACCTCCTGACAAGTCCCAGTATAAAATACTGGGGCTTTGAACAAAACATGTTCAAAGTCCCAGTATTTTATTATGGGCCTTTATATAAAGCTTCAGTAAACTAACCCCAGTATAAAATACTGGGGCTTTGAACAAAACATGTTCAAAGTCCTAGTATTTTATTATAGGACTTTATATAAAGTTTCAGTCCCATAAAAAAATAATGGGACCTTTGAACATGTTATTTCAAGGTCCCATTATTTTGTTATGGGACTTTATATATAAAGCTTCAGTCCCATAATAAAATAATGGGACCTTTGAACATGTTAGTTCAAAGTCCCAGTATAAAATACCGAGACTAGTTTGGGGTGTTTTTCAATGCTAATGGAGCGTAAGTGTGAGCGCGAATTTTTTGCTATTTCTCAATTAATTTTGAAACGGTGGATAAAACTCATTGAGCGCGTCCAAAAATGGCTACGCATCAAAATTTCACTTTTGTAATTAGTTCTGTGTAGTGGACTAGGCTCAAGTATATAAGGCAGTGGGCCGAAGATATTTGCAACTAATTCAAAAATGAGATGAAATTTTCTCCCAAATTTTCTCTCTCTTCTCTCAATTTTCTCTCTGTCGATTCAATAAATCCTAGACATTTTTACCCAAATTTGATGGTTCTTCCGCAAATTAACATGGTATCAGAGCGGGTTATCGCATAGATCCCGTCTCGAGCTTTCCTCTGATAGTACCCTCGATCGATTTTGATGGTTATAGTCATCGGAATCATCTCAAAGCCCTAATTTGTGAATATAATTTTACGATCTCGTGATCGCGATTGATTTCTCCAGTTTTTCACGTTGGATTTTCATTACTTTTGAAGTTTTTCTCTTTTTTTCTTGGAGAATTCGAGTTTTATGGTGGTTTACGGTGGTTCACGGTTGTTCGCGATGGTCAACCAGGGTTTTCAGAACTAATTGACCAAGCGGTATCAGGTTTTGATATTTTCAGTTCACAACAAGCATCGGTAACCCTACAACTTCTCTTTGAATATTCTGGAATTCTTTTATCTCTATTAAGATCTGTTTGCTTAGTTTACAAGTAATATTGTAACTCTAGACCTGTAACTCTAGTCTTGAGTATATCGATATGGCGAGTACGAGTCTTTCTTCTGCATCTAACCTTAGATCGATCGATCCATCTGATCCTCTGCATGTTCACTCGTCTGACGTGCCTGGAATTCCTTTAGTCTCCACTCTCTTCAATGGGAATGGGTGAATTTTGATCCATCTGATTACTTCTAGAATGAATTTTGATCAAAGATCTCAGAGGAAACCACTCTTTTGTGATTATTGTCACAAGAATAATCACACTGAAGACAGATGCTATCTGAAGAATGTGTTTCCTCCTGGTTATAAAGGAAACAGAGGAAAGAAGACTGCTGCGAATGCTATGGTTCAATCTGAAGACTCTATTGATGATTCTGAGTATCCTACATAGTCTTCTCCTCTGCCTGGTCTCACTCTATCTCAGTACAATTAGCTAGTTACTCTGGTTCAACAGTCAGGATTGTCTGATCATCCTCATTCCAACACTATGAGTGCAGCCATGTTTGCTAGTAAGGCAACTACTGAATCTTGTGCTTGTATGATTTCTAAAGATAGAGAGACTTATTGGATAATTGACTCTGGAGCAAGTGATCACATGACATCCAATTTACACCTTTTATACAATATACATCCTCTTTCAATTCCTTTTCTTGTCACTCTTCCCAATGGGTACAAGATAAAAGTGATATCTGCTAGTTCACTTGACCTGTTACCCTCCTTAAGTTTACACAATGTGCTATATCTACTTTCTTTTCACTACAATCTCATATATGTACATAAACAGATTTCTCAGTTACAATGTACAGTTGAGTTTACTCATGCTTCTTGTTTGATCCAGGGCCGTTCCATGATGAAGCCTCTGGTTCTTGGTAAACAGGACAATGGCCTCTACAAGCAATTCAGAGTACCTTCTCTTTCTACATCAGTAAATAGGTCATCTATATTTTCTACTTCTTTGCATTCAGTTTCTGAAAATTCATGTAACAGTTCTCATCATTGTAAATATCATTTTGATATGAATAAAATGGATTTCATTTGGCACCAAAGATTTGGTCATTTGCCTTTTGCTAAAATGAAGTCTTTTTCTTCCATATCCTCTTCTATTTCTAGCAAACAACACTTACAATGTGCCATTTGCCCAATGTCAAGGCAGGCAAGACTTTTATTTCCTCATAGTACCATTAAGACTCAGTCCCCATTTCAACTTGTCCATGTGGACACTTGGGGATCTTATCATGTTTCCACTTCTCAAAACTCAAAGTACTTCCTCACCATTGTTGATGACCATACTAGGACCACCTGGACTCATTTAATGGTGTCCAAAAATAATGCTTTCTCACTTCTGAAGGCTTTTGTGCTTATGGTAGAGACTCAATTTGGCCATAAAGTTCAAACCATCAGAAGTGACAATGCATTGGAACTTGGTGGTTCTAACTCTGCCATTCTCTTCTTTTTTGATAAGGGTATCCTTCACCAAACTTCTTGTCCTCACACCCCTCAACAGAATGGGGTGGTGGAAAGGAAACGCAAACATCTTCTAGAAACCGCAAGGGCCTTACTTATCAGTCTCAATTGCCTGTTAAATTCTGGGGTAAATGTCTTCTCACAACAACCTATCTTATCAATAGGTTTCCTTCTTCTATGCTGAATGGAATATCCCCCTTTGAGAAACTATTTGGCACTCCACCTAACTACTATCACTTAAAGTCTTTTGGTTGCCTCTGTTATGCCACTGTGCCTAAAGTTCATAGAGATAAATTTCAACCAAGGGCCATTCCTTGTGTTTTCATAGGATACCCCTATCGGAAGAAGGGTTATAAACTCCTCAACCTGCACACCAAACAATCTTTCATTTCTAGGTATGTCATATTCTATAAGACTATTTTTCCTTACTCCCAGCTTTCTCAGTCAAAACCAGTATATACCTTCCCCATTTCATCTACTCCATCTGATTCTGTTTCCTCTATTCCTCCTGATATTGTTTCCTTACCTTCTCCATCCTCTGCTTCCTCAAATGACTTTGTTACCTCCTCTTCTGCCTCACCTTTCCACAATAATCCTTCTTATCTTCAGGATTATGTATGTAACCTTCCCCTTTCTCTTGTGCCTACTTGCTCTAATGTAGTTACCTCTGGTTCTCCTATTTTTTAGCCTCACACCTACCAGCAGGCTGCCTTAATTCCTGCATGGAAAGAGGCTATGCAACAGGAGTTTGCTGCTTTGGATGCAAACAATACCTGGACTATTGTCCCCCCTTCCACCTGGCAAGAAGCCTATAGGGTGCAAGTGGGTTTACAAGATCAAGTATAAAGCTGATGGCACAATAGAAAGATACAAGGCTAGGCTTGTAGTCAGGGGTGATACATAGGTGGAGGGTGTTGACTATACTGAAACATTCTCCCCAGTTGTCAAAATGAACACCATTAAGTGTCTCATAGTTGTTGCTGTGAAATCTGATTGGGGTCTCTTTCAGTTGGATGTCAATAATGCATTTCTGCATGGTGACTTATCAGAGGAAGTTTATATAAAGCTTCCTCCTGGCCTCTCTGTTGATTGTTCATGTTCCCCAAGTGGTTCTACACCTGCAGTTGCATGCAGACTTAATAAGAGCCTTTATGGTTTGAGGAAGGCATCCAGGCAATGGTATGCTACGCTCACCCAGGATCTCATGTCTAGAGGGTATACCCATTCTATGAATGACTACTCTGTCTTCATCAGGAAGATTTGGGGATCCTTGGCTATATTGGTTGTTTATGTGGATGACATCATTCTCACTAGGAATGATACCACTGAAATCACCTCTCTCAATGAATTTTTGGGTGCTCAGTTAAAAATCAAGGACCTTGGGGTCCTCAACTATTTTCTGGGTATTGAGGTGTCTACTTTTCCTTCTTGGCTTTACCTACCTTTCTCAGAAGAAGTTCATCTCAGATATGCTGCAGGAGTTTGATTGTCTTCATGTCTCCCCTGATCCTGCCAGATACAGGTGCTTAGTTGGTAAGCTGAATTTTTTGGTTCATACAAGGCCTGACTTGGCCTTCTCAGTACAGCATCTTAGCCAATTTTTGAAGACTCCACGTGTACCTCATATGACTGTTGCCCTCCATGTTCTAAGGTACCTGAAGGGTAATTCTGATTATGGTATTGTTTTCAACAAAACTTCTGAGTTTTCCATTACTGCCTACTCTGATGGTGATTGGGCAGCATGCCCTGATACTCGGAAGTCAGTCACTGGGTTCTTTATCTTCTTGGGTGGCAGTCCCATAGCTTGGAAATCAAAGAAACAACCAATGTTGTCCCTTTCTTCCATTGAATGTGAGTACAGGGCTTTGAGCAAAGTTGTTGCTGAGCTCACTTGGCTCCTTTGGCTTCTTGGTGACTTTGATTTACCTATTCTAACTCCAGTTGATGTCTTTTGTGACAACCAGGCAGCCCTTCACATAGCTCACAACCCTGTGTTCCATGAACGCACCAAACATATTGAGGTGGCATGTCATTTTGTGCGCAACAAGTTACTTGAAGGTTTGATCAACTTGCATCATGTGCCAACCCAGAACCAGCTTGCAGACCTATTGACCAAGCCTCTTATTGGACATCTGCAATCAGGAGTTCTTACACAAGTTATGGGTTTGCCCGCCCTCCAACTTGAGGGGGGTGTTGAGATTACTAAGGATCCAGATTAGTTACATATTAGTTAGGCACATTAGTTAGTCATTTAGTCAATAATTGTATAGGTGTGTATATTTATTCTTTGTACCAGCCCAACAGTGGCACAATTCTATTTTTGTAATTAATTATGTGTAGTGGACTAGATCCAAGTATATAAGGCAGTGGGCCGAAGATATTTGCAACTAATTCTGAAATGAGATAAAATTTTCTCCCAAATTTTCTATCTGTCGATTCAATAAACCCTAAACATTTTTACCCAAATTTGATGGTTCTTCCGCAAATTAACATGCTCAACTATCCCAAAGAGAATTTGAGAGATAAACAACTCTGACTGACCTACCCAGTGAGGGTTTCAGACCCATATCGAGATGCACATCTTGATCGCCATAACTCCCAGGTGATCAAAACTGGAAGAACCATAGTCATGAAGGGGGTCACTGCGTTAATTGCTATGTGACTCCACCACCTGAGTAGTATTCGTCTATATCCCAGCCCACTTATCATGATGCAAAACAAACCCGCAAATCTCGATCAAATGGGCTATAAGTACCTTCTAATCTTTAGTTAAAAAATACAGTTGCGAAAATATGACACCAGTTAAGAATAAGAGCGACACAAAGGGTGCTTGGCTTTTGTAAATCTCACGAGTACGAAACATGAAAATGTTGATAGTGAAGTAGCTAGGAGTAGATAAAGTTATAGCGGAAACGAATATACAACAGAATAGTTGCATTCCTCCAAAATTGTAGAGCTTCGTCCATCAATCACTATTGTATTGGTCGATTTCTGTTCGATCACAAGAGAAACAGATTTGATCGTGTAACAAGGCATCGATTGATTTCGAGGGTGTTGAGATCGGAAAGAAGCTGCTTCGGTCTGGTTCCGATCGGTTGTGCAACGTTGTGATCGGGTAAAATCGAAGACAACATCGTAGTGGATAACTTTAACTGATCCTCATCTCAAAATATCGGAACAGACTTGGCGGATTTAGTGGAACGGATGACGACGTGAAGCTGTTGGAAGAGAAACGTAGAGAAGTGGAAATCTACTAGGGTTTGGGATTCCCCATTATTTCAACCTATAAATAGGACCTCATATTCTCATTTGAGGACACGTTCATCTGAACAACGCTATTCCTTCTTAAAAGCTGTTATTTTCTTGTCACAAAGCTCAAGTCACTTTTTATTGCATTCAAGTCAACTTATTGCATTCAAGACAATCATTGTACTCAAGTTTCAATCGCGGCTTGGTTCACACGTGGAAGGAGATCTATTTCTTCCATTGAAGCACCATCCATCGATTCATCAAATACAATAAGCCTTTATCGCTTTAATTGTTTATTTGTTGTTTGCTCGTTTAAATCAATACTTGTCTTATTCACAGCACATATTGTTCGTTATTTTGTCGCATTTGGTTTAAGCAACTTGTCATCGTCACTCTAATCGCATAGAACAACTCGTCAATTTGCTCATCGTTAAGTTACGTCGGATATATTGTTGTTGCCTGTCATATTATTCGATCGAATATATTCACTTACCATCGTATTGCATTTGCTCATCATCGTGTTTGCTGTCATCAACGGATTCATCGTAGTCATATCTATCGTCATCGTTTAACCCATTATTATCATCGTATTTAAGTGAAATTGTGCATCTAGCTGAGACGAAGTCATCTTATCGTAAATTACTAGCTTGTCCTTTACTTCGAATTTGTTTGTTGATACTTGCATTCGAATTGTTTACTTCAACCTGACATCGAATCTACATCTTTGACATCGAATCTATATCTTTGACATCGATATTAGAATTGCTTCCGAGTTGAAACGCTTGATTTCGATTAACTCATTTACGTAAGTTGCTTATCAATCGATCGGATCAAGATATAAAACGGTCGCCTTAGACTCAACTAAATATAAATTTAATTGTAAAACCTGATACATTTTTGGGAAATACAGTTTGGCGCCCACCGTGGGGTCTAGGCAATCGATTTTATTCCGAAATTTGAATCGCTTGATACTACTTACGTTTGCTTCCTTGTCTTGAAATGGCAGATGAACGTAACATCGAGGCTCTGAACGGGCAACAACAGCTCAATCCCAATGACGGGGTTCATGTTCCGCCCAATGCAGAAGCGGTCGATGAGTCTACCAACAACGAGCAGGATCCAACTCGTGACGACATTCCTACTCATTCACAGTTGAACACGCCCCAAGGGCGGCGATCGGGTAAGGAGCCCGCAGTCGAAACTGAGTCAGGAGATGCAAACGCAGCGCTAATGGCGTATTTGAGAAGGCATGATGCTCAGTTCGAAATGATACAAGAACAGTTGAAGGCATTATCTAATTCTATCGGAAATAAAGCACCCACCTCCCCGATCACACCCCCAGCAAGCATTCCGACTTCGGTTCCTCAGGGCGCCGTAACAGGGGGACTTGCAGCGGGGGTCGGATCTGGAGGATCGGGTACGGCCGCTACAGCTATGGGAGCTACAGCCTCGGTTGCGACAGAGGTGAGAATGATGGCTACGATGCAGACCTTGTTGAACGACACAGTAGATAAGAAATTCAGCGAGATAAAGTCATTTATGGAGAAGCTGCCAGAGGTACCGAAGTTAACAGACGAAGTCGCTAAAAAATCGATTTCAAAGCGTCCGTTCCCAGCAAGTGCAGCCCCACTGCCCATACCTAAAACTTTCAAATTACCAGAAAGTTTGAGATACGATGGAACTACAGATCCAAGGGATCACATTGATATGTTTTCAGTCGCAGTTCAGGCAAACGACCTGACTTCGGAGGAGATCAATTCGGTCAGCCTCAAGAAGTTTTGTGAGACATTGAAAGAAGCACACTGAAATGGTATTTACAGCTGCCCGAAAATGAAATATTGAGTTTCGATGACATGTCGGCGAAGTTCATTCGATCACACACAGGAGCAAAAAAGATAGCACCAAGGGTGGAAGATATCTTGAACATTAGGCAGCGGCCCGGGGAAACTATCAAATGATTTGTGAAACGGTTCAATGATGAGAAGATTCATATCCCGAATCTTGAAGAAAGGTGGGCTTGTTTGACCTTTGCTAACAACTTGTGCACCGATTCGATAGAGGCATGGAAGTTGAAGGATCGACTCAGGGAAATCGATGCATGGACTTTCGATGCATTGTACCGTGAGTGCGAGCCAAGGATTAGGGCTGAAGAGGAGGAATTGCAGTTAGCCCGAAATAATTATCATTATGATCGGCCAACAAGGAGAGTGGAGAACGACAGGCGAAACTACAGGGATCAGCGATGGGAGCCCTACAGTTTCCCTCGAATGGGGAGCGACAACCACGAAGCTGGTAGCTCGAAAAATCAGTCGGAGAAGGGACAGTCGAACACATCTTCGGCTCCGAAAGATCGACCATTGCCTCCAAAAGTGACGGAGTACAATTTTTGCATATCGACACCAAACTTGGTAAATCACTTGAAGGGGATGGGCGATAAGGTGGTAAAGTTCCCAGGTCGCATAAAATCAAATCCAAACACAAGGGATGAGAGTCTATGGTGCGCATTTCATCATGACTTCGGCCATACAACGGAAGATTGCAAGGAATTGAGATACGAAGTGGCCAGCCTGCTGCAGAAGGGGCATTTGGTCGAATTTTTGACTGAAAGAGGACGAAACAATTTTAATAAGAAGAAAGACGATGAGCCGCCAAAACCTCCTGCTCCAAGGAAGACGGTGAATATGATTACCAGAGGAGATGGTGTTTGTGGGGTAACCTACACTACAAAGAAGTATGCCAAAGTCTCATTCACACGAGACAAGCGAACACGAGATGACATGACCGATGAGATTGTGTTCGGGGATTCCGACTTCGATGGAAGGATTCATCCCCATCACGATGCACTTTTTGTGACGATGAGGATCGACGACGCCGATGTTAAAAGGGTATTAATCGATGCTGGCAGTTCGGTTAATATCATACATACAAGAGTAGTTGAGCAATTGCAGTTGAGTGATAAGATCGTGCCTCGCTCAACGGTATTTTTGGGTTTCAACAACTCGAGCGAAGTGACCATTGGAGAAGTCACAATTAAGACCTATTCGGAAGGTGTGGAGAGTGAAATATCGTTTCAGGTGATGAAAGGCGAAATGGCATACAACGTGATCTTGGGTCGACCGTGGATCCACGCTATGGGAGCGGTCCCATCGACCCTACATCAAGTTGTGAAATTCCCTACCCCATGGGGAATTCGTGAAATCAGAGGCGAGCAACAGGCTTCACGAGACTGTTACTCAGTAGCTATCAAGGAAGGCTTTCGATTGTAGCAATCACAGTTAGTGGAACCCGTGGCCGGAAGCTTCACTTCGGTTCCGTCGTGCGCCTCAACGCAGCTACCGGAATCCGAAATCGAAGGCGACTTCGCACAGGTTTCACCATGTCAGCTAGTAGGACCCGTGATCGGAAGCTTCACTTCGGTTCCGTCGTGCGCCTTAACGCAGCTACCGGAATCCGAAGTCGAAGGCGACTTCGCACAGGTTCCACCATGTGTGAGAGAGCCGTATAAACAAAAAGCTGGAGACTCTACGATAAAAGAATTAGAAGAAGTAATATTATTCGATGACAAGCCTGATCGGAAAGTCTATGTTGGAGCAGAACTGGGTACCGAAGTAAAAGCAAGAATCATATCCTTCCTCAAGGACAATTCTGATTTGTTTTGCTTGGTTCCACGCATATATGGTGGGAATCTGGTGCAATGCAATTCCCGAAGGGGTTGCTAGCACAAAACGCGGAAGAACAAATAAGAAGATAAAGATAGAAGCAAGACAAAACTTGCTTCTTTCGAAAGAACAGTGAGGAACCTGTCTCAAAGCTCGATCGAAAGGGATACAAGAATCACCCTAACTATGCAACAATCCTCAAGAGAACATTGCCTCTTGCAAACTGAATGATCAAGAGGAATGTTCAATCGGACTAACCGAAAGCCACAAGTCCTTAAAAGCCCTCACCGGGGTTTTGCTCACGACGGAGACAAGAAGAAATGTGCTCGGCACTTCATTCAATTCATCAATATCCAAAAACTACCTCTTACAATGAAAGGGAACAATGTTTATAAAGGAAATACTAAGGGTAAACTAGTAAATAGGTCACAGGTGACCAATAGAAATAAGCCACGCAGGGCTGAGTCTAAATGTGCTCGGCAACCTTGACTTCGGTGAGCCTGGCTTCGGTTCTTGACTTCGGTGAGCCTGGCTTCGGTTCTCTATTGCCTGCTCGAACACATTTGTCATCGGGCGCTGACTTGGCTTCGAACACATGATGTTGTGTTCGGCTCGGCGCTGCCCGGGGCCAAGAGCTGCTGTTCGGGAACTTTGTCCTCGGGCTCAAACTTGAAGATGTAGCCCTTGGTTTCATCACTTTGCAATTCCTCTTCCGAACACATGCTTCTTCCCGACATAGCCAGCTGGATGTGCATGTCATGGAGCAGCTTAGCTTGGCTTCGAGTAATTGGCCTCCTCGGTTGATCAGTCACTGCCTTCGGTTGATCAGCACTTCGGGCTGCATCATCCTCCCCTTCTTGAGAGGATTTCGTCCTCGAAATCGATTCATCCTCTGCTTCTGATGTTTGGCCTACAACACAAGGAGTCAAATCAGTAACATTGAAGGTGTTGGACACATTATACTCACCTGGGAGGTCGATGACATAAGCATTGTTGTTTATTTTGCTCAGCACTTGAAATGGACCATCCCCTCGAGGAGCCAATTTTCCTTTCCTTAGGTTCGGGAAACGTTCCTTGCGGAAGTGAACCCAAACCCAATCACCCTTCTTTAACTCCAACTTTTTTCGCCCCTTGTTTTTCTTTAAGGCAACCTTTGCATAGGCGTCCTCGAGGTTCTTCTTCACCTTCGCATGCAACTCGAGCAGAGCTTTGGCTCGGTGAGTACCTGCAAAATCGATAACAACATCTCGAGGCAATGGGGTTAGATCAAGTGGAATTAAAGGGTTAAATCCATACACACACTCGAACGGGGTCATGTTAATCATTCGATGCACCGTTCGATTGTATGCAAACTCCATCATGGGCAAACGATCAGCCCAGTTTCCAACCTTGCCTTTGGTCATTGCCCGAAGCAAAGATCCCAAGGTTCGGTTAACTACTTCGGTCTGTCCATCAGTCTGAGGATGGTGAGACGTCGAGAAAAGTAGTTTGGTGCCGAGGGCACCCCATAGACACTTCCAAAAATGACTCAAGAATTTTGTGTCTCGATCACTCACAATAGTACAAGGGACACCATGCAATTTCAACACATTAGAGACAAACAATGTAGCTACATGCTGGGCGTCATCACACTTCTTGCAAGGAATAAAGTGAGCCATCTTCGAAAATCGATCAACCACAACGAAGATGCTATCATGTCCTCCCCCCGACCTCGGTAACCCCAAGACAAAGTCCATGGATATATCAACCCAAGGTCGATCAGGCACAGGCAACGGGGTGTACAAACCATGAGGGTTGGACTTCGATTTAGCTTTCTTGCAAACGAGACAAGCGTTGCAAAGCTTTTCCACATCTCGTCGTATTTTGGGCCAATGGAACTGCTCGGTCAAGATACCAAGAGTTTTGTCGACACCGAAGTGTCCCATCAGTCCACCGGAGTGAGCTTCTCGAACCAAGAGCTCTCTCCACGATGACACTGGCACACAAACCCTCCCATTCTTGAAGAGGTAGCCATCGTGCCACTGATATTTCTCAACTCTTCGGCCACTCAAGATTGCGTCTCGAACACATTTTAGCTTGGGATCGTCTTCGTACATCGACTTGATGCTTTCAAATCCCATGAGCCTAGAGGCGAGAGTGGTCGCTAAAGCAAATTTCCTTGATAGCGCATCGGCCACAACATTGTCTTTTCCCTTTTTGTAATGAATTACATAGGGAAAGCTCTCAATGAATTCAACCCATTTGGCATGCCTTCGGTTCAACTTCTCCTATCCTCGAAGATGCTTCAAGGACTCATGATCACTTCGGATCACAAACTCTCGAGGCCACAAATAATGCTGCCAATGGGCGAGTGCTCAAACGAGGGCATACAACTCTTTGTCATATGTTGAATAATTCAAAGTTGCACCCTTAAGCTTTTCGCTAAAGTAAGCGATCGGCTTCGATTCTTGCATCAGCACTCCTCTGATCCCAACTCCAGACGCATCACACTCGACTTCGAATGCTTTGCCGAAGTCAGGGAGTTGCAACAACGGGGCAGAACAAAGCTCCGTTTCAACTCTTGGAAAGCCCTTTCTTGGGACTCTCCCCACACAAATGGATTGTCTTTCTTAACCAGCTCGGTTAGAGGAGCTGCCACGGTGCTAAAGTCACGAAAAAACCTTCGGTAAAAGCTAGCTAAGCCATGGAAGCTACGAACTTGTGATACCGAGGTTGGAGTCGGCCAATCTTTGATGGCTTCGACTTTTGATTCGTCGACTTCGACACCATTAGCACTGACTACAAATCCAAGAAAGACTACACGATCGACACCGAAGGCGCACTTCTTGAAGTTGGCATACAACTTTTCTTCTCGAAGCTTTTCAAGCACAAGCCTTAGGTGTTCGACATGTTCAGATTTAATATTAAAACTTGTGAATCAACAGTTGCAATAAATCAGTCAGTTGAAACAATTCAACTATTGTCTATAAAAGATATAGAAAAATATAGAAAAAGTTATAAATTCCTACATATAGGACTAGTGCAAGTGGCTGTAAAACCACTTCATAGACTAGGACTAGATATTCCTATATGTTTATTATTAAGAGATAATAGATTCTTAAACTTTGATGATTCTTAAATCATCTGTTATCCTTGTTAACTCGAAATTTTCTGTTAAGCCTGTTTTCTTGTTCATATCTCTTAGTCCTTATCCTTGTGTCGAGGTAACCGATTAATCTCCGGTTTAGACGTTGGCAAGCCATAAAGTTCCGTTGGATTAGCCCGTTGAGTCTAGGAAATAGGGCCGGACCCGGATTGGTGTTCCCGTCGCTAAGCTACATAGGATAAGAACGAAGGAAATCTGAATAAAGAAAACACCTTAATAGAAAAGAGTAGAGTTAACTATAGGATAACCCCTCCCCCCCATAAGAAAACAAAAAACACCTAAACTCCCGTACTTTATGAAACACTGGTTTAATAAATATAATGATAATGAATATTATATCTATTTTATGAATATATGTTTCTCCGATTTAATAAACAACGATAATCCTTACGTAAAAGAAACTCTTCTGTTATATTATAAACTTTGGAGAAGAGATTTCCTTAATAAAAATAAAATTATAATATTTTAAAAATGAATATGGATCCAGGTTATCTAGAACTCTGGATAAATACTGATAAAGAAATTAGCGACCATGAGAAGCTTTTAAAAGATAATTTACATAGATATCTCTTAACAGGAAATATTGATTTTCTACATTATATGCAAAATAATATTTCAGAAATACTTAGGTTGAAACCTATAGCTGAAAGTTATTATAGAAAAGCTTGTGACGGTCCAGGAATTCATTATTAAAATGGAAGGATCATCACAGTCAGTATTAAACAGTATAAACATATCAACAGAAGTAGATAAAATATCAAAAATAGAAAATAATCTGTTAAATTGGAATATTCCCAAAGAAAAAATAGAAAAAATATATGAAGTCGAAGCATTTGACTTCATAAATAGATTTAATATTAAAACTTGTGAATCAACAGTTGCTATAAATCAGTCAGTTGAAACAATTCAACTATTGTCTATAAAAGATATAGAAAAATATAGAAAAAGTTATAAATTCCTACATATAGGACTAGTGCAAGTGGCTGTAAAACCACTTCATAGACTAGGACTAGATATTCCTATATGTTTATTATTAAGAGATAATAGATTCTTAAACTTTGATGATTCATTAATAGCTGTATTACAAAGTAACATGGCAAATGGGCCAGTATACTTTAATTGTTATCCAAATTTCTCAGTTGATATTAATGATCCAACAATATTAGATGTTCTAACATTAAATGTTAAAACAAAACATTTAAATAGTAAACATCAAGCCAGAGAAATAGCAATAATATATAGAGTATATTATAAATTAATGAAAACTACTCTAGCTCCCAAAGCTAAACCAAGTAGAGCTCATAAAGGAGTTACAATGTTAATGGAAGCAAATATTAAACATCATAATATATTTGTCCCAAGATTGCTTAAATGGGATGAAGTCTTATCAAAAAATGAATGGCACTTTGATTCCATCACGGAACCAAAAGTGGAAGATGAATCTATACAAATAGAACAAGTTATACAACATACAGACGGATCAATAGATTTAAAATTCCTAAAATCTAGATCATTTAACGCTACATCTTCATCTTCCAGGATGTCCTTTTCAAGGCCATCTACTTCTTGTCCCCTGGAGGAAGAAGACATAATAAGCAAAAATTTAAAAGGTGTTAACTTTAATAAAAAAATTCCACAACCAGAATACAAACCTGTCATAATCAATCAACCGTCAAGCCCATCCTTTAGTGAAATAAATGATTCCTTAGGAATGATAACGTTAGAAGAACCATTTGAACCAGATATAAAATATCTCCAACAACTCTGGGTAAAACCAGAGAATAATATTAAAAGAGAATGGTATAGAAACAATTACACTTTAGAACAGAGGAAATCATTTAGAGATAAATGGATGAAAGATATGAAAAAATGGAAGTGTAGTTTAGAATTTTTTAAATGGTTTGAATATACAGGAAAATTAGCTAACTGTGAGTCTTTAAACATGGTAGTTAAAAAATGGTATACAAAAAGTAATAAAATAATAGAATCTACCATTCCCTCATTAGAAGAAATAAATATACCAGTAGGTGATAAAGTAGTAATAGGAAATCCTTTTAAAAGAACATCAGTAGATGCCCAAGGAGAACCTAAAAATAAAGATATTAATAAATTAATAGAACAAAATAATTATACAAATCAAATACTACATGTCATAGCTAATCAAGTGGAAGAAGCAAGAAGCAAGTCTTCTTTTAAATCATTCCCAGAAAAAAGAATAAAATTTGAAGATAACATTGAAAAGAATCCAATTTTCAGGCTACCTAGTATGTCAAAAGATAAATTCCCTAGTCTTCCTAAAGGTGGATTAGAAATAAAAGGTGATGTTCTAGATGAAATTACTAAAAGGTTAAAATCATCTTTAACAATAAATACAATTCCAAAAGAGAAAGAAAATTCGGTAAAAACCTTATCTGAATTAAATAATCAATTAAATAAATTAGGATCTAATTATCATCATAAGAAAAATTATTATAAAAAACCTACATTTCCTGATATACAGTATGAAGAAGAACATCTAGTATCATTCAGTTCTCACTCAGGTGATGCTATAACTGAATGGAATATAGATGGACAAGCAGAACATCAAATACTTAATAGATTACATGAAATGGGAATAGCAGCAACAGCCTATAAAATAAAAGGTAATACAGATAAGCAAGCAGCAACCCTGCTTTCTTACGGATTTACAGGAATGTTAAAAAATTGGTGGGACAACTATCTGTCGGATAAAGATAGAGAAACTGTCCTTAATGCTACTACAATCATAAAAATAGTTAAACAAGAAGGTAGTAGTACTAATCAAATAATAGAAGAACAAGTACGTGAAGACGCCATAAACACTTTATTATATGCCATAATTAAACACTTTATTGGAGAACCAAAAGTATTTAAAGATAGAAGTTTAGAAATATTATCTAATTTATCATGTCCAAAATTACATGACTTTAAATGGTATAAAGACATATTTCTAAATAAAGTAATGATTAGAGAAGATTGTAATCATAGTTATTGGAAAGAAAAATTTATAAGTGGACTACCACATTTATTTGCAGATAAAGTTAGACAAAAAATAAAAGATAGATTTAATGGTGAAATACCTTATGACGGATTAACCTATGGTGATATAGTAAGCTTTATTAACATAACAGCTTTAGAACTATGTACTGATATGAAATTAAAAAATCAGTTAAAAAGAGATTACAAGATCACTAAGAAAGAATTAGGAAATTTCTGTAGTGATTTTGGTTATACTAAGATAACTGCCCCGTCTACCGAGGCAACAAAAAAATCCAAAAGAATAAATAGAAAAGACAAAAGTAGCAATAATTATTATAAAAGAAAATCTTCCAAAAGATACAGGAAGAAAATTCCAGAAAATACAAGTCAAAGTAAACAACCTTCTTTTAAAGACAGATGCTACAATTGTGGAAGGAAAGGCCATAAGGCAAACAATTGTAGAGCAAAGACAAAAAAGAAAAACAAAATTAATAGTTTAGAACTGGATGAAGACATTAAGAATAAAATATATGCTATACTAGACGAAAATGATAATAGTGAAGAAGGAAGTTCATCCGCGGAAAACATAAGTGATGATGAACAAATTAATATAGCATATGAATCTAGTGATAGTTACACTTCTGAATCAGAGTGTGATTGTCCTAAAGGATTATGTACCTGCGGGACAGGTTCAGTAAAAGTTATATCAAATGAAAATAAAGAATTCTTCTTTGATCTAATAGATCAAATAAAAGATGAAGAAATTAAAAGAGAATATCTTTTAAAATTAAAAGATATAGTCTTAAGCAGAGAATCAAATAAACCTAACATATCCAATCCTTTCAGTATGAAAAATATTCTACAAAAATTTGATAAAAAAGAAGAAAAAATATCTATATCAGATCTTTATGCAGAATTAACAACATTAAAACAAGAAATTAATATATTAAAACAAAAGGTTAATAAAATAGAGGAAGAAAGCCTTGCTCTAGAATTAATTCAAGAAACTCAAAAAGAGTTAAAATCTACAATAATAGGAGAAAGTTCAAATACTAAACAAGTAGAAGCACAAGACGAATTAGGAGTCTTGGCTATCTCTAAAATTAAGTCTCAAAAATGGTATGTACCAATAAAATTAGTCATAAATAGTGAATACAGTATCCAGACAGTAGCTTTACTAGACTCTGGTGCTGACCAAAATTGTATAGTAGAAGGATTAATTCCAACAAAATATTGTGACAAAACATCAGCAAAATTATTCTCTGCATCAGGAGAAAAACTTAAAATAAAATATAAATTATCTAATGCACATATATGTAATAATAACATATGCTTTAAAAATACATTTATTCTGATAAAAGGTTTAAATGAAGAAGTTATATTAGGAACTCCCTTTTTAACTCAGATATCTCCTTTTACAGTTAATACAACAGGTATTACTACCAATAATCTTGGTAAAGAAATAATATTTTATTTCCTAAATGGTCCAAAACAAAGAGAAATAGATACTCTAAAAGAAAGAAGTATCTATAAAATACAATTAATAAAAAATCAAATAAATTACATAAAAGATGAAATTAAAATTGTTAAAATAGAAGACCAGCTTAAAAATAAACTAATTCAAGATAAAATACTACAAACCCAAAAAGAAATAGAATCTGAAGTCTGTTCAGATCTACCTAATGCCTTTTGGGAAAGAAAAAGGCATATAGTACGATTACCATACATAGAAGGATTTGAAGAAGGATCTATCCCCACTAAGGCTAGACCAATTCAAATGAACCAGGAATTAATGGAATATTGTAAAAAGGAAATTAATGAATTATTAGAAAAGAAAATAATTCGTCCCTCTAAGTCACCTTGGAGTTGTTCCGCATTTTATGTTAATAATAATGCTGAACGAGAAAGAGGAGCTCCAAGATTAGTTATAAATTATAAACCTTTAAACAAAGTACTAAGATGGATACGATATCCAATTCCAAATAAAAGAGATTTATTAAAGAGAACGTATAAGGCTAAAATATATAGTAAATTTGATATGAAATCAGGATTTTGGCAAATCCAAATAGATGAAAGGGATAAGTATAAAACAGCATTTAATGTGCCTTTTGGCCAATATGAATGGAATGTTATGCCCTTTGGATTAAAAAATGCCCCATCAGAATTTCAAAATATAATGAATAATATATTTAATCCATATAGTTCATTCTCAATAGTTTATATAGATGACGTATTAATATTTTCAGAAAATATAGATCAACATTTTAAGCATTTAAAGATATTTCTTAATATTATTAAGAAAAATGGGCTGGTAGTGAGTGCCAAAAAGATTAAACTATTTCAAACCTCTATTAGATTTTTAGGACATGACCTGTCTCAAGGCATGTATAAACCGATTTATAGAGCCATAGAATTCTCTACAAAATTTCCAGATGTTTTAACAGATAAAACTCAGTTACAAAGGTTTCTAGGAAGCCTCAATTATGTCTCAGATTTTATTCCAAATCTTAGACAAATATGTGAACCTCTTTATCAGCGTCTTAGGAAAAATCCAATTCCTTGGAGCCAAGAACAAACACAAACAGTCCAAAAAGTCAAAAGTATTGTTCAAAAACTTCCATGTCTAGGCATACCACATCCGGATGCCTTTATGATTGTTGAAACCGATGCCTCTGAAATAGGTTTCGGAGGAATTCTTAAACAGCGTCTCTCTCCAAAAGAGTCTGAACAATTAGTCCGATATTGCTCTGGCATATGGAACGGAACTCAAAAAAATTATAGTACTATTAAAAAGGAAATTTTATCAATAGTTTTATGTATAACTAAATTTCAAGATGATTTGATAAACAAAGAATTTCTTTTAAGAGTTGATTGTAAAGCAGTAAAAGATGTTTTGCAAAAGGATGTTAAAAATTTAGTTTCAAAACAAATATTTGCCAGATGGCAAGCTTTATTATCCAGCTTTGATTTTCAAATAGAATTTATTAAAGGAGAAGACAATAGTCTTCCAGATTTTCTAACTAGAGAATTTTTACAGAGTAAACATGAGGCCACTATTTCCAGTAAGACCTCCAAGGCAATTTCTTGACCAGCAGCATAACCAGAACCCTCACATAAACAGATATACAGCTTTAGCGGAGTTTCCTCAATTACCGCCTCCTACACCGGTAAAAAGAGAAGCAACCCCAGGAACCTCAAAACAGTCCCTAAACAGTTATGCCAAAAGAACTATAAACAGTTATTCTGAGGCAGTACAACCTCAACCTTCCATTAAACAGGAACAACCAAGCTCTTCAGCAGCAAGTCAGCAAAAATTTGAATGGATAAACAGTCAACAATTACCAATCATTGCAATTGAGAGGAAATTTGTTGAAACCCGTATTACAGATATTATCAGGTCTTGTTACACGGACAGAAATTACGTGGAAACAGACAATCCTTATAAAACAAGAGAATACTACGAAGCTATATTAATAGCAACCAATTCAATAGAAATTGAAAATGAGTTAGCAGATAAAAATGATCCGAGGAGCATTAGGTACTCCAAATTTACTATTAAAAGAATCCTAAGTCCTACGGATTGGCCGGTAGACCATCTACACACGCCAATTCAATTCCCATTATCAGCAAATTTTAAATTAACAGGTTATAATTTTTATGATTATAAAAACGCATGGTTCAACTTCATATACTTGAGACCTGGCAGCCATTCTTAGTTTGTCAAGTTCTGTGAAAAAGTATCAACAGATCCCATCCCAAGATGGTTCTACGAATGGTGGAACATATTTGGAGCGGACGAAAGAGTGTTGTCAACATCTTTCAAACAATTACATATCAATTACCAGAAGGAAAACAAGGAACTCGCAGCATTACCAGAGCATATACAGTTATGCAAATTCTTCCTAGCCAAAAGAGTGTCTTACATTATTAGCTGGGAATTCAATATTGAAATATTATGCAAAGTTAGATACCTTGTAAAGACAGTAAAAATTAAGGGCTGGACCCCTAAGAACAAGGAAAAACAGGTTCAGACGAGGACCGGATCAACGGACAAGTTATCAAAAGAAGCGTTAAAACAAAAACTTCAACAGGCCTTGGCAAATTTAGACCAAGCAAATGGCAGTGAAATAAATCAGATTACTGAATTATTGGACACAGCATCATCAACAGCATCAGCAGAAGATAATGGAGATATGGAGGACCCACACGGGATTGCTCAAGCATATCTCACAGACTTTTAGCAAAAGCAGACAAGTGGCATCAATAATAGATCTTACTTTACTTTTGTAAAGATAAGATTCCTGACAATAGGACCCCATCAATAATGTAAATCTTATCTTACTTTATAAAAGATAAGATTCCCCGTTAATAGCTCTCCACCTGTAAAGGAGAATAGTGTCATTAGCAACTATAAATAGAAGTAGAAATCAGAAGGAAGGCATCACTCGAAACACCCACTTTCAAAATATTGCCTACTATCCCTCTCTACTCTTTCTCTGTAAACAATGTTCTTTCAAGTTCAATAAACAGTTCCAATTTTAATAGTAAGTTTTCTGTTCTTTTAAATATTTTTAACATTTACTTTGATTATTAGTTTTGATTTAATTATTAGCTTTTAAATTTCATAAATATGTTTTACGGGACCGTCTATTGCCCCAATGGTGTATTTACAGCTGCCCGAAAATGAAATATTGAGTTTCGATGACATGTCGGCGAAGTTCATTCGATCACACACAGGAGCAAAAAAGATAGCACCAAGGGTGGAAGATATCTTGAACATTAGGCAGCGGCCCGGGGAAACTATCAAATGATTTGTGAAACGGTTCAATGATGAGAAGATTCATATCCCGAATCTTGAAGAAAGGTGGGCTTGTTTGACCTTTGCTAACAACTTGCGCACCGATTCGATAGAGGCATGGAAGTTGAAGGATCGACTCAGGGAAATCGATGCATGGACTTTCGATGCATTGTACCGTGAGTGCGAGCCAAGGATTAGGGCTGAAGAGGAGGAATTGCAGTTAGCCCGAAATAATTATCATTATGATCGGCCAACAAGGAGAGTGGAGAACGACAGGCGAAACTACAGGGATCAGCGATGGGAGCCCTACAGTTTCCCTCGAATGGGGAGCGACAACCACGAAGCTGGTAGCTCGAAAAATCAGTCGAAGAAGGGACAGTCGAACACATCTTCGGCTCCGAAAGATCGACCATTGCCTCCAAAAGTGACGGAGTACAATTTTTGCATATCGACACCAAACTTGGTAAATCACTTGAAGGGGATGGGCGATAAGGTGGTAAAGTTCCCAGGTCGCATAAAATCAAATCCAAACACAAGGGATGAGAGTCTATGGTGCGCATTTCATCATGACTTCGGCCATACAACGGAAGATTGCAAGGAATTGAGATACGAAGTGGCCAGCCTGCTGCAGAAGGGGCATTTGGTCGAATTTTTGACTGAAAGAGGACGAAACAATTTTAATAAGAAGAAAGACGATGAGCCGCCAAAACCTCCTGCTCCAAGGAAGACGGTGAATATGATTACCGGAGGAGATGGTGTTTGTGGGGTAACCTACACTACAAAGAAGTATGCCAAAGTCTCATTCACACGAGACAAGCGAACACGAGATGACATGACCGATGAGATTGTGTTCGGGGATTCCGACTTCGATGGAAGGATTCATCCCCATCACGATGCACTTTTTGTGACGATGAGGATCGACGACGCCGATGTTAAAAGGGTATTAATCGATGCTGCCAGTTCGGTTAATATCATACATACAAGAGTAGTTGAGCAATTGCAGTTGAGTGATAAGATCGTGCCTCGCTCAACGGTATTTTTGGGTTTCAACAACTCGAGCGAAGTGACCATTGGAGAAGTCACAATTAAGACCTATTCGGAAGGTGTGGAGAGTGAAACATCGTTTCAGGTGATGAAAGGCGAAATGGCATACAACGTGATCTTGGGTCGACCGTGGATCCACGCTATGGGAGCGGTCCCATCGACCCTACATCAAGTTGTGAAATTCCCTACCCCATGGGGAATTCGTGAAATCAGAGGCGAGCAACAGGCTTCACGAGACTGTTACTCAGTAGCTATCAAGGAAGGCTTTCGATTGTAGCAATCACAGTTAGTGGAACCCGTGGCCGGAAGCTTCACTTCGGTTCCGTCGTGCGCCTCAACGCAGCTACCGGAATCCGAAATCGAAGGCGACTTCGCACAGGTTTCACCATGTCAGCTAGTAGGACCCGTGATCGGAAGCTTCACTTCGGTTCCGTCGTGCGCCTTAACGAAGCTACCGGAATCCGAAGTCGAAGGCGACTTCGCACAGGTTCCACCATGTGTGAGAGAGCCGTATAAACAAAAAGCTGGAGACTCTACGATAAAAGAATTAGAAGAAGTAATATTATTCGATGACAAGCCTGATCGGAAAGTCTATGTTGGAGCAGAACTGGGTACCGAAGTAAAAGCAAGAATCATATCCTTCCTCAAGGACAATTCTGATTTGTTTTGCTTGGTTCCACGCATATATGGTGGGAATCTGGTGCAATGCAATTCCCGAAGGGGTTGCTAGCACAAAACGCGGAAGAACAAATAAGAAGATAAAGATAGAAGCAAGACAAAACTTGCTTCTTTCGAAAGAACAGTGAGGAACCTGTCTCAAAGCTCGATCGAAAGGGATACAAGAATCACCCTAACTATGCAACAATCCTCAAGAGAACATTGCCTCTTGCAAACTGAATGATCAAGAGGAATGTTCGATCGGACTAACCGAAAGCCACAAGTCCTTAAAAGCCCTCACCGGGGTTTTGCTCACGACGGAGACAAGAAGAAATGTGCTCGGCACTTCATTCAATTCATCAATATCCAAAAACTACCTCTTACAATGAAAGGGAACAATGTTTATAAAGGAAATACTAAGGGTAAACTAGTAAATAGGTCACAGGTGACCAATAGAAATAAGCCACGCAGGGCTGAGTCTAAATGTGCTCGGCAACCTTGACTTCGGTGAGCCTGGCTTCGGTTCTTGACTTCGGTGAGCCTGGCTTCGGTTCTCTATTGCCTGCTCGAACACATTTGTCATCGGGCGCTGACTTGGCTTCGAACACATGATGTTGTGTTCGGCTCGGCGCTGCCCGGGGCCAAGAGCTGCTGTTCGGGAACTTTGTCCTCGGGCTCAAACTTGAAGATGTAGCCCTTGGTTTCATCACTTTGCAATTCCTCTTCCGAACACATGCTTCTTCCCGACATAGCCAGCTGGATGTGTATGTCATGGAGCAGCTTAGCTTGGCTTCGAGTAATTGGCCTCCTCGGTTGATCAGTCACTGCCTTCGGTTGATCAGCACTTCGGGCTGCATCATCCTCCCCTTCTTGAGAGGATTTCGTCCTCGAAATCGATTCATCCTCTGCTTCTGATGTTTGGCCTACAACACAAGGAGTCAAATCAGTAACATTGAAGGTGTTGGACACATTATACTCACCTGGGAGGTCGATGACATAAGCATTGTTGTTTATTTTGCTCAGCACTTGAAATGGACCATCCCCTCGAGGAGCCAATTTTCCTTTCCTTAGGTTCGGGAAACATTCCTTGCGGAAGTGAACCCAAACCCAATCACCCTTCTTTAACTCCAACTTTTTTCGCCCCTTGTTTTTCTTTAAGGCAACCTTTGCATAGGCGTCCTCGAGGTTCTTCTTCACCTTCGCATGCAACTCGAGCAGAGCTTTGGCTCGGTGAGTACCTGCAAAATCGATAACAACATCTCGAGGCAATGGGGTTAGATCAAGTGGAATTAAAGGGTTAAATCCATACACACACTCGAACGGGGTCATGTTAATCATTCGATGCACCGTTCGATTGTATGCAAACTCCATCATGGGCAAACGATCAGCCCAGTTTCCAACCTTGCCTTTGGTCATTGCCCGAAGCAAAGATCCCAAGGTTCGGTTAACTACTTCGGTCTGTCCATCAGTCTGAGGATGGTGAGACGTCGAGAAAAGTAGTTTGGTGCCGAGGGCACCCCATAGACACTTCCAAAAATGACTCAAGAATTTTGTGTCTCGATCACTCACAATAGTACAAGGGACACCATGCAATTTCAACACATTAGAGACAAACAATGTAGCTACATGCTGGGCGTCATCACACTTCTTGCAAGGAATAAAGTGAGCCATCTTCGAAAATCGATCAACCACAACGAAGATGCTATCATGTCCTCCCCCCGACCTCGGTAACCCCAAGACAAAGTCCATGGATATATCAACCCAAGGTCGATCAGGCACAGGCAACGGGGTGTACAAACCATGAGGGTTGGACTTCGATTTAGCTTTCTTGCAAACGAGACAAGCGTTGCAAAGCTTTTCCACATCTCGTCGTATTTTGGGCCAATGGAACTGCTCGGTCAAGATACCAAGAGTTTTGTCGACACCGAAGTGTCCCATCAGTCCACCGGAGTGAGCTTCTCAAACCAAGAGCTCTCTCCACGATAACACTGGCACACAAACCCTCCCATTCTTGAAGAGGTAGCCATCGTGCCACTGATATTTCTCAACTCTTCGGCCACTCAAGATTGCGTCTCGAACACATTTTAGCTTGGGATCGTCTTCGTACATCGACTTGATGCTTTCAAATCCCATGAGCCTAGAGGCGAGAGTGGTCGCTAAAGCAAATTTCCTTGATAGCGCATCGGCCACAACATTGTCTTTTCCCTTTTTGTAATGAATTACATAGGGAAAGCTCTCAATGAATTCAACCCATTTGGCATGCCTTCGGTTCAACTTCTCCTGTCCTCGAAGATGCTTCAAGGACTCATGATCACTTCGGATCACAAACTCTCGAGGCCACAAATAATGCTGCCAATGGGCGAGTGCTCAAACGAGGGCATACAACTCTTTGTCATATGTTGAATAATTCAAAGTTGCACCCTTAAGCTTTTCGCTAAAGTAAGCGATCGGCTTCGATTCTTGCATCAGCACTCCTCCGATCCCAACTCCAGACGCATCACACTCGACTTCGAATGCTTTGCCGAAGTCAGGGAGTTGCAACAACGGGGCAGAACAAAGCCTCCGTTTCAACTCTTGGAAAGCCCTTTCTTGGGACTCTCCCCACACAAATGGATTGTCTTTCTTAACCAGCTAGGTTAGAGGAGCTGCCACGGTGCTAAAGTCACGAACAAACCTTCGGTAAAAGCTAGCTAAGCCATGGAAGCTACGAACTTGTGATACCGAGGTTGGAGTTGGCCAATCTTTGATGGCTTCGACTTTTGATTCGTCGACTTCGACACCATTAGCACTGACTACAAATCCAAGAAAGACTACACGATCGACACCGAAGGCGCACTTCTTGAAGTTGGCATACAACTTTTCTTCTCGAAGCTTTTCAAGCACAAGCCTTAGGTGTTCGACATGTTCATCCATGGTTCGACTGTAAACAAGTATGTCATCGAAATAAACGACAACGAACTTGTTTATGAACGGTTTGAGCACATGGTTCATCAATCGCATGAATGTGCTCGGGGCATTGGATAAGCCAAATGGCATTACCAACCATTCATAGAGACCGAATTTGGTCTTGAATGCGGTTTTCCACTCGTCACCGGGTTTCATTCGGATCTGGTGGTAACCGGACCTGAGGTCAATCTTTGAAAAGCATGAAGAACCACTCAATTCATCTAGCATGTCATCTAATCGAGGGATAGGATGACGATACTTTACCGTTATTTTGTTGACTGATCGACAGTCAACACACATTCGCCATGTTCCATCCTTCTTCGGGACAAGGATGACTGGAACGGCGCAAGGACTCAAGCTCTCTCGAACGAGGCCCTTGTTCAACAATTCATCAACCTGCCTTTGGAGCTCTTTAGTGTCTTCGGGATTACACCGGTATGCAGGTTTGTTGGGGATTTGAGATCCCGGCACGAAGTCAATTTGGTGCTCGATTCCTCTCAACGGAGGCAATCCACCTGGCATTTCCTCAGGAAACATGTCCTCGAAGTCCTGCAAAACCTTTCGAACAGACAAAGGCAAAGGGTTATCATTAGAAAAATCATCATTAGAGTTTAGAAAGATACCCTTGTGCACGAGGCAAATCATCATTTGACCGTGGTCGTTGCCTCGTAAGATCTCACCGGGTTGCATGATTGCACAGATTCCTTTCTCCTCGGTCGGTGAGTTTATCTCATCGGCTCCCAATTTTGCTCCCATCGGAAGCTTAGCTTTGGCCGCTTCTTTCAATTCTTTCATCCGTTTATAGTCCTCGGAGACTTGCTTTGGAGACAATAGTTTGAGGATGAAACTCTTCCCATCAAGCTTTACGGTGTAAGTGTTGGATCTGCCATTGTGAACAGCTGTTCGATCATATTGCCACGGTCGACCCAATAGCAAATGACAAGCTTGCATCGGCACCACATCGAATACCATCTCATCTTGATACTCTCCGATTTTGAACTTGATCCACACTTGTTTGACAACTCTCAATTCTCCACACTCGTTCAGCCATTGTAATTTGTAAGGGTGGGAATGCTTCATCGTAGGTAATCCCATTTGTGAAACCAAAGTTTGGCTCACTACATTGGCACAACTACCGGAATCAATGATCATCGAACACACCTTTCCCCTCACTCGACATCGGGCATGAAAGAGGTTTTCTCTTTGGTTGTCCTCTTCTTCAAGAGTCATGCAGCTCAAATTTCTTCGAACCACAAGAAACATTTCCGGATGATCAGCTTCGGCAGCCTCATGATCATCATCACCTTCAGCTCGGTCAGTCTCCTCGATTAATTCCTCCTCGGTGTCACTCGCTTGCTCATGGACGGTTCCATCTTCGAGCAGAAGCATAACTTTGCGAGTTGGACACTCTTTTGCCATGTGACCATAACCTCTGCATTTATGACACTGAATATTTGAAGCATTAGGAGAGTTTAGCTGAACTTTACCTCCCACTTCTCTTGGTTGGTTAACGGTCACACCTCTCTCGAAGGGTTTCTTCGAATCTCGAACAGTGTTAGCACTTGCTTGGTTAGGACTTTTTCATTCTTTTCCTCGGTTCAAGGGAGTAGAAGTAGTGACTCCTCGATACCGATTTGCCTTTTCTTCCTTCACCAATTTTTCAGCTTCGGTAGCAGCATCGAACAAATCTTCCAACGTGTGGTACACGTGGAGTCTCAACTGAGAGGACACATCCCTGGTCAAGCCATTTTTGAACCAGATAATGGCTTGTTCTTCGTCTTCGGTCAGGTCAAGATTCAATCGAACTTTTTCAAATTCATCATGGTACTCTTGAACTGACTTCGATCCTTGTTTTAGCTCATATAGCTTTTGCATCTGAGTTTGCCTGTACTTAGCACTCAAATACTTACCATCCATAGCTCTCATCAACTGTGGCCACGTAGTGACTACTGGATAGTCATTTCTCCTTCTATGCCTCTTGTCAGATTCCCACCATGTTGATGCATAAACTTCGAACGAAGCAATGGCATGGGCAGCTTTCCTCTCATCGGTCATCTCATTGGTTTCAAAGATGCGCTCCATTTTAAGTTTCCATTCAAGATACTCATCAGGATCACTAGTTCCTTTAAAGGGAGGAATAGTGATTTTGACACTGTTCAGATTTGAGTCTCGAACACCACGAACCTGTTCGGGATACTCATCATTTCGATCATCAGCCTCACGCTCAATATTTCTTCCAACATTTGCGCCTCGGCCTCGACCTCGGAAATTTCCACGACCTCGGTGAGCTTGCCATCGTTGAGCGAACGGCAGCTCACGTTCATACTCGTCCTCGGGAAATTCCTCTTCATCAGCCTCTTCGGTTACAGCGCCAAGGTCTCTTCGGGCCCTTGGAAGTGGTAACCTCTCTCCTCGGGGAATGCCCAAGTTTTGATTTCCAGCTTGGGGATTGCCCAAGTGTTGTTGTGCTTGGGGATTGCCCAAGTTAAGCTCTCTTCGAATTGCGTCACTCGTTAGCTGATGTTGTCGAAGAAGCTCAGCATACAGTTCAGGTTTCATCGGAGTGGATTCGCTCGTTCCAGCGCCGGACCCATTTTTGGCCACGGACGCACTTCCCTGTTCGAGTTGAGCTACTCGAACACTCACTCCTCTCACTTCGGCACTGACACTTTGTATCGCAGCCAAGAGATCGGCTAACGACACTTCGGGCCTTTCAATGCCTTTGCCTTCGTTTCCAGCCATGGTACCTGCACAAGTCAAAGATCAAACAAATGTTAAGGTTAGAAATCACCTCACACTCTCCCTCACCTTTGATGGGTGGCGCTCGGGTCCACTCAATTTATGGGTTCGGTTTTTGATCACTCAAGGACTTGTTAACAGTGGCTCGTCCAATTGATCGGTCCTCTAAGATCCTTCAAGTTCGACAATAGTCACTGTCTCTTCGGGAAGAGTGAAGTGATGTTCGACTCGATGGAACGGACGCTTTTAACTGAGCTCGGGGAGTCAAAAGAAATTTCTACGAAAGTTTGGACTTCGGTCACCCCTTCGCACGAGTTCCTATCAGCTCAAATGAGTTGGTACGACCTCGAGTAGGACAATTACTCAAAAGATCCACCAACTAGAATTTTGACACGAAAGAAAGTGAAAACCTAGGAGAATCTACCCTTTGATTCCCTTTGGAATCTTTTTCGATCACACCCACTCCTGTCCGTACAAGAGTGGTCCCCCTTTGGTACGGATAGGGTTTTACCTTATCCACTTTCCTTTTCTCAGCCGACAATTTTTCACCTGGGGTTTTAACATTCAAACTTTTACCCCTTCTTCTTCAATGGAACAGTGACCTTGCTCTGGCGTACGGTCAAATCAACTTCGGTTCACTGTCCACGATTTCTAACAAGATCTGGGTTGTTTTCAACTCCGGTCTCAGTAACAACGGAGGAATTCAGTCGAGTTCTTCAAGCCAAGAATTTCAGCTCATCGTGTCGTACACTGTTACGATTTTGTAACAATTTTCCGGCGTACGGACAACGATTCTAACTTAAGAACTTCGATTTTTAAGCAACAAACAAACCCAAATCACTCAAGAACCACCATTCTTCATCGGTTTCTTCCAAACACAATAGGGTTCGATTTCAGTCACCATTAAAGCTCAACAGTCCAAAATTTTCACCAAGAAACCCTAGTCACCAAATCAGTACGTCGGGTACTCGTTGGAATCAGAAAACAATGGAGATCAAGAATCAGTGATCGTTTTTCCCAAACAACCAACAATCAAACACAATTTTTGAATTTTCTTTTTAACACCTTTTTTTTTTTTTGTAAGAATACCAACAGTAACAAACAAAACAGGAACACGAAACGGAAAACAAAGACACAACGCACGAAAATAAAGATAACTTGAACAGGATTTGGGGTTGTAGAAACAAGCCCAAACCGTGCTCTGATACCAAGATGGTGCAATGCAATTCCCGAAGGGGTTGCTAGCACAAAACGCGGAAGAACAAATAAGAAGATAAAGATAGAAGCAAGACAAAACTTGCTTCTTTCGAAAGAACAGTGAGGAACCTGTCTCAAAGCTCGATCGAAAGGGATACAAGAATCACCCTAACTATGCAACAATCCTCAAGAGAACATTGCCTCTTGCAAACTGAATGATCAAGAGGAATGTTCAATCGGACTAACCGAAAGCCACAAGTCCTTAAAAGCCCTCACCGGGGTTTTGCTCACGACGGAGACAAGAAGAAATGTGCTCGGCACTTTCATTCAATTCATCAATATCCAAAAACTACCTCTTACAATGAAAGGGAACAATGTTTATATAGGAAATACTAAGGGTAAACTAGTAAATAGGTCACAGGTGACCAATAGAAATAAGCCAAGCAGGGCTGAGTCTAAATGTGCTCGGCAACCTTGACTTCGGTGAGCCTGGCTTCGGTTCTTGACTTCGGTGAGCCTGGCTTCGGTTCTCTATTGCCTGCTCGAACACATTTGTCATCGGGCGCTGACTTGGCTTCGAACACATGATGTTGTGTTCGGCTCGGCGCTGCCCGGGGCCAAGAGCTGCTGTTCGGGAACTTTGTCCTCGGGCTCAAACTTGAAGATGTAGCCCTTGGTTTCATCACTTTGCAATTCCTCTTCCGAACACATGCTTCTTCCCGACATAGCCAGCTGGATGTGCATGTCATGGAGCAGCTTAGCTTGGCTTCGAGTAATTGGCCTCCTCGGTTGATCAGTCACTGCCTTCGGTTGATCAGCACTTCGGGCTGCATCAGAATCGATCCAAAAGTTGCCACACACAAATTAAATGTCGATCCAAAACATCGGCCGGTGAAGCAAAAGAAACGGCCGAATGGAGGATTCTGAAGGAAGGTGATCAACGATGAAGTAGAAAAGCTGCTAGCAAATGGGTTCATTAAAGAGGTAAAATATCCAGAATGGCTTGCAAATACCGTTGTAGTACCCAAGAAAAACGGAAAATTGAGGGTATGCGTTGATTATACCGACCTCAACAAAGCCTGCCCAAAAGATTCGTTCCCACTGCCTCACATCGATAGACTGATCGATTCGACAGCAGGGCACGAAATGTTGAGTTTCTTGGATGCCTATTCAGGTTATAATCAAATTTCGATGGACCCATTAGATCAGAAGAAGACGTTGTTCATCACAGACATGGGGACTTATTGCTATACAGTCATGCCCTTCGGTCTTAAGAATGCCGGCGCTACTTATCAGCGTCTGGTCACTACTATGTTCAAAGATTTGATCGGGAAAACCATGGAAGTGTATATCGATGACATGTTGGTCAAATCTTTTGAGAAGGGAAATCATTTAAGTCATTTGGAGGAGACTTTTACTATACTAAGGCGGTTCAACATGAGATTGAACCCGGAGAAATGTGCGTTCGGGGTTGGATCCGGTAAGTTCTTGGGATTCATCGTATCGCAAAGAGGAATCGAAGCAAATCCAGACAAGATCAAGGCGATCGAAAGCATCCCTGAGGACCTGACAACGGAAAAAGAAGTTCAACAACTGACCGGTCGAGTAGCCTATCTCAGCAGGTTCATCTCGAGGTCATCTGAACGATGTCACAAGTTCTTTTCGGTGCTGAGGAAGAGCAAAGGTTTCGAGTAGACACCAGAATGCAAAAAGGCTCTTCGGGAACTGAAGCAATACCTTTCCAATCCACCACTTCTGTCAAAACCGATTGAAGGAGAAATGCTGTTGATCTATTTGGCCGTTTCCGATGTCGCTGTAAGTGTTGTCCTCGTTCGCGAGGATGGAGGTAACCAATTTCCTATCTATTATGTTAGTAAAACACTGTTAGATGCCGAAACAAGGTACCCACAACTAGAGAAACTAGCACTTGCACTAGTCACTGCTGCACGAAAATTGAGGCCATATTTCCAATGTCATTCAATATCTGTTATAACTACATTTCCATTGCGAAATATTTTACATCGGCCAGATCTCTCTGGTCGATTAATGAAATGGGCGGTCGAGCTGAGTGAGTACGACATCACTTACCAGCCTCGTATCGCCATAAAATCTCAAGTTTTAGCTGATTTTGTAGCAGACTTTAGCGCTAACATCTTACCGGAAGCCAAGAGAGAAGAGTTGATGATGAGAGATCCAGACCCCGGAGTATGGATAATGTACACCGATGGAGCTTCGAACGTAAAAGGAACTGGCCTCGAAATCCTGTTGATAGCACCTACCGGTGAAAAACTCAGGTACGCGATCAAATTACATGCAAAAACTAACAACGAGGCCGAATATGAGGCCCTCGCTGCAAGTTTAAAGATCGTAAAGGACTTGAAAGTCGAACGAATAGACATCAAAAGCGATTCTCAACTGGTGGTAAATCAAATCCAAGGCGATTTCTGTGTTCGAGATCCGAGGATACAGCAACTGCTCGAAAAGGTACAAAATTTTCTGACTTCTTTTCAGGAGTGGAAAATAGCTCAGATACCGAGGGAAGAGAACATCGAGGCAGACGCTTTAGCAAACCTTGGGTCTGCAGCGGCCATCGATGAAAAACTCGATGAGACAGTGGTTCACTTGTTCGAATCTCCACTATGTCGAAGCATCAAAGAGGTAAACAATGTTAATCATACTTGGGATTGGAGAAGCAAGTTTTTGTCTTATTTGTAGGCAGGCACCCTTCCCAGTGACAAAAAGTCTGCCCGATCACTTAAAGTCAAAGCGGCAAGATATTGCCTCCTAGAAAATCAACTCTACAGGCGAATGTTTGGTGGCCCTTTGGCAAAGTGTGTGGGACCAGACGGAACAAATTATGTGCTGAAAGAGGTTCACGAAGGCGAGTGCGGCAATCATTCCGGCAGCAAGTCATTGGTTCGGAAGATCATAAGAGCTGGATACTATTGGCCAACGATCGCAGATGACGCCAAGGAATTCGTCCGCAAATGTGACAAGTGTCAACGATTTGGCAACCTCATACATCAGCAGGCAGAACCACTTCATTCGGTCACGTCACCGTGGCCATTCATGAAGTGGGGAATGGACTTGGTCGGGCCGCTTCCGACAGCGCCCGGTGGGGTAAAATTTATCTTAATTCTTACGGATTGTTTTTCTAAATGGGTGGAAGCTATTGCTTTGGCTAAGATTCGTGAACAGGAAATTATCAAATTCATTCACCAAAATATCATTTGTCGTTTTGGGATCCCGAAAGAGATCACATGCGACAATGGTAAGCAGTTCGTGGGGAGACGAATAACAGCCTTCTTCGAAAAGTAAGGGATCAAGCGAATTGCATCAACACCTTATCACCCCAGTGCAAATGGACAGGCTGAGTCTTCCAACAAAACAATACTTGAGTACCTGAAGAAAAGGATGGATGATTCAAAGGGCAATTGGCCGAACGAACTCCCCGGAGCACTGTGGGCTCATAGGACGACGGTGAAACACAGCACCGAGGAGACACCGTTCTCACTTGTCTACGGAGCAGAAGCATTGATACCGGTGGAAGTAGGAGAGCCCAGTCTTCGGTTCGCCCACTCCACCGAAGAAGCTAACGGAGAGGCCATGTTGATAGATCTGAACTTGGTCGAAGCAAAAAGGGACATGGCATTTGTTCGAATACAATCACAGAAGCAAAGGGCAGAAAACTACCTCAACAAAAAACTCAGGTATCGATCTTTTAATGTAGGTGATTATGTGCTGAAGATCAAAAGACCAAAGAAGGATGAGCCCAACGAAGGCAAGCTAGGAGCAAATTGGGAAGGACCCTTCCGTGTCAAGGCAGTGATTGGAAAAGGCTCAAACCAACTCGAAACAATGGACTCCAAACCGGTGGACTTCAATTGGAATATCACACAATTGAAAAAATACTATTTTTTAGGTTCTGCGGTATCAACCTTCACCCTTTACTTTTACTTCGCAATTTTCATTCTTTCTCCGTCGGAAGAAATTGTTTAATTGATTATTTGATACTAACACTTTTAGATGATAGGCATAGTTGGAGTCGAATGATGACAAACATCACCCACGAACACCTGAGCTCAAAACGCTCCGATCAGGGTCGATAAGTCTGATGAACACTCTAACGTGGTCTTCATCTATAACGGGTTTTCTTGGTTTTTGTCTTCCAATGACTCCGTTTCAGGTATCAAAGTCGAGGACCAGTGTTCGCTTACTCATTCTTCGCACCCAAACACTGGGGGGATGGAATTAGCATGAGGTTCATCGGCAGATACTGGGGACTGCCCTAGAACCGGGGACTTTTCATCGAAAAGTGAAACGGAATCGATTGAAGACAACACCGGGGACTCGTTCAAAATTCGACAGAAGTTCCAACGTTCACTCGAACTGGGGACTCGTTCAAAATTCGACAGAAGTTCCAACGTTCACTCGAACTGGGGACTCGTTCGAAGTTCGACAAAGTTCCAGCGTTCACTCGAACTGGGGACTCGTTCGAAATTCTTCAAAGGTTCGAAAGTTCACTCAAAACTGGGGACTCGTTCGAATTGGAAATTTCAACGTTATCAGAGAATCCAAAAGCTCGACGCTTTTATCCGAAGTCGAGAGTTACCAGTTTGACTTATGTAAACGATCCAATAGTGATCAAAAGTCTGTGCCTTACGTCCGCACCTTGTAATGGATTGAATCAGACGATCTAAAATGTATTAAAGGCCCATTTAGCGGCTTACTTCAATAATATGCAACGCTTTGGTTATATCTTCATTGTTACATTTGTTCGATTTATGCGATCGTTTCAAATATTAAGCGGATATTACAATTCCAAATTTTTCACCAAGTGTTAAATTTTTCATTCCGAACTCACGAAAATGTTCGAAGAGTGCATTACGTGAAAATGAGACGTCATTCCTCACTACGCACTAAGACATTGGGCCCCAATCATTTCTTTCGACGACTATCGTTGAACATCAAATTTTTCGAACGATTAAATCATCTTCGAAAAGCAAAAAACAATACAGCTATGGAAAAGTAATTTCATTCATAGAAAAGTCATATGTACATGGATGGAACTTCAAAAACGACTTAATACAAAGAAAAAACAAGTTATTCATCAGCATCTCCGTCAGAACCTTCATCGGAGGAGCTCGCTGGGAGACCAAGATCTTCACGAGTCAATCGCACGATGGCAACAGCTTCGCTTAGCTCGGTAGGAACATCGACAGTTCGATCTAACATCTCCCTAAGGACATCGCGCCTTGATTCGGCAAGGATTAAATCCTTCTTCTTGTCAAACTCTTCCTCGAGGTCGCGCCTTAGGATGGTGGACTCCTTGTGAAGCAGCAAGTTCCTTTCCGTTAAGCTATCAGCTTGAACCTTCAGCTCTTCATTGCTTTTACGAAGAGCACTCAATTCCTCGAACTGATCAGCCAGCTCTCTGTCTTTTCTCTCCAGAATAGAGTTGAGCTCGGCTATCTTCAGATTAGAATTGGCTTCGTGATCGCTCAGCTGTTCGTTCAAAGCCCGAATCTGGGATTCCAACTCCGATTGACGAAGAGCATGTTCATTCGCGCTCTTGTCGAAGTTGGCTGAAAGTTCAGCGTTCTTGGTCTCTACAGCTTTAAGCTTCCGATGTAACTCCTCCCCCGCCGAAGTAAGATGAACAATCTGCTCGTTCAAAACTTTGGCCCCATCTTGAAGTTGGCGAATCCGATCGGCAGTCTCGATCGCCATTATGCAGTTCTGAAAACAAGTTACAGTTGAAGATCATGAAATCTATGCAATCTGTGCAAAGTAAAGAAGTTTTAAAAGTAAAGTTTACCCTAAAGGCACCAAAGGAAATCTGGGAAGGCAAACTCAGATCCTCGTGCGTGTTCAGCCGAGCTTGCTCCATTGGGCCCATGACATCGAACAAATAATTCGCCAACCGCCTTGGGCATCTAAGCAAGTCAACGTTGGGTGGCACTTCTATCGTGAGTAATCTAACACCCCTCTTTTCGGATTCGCCCAAAGCAGCGAAAGCAGCGGCCTCTTCGCCCCGAGGAAGAGGTACAATTGGATCGGCATGGTCCACACCAAAAAACGATGACCCCGTCTCCTCATCGTATTTGGACTTCGTCGTCGCAATCGACCGATCCAAAGCTGGCGCTTTCCCTTTTGCTGGATCCCTCTCCTCGAGCTCACGGTCGAAGGCCTCGATCATCTCCCCTTGATTTTCAGGGGCAGCGCCTAAAGAAACAAGAGCACCTTCCCTACTAGGCAAGCCCCCTGAGCCCGAATTGGCATCTTCGGCGACAGGGGGAAGATGGTAGTCGTCCACGGAAAGATCTCCTTGTTCGGCCACCTTGAGCTGAATGGCCGTTTCTTGGAGTCTTTCCTTAACTGGCCTCTTGGGACGTTTCACTAATTGGTCAGACCCTGACTCTTACCCAGCTTCCTCCCCCTCGATGTCAATGACCGGGGTCGCTCCTTCGGCGGCTTTCGCCGCTGCGATCGCTGAACTCGTTCCAGCGATCACATCCTCTATGGTTTGGGACGCAGCCGATGAACTGCCCCCTTGCCCCTTTTCCACCACTACTATCTTGGGCAAGTATTTGTTCCTTAATTCTTGGAACGATTTCTTTTTCTTCTTCGGAGGAGGAACATCATCGGTTTTCTCCCCGCCCTCGGGCTCAGCCTCTTCGTCACTTGGCTCACCTCCAGCACCGGTGATGCCTGAGGAAGTATTTTTTAGTTATCGGAAGGCGTCAACGAAACAAAGATCGTAAATACAAGGACAGTTCAAATTTACCATGATTCTTAGCTTTGAGTGTCTTCAAAGCCGCGACCGGCTTCCAAGCTCGTTTGTCATTGGTTGTCTTATCAAGTACCCTTATCAGCCATGGTACAATATCGGCAACTTGATCAAAGACAACCGCCTCAGCTGAAAATTTTTTGGAAGAATTTTGAGATTTAGGGATCTTAAATTCATTCAAAAAGAAAACGAATGAACGAAGCACTTACGAGTTCGATTCCAAACACTTGGTAGCAGCTCCTTTCCAGGGACGGTTAGCTGCTCCGTAGGAATAAAAACAAAACGTTGATCCCATCCTCGGAGATCGTCATCGTTGTCAAATATCAAGGCCCGTTGACCTCGTTTGGCCAAGTTTATCACCCCTCCTTTGTAAACTCGAGGAGAGTATATGTTGAGAATATGGCGAAGTGTCAGCTCCACTTCCGCCTCCTCTGCGATGTACCGCATAATTATTATCGTTCTCCATATCATTGGAGAAAGCTGTCCAAGGCAAACTTTGTACATTCTGCAAAATTCTTCGATAACATTATCGACCGGGAGAGAAAAGCCGATTGTAAAGGGGTAAGTCAGCACCACTGAGTGATCCTCAACATGAGTCGCCAACGTTGATTTTCTTGGAGGACACATCACGTCGATCTCACCCGTTTTCCAACCACATTCTTCTCGAACTCGTGGTATCGATTCCGGCGTGATTGCACAGTAGACTGAATCGATCGGAATGTTCTTCTTCTTCCCTTGTTCCGCTTCACTGATTTTGCAATCATTCTCATATGTGAACTTCTTCGGAAGAATTTCCGACCACGACTTCTTGGGACCATAGTCCTTCACCTTCCTTTCCTTCCGCTTCTTTCACTTCTTGTCTACTGAAGGGCCAACATTGGTGGAAGCCTGCTCCACCACCGCGCCGGACTGCGGCTGGGCTGTGGCGGCGACTGCCGTAGTAGGAGTAGTTTCAGCATCAACTCTGGGTTGAGAAGAGGAAGACATTGTCGCAACACAAGATCAAAGTGTGAAATCAATAATCTGGTCAAACAAAGTTGAAAAACCTGGGGTAAGATCAGCAAGATTCAACAACAATTTGCAGAGGTTCACTTGAAAAGCTGGGAAAATTTTAATAGATTCAGAAGTTGTAAAAGATTCAGAAGCTGTAAAGAGAGTTTTGAAGCGGGTACTTATAAGGTAAAAGTCATCATTGCCTTGGGAACCGCCAAGAAACTGCTGCCCGCACGATTTCTGACGCGTGTAACTATGGGAAGTTGAGGCGACGTTTGACGTTTCAAAATGGAGGGACACAAACGTGCCACGTATTTTCCCGCTAAAAATTCAAGCCACTTGCCAAAAGTTCTACGAACACACGATTTGGCAAGCGGGGGGACTATCTGTATTGGTCGATTTCTGTTCGATCACAAGAGAAACAGATTTGATCGTGTAACAAGGCATCGATTGATTTCGAGGGTGTTGACTGGTTTCGATCGGCTGTGCAGCGTTGTGATCGGGTAAAATCGAAGACAACATCGTAATGGATAACTTTAACTGATCCTCATCTCAAAAATATCGGAACAGACTTGGCGGATTTAGTGGAACGGATGACGACGTGCAGCTGTTGGAAGAGAAACGTGGAGAAGTGGAAATCTACTAGGGTTTGGGATTCCCCATTATTTCAACCTATAAATAGGACCTCATATTCTCATTTGAGGACACGTTCATCTGAACAACGCTATTCCTTCTTAAAAGCTGTTATTTTCTTGTCACAAAGCTCAAGTCACTTTTTATTGCATTCAAGTCAACTTATTGCATTCAAGACAATCATTGTACTCAAGTTTCGATCGCGGCTTGGTTCACACGTGGAAGGAGATCTATTTCTTCCATTGAAGCACCATCCATCGATTCATCAAATACAATAAGCCTTTATCGCTTTAATTGTTTATTTGTTGTTTGCTCGTTTAAATCAATACTTGTCTTATTCACAGCACATATTGTTCGTTATTTTACCGCATTTGGTTTAAGCAACTTGTCATCGTCACTCTAATCGCATAGAACAACTCGTCAATTTGCTCATCGTTAAGTTACGTCGGATATATTGTTGTTGCCTGTCATATTATTCGATCGAATATATTCACTTACCATCGTATTGCATTTGCTCATCATCGTGTTTGCTGTCATCAACGGATTCATCGTAGTCATATCTATCGTCATCGTTTAACCCATTATTATCATCGTATTTAAGTGAAATTGTGCATCTAGCTGAGACGAAGTCATCTTATCGTAAATTACTAGCTTGTCCTTTACTTCGAATTTGTTTGTTGATACTTGCATTCGAATTGTTTACTTCAACCTGACATCGAATCTGCATCTTTGACATCGAATCTATATCTTTGACATCGATATTAGAATTGCTTCCGAGTTGAAACGCTTGATTTCGATTAACTCATTTACGTAAGTTGCTTATCAATCGATCGGATCAAGATATAAAACGGTCGCCTTAGACTCAACTAAATATAAATTTAATTGTAAAACCTGATACATGTTTGGGAAATACAACTATAATCTGGTTTTAGATTAGAATGTCTTCCATTTTTCCTTTTTCTATTTCCCCTCTTTCCATGAGGCAAATCAATTACTCTGCTTGACACAAGCAGGGTTTTGATCTTTTGCTGCTCCAATTGCTGTACCATAGAATAGAGTTGTAATTTGCTAATGAACGTCATTGAATAAAGCCTTATTGAAAAGTCTTGAGAGTTTCCTAACTACACAAGTTTGAAACTCAAATTTCATGCGGTAACCCAATTTTCTATTTTACCCACTACTCACCATAACACCAGAGAATATCCATTTCATACCCAATTATATAACCTGTCACCTCAGCCAACCCACCATCACTCGGAACCAACTACACCTTACCATCCCGATCCACCACCACCACTCAGAACCATCCATCTCCTACCAACCCCACCCGCGACCTCATCTACCACCCACCCCCCTACACACACTCGCTCTTTGGGTAGTGGGTGAGATATTCTTTCTTGTTTTTTGGAGTGGGGTACCAGGTAAAAATGTACCAAAGTAGAGCGGTCGACAGGTAGCAGAGTGTAAAATTTCCAAGTTTTTTACATAATACCATACAGAAACTTAATTCAAAAAAAGATCGAAAGCATTTGCATGAAAGCCAGTACACTTGTAGCTATGATCTTAAAGAAAGTTCTAGACGAAAGTCCAAATTCTACTTTCTGGTGGGTACACAAAAGAAACTAACTACTCCTATTACTTTCTAGACATTTATGGTTGGCAGGAACCTTTGCGTGGACTGAGATTTTGCACAGTTACTTTATCCACTTCGCTTAAATTGGAAAAAAGTAAAACCAGAAGTAGATGGTAAATTTTTCTCATCATTCATCCACTTTCTTGCACTTGAGGACCTGCTGCTCTCTGGCAATTATAAATTACAGAAGAAACCAATGAAAGTTGCACAGGAAGATGACTCGTGCTGTATCAAATCTGGCCAGTTCCTAGAGGCTGTCTCGAAGTGTCACCTGAGGCCCAAGCTTGATAGTCCTTCACTAGCTGGATGCAAGGAACCCAGCACGTAAAAAGACAGAACAAAGCAAATGGAGTGAAACGGATTTAGTACAAAAGACTGGACAAGCCATCTTAAAGAGGACGCTTGAAATAATGATATGAATTCTCATATAGGCTACGAAATATGAATTTTGAAGCATAGGTAATATCTAACTTTACAGCTGAAAACCAAAAAAATGAAGTAAATGTGGAGATCAAGCAGATGATGTAATATATTTCACACCCATAGTATTCATAATTAACTTACAACATCATCTATGTCCCTTCGAAGTCTCGCATGCTCTTTTTGATCGGGAGCAGTTACCTTTGCGGATCTCCACCGCCTGCTTTTGCGCTATTGTTACTTATATTATGGGGGCTTCCCTTTCCAACATCTGACTTATATACAGGTCAACATCGACTTAAGAAGCACAAATTCGAAGAGCAGAGTAGCCGTAAGCAGATGACTAATTCTCTCTGTAAACCACTGATTCAAGGCCTTTTTCGCCTCTTTTTTATATTAAATGGATATTAAATCACAGAAACCTGAAACTCTAATCATCATTATGGTTTATATTAGATTAGAGTTTCTACTACTCCCTCCGTTCCACAATGGATTTCCTAGTTTGACTTAGGATCGGAGTTTAAGAAATGGGAGAAGACTTTTGAAACTTGTGGTCTAAAATAAGGCATAGGTAAATGTGTGGCGATAAACCATCTCATTGAGGGCAAAGTGGTAAGTTTAAAAGTAAATTGTTTCCAAATATAGAATTGTGTCATTCTTTTTGGAACGGACTAATAAGGAAATTGTGTCATCCTTTCTGGAACGGAGGGAGTACTTATTAATCCATACCACTGGACATAAACCTAGTCTAACTGAGTTTATTGGTCAGTAAGACTGGTCCTTGAGATCCTAAGACAAAGGAACCTCATTCCATGTATACAGATTGAATTTGAGAAGTCATTTTCTCTAATTCTAATCCATTCCTAGTAAATCAGATTTTATCTCTTGGTTCAAAGGACGGATCTTTAATGCTGTAGCTTTTTAATGGATAAACTTGACACCAAAGAAATCTGAAAAGCAACCAACTTTAAGCAAACGAATTACAGCAATAGAAACAGTTAGAGCTCAATCAAAAATTAGTTTGGGCAGTTTAAATGAATTATCTACATCCGTTCTGCTCCATTTGGGCTGTTTCGCTTTAGTATTCAATTATTGGCCTTTTTGGGCAATTGGGTTCTCCAAAACTACATATTCTCTAAACTTCAGACTTATAGTGTACAATCTCAACACGGAAAAACACTCGTCATACAACGAACCTAATGTAAGTATAGCAACAACTAACTTGATTGTTCAGGATTGGTTTCCCTTCAAAATTTAACTTCACTGTTTGAGGTGGAACACAAGTTTGTATAATCGAGGGCATGCCTTCTGTTATTGGTCAATCTTTTGTGCACCCGCAGTATTCCTGTTAAAATGTCAATTGGTTCATTTTAGAGAATCATACTTTGTGTGGGTTCTCTATTTTTCTATTACCACTTAAATTTTGGGTCCCCTACAACTACAAGTATCAATAAAATATAACCTTAATGAAAAAGAGAAATATTTATTGGCATTTCTCCCTCCAACACAGTAAACTTTATGCTAGAACCCTTTTCATCAGGCTAAACACAAATTCTAAAAAGAAACTCGTGAGTCGCGGCAGCCTTTTGTTCATACGGTATACCTCACAACATCACATTCACACCCCAAGCCCCTCTAACCTAGAAATCAAACGGTAGCTTCTCGCACATCACTCTCTTGGTGACTAGCAACCTCAACGTCATGATTGCAGGTGGAGCAAGAGGCCCTTCCCACCTGGCTATCCCTCTCTTGTCAATCTTGGCGCCCTTTTGCCGTCCCTTTTGTTCGTTCCTCTGCCTTTGACACAAATCTCTCTATTTTCCTTATTTACTTTTTTTTTCTTTTATCCTTTTTTTTAAAAAAAAAAGTAACAAGGTTTTCCTTATTTACTTCTTAGGAAAATATTTCTTGATTGACAAGAAAATTTAGGACCTACTACACGATAAGCTTACCCTTTCTTAGTGTAATTCAGACCAAAGTAAAACCCATATAATGCTTTAAAATAATAATGAAGGACAAAAGATAATGAACGTATAAAAACGCCTCAATCCCAGGCATAAGCTGAAATATGCATCCACATTAAATATCAACTTTGGTTGAATCCAATCCGATTGTTGTTCTCCACGAATTAGAAGGATAAATGATTCATACTTTATGTTAATGCCATAAGGGAGTGGCGGCGACATGCTTCTTCATACAGCCTCAAACGGAATAGCATGACCAGATGATCAATTTGTTTGTGTATAATACTTTTGTAATGTTTTAATAGTGACTCATATAATAGGAAAAATTATATGATCTGCTTTGGGCCAAAAGAGATGAAGAACGGTTGAGGATGAAGGTGATGAAAGAAAAGGAAGTAACAATAAAACACAGTGAAATCAGAGATGCTAATGTCAAGTATAAACGAGACAAGGACAGAAAGAAGGTTAAAAAGGTGGTGAGAATCTTTCTTTAGATTCACACACCACCTTAAGGTAAGAGGCTACAGCATTTAAAGACTTGGAGGAGGGAAATGACAAGGAAGAGAAACATTATTAAGCTTCCAATAGGTTAAGAGGGAGGGGGGGGGGGGGGTTATAGTACAAGAACAAAATCTACAGAAAGTAGACTGTTTAGAACAAGGTTAAGTGGACAATGAACCAACAAACCTGTGCCATAAACCGAGGAAGCATTATCTTTAGTATCTGATCTAGGACCTGAGCACCAGTTGATTCGATTGCCTGCACTGGAATAGCTCGAAATGCGAAAGGAATTTCAATGTTAACCTGCATAAATAATTTATCAGAACCGATGAAAACTAAACATTGTTGGCATGTTTTTACTCTTACTGCAATGGGAGCAACCTCAGTCTGTACCTCAATAACAGCATCTGAAGTGAGTTGCTGCACAGGGGAGTCTCTCCTCTTGCTGTCATATGATATTTTGTTCACCATAGAAGCTGCATGCCCATACCAAATCAGTGTCAAAGCACTCCTGAAAAGAGTTATGTAATAAAATTCAGAACCCAAACCCACACAAACAGAGCAACTATTGCAGATGAGAACTTGTCACATCAAGTTTTTTTAGCAAACAAAAAAGAGACTAATTCACCTCAAGGTAAATTGTCCAAAAACACTGAACTAAAGACAACCACATACCTGACTGAAATTATGTCACGTCAAATACCTAATGTCCTAAACAAAAAACTTTTACCAACAACTTACAGCACAATTAGAATGTCCTTAGTGGAAGCTTAGGGAACATGTTGAAACTGGGTTTCTATCGTACTTGAACTTATATAGACTTTAAACTTTCCTCCAAAAGCCGATGACAAGAAACAAATTATTCGTTAACTGTCGATTAGAACCCTAGATTTACCTCAAAGCAAGAAAAACAATTTATGCATTTGACCTTTTAGACAGTTTTCTTTTTCGGCCAACCTTTGACAAGGATGACAGTTTCAGCTATTATGGGAAGAAAAGGTAACTAATGGCACGCTTAAGTGACCGAGCAGCAAAGCAGCCAACCTCTGAACAGGAACTTTTTTTCCTTTTGATAAGAAACAGGAGTTTAGACTACATTGTAGTATTGAAAAAATATCACAATCCCCTAGTTTCACTTCCGTGGATCCATTGTCGTCAGAGAAAACACATTCTGATCTGGTGTCTAGCCTTCTAGAAATGCCAGGTCAGTAAATGGTAGATTGATTGGATTTATGCCGACACTTATGAATAGTTAAGAAGGCAAACAAATCTTAATATGGTCATTTCTTTGCCAATTTTATTTCTTTGTCAAATGTTTTCCCTGTTTTGAAACCCAGATAATGTATAAGCAAATGATAAAATGCAACACCCCTAAGAATGTTCCCACAGAAAGAAATACACAATTATCCAAATCAAAATGAGCGAGCATCAAGTTATATCAGAAAAATTAATCTGGTTTTAATTGCATTGTTTCACTTTAACCAATACAAAATAAATAAATGAAAATGCAGCCAGATTCAACCAGTGCATCTTTTTAATCAGGTTTTTTTAATTGTGCATTCATATGTCTACATCCAAGAGACTCACGCACAAATATTCAAATTGATTGAAACAGCACTCGGAAAGACTACATACCGTCAAATTTATCATTTTGGGCGACCACAATAGGAGATCCCTCAAGCTGAGAGTATAAAAAATAGAACATTGTAAAATATGATTAGATAACCATGAATTAATAAAAAAGCTAAGAAAGTGAAAAATCAGGTAGTAAGCATAAAATAATGCAATTGTACCTTGCAGGACAATAGCTTGATACAACACCCATCGGGCTGCTCCTCAACTCTAACCAACAAAACAGGACACACTTCAAATGCAAAGAACTTGAACCTATACACGTAACACCTGAACGTACTCTCATCCACTCGTTCAATCCTCTCCGCATCCAACACCGAGTACTGGCTCGCCGGCAAGCTCATATACTCAACTACACCAACCAAAAAATATAGTTCAAAAAAGAAAAGGAAAAAAAAAAGCACAAGAAATAAGGCAATACCAACTTCACTGCTTCACGCAATCAATTAACTGAGTCTCAATTCCAAGTAATTGAAAATCAGCCACATGAATAATTTTCAATTGAATATTTATGTATTAAAGTAGGCAAGTAGCAGTTCTTTCTTTGCAGTTTATGTGGCAGTCCTTAGTAGTCCGTACCAAAAAGAATAACAGCTTCCTAAATTTAAAAATATAATAACTTGAAAAGTTTTCTATAGCTACACAAATGATATTTAAGACAACAAGTTTCAAAAGTTCACACTTGTGACCAGTCAAACTATGTCACATAAATTGAAATAGATGGAGTGTAAATTTTGTACTACATCTTGAAGGCGGTGACCCTTCCTTCACAATGACTTTAAACTACTACGCGGCTCCCTCCGCTCCATCTTATGTGAACCTATTTCCTTTTTTAAGAATGGCCCCTTTGTAAATTAGAGAACAAGTTAACTCCAAATTAATTATTGAATGTTTTATAGTCACACGTATACGAATGACCTTATTTTAGACGACAAGTTTCACATAAATTGAAACGCATGAAATAAGTGTCAATTTGAAATAGAGTGTGTCAAATTAGAGTTAAGTAGTTAAAAGAGTAGTAAAAAAAAGATAAGAGAATGTAGTGGGAACTTACTTAAGGGACGTTGAAGTTGTTTAACGGAAACAGATTCTTTACGGCGGGCAATAAATCGAGCTTTAGGAGCTGAAGAATCTGCTGTAATGCGAAGGGATTGTTTTGGAAAATCTTCAGAGAATCTAGGGTTTTTGTATTGGAAGGGAATGTAGCTAAGATTTGAAAGTGAAGAAGAAGTAGTAAGCGCCATTGGATGCTACACACACTAACAAAATGAAGAAAAGATTTGGGGTTAATTGTGAGTGAGAGATACTCAGAAATGAGTGTTTGAGGATAAGCTCACGAGTGTGGTGAAAAATCAAAGACGTCACCACACTTCCATATTATTCATACTCCATTTATTTTCGGATTTTTTACATAAAAGTACAATTTTTAGAGCTTAATTACCAAACATAGCAACATTTTAGAAAAATAACCCTATATAGAGGAAAATACAAGTTAATTACAAATATAGCAAAAATATAGCAATATTTTCCCTTAACATACCAAACCCTTACATTCTTCCTCCTATTTCCCCCACTATCACTTTTGCTCCCCCATTTCTCCCTATTTCACTTTTCCTCCCACTATTTCCCCCAATTTCAGTTTTATTTCTATCATTTCCCCCAATTTCACTTTTCCTTATCACATCCTCGATGTATCTCGTTGTATCTCACCGTATCTCAACCGTTTCTGCACCGTTTCAACTGTTTCTGCAGCACCGTATCTCAACCGTTTCTGCACCGTTTCAACTGTTTCTGCAGCACCGTATCTCAATCGTTTCTGCGTCGTTTCAACTGTTTCTGCAGCACCATATCTTAATCGTTTCTGCACCATTTCAACTGTTTCTGCAGCACCGTATCTCAACTGTTTCTGCACCGTTTCAACTGTTTCTACAGCACCGTATCTCAACTGTTTCTGCACCGTTTCAGATTGTGTTCAGCACTGTATCTAATTATTTTTTCACCGTTTCAAGTGTGTTTGAACACTGTATTTAAATGTTAGATACAATTAACTATTTCTCAATTGGACAAAAAAACCAATGCATCTCCGCTAACAGCCGTCAGCTTCCCTTTTTGGAAGACACATGCACCCCGGAGTTATTTATTTATTCCTTTAAGTACCACTGGTATCTTTGTAAATTGAGTAAACTTTAGAAACCTTTTTACTGATTCAAAAAGTAGCAATGTCTGATGTCATGTTAAAAGGACAAGGCAGCATTTTCTTACTCTGTTTTGAAAGCCATGTCCTACACACGCCGATACCTAACTCCTACAGTGAACTTCTCCACTTTCATGTGCCTGCTTCTTTTGTTTTTCATACTCTTCTTCGTCGTCTTCCTCTTCTTCTTCTACAACTCCTTCCTTCTCTTCTTCTTCACCTCCCCAGCCAAAACCTCCGATTGAACGGGGAAGCTGGAGCAGGGATCTTTGCCTCTTCCACTAATTTCATGATCTCCTCCGCACTTTGAAGTGAAAATGTTGGGTTTTCTTTTCTGTAATAAGCTGCCTGTGCTGCTTCTGTTAATTCCCTAGGCAAATTCTTCAGAAACCATGGGTGCGACTTGATCTCTTTGATCGTGATCCTCTACAAAACAAACCTGCTTATTAGACAAGCACAATCTCCTCTACTGTAAAATCTGTTTTAACAACCATGGGTGACGGTGGTGGATGTTGGGGGAGCGGAGTGGGAATTTTAGGATTTAGTTGGTGGAAGTGAGTGGAAGGAGAAGATCAGGAGTGGTTGCTTTGATTTTGACTTTTTCCTCTTTTAATTTGTGTTTGATTGTTGTAAAATGTGCTAAAAAAAATAATGCTATGTATTGTAATTAGAAAAATATTGCTATTTTTTTGTAATTAAGGGTGAAAATTTGTATATTTGTGTAAAAAACCCTTTATTTTCTTTGTTTCAAATTTATTGCCTCATCAATTTACTTCCTTTTATTGTTTATTTTAGATTTTAAAGTTTAAACTCACAAACTTTATCAATGCTTTATGTTATACCTGACAGCATTTGATTTTGATAGCTACAATATTGACTACCCATTATAATTACACAAGTGGATTTTGAAAAAATTGAGATGTATACATATATATCTATCGAGAACAACTTCTTCCCAATCCTACTTGTGGGATAACATGTTGTTGTTGTTGCTGAGATATAGAGCCCGTCGGAGTTAGCTTAAGAAAAGTAGTTTTTGAGCACAGTACTTTTTAAGTGTTAGAGCTTATTTTATACATAATCAGTATGATTATGTATTTGGATAAAAGTGCTGAAATAAAAAAAATGAAGAGATATTTGGTAAAAAAATGATTTTTTATGTTAAATGTGTTGACACCCAATTTTGTCCCGAGAATTCTAATTAATGTCTAATTATTTCTAAATTAAGGTCAACTTTAAATTTAAATTGAATCAATTCTATTTTTTTTAAAATAGGTTAAATGTGCAATACATATCCTAATTTTTAGCCTACCCTTGCAAGCCCCAGTTTCAACCCGATTTTCCACCCCCTCCCCCCCCCCCCCCCCCAAAATTTAAAAAGAGAAAATGCCAAAAATCTCATACCCTGGTCCCCCTCTCCTTCTCCAACTCAGAAAAATTCCAATTAGAGCCGTTGGAGGGGTCGTTTGGGTATTTCTCACCCCTTGAAGAGCCCTAATCGTTTGGATATAAAAAAGGAGTCTAAAGGGAAGTTGGGGATTCAGCCGTTAATGGAGTGGAGAGGGTAGCGGCAGTAGGGGTTGATGGAGGCAGCAGCTAAAGCATAAAATTAAGGCAGTGAGGAGAAGGAGAGAATACACAGAAACGGCAACATCCAAACTTTTAAAAAATTTCTTCAGTTTTCTTAAGTTCAAGAACTGTCGCCACTGTTTCTGCATTGGTCTTGTGTTGTCGCTTCGTTGTTTGTATCGTCGCTTCGTCTTTCAAGTCGTCAACCTCGTCTTTGCATTTATTCGAGTCGCTTTCTTCATTGCTCAAGTCATCGTCTTGTTCGAGTGACATCGCTTCAGTTCATAGCCCCTCGTTCACTGCCCCGCAAAAGGTAATAAGTTACCTTAACTTATTTCTTGCTTTGAATCTGCCTGGAGTACTTAGTTGATTAGTGTACAAATAGGTTCCTGGTTAACATATGAATCTGTTGGCTGATAACCTTGGGTATGAAACTGTTTCAAGTTAGTTTTTATTTAAATAAAGTTTCAGTCTTTCATTGTGTTTTCATGTGAAGTTCTGTTTTTGGTCACTTGAATATGTATTTACAGCCCCTATCCTAAATCATCCACCAAAACTCCCTCTGCACACAGACACACAAATATGTATTTAATGGTAAAAACTAGTTAAGATAACTGCTTTGAAGTGATATGTAGCTGGTTTAAAGTGTTTTGCTCTTTAAAGAAAAAGATTGAAATTCAGGATATTTCGGGCTCCCTGTTGCTTGAAAGTCCCGGCTGCATTGCATCTGTCCTGGTTCTGCTTGTAAAAGGTGTTAGTTTGAGGGCGCGTAGGTGTTTTGTATGTCTGTGTGCAGAGGGAGTTTTGGTGGATGATTTAGGATAGGGGCTGTTTTTCCTGGTTCCTGGAGATGTTATTTTAGGCAATGAGGGTGTTTGCGAGATGCAGAGGTGTGTGTTTGTGTATATGCAGAGATGTGTGAAGTAAGTCAAGGTGTTTGAAAGTGCTGTGAGGAGTCAGGGAAGGTGTAGGGTGTCCTCTGATGCTTGTAGTTGTTTGCTGATGATTATAGGCAGTTCTCTCTGGTTGCAGGTGTGTAGAGGTTGCTTGGGGTTGATCTTGTGAGAGTGTAAGGTAGTTTAGGTTGGATCTGGAAGGTTGATGTGTTTTCAGTTTGTTAGTTGTTCTTGTGTGAGTTGAGGGAGTCCAGGTTATAGGGAGGCAGGTGATGCTTCTGGTCCGTGAATGAGAGTTGTGTGTGCAGTTGTTTAGGGGGCTGTAAGGAGGTCTGTTTGTTTGTGAATGCAGAAGGGTAGGCAGGGTGTTTGCGTGTGTGTTTGAAGTGGTTGTTCTCCAGTTGTTTAGCGTCCAGTAGCAGGGGTTCCAGGGGGGGTTGTTTTGATCAGTTCAGGGTGGCCTGATGTGCAGAGGTAGTGTGAGGATGTGCAGGGGGTTAGGAGGTGTTGTAGAGGGTTTGTGTTGCTTCAATTTGGAGGGGCATGTCAAGGGTGTTATGTGATGTTGTTTCTGGATGCCTGCAGAGAGCTGCTCAGGGGGTAGTCTGGTTCTGTTATGTTGCTGGTAGTAGTGTATCTGGAGTTTAAGAGTCTGTGTGTGAGCTGTAGGTGCAGGATGTTTGTAGCTAGTGTAGAGGGCTGAGGGAGCTTTGGTTCTTGTGGGTGAGTTCATTAGGGAGTTGCTTGGTTGTTTTTCTGGTTGTCTAGGAGTAGAAGAAGCAGGATAAGCTGCTTCTCTGATATTGCTTGGCTTGTAGAGTAGGTCTGAAAGTGTGAAGATTCTGGAGAAGGTCTGAAATAGTGTAGATATCTGGCCTAGTTCATTTTGTTCCGGAGAGTTGGTTGCTTTTTGATGTCGTGTGCAAAGAGGTGAGAATATGAGGGTGTTTAAGGTGCTAGGCTGTTCTGAGTTATATGCAGGTAGGTGAGGTGGTCTGTGAGGATGAGAGAGGTCTGGTGTAGTTTGCAGGTGTGAATGGGTATTCCTCAGGGTGTTTAGGCAGTTCTGGTTCTGTTTTGAAGTGAGGGGGTATGCTTCCAGGAAGTATTGAGAGAGAGTAAGGGGAAGCAGTTCTGGGGAGTTTGTTCTTGTTTCTAGTATGATGATGAAGAGTTTTAGGTGTTCAGGAGTTAGAGGGCTAGTTGAGGATGTATGGAGATTTAGTAGGGTGTTGGAAGAGGCTTCAGGATTAGTTTCTTTTGCCTGATAGTTAGTTCAGTGAGAGAGCCTTGGAGTTGGTAAGGGTGAGAGTATGCCTGCAGTCCTTTTTCTTGTTTTCCCTTGAGTATTCCCTGTTGTATTAGCTAATTCTGTTTAAATCTCTCTGTCTGGTTCATTAAGAGCTGTAAAGCTTTCTGTTCATTTTTTTAGTTCTCTACGTTTTTCTAGCTGTCAGCTTGTTTCCATTGTTGCCCGAGTGTTCATAAGGTCTTCATAATTCTGTGTCGTCTCCATTCATTGTAAAATGGAAGTATGGTTGTGAATTCGCTCACTCTAAATGACCTCTTGAATTCTCTATTTCTTTTTTTCTTTTAGAAGGAACAGGCAAATGTTGACCTTAATTAGGAATATGGTTAAAATGAGTTGAAACTCTTGTAACAAAATACTTGTGTGTTTGATTAAATGTTTCATCTATACTAAATCCGGAGTTGCTTGCTTGTAAAAGTAAAATTGTTTGGTTGTAGTCCGCTTGATATTGATCCAATTCAGTCATCTTTTGTTTGGTTTATCTGTGCTTGGTTCCTAAGAAACTGTACATATAATATTTTAACAATATCTGAAAATATGTTGGTTAGTATCTGTACTGTGTCGCAAATACTTAAGGCGCGAGTAGTAATTAGAGTATATGATCCTTAAGCGAATTTGCTCTACGTATCTGTGTTTCTTCAGGTGGATTGGGGTTCCTGGGAGGGGAAGTAAATGGGGGGAGATTGATCAGAATCTCCTGTGTTGTAGTATGTATATTTTTATAAAGGAGCTTGCAATTATTGATTAAAAGACTTTCTGGAACAACAAAATGAATCAAAATGTTTGTTAGGATCTGTATGTTGCAGATACGTAGAGTTATAATATATCCTGTTGCAAACTTTAATAGGAGTAGTATTATCATCAAATTGCAACCAATACTAGCTTTTCTGTTAATTCTTGTCTACTATATTGAGTTAGGTAAATGTCTTGACGTTATTTTTTTTTTGCTTTAGGTATATTGTGAATAGATACTAATTTTTCTCTTTTTTTCTGTTTTCTTTTCTTCTCTTTGACATGAAACCCCTTGGGATCGAGTTGCTCAACTCACAAATTGGGATTGGCTACATGCATTGGAAGTTATTTGATCCGCTCCGCATTTTCGGGGCTTGATATCCCCGAAAATGTAAAAGAAGAAAAAATGAAAATCACAAAGTCCAAGGCTCAATGATGAGTTTGCGCTTCCGGGTTCTATCTTCTAAACTCCATCCTTCCCCGCTCCCTTAGAAAATGCATGTTGTATAGGATTTCCCCATAGACCGGATTAGTAGCCCGGTAGGATATAAATGATATTTGAATTGTGAATAACTATCGTAAATCACTTAAATTGGTTTTATATGAATGCTTTGTATCATTTCTTTTCGAATCGCCAATTGATTTATGGATGTTTAGAATCATTTGTCAATTAATGAGTGCAAAATCAAATTCGACTAAAAAAATCGTACCCTCGTCATTATTCGCATTTGAATTGCTTCTTTATTTATTATATTAAATATTCAATTGTTTACTTATCTAATCTAATTTATTTATGTAGTTAATCAATTAAATTTCAATCCTTTATTTATTTATTTACTTAATCTAATTTATTTAATTTCAATTAATCATTTATTTAATCAATTAAATATTTATTTATTTAGTTACTTAATTAATCAATTATTATTCATTTACTCCTTTATTTAATTAAAATCAATATTTATTTAATTAAGTTATTTATTTGTTTATTTATTTTTCTATTTACTCAATCAATTAATTAATCCCTTTATTATCATCCAATTATTTATCTAATGTATTTTATTTAATTATCTAACTTCATTCAACCTTTATTTATTCTATTGATTAATCAATTGATCATTATTTCATTATCCATTTAATAAATCTTAAATTGGATCATTTATTTATCTAAGTATCGGCATATTTAAATTTTTATCTTATTTATATTATTCATATTATCCTTATATAAAATTAGCTTTATATATTTATTATCCTTAACAAATTCATGAAAACCGCCGGATTAACCGCATTTAGCGGATTTTCGAAAGTGCTCCCGCAAGGGACCTTCTTTCGAATTTAATAGAACCACTTACCTAGAATCTCTGATTTTAATTTAATCTCCTTTAAATAAAGAATAAATTTGCACTCTTTAGTTAACTTAGGTTCCTAATAATCCTTAAATTAGGTGGCGACTCCAAAGAAGCCCTTTGGAATCCCATTTTGTTGAAATATACCCGAAACCTATCTTTTCTTAAAGAAAGGTTAATTTTTGGGGTTCAACAGCGTGGCGACTTCACTGGGGATACGCAAATGGTTCTAACCAAAAGGCTTTCACGAATTTGTTTGTTTGTATTGTTTGAATTGTATGCCGATATTAGTATGCGTAGCTTATTTAATTATTATTGAAACTACCATGATTATACCTATTGTTTATTTGCGAGCATGCTTAGTTAATTTAATTGATTTGCTCTGTGTCACAAAAGCATGTCACCACACCCCTATTTGCGCACATATAAACTGGCATTCCGTTCATACTTCTCCCACTCCTGGGAACCTCTTGCATTTTCACCCCAAATATCCGTGAGGTACGCTCATGCGTACCCGCACTTTCTTCCACTAAAGAACCCTTCTGACGAGTTGGTACACCGGCGGTTGTCGTGGGAGTAATTCGACTGCGAGGCCGCTTGCCACTCACCTGTTAGCCTCAACCGTTAACCCACTCTTAGACGGAGCTTTAGGAGCATGCATGCATTTACACCTTAGTCTGGACCCGGTCCTTGGTACCGCCTCCATAGTTAGGAAACCGCCCTTATGTCAACGGGTTCTTGAAACCCAACGACAATGCATATTATGTGTTATGTGATAACGAATCCTCAGTCCTAACCATGTTTTGAGCAAAATCAGATTTAGAATTTTGTCTCCTATGTTGTCTTTTAGGTCAGAAAATGGAAGAATTTAGCAGAATCTATGTGGTCATAGCAGTCCACATAGAATTTGAGATCATAGAGAGAATTGCAGTCCGGGGAAAGTTAGGCAGATTTGATTGGTTTGTGTTTTGGAGATGGTATGGTGTAGTGAGATATATGAGGCGAAGCCCTTTTGTCTTTAAAATTATAAAAAATTATAATGAATAAAATGAAAAAATTATTGGTCAAACCATATCAAGTTTTAAGCCAAAAGCAATAAGTTGGAATTTACCAACTTATTGCTTTTGAATTTTTTTTTGACTTAAAAGCATTTTATTTTTAGGTCATTTTGTAATATCCAAACACTTCAATTACCAAAAAATGACTTAAAAACTAGTTTGACTAGCTTTTAAGCTTACCCTTACTTAGCTTGAGTGAAATAGGGAGGAAATAATTTTAAAAGCAGATTGAAAAGGAACTATTAAAATGCAGTGACAACAAATTATTATAACTAGTTACAGTTGATGAACCAGACGATTTAGCCTTCAAACGAAACGTGCCACAAAAACATTAAAAACCCAAGTTCAAGTTTTAGATGTTGCTATTAGAAGATATTTCTAGTTAAAATATGTTGGAAAACAATATTGGAAAAGAAGTTTTCTGTATATTTCTCTTTACTGTACATGGTCCTATTTATAGCAAAGTAAAAGGAATAAAGAGATAACTACTTGTACACTTATCAATATCCTACTTGCTAACTCTAAACAAATAAGTAAAAGAATCCTAGCCTAACACATTTACATATGCGTATATACCGATTTCTTCTAGAGGAGTGCATGTGCCAGTCATGTGAGCTTTGTGCAGCTGTCTTTCAAGAAAGACACGTGTACGCTCCAGATTAAAACATATCGAACGGTCAGGATTGTTTTATGTTGGAAGAATCAAAATCAGTCAAAGAGTCTTTGAACCTTTGACATATCCAAAGTTGTCTGTTAGCTTCTTTCTTCTATTCCAAATGTAGTATCATCAGGAAGAGCATTCTCGTCACTATTCTTGTCCTTCTCAAGTTCTAAAAGATCACAACCTGTAGCAATCCTTCCAACACCCCCCCTCAAGTTGGAGGGGGCTGATTGCACACCCAACTTGCCCAAAATACGCCGATGAGAAGGTCCTGCTAAAGGCTTAGTAAACAGATCGGCTAGCTGAGAAGGAGACGGGATAAAAGAGAGAGAAATAAGTCCGGCCAAGAACTGTTGACGGACAAAATGACAGTCGAGATCGACATGTTTTGTCCGTTCATGAAATACGGGGTTTTTCGCAATATGTATAGCAGCTTGGCTATCGGAATGGAGAGGAATTGGTAGAGATGAGGATATAGAGAGATCTTTCAGCAAGCGGATCAACCAAGTGACTTCAGCGACAACTCGTCGCATTGATCTATACTCCGCCTCTGCTGAAGAAAGAGAGACAGAGGTTTGCTTTTTCGACTTCCACGAAACCGGAGAACCACCAAGGCTAATGAAATAGCCACTGACAGAACGACGTGACTCCGGACAAGTGGCCCAGTCGGAGTCACAGTAGCAACTGGAAAGATGGTGATGACGACATGAAAAGTCCAAGTCCTGGATCTGAAAGAAGGTAACGAAGAATGTGAATAGCTGCATCAAAGTGAGGTTGTCGAGGAGCTTGCATATATTGACTACGGAAAATGCAAGATCCGGCCTCGTGTGTGTTAAAAAATTGAGCTTTCCAATTAGGCGACGGTATAGAGTGGGATCAGGCAGTGGGGTTCCATGGTCTGCTTTTAAACGACAAGTTGGATCTAATGGAGAAGAGGCAGGCTTGAGATCAAGGCAATTAAATTCTGATAACACTTCCAAGGTGAATTTTCGTTGACTGAGGATAAGTCCATGTGGTTCTCGGATAACCTCCATTCCCAGGAAATATTGCAAGGTACCCAGATCTTTTATTTTAAATTCTGCATCTAAGAATAACTTCAAAGCATGTAGTTCATTTGCATCATCTCCTGTTAATAATATGTCGTCAACATAAACTGCGACAATAGATATAGTACCCCCATTAGATTTGTAGAAGAGAGAGTAATCGTTGAGAGAGTGACGATAACCCTTAAAACTCAAAGCTGCTGTGAGTCGTGCATACCACTGACGCGATGCTTGCCTAAGTCCATAAAGAGATTTCTTTAATTTACACACATGATTTGGACTAGGAGCAGTCATCCCAGCCGGAAATTTCATATAGACTTCTTCTTCAAGCTCTCCGTGAAGGAAAGCGTTATTAACATCGAGTTGGAATAGCCCCCAACCTTTCTTAACAGCTATGGCCAAAATACATCTGATAGTAGTCATCTTGACTACAGGGCTGAAAGTTTCATTGAAATCAATTCCTTCCCTTTGAATATCACCTCGTATAACCAATCGTGCCTTTAATCTTTCCACGGTCCCATCTGATCTCAGTTTCACCTTGTAAACCCACTTACAAGGCAGAGCCTTCTTACCAGGGGGTAATTTCACCACTTCCCAGGTTTGATTGGCAACAAGAGCATCAAATTCTTTTGCCATAGCTTCCTGCCATCCTGGATGTAGGACAGCTTGGGAAAAACTGGTAGGCTCTTGGATTTGTGAAAGTGAGTTAAGAAACTGCCTGTTTGAACTTGAAAGAGCAGTAAAAGAATAGGAAGGGACAGTAACAGGGGAAACAAAACAATGGGTGCTGACATCTGCCAAGTGAATACTATTGCAAACATAATCATCTAAATAGGAAGGTAGTTTAGACTCTCTAGCAGATCTTCTCAATATTATAGGATTAGGTGATTTGGTAGTGGGACTCAAGTGTTGAGGAGTGAAAATAGTGGGAGAGGGAACAGAATGAGGAGTACTAGGATATAAATTGTCAGAGTTGGTCAAACCTGTGGGATCTTGAATATAATCAGGTATAACAGGGGAAATAGTATCAATAGGAAATATTGGCTCACTGGGAGAAACAGAACTAAAGGGAAAAATGGATTCATGAAAAATAACATCCCTGGAAACAAAAAACTTTTGAGATGTAAAACTTAACAACTTATAACCTTTCTTCCCAAAAGGATAACCAAGGAAGATACAAGGTTCTGCTCTAGGATCAAGCTTAGATCTTCCTTGGGACAAAGTAGAGGCAAAACAAAGACATCCAAAACATTTTAAATGAGAATAAGAAGGAATTGTCCCAAATAATAACTGGTATGGGGTTTTGAAGTGTAAAACTCTAGAAAGACATCTATTGATTAAGAAAGTAGCGGTCAGCAAACAATCACCCCAAAATTTAGGAGGAAGATGGGACTGAAACATTAATGCTCTACAAACTTCTAACAAATATTTGTGCTTCCGCTCAACAACACCATTTTGTTGAGGGGTAGCAACACAAGAAGTTTGGTGAATGATGCCTTGGGAAGACAAAAATTCTAAAGAACTTGAACTGGATCCCAACTCCCAAGCATTATCTGATCTAACACACTTCACTCTTTTGTTAAACTGTCTTTCTACCAAAGCAAGAAAAGATTTTAAAATAGGAAAAGCATTGCTCTTTGTGGTTAACAAATATGTCCAAGTTCCCCTACTATAGTCATCAACTATGGTTAAAAAATACTTGTAACCATCATATGTGGGAGTTTTATAAGGCCCCCATGTATCAATGTGGATCAAATCAAAAATGGATTTTGAAGTAATCTCACTATTTGGAAAAGGCAATTTTACTTGTCTTGCTAGAGGACAGACATCACAAGGTACATCAAACTTTGAACAAACTTGAAAAGGAATTTTATTAATGTTCTTCATATTTGATAAAGGCATGTGGCCTAACCTAATGTGCCACAGCCTAGTGTTTACATCAGAATTGGAAACACAAGAAAAACTGCTGGATAAACTAGAAGGAGCAATGTTATTTGAACGAAAAGATAAACTAGACTTGACTGCTCTAGGAATGGCTTGATGACTGCTTCTCAGGACATAAAGACCACCCTCTGATTCACCAAGTACCATTGGGCTCTTCATTGAAGGGCCCTGCATGAGACATTGAGATTGTGTGAAGGTCAAGGAATAATGAAACTGAAGACACAATTTATGAATTGACAGTAAGTTGAAATGAAAACTTGGGACAAACAACACATTGAGAATTATTAAATTGGGAAAAAGCCTCACTGAACCAGCTTGAGTGACCTTTACTTTTTGTGAATTAGGAAGATTAATGGATATACTCTTAGGCAAAACTTTAAGGCTGACAAAAAAATCTTTGTTAAAACTCATGTGCTCCGAAGCACCCGAGTCTAAAATCCAGTAGTTCTTAGATAAATGATTATAAGTGTTAGTAGAATGAAAAGAAAAAGGGACATGACTTATACCAGCATAGTTAACAGAAGCTAAGGCATCAGAATCAGTTCCTTGTTCACTACTTTTAACCTTGTTGATCATCTGCATAATCTGAAGTAACTGCTCTTGAGAAAGGAGTTTGCCTGATTCAGTAGCATTAGAGAAACAATTGTCTTGATCTTCAACACTATTGTTGGTAACAGCAGCATTTCCTTGAGCCCTGGTCTGATAATTATTATTAGGAGCAGTTTTTGGTTTTGTGAACTTATAATCCTCTGGGAAACCGTTCAACCTGTAGCAATCTTCAATTGCATGACCATCTATCTTACAATACTTGCAAGTTATGTTCGTCTTTTTATTGGTAAAAGATGGTTTAGATCCTTTGTTGTTAGACGGATAAGGCTTATTATTAACTGGATTGGACTTCTGATTGAAATTGGTCTTTCTTGCTGCAACAAAAGATGAACTTTCTCCTGGATAACGTGGTGTGTTGTGCACTTCTCTCTGCCTTTCCTCTTGCATAAGTAGAGAGTAAGCATTAGCTATGGAAGGTAGTGGCGAAATCATAAGGATATTACCTCTGGCTGTACAATAAGAATCATTGAGACCCATTAAAAATTGTACCAATCGCTCACGTTGTTTTCCCTTGATGAGTTTATTCTTTGCTCCACAGGTACAATCGCAGCTACACACAGTGTATGTGTCTAAGCCATCGAGCTCGTCCCACAATCGCTTGATCCTTGTAAAGTAAGTCGCAATGTCATTAGATCCTTGTACCAAATCACTTAATTCTTTCTGATATGGAAAAGTTTTGGGCCTGAACTCTGCCCAAACCTTTGATTCAATTCCTGCCAAATTTCTTTTGCGGTGATATAGTAGATGACACTCTCAGAAATTTCCTTTGACATAGAGTTTAAGATCCATGAGATGACCATATTGTTGGCCCTACTCCATGCCTTATGAAGATCCGATCCAGATTCAGGTTCAAAAGAAGAACCATCAACAAAGCCTGCCTTATTCTTAGCAGTAAGGGCAATCAACATACCCCTTTTCCAGCCTGCAAAACCCTTGCCATCAAAGGCTGAATGAACCAGCATGGTTCCAGGAGAATCTGTTGGAGAAACAAAGAATGGATGTGAAGAAGGAATGAGTTCATTGCTAGAGCCGGCTGCGGTAGTAACAGCTTTAGTACCTGCCATTGAAGAAGAAATATCTCAGAAAAATAAAAGATTGTAGCGGATTTGTAAAAATATTGACAAAAGGATATGATTAAAAACTGTTTTAGCAGTGTCGCTCCGATACCATGTTGGAAAACAATATTGGAAAAGAAGTTTTCTGTATATTTCTCTTTACTGTACATGGTCCTATTTATAGCAAAGTAAAAGGAATAAAGAGATAACTACTTGTACACTTATCAATATCCTACTTGCTAACTCTAAACAAATAAGTAAAAGAATCCTAGCCTAACACATTTACATATGCGTATATACAGATTTCTTCTAGAGGAGTGCATGTGCCAGTCATGTGAGCTTTGTGCAGCTGTCTTTCAAGAAAGACACGTGTACGCTCCAGATTAAAACATATCGAACGGTCAGGATTGTTTTATGTCGGAAGAATCAAAATCAGTCAAAGAGTCTTTGAACCTTTGACATATCCAAAGTTGTCTGTTAGCTTCTTTCTTCTATTCCAAATGTAGTATCATCACGAAGAGCATTCTCGTCACTATTCTTGTCCTTCTCAAGTTCTAAAAGATCACAACCTGTAGCAATCCTTCCAACAAAATATTAAAAACATTTAAGTTTTACAAAATTGGCCCAACTTCCAGAGGAAAAAAAAATTAAAGAAAATATAAATCAAATACAATATTCAACTTTTACAAGAGAAAAGGAAACTGTAATTAAAAATAGGTTACTTTTTCAACTTTAACCTATAATAATTGTGTTAAAATAGAGAAAAAAACTTAAATGATCCCTCATCTATGCCTCAAGAACCTTTTTATCCCTTATATATAGTCTAGGATATAAAAGGTCCTTAAGTATGCAAAAGTAGACAAGAATAGTCTTTGCCTCTAAGTGAGTTTTCAAACTAACGGCAACTTAACCTACGGATGACAAGTCTTTTCTCCTTAATTGTTTGGTGCATTTTAGATGGCAGTGGCAGGAATCTATTGCTGGTTTAACTGAATTGAATTTTTTTGGCTGATCAATTTTATTAGATATGAAGCACCTAGTAATGATTATGGTGTTTGATGTACTGAAACTATCTTTTTAGTGATTACTGAAGTTGTGTTTTGCTAAATCTATATGAATTGAAGATGTCTTTTATGTTACAATTGGTGAAGCTCTTTATTTTGCCAATATGTGCATTTGGATGACAACAATCATTCATTTATAAGATAAAATCACCAATCCAAAAACAAAATATCATTGACAACAATAACCATTCATTAAAAAGATAATCACAATTACACATCCATTTAAAGCTTCATCTAAAACTAGTCAACTATAAGGTACTCCTAAAGCAAGAGTATGCAAAACAACACAACAAATCTTCTTCCAAGGTTGTGTTTTGTCCAAGTATTCATTAATGGCAGAAACACACTTCCTTCTTCAAAACATCAATTTTTAGATTATACTAGAATCTTTCGTGGCAGGATTTGTTGATGAACACAACATATCAGGTGAACTACGATTTCTCAAATTTTTGAGAGAAAAGCGTGGATGGGAATGAAGCTGATTTTAAGAGAAAATGGACGATGGGTTGGGTTTTACGTGAAAAGAAAATTATTTTTGGGGAGTTAGGAGAGAACCGACTTTTATGGACTCACTCACAGAGAGTATTAGTTTTAGTACTCCTGTGAATTTTGACGTTAGACTATATATAAGGGATAAAAAGGTTCTTGAGGCATAGATAAGGGATCATTTAAGTTATTTCAGTTGAAACTTAGAAGTGCCAGTTGACAAAACATTGGTTTATAGCACAAAATTTTATTATTACGTGTTATTTTTAGCTGATATAATGTCATAAAATGAAATGGTAACAGAGGAAAAGAAACAAATTTTAGTTCGTATAGATAACCTAAGTACAAATTTGGACTGTATCGTGGCATGAGGGACAAGGCGCACAATATCTCAACTCATCACATACGCCGACGAATTTTAACAGTAATTACCAAAGCATTACAATCCAATATTAAAACAAAATCAACTAACAAAAAAATAACAACTTTTCATTCATAACCACTAAACAAGCCATTACAACCACTACTAAGACCACATAACTAATTAACAACTATTTTTACATCCAAACAAATCCTAAATTAAAACCCGACCCGATCCAACAAACCCTAACCCTAAGAGCTAGTAAACTTAGTCACCGCCTTAGTCCCTTCACTAACAGCATGCTTAGCCAATTCACCGGGCAGCACAAGCCTGACCGCGGTCTGAATTTCCCGACTAGTAATCGTAGGTTTCTTATTATACCGGGCAAGTCTAGAAGATTCCTGAGCAAGTTTTTCAAAAATATCATTAATAAAACTGTTCATTATTCCCATTGCTTTACTTGATATTCCTATATCTGGATGCACTTGTTTCAACACTTTGAATATATATATCTTGTATGTTTCCACCGCCTTTTTAGATCTCTTTTTCTTCTTATCGGCGCCGGCTCCGGCTGCGTCTTTCGGTAGCTTTTTGCCGGCTTTTGGCTTTTTCTCCGCCGGTGCTTTCTCTGCCGCCGGTGTTTTCTCGGCGGCGGGTTTCTTCTCGGCTGGCTTTTTCTCTGCTTTTGGTGCCATTGGATCAAAAGAGGGGTTTTTAGAGAGAGAGCTGTTTTTTTAGAGAGAGAAAGTGAATGTGTGAGGAAAGAGAGAGATAGGATTTGTGTATTTATAAGGGAATGAAGGGGAGTTGTGATTGGTTGATGAGGAGTGATGCGGATTGTTAAGGAGAGCCGTTGATTGAGATATTTAATCGACGGTTGATGGGAACTGGTTTGTGATCCGGGTCATTTATTTTGTTGTGGGCGCACTATTTTGAGTAGCGTGTTGAAAAATCATTTTTTCTATTTTTTGTTTCATGCGTAACTCTTTGATTTAAAGGGTCTTATGACTCTTATGCGAGTAATTTGACTCGGGATAAGAATTGCTAGTAGTATTGGAGTATTAGTTAGGCAGCATGGTAAATCCTTACCATAATTGTTTAATACTCATGCGATTATTAAAAATTACATTTAACTATGTATGGTGAATGATGAAAATTAGGAAGAGGTAGATCGAAGAAGAATTGGACCGAAGTGATTAGACAGGATATGGCCCGGACCCAAATCATCGAGGACATGACCCTAGATAGGGGGGCGGATTAGGGTTGAAAGTTAGGTTGTTGTCGAATACCTTTTCCCCTAATAGATGTAGTATAATGCTTATATAGATATTTTTTATTTTTTTTACTTCTTTACCTTTATATCTATTGTTATTATCTGTTTGTTGGATAATTTTTAGTTTTAACATCCTTTATAGCATGATATTATTGGCATGACTGTCATATATGTTTTCTGATATGTTCTTTGCCTAGCCGAGGGTCTATCGGAAACAACATCTCCATATTGGTGGGGGTAAGGTCTGCATACATCTCACTCTCCCCTGACCCCATTTGTGGAATACACTGGGTATGTTGTTGTTGTTGTTGTTGTTGTTGTATGGTGAATGATGAAAATTATATATATTCTCAAGTTTTAATGTTTATAATTTGTTTTTATATAAAAGTTAACAAATATCAAATTTAAATAGAATAATATAAACATTATATCTACAAAATATTAGGTTATAAAATAGTGGTATTTGATAGTAGCGATTGTTATACAGTAGAACTGGTGGCGATGATAGTAGTGACGGTGTTGGGATGGTTGTGAAATCTTGTGATGTTTTTATGGCGGGGGTAATTAATAGTAGCATAGACCGTGGTAGTTATTGGCAATGCACTACAAAAAGAATGGATCATTGCAGCTGTATGGCTAACCGCCGCTAAAATTATACTTTTCAGTGCTTGGTCAAACTGTTACTAAGAATAAGCTTTTTGCAGCGGTTTGGAGTATTTTCCCGTGGTTACAAAAACCGCTACAATCAATTGAAGTGGGATGCCCCGATTACGCTTGCTTTTCAATTCCTTATTATTGATTTGGATCCGGAGTGATGAAGCGTAGGAGGCTAGTAAAGGCAATGTAAAGGGCATTTATGCATAACTGAAGGGAGTTACAAGAGTTTAGCGAATTAAAAAATTTCTTACTAACCAGTAGATGGAACATTCACCAGAGCTTCTTGCTTACTATGAATTAACGAAAGCACCAGTATGAAAGTGATTCTTTTCTTATTTAAATTTTAAAATAAAAAAATATTGTACGTAAGAAGGATATATTATTACATAAAATGGAAGCTATTTATTGGTGAGAGAAATAAAACTCGGAAAGTCAAGAAAGTTATTATTTACTAAGATATAGTCTTTTCGCGTAGGAATTTTCCAACGAAGAGCGTCGGAAGACAATGACTTACAATAAGTAAAAATAAAAGTCTAACTTTTCTGGTAAAGGGCTAAAATCTAGACGAGTAACAGTGGCTGAGACTACGTGTATAGGTAAGCATTCAGGGCTGGTTTGAATCCTTTATTCTCGAACCTTTTACGAGTGGAAGGAGCGATAACCTCCCCTGGATAAAAAACGAAAGTAGCTAGTTAACACTTACCAACCAACGATCGGGAAGGCGTGTGTAACGTTCCAAGGAACTAGATAGATCCAGCGCCAAGTATCACATAAACAACTAGATCAACTCTGCTGGCGCTACCAATAGACACTCTTCTCTTATCCCTTTCCTACTAGTCTCGTCGGGTTCGGTATAGTGGGGACGAACATCAAAATTCCCACCCTTTGTACCTTAGTGGAAGAGATATAAGAACGAAGTTTGCGTATATAACATAAACAAAATGGGCTAGAAACGGACGGGGGGAACAACATAAGGAATGTCCCTATCTCGCCGCTAGGATGAATGCCTTCTAACTATTTTTTCTTTAATTCAAATAGTCATCTAAACCAACTCCCATATGAAGGATGAAAATAAATCTAATCTCTAGTCAAGACCAACTATATCATCTCAAGATTCACATGAACTCGTACTAGTCAAGGTTTCAAACTCGCAATTACGTCTCATCTCATATATTCTTTAATGTCATAGGCAATCATATATATGATGGAGCTGATCTAGTGACTTGTTTGACAGATGTATCATAGGGATATCATTTCATGCATATATAATTTTGCCTTTGTCTTAGTTTATGTAAAGGTGGTTGAGGCACGAAGTTTAAGTAATAAAGAACACTTCTGAAAATTGTTGTTTCAAATAAACTTTAGAAATTTGTGTGGTTGTGAATTGTTTCATAAAATTAAATTGTTAGTAAATATCAAAATGTATCACATAATTGGGATAGAGGGGATGATACAATTTTAATAATAATAATCCATTGATGAACATATATAACAACCAAAATATTTATAACGCATATTTGTATTTTTAACCTTCGCAAATCTAGAGCCACAACATATTGCACAAACTTCTTTTTGGATGTTGACTTTGTATGTTCAAATTACCTTTTAAGAGAACACTATTATTATTATGAAAAGGCCAAATACATGTAGAGGCCTTCAAACTTGGCACTATTTTTTATTTTGGCACCTTATCTCACATATGTGCTATTTGAGTACCTCAAGTACATCCTAAATGTTTCATTTAAATATTTCATAGCTGACCACCAAAAGAAGCATGTTGTGTGAATATACACACAGTGATATATCAAATAGAACAAATGAGAGAGAGACATTTGTCCAAAATTGAACCCCAACATGTCATTTATTCCTACCCCTCATCATCTTCTTCCCTACATCTCCCTTTCTTCCCTGCAATTTGTTTAAAAATTAGGCTAAGGAAAGTGTAGATAAAATATGGAAAAAACATTGACACCATTATATAAGGGCCAAAAGACAACGACAATATCCTAAGACTTATAAGCTCCCATTTTTAACTCCGTCACTCAATGTTGGTGGACAAGTTGTTCCACACAGGTAGAATTGAATGGGCATGATGCCCATATAAGCTTTGGACAAACCTCCCCTTTTGAACTAGCATTTGTGGTGGAGTTAGGTCCAAACTTATGTGGGTGCCCGAGTATGATGGGTGCTCGTGTGATGGGTGCCCGGGTATTGAAATTTGTCGCTCAATTAACTAAAGCAGCCATTCTTTGATCTAACATAGAAACTTAAATCGTGTTCTCTTTCCCACCCCGTCATGGCGTCAAAACTTTGATAAAACAATGAGGTCCAAGCAGCCGGTATGATGCAACGAAATGTGTGCGCCTTTGAATATTATTAGGAACGACCTCTATTTTTTCCGGCGCCTAATAAACAGTATAGAAGGCTCCTTAAATATTTTTTCAAATTAGAAGCAAAAAAAGTCCAAAGCTTTTTTACCCCCATCACATATTAATCTATTTAAAAAAATAAAAAGAATAGAAGAAAGTCAAAGATTTATGCAAAAGAAAAAAAAAGAAATATTTAAAGAAGATCGTGATAATGAAGACAATGAAGAAACAAACTATAATTGAAAATACGCACAAAAAAAAAAAAGATGATACGTTCTTAAAAGAGATTCTATAAAAAAAAATTGAGAGGAAGTGGGTCCAACTATATATTTTTTGAAGACTCTTTACAATCGCTTAATAGGATGCATGCTTCACTCCATGTAAGCCTCGAGTGCTTAAAAGATATAGTAGTATACATGAGCTGCTCATATGGAATAGGGGTGAGATAAGGTGCCAAAATGAGAAATGGTGTCAAGTTTGAGCCTCTACATGTATTTGGCCGGAAAAAATTTAAGAGAATTTGGTTTATAACACTAGAGTATGTTGCATTTTAAAATGGTATAGGCTCAAAGTACCCTTCTTCGCCTATTCAGTTCCAAACCCTTAGAGGTCGTTTGATATGGGGGATTAAATGAGTTATTCCGGGATAAAATTGCTTAATAAAATTCTATTAAATCTTACTTGTAGAGGTCAGTTCGTTTGTTGGATAGTTGACATGTCGATTTCCTTTACCTGCAGAAGTAATGGATTTTCCTTTATCACCTAACAGTTAGCTATGTTAAACATCTTTATTAAATGTTCCATTCTTTTTTAACTGATGATCTTTTAATAGATTATGTTGTAACCAAGTATCATTTAAAACATACTCTACATAGTAGTCACCCTTATTGATAATACTTAAATATAAAATATTTATATTTGGTTGCCATATACAACACCCAAAATAACTAAGTATTTGGATAAAGGTATTCCAGTACATATGTTGTAGAAATTCATAACAACACATCTTAATAATTTGTAAAGTACTACTAATTTATTTTGATGGTGAAAATCAACAAGTGGATCATTGACATAAGGCAGACAAATCGTGCATTTTATATTGACATCCGAAGTTGGATGATATAGTTTTAAAAAAGCAAAATATGGAAAACGAACTTTTTAATTTTTAGACCGTGCATGCTACAATCAGTATTGTAAATGTAGGCCAATGTATATGGGAGCTACCTGTATAGCTTAGTTACTTTTTTGGCGATTTCAAATATAGCTCAGCTATACAGGTACTAGAAGCGCTCGATTTCTATTTAACACCTAAAATATTAGTTAGGCTACTGTGTAAGATGTGATCATGGTACACGTACTGCGAAGATGATCTTCTTGATTACGTCACTTGCCCTCATTCAATTTTGAGGTAGTCGATGACACGTACGTATTTACCCTCCGGAGAGCAGTTGCAAAGTTTTATTTGAGCTATGAGGAGTAAGTTAATCCAAAAAATTAGTGATATCTTAGTGGGAAACAATTACATATTACTTATGTATGTACCTTCCTCTGTCTTTTCTTTAACTTAGATTGATATTTGTTGACACCCAATTTTGTCCCTCTTTTTTTCATAAATTGGCTATATTTAACCTAAAGGTGCAATATTGACTGTTTGACAAATTTGCATTAGAAAACATGTATTTGCGTGTGTTATACCCTAATTATACAATATATACATAATTGTGGTTGTATCATGCAATTTTAGGCTATTTGTTAAATACGTATTAAATTGTGGTCATTTGTGCAAGTTGCTGCATTTATAATATTTTAGTAACTGTTTGGTTCATTTGCAAAAATATGACACGGGAAGCTTTGGTTTGCCAAAATGCCCTCACTAACAGATGTTTAGCAAAAATGCCCTCATTAGTTTAATGAAACTTTTTTCGGACCAAAATACCCCTACAAACCAATAAAAAGACGCGCCCCAGTCCCTCCCCTTCCTTTTCTCCATTCACGCTATCAAGAAAACCATAAAACCCCATTCCTTTTACAGATTGCTCTGTTCAAGAGAAGATTCAACGTAAGATTTCTTCAAGTTGCAAGGGTAAAGTTCTCTGCAACTATTGCCAAGAGTTTAAGCTCTGGTGCAATCAGCGCCCTACATACACTTCTTGCCTATTGCCAAGACTCTATGGCCTGTTGCAAGTACTTGCAAAGAAAGTCTCTGCAACCTTTGGCTTATAGCTAAGAGTTTAAGCTCTGGTGCAATGGGCACCTGGGAGAGACTGGCCAACTTCAGGAAAAAAATCTCTGCAAGTCTTGGTAATAGCCAAGACTTTAAGTTCTGCTGCAAAGGGAAACTTACACTGAAAATCTCTAAAGTATTGGCAATAGCCAAGACTTTAAACTCTACTGAAATGGGAGGCTTGTAGAGACTTCTTGCCTATTGTCAAGACTTTAAGCCATGTTGCCATGGTCTCTACAACTACAGAAAAAGTCTCTACAACTATTGTCAATAGACAACACTTTAAACTCCAGCGGAAGGGGCAACTTGTACAAATAGTCTCTGCAAGTATTGACAATTGCCAGGACTTTAAACTCTAGTGGAAGGAGCAACTTGTACAAATAGTCTCTGCAAGTATTGGCAATTGCCAAGACTTTTACCTATATTGCAGTGCAAAACTTGCAGAGAAAGTCTCTGCAACTCTTGGCAATTGCCAAGACTTTAAGTTCTGGTGGAAGCGACAACTTACACGGAACATCTCTGCAAGTATTGGTAATAGCCAAGACTTTAAACTCTACTGCAATAAGCACCTTGCAGAGAAAGTCTATGCAACTCTTAGCCATGGTCAAGATTTTAAGCTCTATGCAAAACATGAATATCCAATAGCCATAGGCAATAAAAACCTTCAAATCACTGGAATCAAGCAAACACAAGAAAAAATCACAAATTTCCTGCACACAAAGAAGAAAGAATGAGGCCAGGAATGGGGAAAGAGAGAAGGAAACATGTTCAGCGTGAATTAAACAAGTTGGGGCAAAATAGTCCTTTCATAGGGGGTATGATGTGGAGGGCATTTACTTAAAATATTTGTAAGTGGGGGCAATTAGGTAAGACCATGTCTTATTGAGGGCACTAGGTGAAATTTTTTGTAACTGTTTGTACCTATTTTGCGCTTATTTAACTTTATTTGGTCATTGTTTGTATTTGTGCATATTTTTGTGTACAGTCTCTATATGCATTTATATTTGTTCTATTATTATTTTGCATCTTTAGTTAAATATAGGTCCAATAAAGAAATACTCCTTCCATTTTATTTGATTTATCATTTGCCACATTTTTTTGAATTTAAATTAATTTGAATTCAAATCCTTCCAAATCTTTCATAAATCCCACAATATCTTCAATGTTTAGCCCCTCACCTTTCTAAACCTAGACAAGCGGAAGTCCAAATACATTTTTGTTAAATCCATTCGTATCTCATACTATGTCTCATCTCTTCTGTCCCTAAATTACTCCATCATATCCCCAACATCACTCCAATTCCTCTAATTACTCTCTTATCTCCCCATTTTTGGAAAAGAATTCAAAAATTAAGAATCTTCTCTAATATTTCCTCAATCCCCTCAATCTCTCTCCAAAATCCTCAATCCCCTCACTATCCCCCTAATCTCTCCATAATCACCTCTCGAAATCTCCTTCGAATTTGGACAAAGACCCAACGTATTTGTCTTTCTTTTGATGCTAGATACATAGTCCTCAAATCATTCCATATCTTCCCTCAAATCTCTCCCCCATTCTCTCTCCCTAAAATCACTCAAAATCAAAGATTCCCACAAATCATGCAATCAATATTTTCCTACCATTCTTAGTACCATATTCCTCTACTATAAATTCAACTCAATTCTCACCATGGAGGACACACAATTTCTCTCTACTTCTCCCTTATCAAGACACCTCTATGTCCCTTCTCTACACAAGTTTTTTCTCTATTCCTCTCATCTATCATACCTTTTCCATCTCTCATCTCTCAGAACTCAATTCTTATAGCCTAACACCTCATTCTAATGTTAAAGCATTTTGTATAATTTAAATTTGCTCGAAGATAACTCTGCAAATTCCGAAAATTATTGTAACATCAAACCGGACTTTGCGATTGGTAAGTGACACAGTATCACTGCTTTTCTTTGAATCTTGAAAGGTATGTTTCTCGTCTAGTCTTGAATTATGACTCAATTTTATTGTAGTATTTTTAATTTTGTTTGACAGTCGGCCTAATATTTGAATATTCCTTGAATACATAATCATGTTGCTGTGGAGACTATATCACTTACATATTATCTTGGGTTAGCTAAGTTTTATGCTTCTGAAGTATATATCTTGATATGTATCTTAAATTATTGTGCTAAAGAAAAAGTAGTCATGCTTACAGAATTTATTAAGTACTACTCCATTTTGATTTAATTTTTTCATATGGCATCGTATGACTCTCTCTTTTAAGATAATAGATCCTTGTAAAATAGGTATATGCACTTGTGTTTTCATAAAAATTTATTTTAATACATGTCATGTTTTATTTCTAACCAACCCAGGACACTTCCTAGTTTTGAAACTGGACCATATTTGCAAGTCAAAATCTGAAGGTTTGTTACAAAGTTGATAGTTTTGTGTAAAGTAATTATATCTGGAATGTTGCGAATGATTTTCTGAAAGGCTTCAAGTGCAACTTAATTTTAAAGCTAGCATATTTCTGCAAATCTGAAGTCTTGAAACGTTACAGTAGCTTGAAACTTGAAAGTTGTTAACTTCTATCACTTTTATTAATTTGGAGGCTTATTCTTTTAAAACCTTTTGAAAATTGTTTTACTCGTTACAATTTTGTTTGCGCTGCATGACCGTATTTTTACTTGACGCCTAATAGAGTCTAGAATTTGGGGCATTAATACATTTAGGGAGTCTAGATATTTTATATTTTTTAATTAGTAGTCTCAATGGCCTCCGAGACATTAAGTGGGACGCTAGCAAACTTTTAGGACGTTTAAAATATTAGCATGCACTTTAGTTTAAATATTAAAGAGGGTATGAGGGTTAAAGGGAATTAAGCCCCTCGGATATGATGGAAATTACCCAAGCTATATACGATAGTGAATTCTGAAACTATCTTCTCCAATAAAAGCTGGGTTCTGATTCGAATAGGATAATAAAACCTAGGGCTATTCCTCAAATAGGTTAATTAGCTATCTTAGTCTAATTTTGCAATTCATTGTTATATTTACAATATATTGCTATATGAGTTTATTCTTGCAAAACTATTAAACTGTCTATTGCCTATTTGACCTCATATAATCTACCTTTGAAGTTAATTTCAGAATTGTCCTTATTTTACTCAATTCTACTTATTGGCACATTATAATCCTCTTTATATTTTTATTTAACTTTTTATCCTCTTATAGTTAAAATTACATACTTAAACCCAATTATAGAAATCGGCCGGGAACCACAGTTAGTGGAACTTAGGAGGTTCCTAACTCATTCCTTTTAGTTTATTTCGAACACTTACCCGAATCTCTGATTAGTAGACCAACTCGGAGTTATACTTCAAATTGAATTAGAAATGCTTTCAGGTGACCTAATATCCAGTTTCACATTCATGATCTATTAGTAATTAATATAATATTTCAACCATCAAAGTAAAAAAATTGATGTCTTATTTTATATTTTTGTTCATTACCCACATAAGGTTAATATTACTATATTGTAGAGGGCGTTGATGCAACTTTTCATTGAATGTACTTTGGCTCAGTCCCTCGAAAAAACATTGTTAATCTGTACTTGTAATTAAAGTGAATACAATGGGTGGATAGAGAATGAGCAAAAATTGTACAACATAGTGAAAAGCCAGCTAATGTTGAAGCAACTTATTTTTATTTAATAGACAATTTTAAATATTAAACGATGTAGATCAAAGATAAAATTACTATATAGAGTATTAGTAAGAACTAATCTTTTTCCAGTTTAATCTTTTTATCCATGACAAGACAATTTTCTTCAAAGTCGTCTTCAACTTTGTTGCTTCGCTTGGTTGTTAGCTTGAGTGTTGTTAGTCTGACCCAAGCTTCATTTTTTACAAGTTTACCAACTTCATGTATCTCGTCAGCTATCAAACTCTTGTCCCCACCTTTTTGCACAATTTTCAGATCATTCTTCACATGAAAGATTTCACTTACCATCTTGCGATAGTATCTGGAGGTAATGCCATCAACTCCTAATCTTACATTAATGGCAATGTTATTCAAAGATTTATTGTTGTGATGTCTGGAAAAGAGAACGAACGCAATAGAAATTAACTTCATATTGAAGATCAAGCTTTATTATCGCCTCATCGAGAAAAGCATCGTTTAGTGTGTGGTGGATTTTGAGATTGGGATTGACATTTTATCGACTTTGTTATGTCACTTCATCTAAGTAACGGACCAAGAAGAACAAAGTGATAATATTGAGTTCTACTTTCATACTGCATTAAATATTACTATATTACTCACTTTATTATGATCTTAAAATGCATGTTATGTTTGAAAGAACGTATTTGCTTTTTATGTTTTGTGATTCCATGTCAAGCTATAAACATCATTAATATTCATTACCATGTTGCATAAATATCATTAGACTTTACTTAAATTTCAAGTTATGAAACGATATGGAGTTCGTATTAAATTTGGATGGATTATGAGGGTGTTTGGCTAAGCTTATATTATGAGTACTTTTTAGTTTATGTACGTGTTTGGTAAGTATCAAAAGTGCTTATAAACCAAAATCAGTCATAAGCCATAAGTTGGTCATTCCTAACTTATTTTTTTCAGCTTATAAGCAATTTTAGTTTGACCAAATATTTTACTATTTTATCCCTAAAATATTTTGTAATCCATGAAATATCATTTCTAAAATAAAATTTTCAACCTCCTCCTCATTCTATATTCGTCAATTACCATTTTTAATATAAACATACTTTTAAATTAATTTTTTTTGTAAATAACTTAAAGAACATTTTAGTCATTTTAATAAAAAATATACTTATCAGTACTTCTTTACCAAACACGGCAACTGCTTATTACTAGTCTCACTACTTCTATCCAAACACGTAACTGTTTATTTATAAAATCAGCCTCAGCACCTAAAAGTACTTTTCAGCACTTGATGCTTATCAACTACTTTAAATCAGCTAATCCAAACGGACTTTATATCTATACTTGCTTTAGTCTTTGTTTGTGAATTTGTGAGACTGTTGTAGCACACAACTTGTGCTATTATTCTTGTTTGTATTTGGTTTCTTGGTTTGCTTGCTCTGATGACTAATGGGATTCACATGCTTCTTCGAGGTGAAGCCATCAATTCTTGTTGAAATTGATAGTCATTTCAATACACCAAATTGTTGTGTCAAAATAGCCATTTCTGTTTAGTATTTGGGTCCTTTACAATAAAAGGGGGTTAAAGCTGAAAGTTTTTATTTCCTGGTAGTTGTAGAAGCTTTGTATTTCAGGTATTTGAAAGCATTTGATGTAGAAGAGATTATCACATACTTTTTGTGCTTATTTTCATGGAGAAGGGATACATGAAATCTTGGGAGCAACTCAATGTCTTTTTTTTTTTTTTTGAAATCCCACCCCTTCCCCTCTCTCGGAACAAATAATGGCCCTCTCACTTTTGCTCCTGCGGTGAATTGAACCCACAACCTCTCGAATGTAGGTGGAGGGTGCTTACCATCTGAGCAATCCTCACTTGTCAACTCAATGTCATTGAAATGTAGGACTAGCTAAGAGTTTACATTTAAAAAATAATTCCAAGAGTTAAAAGCCATTGGCTGGTGTACTGTGGTGAGGTAGACATGGGATTGCTGCAAAATGATTGTATTGGCCTATATCGGATACACCAATGGTGTAAATCTCTTGTTTACACCGTCGACTAATTTAAAGTATATTTCTAATTTTTATTGTATATACCCGGCGTGGGTAAGTTTTTACCAATAAAAAAAAGGAGAAAGGTACCTGGATTATATATGTAGGGGTTTTTACTTTGTATGTCCAGTGACTTTTATTTTTAACTATAAAGAGTCCCATTTAAAAATATTTACCCGAATTGGTCATTTAGCTAAAAATATTTCATTCCATAGCCGCATATACCCCAAACTTGTATACCCCATATCCACAGTATATGGTATCTTCTATTGTATACCTTTATGGTATATGTATATCCCAATGGTATACAAGTTTGATACCCCAATGGTATACCCCAATATTGTGGTTGTGTGGCTAGAGAATGTTTAAACAAAATTTGGGCCATAATTGGGTAGTATTTTAGTGTGGGCTGACTAGTTTAGAAAATTTTCCTCATTAGATTTTAGCTTTGGGCTTTTCTTTCTTCAAGTGCAAATATAATGGTAAAAATTTCGCTCAGAGGCCAGTTTTGCCAGTGGTCTTTGCTTTGAGGCCATTTTTTTTTATTGATTTTGCATGAGATGCCACTTTTTGGAACTTCAATCCTTGTGGGCTGAACTTCATACCACAAGGGTTGAAGTTCAACTTCAGCCCACAAGTCAACTTCAGCCCACAATCAACCCACAAGGGTTGACGTTTACGCATCTATGCGTAAAAGTTCAGCCCTTGCGGGTTGAAATTGAACTTTATATCTTAGGCACGAAGTTCAGCCCACAGGGATTGAACTTCAGCCCACAAGGTTTGAACTTCAGCCCGCAAAAATTGAAGTTCCAAAATGTGGCCTCTTATGTGAAACCACTAAAAAAAGTGGCCTCAAATCCAAGACCACAGGCAAAAGTGGCTATTCGTGCACTTTGCCCAATATAATGGGTTGAATTGCAGAAGTATGACATAGGAGTTATTGGTTTGAATAAATGCCCTCGCTAACAGTGGTTCCGCATAAATGCCCTTCATTAATTTAATGAAATATTTTTCGTACAAAAATACCCCTAACAACTAATAAAAAGACATGCCCTATCCCTCCCGTTCCTTTTCTCCTTCACGCTATTTACAAATCCTAAATACCCATAACTTTTACAGATTCTCTCATTTTCATTAAAAGCATTGCACGCTTTCATAAACCAACAATCAAAGATAAGTGTTGTGCTGGGATATTTCAATTAACCATCAAAAGGCTAGTAGAGAATCCTTTTCTTCAGATAATGCAGACAAATATCCACATGCTGCACAAACAACCACAAAAAAAAAAAAAAGAACACTTACAATATGTTGCCTTACATTCATTTGGATAATCTTGTAAAAAAACTATGAAAATGGGCACCTTACACAGACTTCTTGGCAATGGGCACCTTGCACAGGCTTCTTGGAAATTGTCAAGACTTTAAGTCCTGTTGCGATGGACAACTTGTCTCTGCAAGTCTTGGCTATTGCCAAGAGTTTAAACTCTGGTGCAATGGGCACCTTACACAGACTTCCTGGCAATTGCCAAGACTTCAAGCCCTGTTGCAGTGGGCAATTTGCAGAGAAAGTCTTTGCAAGTCTTGGCTATTGCCAAAAGTTTAAGCTCTGGTGCAATGGGCACCTTGCACAGACATCGTGGCAATTGCCAAGACTTCAAGCCCTGTTGCAGTGGGTAATTTGTAGAGAAAGTCTCTGCAGGTCTTGCCTATTGCCAAGAGTTCAAGATCTGGTGCAATGGGCACCTTAATTGGGAAAGTAAAGTGGAATCTAACACAAGAAAAGTAAAAACAAGATTGAATGAAAGTTACGAGCATCGTCATTAAGGGTCAATTTATCACTGGACAGATCAAGAAATCAACTTCTTTTATCAATGGTAACACCACTCTAGTGATGTTATCAAATTCTCTGCAACTCTTGGCAATAGCCAATACATTAAAGCCCGGTAGAAGGGGGTAACTTGGAGAGAAAGTCACTGAAAGTATTGGCAATTCCCAATACTTTACTCTCTAGTGCAATAGGTAACTTGCAGACAAAGTCTCTACAAGTATTGACAATAGCCAAGACTTTAAGCTTTATGTAATAGGCAACTTACAGAGAAAGTCTGCCAAGACTTTAATCTCTGTGCAATAGAGGCTACTTGAGCAAAAAGTCTCTGCAACTAATGGCAATAGCTAAGACTTTAAGCTCTGTGCTATGAGCAACAACAACAATATCTAATTGCTATTACCAATAATAACCTTAAAATCACCTTAATCAAGCATAAAAAGCCAAACGAAATTCACAGGAACGTTAATTTAATTCGACGATCACCAATCAAAATGGAAAAAACTTATAGATAAGTATATAAATAATAATTATCAAAAAAATATATAGAGAAAACTAAATACAGATAAAGAATTATGAGAAATAAAAATTATGTTATAACACAAATTAGAGAAAAAATTATAAAATAAATATAAAATTTACAAATTTCCTAAATTTCCAGGACACAAAGAAGAAATAAGGAAAGAAAAGAGCAAAGAGAGGGAAACCATTACAACGTGAATTAGGTTTAGACAGGTGCAAAATAGTTCTTTCGCATAGTGAGGGATGATGTGGAGGACAGTTAATTAAAACAATTGAAACCCGGAGCATTTATCTAGAACTGGGTCTTACCAAAGGCATCCGGTGAATTTTTTTGAATATAATGACTTCAATTGGTTACGTTGTTTCATATTGAACATGTATATTTTTCACAAATTTGTTTGGCATATATTTTATTTAGATTGTTAGAAAAATATGAAAATATAAATAATTTGAGACACTTTATGTTCAACTGAATTATCTATATCTATATATATATATATATATAAAAGCAAAGAACGCTTAGGACAAAAAGTAGAATAGGACATTAGGACATCAATTGTAATGATAATTATTTAAATTCAAATTGAAAGATAAGTGTTTCTTTTTTACTTAGGGTAAAAAGATAGTAAATATTTTTGAAAAAATAAACCTTACCTTATCTTATCTAAATATTTTTGTTTAGATTATGAATTGAATAAAAAAAGATAAAGCCATAAACAGACTTTCTTTTTAAATGCGATAAGACTGAGATAAGGATAAGAATTCAAAAAATATATCTATTAAACTTAGATAAGTTTATCTTTGTGTAAACATGTCTTATTATCTTTATTAAGAGAAGAATATTCTAAACTTGAAAGATAAAATTTATAAATTGAAAAGTAAATTTTTGGATAATTAATTCAATTAGAATTTCAATCAAACTTTATGTGCCAAAAACTATTCAAAATCATTAGCAAATATTATCTGCAACAACTATTCAAATTATAAACAAATGATAAAACCGAAATTGCATTCAACACCAAACTATATAAGCTACAATCTACATCTTGACGTGGGATGCTTCCTTTGTTTATTTGTTACCTGCTCAAAAGTTTTATTCATCTATTCATACATTCTATAATATTTGATTTATCCATTAATAATTTCATCAAAGCTTCAGTGAAAAATATCTATATCTATATATTATTAAAAGCAAAGAACGTTTAGGACAAAACGTAGAATACAATATTAGGACAATAATTGTAATGATATTAATCCAAATTCAAATTGAAAAATAAGTATTTTTTTTATTTGAATTGAAAGATAAACATATTGCCTTATCTTATACAATTTTACAATTTGAATTGAAAGTTATCTATGTATATCTATATTTTTTATTTATATATATAAAGAGGACATAAAAGTTTACTGTTCTTGAATTTGAACTTAAAGATAATGAGTCTTCAAAATCAAATTTAAAAATAAGTATCTTTATCTACAAACAACTATTCAATTTTTTTAACAAACATTATCGGCAAACAAGAATGTAAAATATTAATAAAATGATAAGGTTTATAAGTTTATAGCAATTATGGTTGAAGAAAAGCTTTAACTTATCGGGTATAGTAGTGGTATGACTTTAACCTCTAATTCAACTTTTATAATATTTTATCTTATTTGTGTTGGTTAGATGTACCTGTGTGGAACATACCAGAAGCACAAATGTTTCCAAGGTCAGATCTATTCTTTTGTTTTACTAAAAAGCTTATTGTTTTATTTGTGTGTTCATGATTTGGAGATTTTCGAGTTTGCTTTATATGGACTTTTAATTACTCTTTAGCGCACCTAATACTGAAATACTTTTTGAACTATGAGGGTTATTCGTTTATCAATTATTAATGTTGTGTTAGCTTGGATGGAACCCCATGGCATACCATTTTATTAGATGATCTGCTACAAGAAATATGATCTGTTTATTAGATGATCTGCTATGAGGGTTCTCTTTTAAATTTTTTGTGTATTTGTAGACCTTACTATAGAATTAAGAAAACTACATGTTTAGAAAAACTGTAGAATTCTTACAATTGCTATAGAGTAGCTATCACATATTATTTTCGGAGATGTTGAAGTTCCTGATTCCTTAACTTAAATTAACTTTTTTAATTGTATTCTCCGTTGATCTTAATAGGTACAACCAAAATAATAGTTATTAGACATATTGATTGATTGAAAAATCGATGTACAAATTATTTATTAAGACTAATAACTAAAAGTTGCAAGTTAGGATAAAATAAGACATTGTTGATTAAATCTATATCATAGTAATGAAAATACAGATAGAGTGACAGTTTTCACACTTCAAATATTTAAAAAGTTAAAGCAAAGTAAGAAACAAATATACTATATTCGTCAATAGTACATGAAAAATGCTCAGTAGCAAGGAAATGATATCAAGTATGAATGAATGACAAGCTAATAAAAATTCACATGGTATTGTATCATACTAACTAACGGATAACACAATAACAATATTTAAGAAACAAAAAGAAAACATATAACCCCATATATAAATAAACTATAAATTTTAAACTAAATAACTTTATCCTTACCTCACTTAACCATTGTAGTTACAAGATTTATTAATGAAAGATAAATTATAAAATTTAATATTGGTAACAATTTGCTGATAGAGATAAAAGAAGTGTCCTAAAGTACGATGGGGTTCTAATTATCTCATTTAAAATAATTATTTTTATCATTATATCTTTTAAATTTAACCATTCTAACTATAATGGTTTTAATTAAAAATTGAATCTGATAAAGAATATAGTAGATGTGGTTAATTTTGATTCTAAATGGAAATTTACGTAGTCTTTAATTTGAATTTATATAAGTAACTATTTTTTATATTTTCTTTTTGTCAAACTAACATTCAAAGTGTGTCACGATTTTAATATTATAATCACTAATAGAATATAAATGCATGTCACAATATTGTAGATAAGTATAATTAATAAGTTTTGTTATGAATAAATATAAAACTGATCATGATTGGAATTCTTGTGTTGCTCATATACCCTACATAGCCTCTATATTATAACAACAGTGAGTGAAGGTGGTATTTGAATTGATATAACTATATGAAACCTTTAGAGAGTTTTATCCTAATTACATTGAATATATCTGAATAATATATCTGTTGTATTAGAAAATTATAATCGAAGAAAGTGATAAATATTATCCTAGATTTCTGCCTTTTCAAATCTAAAAAGTCTTATCCTTACAAGCTGAAATGAATTTTATAATTTGAATTTGAATAAATTTTAAGCGGGATTAAAGTTTCAACTTCTTAATCTTATATATATATATATATATGTACACACAAAAAAAAAAAAATCCTCCCATGATATTTTTTTCCCTCATTTTTCATAGTGTTTTTTATTCTAAATATGTAATCTATCTCCTTTTGTAATTGTTGGAGTACACGCTAAGTAGATATGGTCTTTATTTACAGATAATATATGCAAAACACATCTTATGTGGTGCTTATAATCAGTAAGTTTCAACATTGTTTATAGGTTTTCATTCTGTTTGGCTTTGTAAAATTAGAAAATTGCCATTCTCATTCAACTTTTATGGGTTATTTTTTTTTTTTTTTTTTTTTTTGTATTTTCTTGATGATAGGCCAAGGTTTTCACACCAATCATTCATGTTTTACAAAGTTAATTGTTATCCCCCTCTATGTAATTGTAATCTTCTTTATTGACGTTTCTGTAAAAGTTTATTTTGTACGACATATATTTAATTGTGTTGTATCTTTTATCCGTCCCCTCGCCCCGGCATAGCGCTTCGCTTCCGGTTCTTCGGAAGAATCAACTTATGTCTCCCTTCTTCATTGATTTGGGGGCCAGGGGGTACCAACTATCTGTTCTCGAATCAGATTCTGTTAAAATAGGCGAAAGAAAAGTACGACACTAGGATGACAATCCTTCACTTCGGAAGGGTAGGTTCCATATCGACAAGACCTCTAATCCCAAAATATATTTAATTGTGCTGTATCTTCTTTATTAGAATTCTTAAAATGATTAAGAAGCACTGATGAGAACTATGAACTTACGCTTAAACTTTAAGGATACGATAGTCATAGCCACTAAAGATCAAGAAAATTTGAATCTCATTGAATACATAAGATTTTAACAGCAATTGTGAAGATTTATGAGATAATACACTACTAACAAAGATTTCACTTCTGAGTTAATATCACACATTCAAATATAGATTATGCAAAACAGTTTATAGCCTCTACTGTTTGTTTTTTAATTTTTTGAATATCAGCTTCAGAATGTAAATGAAACTTGAATTAGGAAGTCAAGTGACAATGCGTAACCTGGACCAAAAATTAGCGTGGAGAGATTGATTGTTGTTTGAATTCAATTTGTATTAGCGGAGAGAGATTAATAACGATTGTTGTTTGAATTCAATTTGTATTAGGTGTCTTGTCCAAGCAAAATATGGGATGATATTATTTTTTATACTGTTAATAGAGCATTGAGTCTTTTTTGTATTCTAAGAAACTTTTTTGAATAATACTAACGAATAAGGTTTTAAGTGTAAAAATAATTTTTCAAGTAAGAAAATAAATATAATTATAAAAACCATGAATGGATTTCAAGCAACAAAATAAAAGTACAACATACAATAAAAGATAGTACATAAGATTTTATATGTATCTTATATTAAAAAGAAATAAATCATAAAAAAAGATAAGATTAGAATTTGTTTGTTAGAAATAATCTTGCATGTTTGAATAATTAATAAATTATCTTTAGAGTTTTAGAAGTTTACATCTTATAAAATTTAAATCATAATAAGGACATTTATAAGAGATATGAAACCTCACATGTAGTAAATGTCAAATCACTAAGTCAAAATTTAGATGGATATACAATACAACATTTTGAATTCAAACATAGAGTTCATTATAAAAAGATAAATTTGTTGAATTTGAAACGAAAGATATAGTTTTTATTTCTCTGTCTTTTTCCTATTTAAATCCTTCAAACTCAAAGTGGGAGTCACATCCTCAAAAGCTCACTGTGTTCATTATTTCGTGTGAATCTCTTTGAGTTTGTGCATATTATAATCTTCTTATTTTTTTTCATTTTCATTTTGTGTTTGGCCTCTTTCTTTTGATTACCTTTTACATGTTTATATATCTGTAAAATTTGGACTGATATTTACCTATATTATTTTTTGGATAGCAGATATACATGATTTATAATTTTTACCAATTGAAAGAGATGGACAATAAGGAAACACTCACCTAAAAGCACTACCAGTTGTCTAAATTGGCAATTTGATGGCTAATATTTTTTTGTGGCTCTTCAATTTGACTTACATTTTCGTGGTCTGGCTGTGTAATTTGGCAATTGTATTTTCTTATATGATGGAAGACAATATACTAACTCTAAAGGATTAAATCAAGTGGGAGAAGCTTCGTGACAATGTAATAGAGCGAAGAAGTGGACAATATATTTTAAGTTAATTCGTTAAATGGTCAATGAACTTAGGCAAATTATCAACAAAAGTCACTTTTACTTGATTTTGGACAATAAAATCAATCAATTTACCCTACACCAGAAAAAGATTAAGTAATCTTTTATTTTAGTTCTTTTTATAAAATAAAAAAAAACAGACCGATGTCTATATTAATTATAAAAGGACTGGTACTTTCTTTTCTTAAATAAGAATTGTTATTATTTGAGCTCCTCTTTAGAATCATTGTCGTCCTTCACAAGAGTAATCCAAATTATTTTCCTTCTTTAAATCAATTAAGATTTTTCAATTGAGTATGATCGAAAAAACCTGTAGATTGAATTTCAAAGATTTTTTTGGCTAAAATGAGTGATTTTATTATTCCAAACCAAAGGAAAGTAACATGCTTAGATAATTAGCGTAACTTCAATAACCGTTTAAGAAAATAACTCATATATCAGCGTATAAAGTATAGAAACAATAATAAAAATAAAGAAACAAGATGACAACTTAAGTATTATTAGACTAAAGATGATTTATTGTAATAATAATTTGTACTTAATATACAATTATCTTCGTTTTAAGCGTTTGAAAAAAATATTGTAGTATGATCTAATATGCGCAATAAATATATGACAAATATTTATTGATACTTACCGCGCATCGCGCGGGTGCTATACTAGTATTATTAAAAAGGAAAGAACGCTATGGACAAAATGTAAAATTGGACATTAGGACAATATTTGTAATGATAATTCTAATTGATATATAATTTTTTTTGATAATTTGTATTAAAATAAGAATTAAATATAAAATTGAAAGATAATACTTTGGATTTAAATTAACATATTAAAAGTATGTAGAATTTGAATTTCAAAACTTGGATCAATATCTATCTATTCTTATCCGAGTATACCTAATTTTTTAATTATATTTTTGCAACATTGATTGTTATACACACACACACACATTTAGAATTTATTTTAGTTATTGATATTTGAATTCAAATTAGAAGATAATATTTAACTAAAGAGTCATGAATTTTTTAGAACCATATATTTTTTATAATTCATTAGAAATTTTAAAATATAAAAATTTTTGCATGCAGTTAATTTTAATCTCATACATTTATGTTGAGAAAAAAAGATAAGATACTTTTTTACATAAAATTTAATATCTTTCGTAAAAAAAGGAAGAAACATACAAAAAAACATGAAAGAAAACTGAAAAAGAAAATCTTATGTTAGAGTGTCACGGAAAAAGGATAACGAAAGTAACAACTTTATCTTCTTATGCTTAGTATCTGTAAAAATTGAAAATTTTGAAGATACCTTATTGATTTAAAATATTTCTTTCAAATTAAATGCTAGATTATAGATAAGGATAGATATGATCCTAGAATCCTTCTTTTCAAATACACATTTTCTTTGTGAGTTGGAAACTTCAACCTCTTATATATATACCACTTCAATAAGACATAAATCAATGTTAGCTTTTTGTTGTTGATTAGTAGATGAAATAAAAGCTCATTTTGTGTCTTTTTGCTTACTTTTCTATTAAGAGGCTAACTTATTACTACGAACCTGTTTAAATTGAGATAATATTATAAAGATATCAAACTTCATCAACTATCCCAACTAAAAAAGATTACTCCATTATGGAGTAAGAAAAATAAAAATACTTTGAAGAAATATTATTTCTTCTAATAAGAACAACTACAAGAACTTAAAAAGATAAAAGAGAAGAAAATGGAGCAAGAGCAAGTCTCTTCTCTTAGAGAACCTGTCGATAGATAGAAAGTGAAAAAAACTAGATGTCATCTCCCTTTTCAACATGTACTATTTATAGCAATAAAGTCTTGGAGGCCTTCGGTAGAAATCTTCTTGATGAGGTCATCAAAGATTTTGATAGACAATCTTTTCCTACGTAGTAGCTTTGGTGAAAGTTGACACAAATCCTTGGTGTTGAGATAATGATTTTGAAGAATTCAGGAGAAGGGCATGACTGATCGAAAAGATTGTGGGATGCAAATCCATGCAGAACTAGGAGTAGTGGCGCGTGTGTATATGCATATCCTAGTCAGCAAAAGAAGTTGTGTCGTGGCTGTCTCATTGAAGTGTGAACGAGAGTTGGTACTAAATAAGGAGTATATCACTGGAAATCGTGACTTACCATAATTGTAAGGTTTCGTAGTGAAACACTGCTAGGGTTACAAAGCCCATATAAAAGCAAGTATTTGGGGCAGCCGATCTTAGTTATTCACTACGAGAGTTGAGAGCAAACAAAAGATGATACAATAATTCTTGAAGTGATTTAACTGTGGTGACAACCATCGAAGAACTCGGAGCATACTTAGCATATTGTCTAGGTTCTTTATTGTGGTTGTCTCAGTGTTATGTATTGAGTGTTTTACCTATCTGCTTATCTTAGAAGCCTTTGTAATAGGTGAACTTTTGAGTGATTGCTTTGTAAAGCTAGAGTTTAGCTTTGTGAGTGATTAGAGTCTAGAGTGTAGCCCCTTGGTTACAGAGTTTGTAATCTAAAACTTGCTCTTTGTGTTAGTGGAAGTGTTTTCAAAATCCCAGAGTGTGGGTCGTGGTTTTTCTCCCTTGAACAAGGAGTTTTCCATGTAAAAATATCGTGTTCTTTATTTACTATTTTACGTTCAGTGTGGTGAGTTTCATTAGAGCAACTGCACAAGAACTGAGAACTTATAACCAAGAGTCAGATTCTTCGACGAAAATTGGAGGACATTATTCAACCCCTCATTCTAGTGTCCCTAGGAGGTGCATTGATTATAACACTTGGCAAATCTTATGGTGGTATTTTGCCATATTCTCATGAATTTTTCATGGTTGCATTTTGGTGGTAATTTGGAAATTTCTCATGGTTGCCTTTGGATGACAAATTCATCTTCTTTTGTGTAGTATTTCATATTTGCAGATGAAGTTGTATCATTATCATCCTTGACTTTTAGCTTCTTTCTTCTCTTTTTCATGTATTCTTTTTCCTGTAAGATTTGTTAGAAAAGTGCGAGAATATAATATTATTATTCATATTTTATTTTAAAATATTATCTTTTTACATAGTAAAATTACATGAATAATTATATTCATCATATACGTGTTTAGTGGTAATCATGTTTCTATATTTTCAAACTATTGCAGATTATACTTAGCTTGAAGCATTGCTCCGGTCCTTCTTGGTTCTATATATATAAAGCTAGAAAGGGTTGTGACTTTATGTATTTGATATCAATGCAAGCAAATGGAAAATAGGTAGTTTTTTATTTATTTTTTATTATTACAGTGTGATCCAATATTTGAATTGGTAGTGAAATAGTTAATAGATTTTTTTTTAAAATCTTTTTTGTCAAAATTTCTCTCTAGTTTTATTATGGCTTTCATGATTAGTGTATGATTTATTAGTATTTTTTGTCCATTAGTTTTGGATGCATGCAAATTTAAGTTTTCAGATTGTAAAGTAATTAATTTTCTTTTTGCAGTTTTCGGATGTCGCCATTCAAGATGAGAAGATAGAAGTATTAATTAATAATTACTATGCTAAAAATAAACGGTTTGTTTATATTACATACATTTATGTTGTCTTGTGTAATTTATGATCTTTCTATTGAAGCTTCGTCAAAGAAAAAAAAATAATGTAAAGGGTTTGCATATAATCGTATTAACAACACTTTGTAACTTTTATTATGGAAAAATATTCAATTAGTCAGTATGAAATTTGATATTTTGTGAAGAATGCTGAAAATCTTGGAAGAATTTTGGTGTATTTAATAATCAATTATGCAATTAACTATGACAAGCAAGGAAAAAAGAAAAGTTGTCTCATGATGTGATTTAATAGTGGAAGACACTAAACTGAGAATCAGCCCCTTTATTGTCCTCATACGAAAAATGCTAGGAATGCATATGAAACAAAAAAATTGTATACTTTTCTCTTTTCCTTTTCATTATCTTATATAAAGTATTTTTTAAAAGTTAATTTTATTTGATAGATATGACATGATTTATTAAAGAAAGCCAAAGAGGTTGAACTAGATGCAATTGAATTTTGTTAGGAGTACATACGAGCCACTTCATCGCATGGAGATTTGGGTAATCTAAGTTTTTTGCACATATCAAGAATTACGACGGACTTATAGTTTTATGATGTCCTTCTTCAATATATGTTATATTAGACCTGTTTATGAATAAAATTATGTTGTTGTTTACACTTTTGAAAAGTTATTTACAAACCATAGAGATATTTTTTTAGTAAGTCGAAAAATAAAAAACTCACTCTCCTAAAAGCTCTCGGCGCATGTTAGTTAACCTGCGCCTCCGTGACTAAGCTATGGGAAAGGGACAAGGAAGAGGTCGTGGCAAGCCTCGTAAGCTCCCGATTGTGTCGATCGAAAGCTCACTTGGAGCATGAGTTCAACCAGATCCCTGTAACGAGGTAAACACTGTTACTCCTGAACAACTAGTAGTAGTAGCTGGACCTTCGAGCTCAAAGGAGCCAACTGTAGCTAAGAAGCTCAATCTGAGCTCTGAGAAATTTGCAGATTCAAAAGAATTAGGGCAAGATAAGAATGAGAAAACACCAGTGACAACTCCAAAACCTAGTTCTCCTAAAGAGCTGACTCAAACCAGTGAGGATCCGAGTCAGCCATGGACAAGCTTATTTGCAGGGAATAGAGCTGCTGCAAATAGACTAATGTTGACTTATATACTCCCAGAAATTGTAGATAGAGAAATTACAGTGCAGCTGGACAAAAAGGGGGTGCAAAAAGAATCAGATAAGTGAAAATGTGCTTTGATTGTTTATCTAATAGGCGAAATCTCTGGTTACAATGCAATGAAAAAGTACATTAGTATCACCTGGAATTCAACCACTGAACCTGATTTATATTTGCATGATGAAGGCTATTACATAGCCAAATTTCATGATGTAGAAGACATGCAACAGATTTTATACTCTGCTCCCTATACTATGAACAATAAGCCCCTAATCTTAAAGCCATGGACCGTAGAATTTGATCTGAATGCTGAATTTCTTAAGGACATTCCTTTGTGAGTTAAATTCCCCAAGTTGCATATGAACTGTTGGAGTAGTGATTCTCTGAGCAAGATGACAAGTGCCATTGGTAAGCCCCTATTTGCTGATGAGTGTACATCAACTCAAAGTAGAATATCTTTTGCCAGAATCCTGATTGAGGTTAATGTTACTAAACCACTCTAAAATGAGATCAATATTCTAGACCCTTATGGCAGAAAATTTCAACAGCCAGTGTGTTATGACTGGCAACCTGACTACTGCATGAAATGCATGAAGATAGGGCACATTTGTAGAGAGGAACCTCAACCTGCAGACTAAGATTTCATACAGCCTAATAGGAGAAGAAGAAGAAGAGCTAGAGAGCCAATTCAACCTCCTACACAATGGCAACCTAAGGGAGTTGTCCCACAAGAAGGCCAAGCTGATGTCCAGAAGCAAGTAACTGAACCCCCAGCTCCCCAGGAAACTTTACCACAAAGCATACAAAAGCCCAGAGAGGAACATGAGCCCAATAAAGAGATCAGTCCTAAAGATAAAGCTGCAAAGAGGAAAAACATTATGGAATCACCAGAGCTGAATGCTGAAAACTTTCCTGAATTGAGCAATGTTAATCTGAGAAACAACTTTGCATCCCTGAAGATAAGAGTAAATAACTATGTTGCTAAGCTCCCTCATGATAGGGGGAGGGGGAGGAGCCAAAACCCAATGACTTGATTGTTTTGGAACCTAAGAAGTTTGGATAAGAGGTATAAGCAAAGAGAACTAGCTGGTTTTCTTAAACAGAAGCAAGTTTCCTTTACTGGCCTCATAGAAACTAGAGTGATGGAGAAGAATATGGAGAAAATACAAAAAAAAAGTTATTCCAGGATGGGGGAGTCTTAATAACTATCAGTGTGCTATAAATAGGAGAATTTGGGTAGTATGGGATGCCTCTTGCTACCAAGTCAAGATGCTATGCTGTCATGGCCAACTCTTACACTGCCTAGTACAAGATATAACTAATGGTGTGAAATTTGAAGTGTCTACAGTGTATGGTTACAATACAATGGAGAAAAGAAAGGCTTTATGGGCTGTGTTACAAGAAGTGAATCAAAGAGTAGGGCATCCTTGGATAATATGTGGTGACTTTAATGCTATTATATCACCTCAAGACAAGCTCTATGGTAATCCAGTAACAGATGCTGAGATAAGAGACTTTACAGAGTATGTCCATACTCTACACCCGAATGAATTGCTCTGGTAGGGCAACTACTATACTTTGAAAAATAATCCGGCGGATCAAGATAGAGTGTATAATAGGACAAATAGGGCCTTTGGTAACTATGACTGGATGATGTGTTAGGGCATGTGGTGCTTGAGTATGATCTGTGCAACTTTTCAGACCACAACTTTATGTTGCTGACTATTTCACCTGCTAAACAGAAAATCAAAGTGCCTTTCATATTTTTTAATGTGTGGGTGGAACATCCAGATTTTCATAGACTGGTAGAGGAGATTTGGCGAGAAGAAAGATCAAGAGATAGCATGAAGAATGTATGGTTTAAGCAGAAAGACCTGAAACCAGTGCTAAATCATTTAAACAAGCAGGAATTTCAGACTATTAGCACCAAAATAAACAATGCAAGGGGTAGCTGAAGATTATCCAGAAACAAATGCAGATAAACTATACAACATCTCAGGGACAAGCTGAAAAGAACACATTACAAAACTTAGAGAAGTGGCACTTAATGGAGGAAAATACTCTTAGGAAAAAGTCCATAATGTAATGGGTCAGACTTGGTGATTCAAACACCAAGTATTTTTCTGCTGCTATTAGAGATAGAGCTTAAAGGAAGCAAATATCTGAAATAACTTCCTTGTGTGGAACGAAGCTAACTGATCCTAGAATGATAAAAGCAGAAGTTAATGACTTCTATAAATCTTTGATGGGGGCTTCTAACCCACACATGCCAGCACTGGACAGAAGAGTGATGCAATTGGGACCTAAACTTAACCATCAACAACATGTTGACCTATGTGAAGAAGTCACTATCCAGGAGATCATAGATACCTTGGCAGCTATAGAAGATGACAATGCTCCTGGTATTGATGGATACAACTCTTTCTTCAAGCACACATGGGAAACTATCAAGGAAGATGTCATTAAAAGGGTAAATGAGTTCTTTGTCACAAGGGAAATGTATGAGCCTATAAACTGCACTCTTCTCAGTCTCATTCCAAAAACTTCTAGTCCTAAAATAGTTAAGAAATTCAGACCTATAGCCTGCTGTACAGTGCTATACAAAATCATTGCTAAGGTCCTTGTAAATAGGCTGCAGAAAGTCATTGCTACAATCATATGTGAAGCTCAAGCAAGATTCATTCCAGGGAGGAAACTTGTGGACAATGTGATCCTAGCTCATGAACAAGCTTACACTAGGAAATGGGTCTCTCCTAAGTGTATGATTAAAGTAGACCTATAGAAAGCCTATGATTCTGTAGAATAGCTATACATTGAACAAATACTGGAAACTCTAGGCTTTCCATGGAGGTTCACAAGGTGGATTATGAAATGTGTCACTTCAGTAAGCTATTCAGTCATAATAAATAGAGAACCAACTAAGCCATTTCCTGCAGCCAGGGGCCTGAGGCAGGGAGATCCTATGCCTCACTTTCTCTTTGCCATAACTATGGAATACCTAAGTAGGATCTTACAAGGGCTCAAAAATGAAAAAACATTTAAGTTCTACTAAAGTGTCAGAAGCTGGGCATCACTCATCTTAGCTTTGCTGATGATCTCCTTCTATTTGCAAGAGGAGACCTGAATTCTGTGTCTCAAATGCATCAAGGATTCCAGAAGTTTTCACTGGCATCTGGTCTCCAGGAAAACCTGGACAAGAGCTGCATCTACTTTGGGGGTATCCCTAACAACGAACAACAGAGTGTTTTACTAAAGTTGGGATATAGAGAAGGTGAACTCCCATTCAGATATTTGGGAATTCCTTTGTCAACAAAGAAGCTGGAGCTAATCCAATGGAAACCCCTGCTAAATAAAATCATCTCAAGAATCACTTCCTGGACAACTAAGAAATCGTCCTATGCAGGAAGAGAAGAACTAATCAAATCTGTCTTATTTGGTAGTCAAGCTTTCTGGGCTCAAATTTTCATTATACCAGCTAAGATCATACATCTCATTGAGGCACATTATAGGAGCTTCTTGTGGTCTGGAGGCAACACTATTACCAAGAAGGCCCTGCTAGCTTGGGATTGGGTATGCCTCCCTAAAGCTGTAGGGGGCTCAACATAAATAACTTACCGGTATGGAACAGAGCTGCAATAGCCAAAAAATGCTGGGATGTTGCCCACAAGCAAGACAAGTTATGGATCAGGTGGATCCATATATATTATCTCAAGAACCAAACAATTCAGACTTGCCAGATACCAGCTCAAGCATGCTGGATGATCAGAAGAATTATCAAGGCAAGAGCAGACCTGGACCAAGTCTAAATCAGAGATACAGGGAAGCAGAGTGTAATAAGGCAGATATACTACCAGTTGCTGGAGGCTCCAAGCTTAGTTAAATGGAAAGTGCTGATGTTAAAGAATGCGGCTAGACCAAAAGTTCTATTCATTATGTGGGCTATGCTACATGGCAGGCTATCTACTACTGACAGATTACTCAAATGGGGTTACAGTGTTGATCCACTATGTGTCTTATGTCATAAAGAGCTTGAAACAAGAGATCAGTTGTTTAACTCATGTGTATATGTTCAAGGCTCATGGTCTAGAGTATGTAGGTGGCTGCAGAGGATATACACACACCAGCCTACATGGGGGCATCATATAGAGTGGGTGGTTAAGCAGGCAAAAGGGAAAACAAAGCAGGCGCAAGTCTTTAGAATGATGTATGCTGAGCTAGCCTATGCAATTTCGATGGAGAGGAACCAAAGAAAATTTGAGCAAAGAAGCCGCAATGAGGAACAAGTAGCTAAATAAGCAGCAATTGTCATCTGTGCTAGAGCTCCTTAGATACTATGAGAGTATTTGCAGAGGTGCAGTTTCTAAAAGGAAGGAGTGTAATGCAGACTAGAGTGTTAAAGTGTGTAGAGATTATTAATGTGATGAAATAGCTTATTCATGAACTAGTTTTCTTTCTCTAGTGTAGTTTAGTAGTGGAGTTGTTTATGACAGCAAGCTGGGTAAGCTATGATGTGGCTATGTAATGATCCTTTTGGTGATTAATAAAAGTGACTTAATTACTAAAAAAAAAAAATTATGTTGTTGCTGAAACTGTTTAAATTTACTTTACGACTATGACTTAATTCTTATAAAGATTTAAACTAATTGGGATGGGAAAAGATTTTAGAACATTTCTACAAAGGAATACTAGAGGTAACAAAAATTTATTTATATTAAGAGTTCACACATCTTCTTCTACTTTTGATCATTGAGCTACATATCTATTTCGTATTTTCAAATAGGAAAAAGAATATTTGGATTTTGTTGGGTTAATTTTCTTAGCGTTTGACTCGAATCACTATGAGAGATATATATCCCAATTACCTTTTTGATCCCCAAAGTTAAACATATTTTTTTAAAAAAAATATATGGGAGACAATGTCAATTTGGCATTAACTTTATTAAGGAAGATAAAAAGAATATAAACAAAGAAAAAATTTAGTGTTAAATTATAAATATAATAAATAATTATAATTTAAATTTGATAAATCCACATGATAATATTTTAAAAAGAGTGTAATGTCAATTAGTTTGAACTTTGTTTAAAGAAAAGAAAAATGAATAAGAAAGAAAAATCAAAATTTCAGCTTAAAGATATAACAATAAGTCCAATTCTATTTAAAACTAAGTTAAAAACATATATTTTACTAAAATCTAAAAAATGACGTGTTAAAGTCTTATAGATAAGGCAAAAGATTCTCAAGTATTTGTATTCAACATAATCTATATTTTTTTTTGAATAAAATCTTTTATTTCTACAAAGTTCTCTTATATGCAAAACAAATATTGTAGGCAATTGTAGCTAAAACAAGAAGACTGTTATAAACTTTAAACAAAGAGAATCATTTGATAATAACAACACTAACAATAATAACAATAATAATAATAATAATAATAATAATAATAATAATAATAATAATATAATTCAATTAGCAGTTTTAAATTATTGGAGTTAAGCTTAAAACAACTTCTATTTTTTTACTCTACAATCAACAGAAAAATTTACTTTGAAATCCTATTGTGTCTTTGAGAGCTATTTGGCCAGGCTTATTTTTTTTCATTCATAAAATGTTGTTCTTGAATACATTTGAGAGAAATAAAATAATATTTGAAATCTAAGTTGAAAAAAAATAAAAAGAAAATTTAGATCTAATTTGTTAAAATTTTAAGATTTAATGTGGTCAAATAAGAAAAATATTTTTGGTGATTAATTTTATTTATTATTGTGCGAGTGCTGTATATAATTTATGAACATCATAATAGCTTTTTCTCGTTAAAAACGTTAATTTTAAAAACACCCCTTGTATGTGCTGTGCTTTGTGAAGCCAGCCTTTGGTATGTCATCGCTGTACCAACCCAGACCGGCAAATGGACCTTCGGGTTGCGTTATTATATAGGCATCTTCTTGGTGCTTTTCAGCCGATGTGGTACAGCAAATATACCACAAAAAGTTGGATCTTAATCCCCATTAGGATGCAATAAGTAAGATTGCTGGAAATTATACTGGTATTGAACATGCAAATATAACACGTAAACTGAAAATTCAGTACATGCACGCATGCAAAGTTCACCAACCACATGAATAAGGTAGTGAAACCATGCATTTTATTTTACAAACTACTAAATTCAATATACCAAAGATTGAATTATGTGTGATTAAATTAACTTCATCCAGCACAACTCAAGGTTCATCACCTCCATAGCCTCTAGGCACTCCTCCATATCCGGATCCATACCCTTCCCCAGAGCCTGAGCCACTACCGTAACCTGAGCCATTGCCGCTGCTACCGCCACCTCCTCCTCCTCCACCACCACCACCCCCACCACCGCCTCCTCCTCTTCCGCTGCCACCACTTCCATAACCAGAGCCACTACCACTTCCGTAACCCGAACCATATCCTGAACCATTTCCTGAGGCGCTACCACCTCCACCTCCACCGCCTTGGCCACCACCTCCTCCGCCACCGCCACCCTTTCCTATTCCTCCCCCTGATCCATACCCTGAGCCAGATCCGGAACCATATCCAGAGCCACTACCCCTTCCCGAGTTTCCACCACCGCCACCTCCACCTCCACCACCGCCCCCTCCACCACTCCCAAACACCCCATCAGTCTCACCATATCCAGAGCCTTCCCCAGAGCCATAACCTGAACCATAGCCTGATCCCGAACCCAAAGCTGACCCTCCACCACCACCTCCCCCTCCACCTCCGCCACCTCCACCGCCTCCTCTTGTACCATAGGATCTTGCAGCAAAAGCAAGATCCACAAAGAGCAATATCAACAATGTAGCTCCTATAAGTTTGGAATGCGCCATTCAGAACTTTCCAAATACAGTTTGTTATCAAGTACAAGTACAATAACAAGAACTTGTGCTTATGCAATAGCTCTAAGGAACGTGTCACTTAACAAGAGAGTAGATGCTTATGATATTCAGGGACAAGATTAAGTAGCCTTCCTATTTATAGGCACTTCAAAGTCCAACTTTTTTCAAATGCATGGCTTTCCAGTAGCTTCTTAAAGATTATTTTATTGGAAGAAGGAAAATATGAACGTGTTGATAATTGGGGATAGTGGTGTTGGTAGTGTGGGTGGGTGGCTGCAGTATAATCAATATAAACTTATCATGCAAAATTATATTATTACAAATACAGTTTGCTCCCACTTTAGGCTTGAGGTTTGAAAAGAATAACATAGGATAATGGGGCGTAAAGATTCAGATACATTCCCACTCTGTCATTCTGTGTTCTCACTTGGCTACAAATTTAAGTGACTTCCATATGCAGGCGATTTAGATTCTTCTGTGACTGTCGTTATCTAATGTGTTAGGTAGTACATGTTAGACGATCATACGATTAAATTGATGATTTTCTCAATTGATAAAGTTGTCCAAATTTAGAGATTAGGCTATCAACAGAATCCATTGTTTTGTACTTAGTTTAATGGAGTTATTAGCGTGACCTTCGATGCTATGTAGCTTCTGCGAAGCAAGACAAGAAGTACTAGTAATAAAGATGTTTTACTTCACAATATCCTTGTCATTGGTGTGTCCAAAGTCCAATACTAGAATCTCTGCACTCGAGCTCAAACTTTTGTCTAATGTTAGGAGATCAACTTATGATGCATCATTTACGGGTATGTCAATGGTTCGAATGTTGTCGCAATAATATTTAAGAGGAGGCGGCCAGAAAAACGAGCTCATTACAATGTGCTGATCTTTGAAGATTTCTCGGTTACAAAGGGTTACTAGAATCTCTCCACGTATCTTGCGTTTGGTTGGATAGACTTGGACGGAATTTTGGTTTCCCATAAGGACCAAGGAAGACCACAAATAGCCACTAATTGACCTACACCCAAAAATTCCTTTGCTCCAACTCATTAGTGGGAGTGGAGTCCCTTTTCTTGGCTTTCACTCTTTGAATGACAAATGTGTTTTGCTTTCTTTCTTTGCTTTGGTGGCCATATGCACAGCACGCTTTGCTCACTTTGAAACTCAATCATAGCCACCTTAGCACAAAAATACACAGACCAGCGCCTTGTAGTGCTCTTCAAATCCTCTTTATGTCTTCTATGGCTAATTTGATGTTGGATCATTTCACACGTACTTACTCCATCCATTCCTATTTGTATGATGTACTAGTTTAACTTGCCACATACCTTTAAGAAAGAAAAAATATTTTGAATTTGAATCTTGAATATTCTATACTTCTTGGAAATAAAACGTTAAAATTAAATTATTTCTCAATATAAAAATATTACTTCTTTTTGAAACGGATTAATACGAATATAATATCACATAAATTTGAATATATGGTGCATTTATTTATATATTGATTTCTTACTTCCTCAATCTTATCTTGTAAGTGTTCGATTGATTAAAACTTTATTTTAATTAAAGTAGCATATTAGTTGTACAAGAGCAAGTATAATCTTTGTTGTATAAAATTATATTTCACATCAAATGTTGAGAACTTTGATTACTTCTCGCTTCCTTACATTTTAATAGTTTAACTCAATAGTAATATGAGGCGGAATAGGTTGTTTGCCACCTGAACTTGTCCCAAATTATCATTTTTCCACCTAATTTTTATGGGCATCCGCTTTGCCCCTTAACAACTTTCGAATGTAGCTAATATACCTCTTAAAGCTGACGTGACAAAATATTTAGAAAAGTAAAATAAAAAGAGAGTGAATCAAAATAAAAGCATACACAAAAACTAAAAAAACAATAAAAAACAGAAAACAAAAACGTAAACATAAACTGTCCCCCCCACCCTCCAATCTTTAACCATACTTCCCTCTTCTCCCCCTAGTGTCTAAACGCCATTCACACACCCTTTTTTGTCTACTTCATTTATTTCTCCATTGCTGTTACTAAAGTGTCCAATTTTACTACTGTGGTCCTGGCAAATATTCTATGAGAAATTTTGAGAATTTTTATATTCTACAACATAAAGAATTTAAATTGATGAAATTTTAGTTTCATGCTTTACAATTGACTGTTATGAACGAGCAGGGCTCGATATGGGGAGCTAGGAAAATATTATAAAAACGGTCAAAAAGAGGAAGACACATGTACGCGCCGAATTAGAAGGGGATTAATGAGCTGGAACGGTCAAGATTAAAAGTTAGAATTAATTAGGAGGATTAGTTATAACCAACTTTTGGAAAGAGAGTTAGTTTTGGGAAATATTCTCTTTCTTCCTTACTCTTCTTCTTCGATCCCCTTCTCTCTGATTCTTTCCCTTCCCATGTTCTTATCTTCTTCTTAGTTCTTGTTCTTGATTACTTACAGTTGTGTAGTAGTAATGGTTGAGTGATTCAATTCCATTCTTGTAATAGTTAGAAATTCAATAATAAAATTCCCAAATTCATTTCAATTAAGTTCTTGAATCCTAGACCATTACATTGACCAGTAGAAATTTTGGAGACCATAAATCATGAAGTCTATGATTAGCAACAACCTTAATAAGAAGCAATTTGTGGTTTTTGTAAACTTGTTGTCTGTTTTATGTTGATGGGTCTTGCTTATTGTCTCTTATTGTCTTAATTTTCCAATGTTGCTGCTTTGGGACAACAGATCGCCTGTGCCGGCGTGCTGACCCTTCATTTTTTAACTTTTTATCTGCTTGATTGGCTCAATTGAGATTTTGTAATTTGAAAATTTGGGAGAAAAAGTCAGATTGTTTTGTGTCTGAAGCAGAGTATTGGATGGAAGAAAGATTGTTTTATTCGGGTTTACTTTCTTAGCTTTTAAAAAAAAAATTTGGACGGTGATGGTGGTTTTAAGGCAGTGGGGTTGTTGTTGTTGTACGATGGTGGTGTTAAAACGGTGGGGTTGGACTATTGTGGTGTTCAAAAAGAAAGGTTAGAATCTAAAAGAGAAAGGTTGGTGGTGGGCTGGTGGCAATGGAGTTTCATGGTGGTGGCAGCGGCTATGGTGGGTGTGGTGCTATGAAGAAGAATAAAAAAAAGCTAAAATGAGGTTGTTGTGATGCATAAATGATGTGGCTTCCAAGTGTCAGCTTATGTGGCGCAAGTGTAATACACTCCCCACTGTGCAACTGGTCAAGAGTAAGTGATGGGGACATAATATCATTAGGAAGTTGTTAAGAGGGATAAACGAATGCCCGCAAAGATTAGGATGAAAATAGTAAAATGGAATAAGTTTAGGGAGCAAACAACCTATTCCGCCGTAATATTACAAAGTTCATCATTATTCCACAGCTAATAGTTGACGTCCAACAAATAGGTAGATGTTATGAGTGCTAAGGAGGTGAATTTTTCGGTCAAATTGGTTAGTCAACACAATTCTTAGTGCCCTCCGGTGGAATTTAAATCGTGATTGGAAGTCATTGCACTAAAAATGAACACTATAAGAGATTTCAATTCAACATTTTTCTATTTAAGTGCTTCCAACTTTATCTGTCTTTTCTTTTTTACACAGCAATGGTGTCTCAATCAATTTACATACACCTTCACTATTCTCCAAGGTATCCTTTACCATCTCTCACATGTTTGGTATTTTACCCACCAGCGCTAAGGCACATGAGGAATTTTATCACCTTTCTCAATAGATACTTACTATAAGCACTGGGATTTCATTTACTAGGATAAACAGTTTTAGATGTTTGTTTAAGATACACTAGCATTTTGCATGTAGCTGCATAAGAGACGAAGAAACAATAATAAGTTTAGCAGGTATAACCACAAGTCCACAACAATATTTCTATCAATAGCAAACTAACAAGCATGCGGGGACGATCAGTCAATTTCAGCTAATATCACAATATCTGACTGGCCGTAAAATGAGTTCTGCTACTTTCATACGCGGATACAACTCTCGGACTCGGGTTTAGCTTATTTTAAGCAGCTTACAAGCTAAAAGTGACTTATCTCAGAAGTTAGCTAACTTCTCATTTTTGGCTTTTTTAAGCACATAAGGACTTATAAACCCATAAATTCTTAATTTATGAAATATTTACTAATGAGCTTATAAGCTTATAAGCCACTTTTAAGCTCACCCAAACGGGATATTAGTTACCAGGTTCAGCCATACTTAATATTTGGGAGAGTTACAAAAATATCCACAGAAGTCAAAATAATTACCCGCCCCTACCCATAACTTTACAAATTACCACACCTACCTGTAAATTATTGACTAGAGTATCCATTTTTTATCCAAGTCATTTCCCACCCCCAACATCAGGCATAAACCCTAATCCATACCCTTCAAACATGACACTAACCTATTTACTCTTTCCATTTTTTCGTCTCCACTTCTTCCGTTCTCTCATACACACACACACACCTTATTCTAAATTATCCATTTTTGCATCTCCACATTCTCCCTTCACACACACACTCCTTTCCCACAAATTTTCTATAAAAATGGATGGTAATTATAATTTAATTGGATTCTTTATTACTGTAGAACTCAGATACCCATTGGTCTTCCCTAGGCATAGAAAAAGCTTAATTTTTCTATTAAAAATACTACAAGTAGTTGTTGTTGACACACTCAAAGGAAGTTCTCTGTTAAATTCTTCTTCCTTAATTATAATAATTTTCTTCATTTTGTCTATTCTTAGCTTCCTTGGTGAAAATTACCTCTCTTGAAGACATAGATGAGGTATCAGTAGTTGAGGTATGTTCACTTAATTTTTTTAGTATTTCTTTCATAAAGGGCAAATATACCTCTTTTCCTCTTGGATGCACTGGACTGCCCCGCTGATGGAGTTCCACTTGATCTTTTACACGAATGATTTTTCCTTCTTAATGCCTCATTTCTTTTACCGTGTATTTTTATACAATTTTCATAGAAGTATACCATAAAGGCATACAAATGGACAAGCTAGTATACCATAAAGGTATACAGTGTAAATGTACCTGCATCCCACCAAATTATGCATGTATGATTTTGGATGATAAAGGTATACCATAAAGGTATACAATGCAAAAGAGAGTATACTGTGAAGGTATATAGTAAAATTGTTACCCACTTGACCTAATTTATGTGTATATAGTTTTGGATAGAAGTATACCATAAACGTGTATAGTGTAAATGTATCCCATCCACCTAATGTATGCCTTTACAATTTTGGATTGAACTATACCATGAAAAATATAGTTTACCATAAAGATATGCAGAGGAACTGTAACCCCACTACACAAAATTTTATGCATATGCAGTTTTGGATAGAGATATACCATGATGATATACAATGAAAAAGAAAGTATACCATAAAAGTATATAGAGAAACTGTAACCCCCACCTCACCAAATTTTATGCACATACAATGTTGAATAGAAGTATACCATGAAGGTATACACTGAAAAAGAGAGTATACCATAAAAGTATACAGTTTAACCGTAACCCCGTCACACCCAATTTATGCATGTACAATTTTGGATAGAAGAATACTATAAAAGTATACATTAGAATAAAGAATATATCGTAAAAGTATACAATAAAATCATTACTGAACTTTTACTTTAACCATGGAAGCTTATCAGAAGTGAAAATTTCAAAAAATGGGCATGCTGGTGATTAAATGTATGTATTTTTTTTGTGTTAAATCGATAATATTTTAGATGGGTTGTAATTATATTAAAAGTGTAATTATATATTTTTATGTGTTAAAATATATTTTAAATGATAGTTGTAACAAAAGTATTTTAGGGGATGAAACAATCTTGAGACTAAACAAAAGATATTAGTTGACACTCTTCGATTCAAACACAAAAGATATACCAAAAGACTATACGCTATAAAAGGTATTTAAAACAAAAAAATTCGAAACATTCATTTGTTCAATAGCAGTTCATACTTCAATCCAAACACAAAAAGGTATATACCAAAAGAGTATACAGTATATCAAAAAGGTATACCATATTTAAAACATCAGAGAATGAAACACCAATTTATTCAATAGAGCTCAGACTTCGATCCAAATAATAAAAAATATATACCAAAAATATACGATATACCAAAAAGGTATACTACAACTGGTTTCACCACTTCCTTCCCTTTCCCTCCTCCGTTTCTCCTTTGTCTCACACACTTTCTTTTCAGCTGCATTAAAGACATGGTAATGTGTGCCACTTCCATAGCCACCTTCAGCCACTAATGATCTTGTTTTCATTTATTTTTTCTAGTTCAAACACGACTTGATAAATATTAGTCAAAGTTTATTTGCAATTTCATTTTTTATATTTTTTTGTAGTCTCCTCAACAATATGACCGAAGCTGCATAATCACTTCCAATAAGTTCAAAGCATATCAAAGGAATAATTCTTAAAAAAGGAAAAAAATAAGACTAATTATTTAACCTGAAACAGTCAAACAACTTCACTCACATCATTTTTAGATGTAAGACTCTGCCAAAAAGATACAACTACAAGAAGAATCATTTTCTATACACATTACTGTAGCATTCAAGAATCTCCAAAAGTTTAATCCTCACCAAAAACACAAGAAATAAACAAGTCATTTTCTTATGCTAAAAAGTTTTGTTTCTTCTCTTGGAGCCAAAATCAACCAGGAGACTAAGCTTAAAAAAATTACATCGTTCTCCTTTTCAATCCCTACTACTGGTGAATGATTCATATATCTTATGTTTTTGCTTTTGGTAGGGGTTAAATTTTGTAGCCAATCTATACTCTTGGCTATTTATATAAGAAAAAGATGAAGATTCTCCATTATTAATAAATAAAGATAAAGAAATGGCGGCTAAACCATTTCCTCTGTGAAGAAGGGAAATTGGGTCTTCATATTTCAAGGGATGGGGAAATGGGCATTGCGGAGTAAATAAAATGGCTAAGATGGGTAGATAATTTAAAATGGTAAGGAAAGGTAATATATTTGGATGAAATGGGTACGTAATGTAAAAACCCCTTAATATTTTCCGTGCAGAACATACGTGTATATATAAACCCACAAGAATTTCAAAATCCTGAACCCATAATTTGAACAGAACAACGAGTTCAAAGTAAGAACCTTAAAGGTCAAGTTCGTATCTTAGATCCGCCTTTGATGTAACACTTAAAATTTATAAATGTCAGGATATTGCATATAGTAACTGCATCAAATTAATGCACTTATGTCTAAAAACTAAAACCAACTACAAATTCCTGTTGCAAGTATATGGTCCTTGGGCAAGATCAAGATAAACCTATGAAGAATTTCGACTATCTTGAGCCGGGTATGATTGAGCTTCCTATATTCTTTAAGACTTACGTGGCACGAACTAAGGTCCCAATCTTGAAGCTCATGGAAAGAATAAGGACCCAAAAGAACAGATAATAGAACCAGCACCAGGATGCAGTCGAAATTGTCTTCCCAGGAAGAATACTAACTACTGATTCCATGCTAGCGAAGCTATCACCATGCTGTGGCAAGCCAAAAGATAGGATAATGTTGTAATTCCCATGCTTGCCCACCAACCCGTCCGACCCATTGCCACTCACAGTCATGTTCCTTATTTGAATAAAACCAGCAGTGACATGAATTGAACTAGATGCCCCTGAAGAAGAATTCAGACGGAGATCTTTTGACGGGAACTCTGAAGCAAATGCAGGAGGAGCAGGAATACTGCTCAACATGCAGCTTCCCTTCTTCATAAATGGATACTGATAATCTGCAACATTGAAAATAAAAGTATAAAAACAATAAATTAAGAAAAGATATACTGGTCGCGACTGAAATTAGTGCCAAGGAAATCATCAAAGGCCAAATAGTAATATATCTAAAGTTCTTATCAATACTAGGTCCAAATTAGAACCCTTGTCGGTACCTGATCCAAATTTAGATGGTTCCATTTTAGAGGATGATGCAACATCGTCCGGAAGCTTTTCACAGAGTGTTATAGGTTGGTCAGCTACCTCAGTAGTATTCTGTCATAAAAGTAATAAGCTAAGCTTCAGGAAGACCAGAACAAAACAACTACAAGAAGTGGAGTTAGTAGGTAATGTTACCTTCTCGTTCAGAGACGCTACGTCAGAAACATGATCATCACCTCCAATCATCATTGGTGGATCAAATCCCATATTCTGGAAGTCATCAGTTGCATCAAAGTATGTAAGGTACTCCTCAAGCATGTCAAAACCTGAGGTATCAACTGTAATGGGTCTTGAAAGATCACTAGCTTCAAGGAATGCTCCATCATCGAATTGTTGGTTATCAGTTGCAGTTACAATTGGTTCATTAAGCAAGTAGTCCACATCTTCAGAGTTCAGACTCTTGCTTGGTTCACTCATGAATTCATGCTTGACTGGATTTGCATTTGCGTTCTGTTGAATTGCAGGATCAAATGGTTCTTGCTCTTCCTGCTCTTCAGGTTGCTGAATCCAGTTTTGTACATCTTCGAAGGAGTTGCCCGTTTCCTCACTATTGCTTGCATTTTCCTCATAATAGCGGTTCAAAGGAAGTGGAGCACCATCCACAGGTGTGTCAGTCCCAAGAATCTGACGCAAAAAGAAACATGTACAGAGATGAGAAGATACACATTACCTCTGTCCAACAGATAACAAATTATCTAAATATAATTTCGTGTGGGACAGTTCTTTCATTTGGAGGTACAACCAGGAAGAATATGACATTCTTGACTCGAAATATAAAATCCAGAAGATTCATTAACCCAGAGTTTCATTGCAACTTCATACAAAATTTTCCAGGAGAGACTGGCAAGAAGTTCTTACAACCATAACCATACCCTCCTTGCACCTTTTGGACCTACAATGTATTTGACATGCGCTAACGAATTGAGAATAACACTGAAGGCCCCACCCCAGGAAGAAAGACAAACTCTTGCTACTTCAATTGAAACTTAACCCCATCATCTCTTCCAGTTTAGCTGCCACTAATCAGGCTCACATGAAAGAAGCGAAAGACAAAAGAGAGCATTTGCATAGCTTTTGGAAAGCCCTCAGCCCCAAAAAGAGCTTACAACACAACCCACAGCAAAATGGTAAGATAACACTAAAGCAGTACTATGGAAGCTAATTTAGGTAGCATTTCCAACTCCCTAATGACCAGTAATATCTTTTAACAAGAGATTGTGTGCTCATAGGCCATAGCTTACAGGTACACATGAAAATTCAGAGAAACAAGCCTCATTAAGTACATAAACAGAAACGCAGAAATGTGCTCAATTTAATGTCACTCCCAGGCAAAACTTCTAATAGCATAAGGAAAAAAGAAAGTTGACTTGGTATTCATAAATTTCCCATTTAATTATGTTTTGGTGTTCAAAAGATACCATAAAATGGTAATATAAGGTTGACTATCTCATTAAATTGGTAATGAGAGATCTCCCATCATTACCCAGGTTCCACAACAGAATACCAGTAACTTCAAGGGTGAATCACTATTTCCTGATCAACAACCACCTTTCATTGACCATTGGCGTAAACCAAATCACTAAGCAGATGCACAAAATGATTCCAGTACAGCTGGGTTCTTCTTTTAAGTGTTAGATTAGGTATTAAGTGACCTAATGAATCGCACTCTTTAAAAATCAGATTGGCAAATACTACTTAATAGTTATCCCTTCAGATGAAAACGTCAAAAACTATGCAAGGATAATTCGTTTGTCCCAACGCGAACTAAAATACCACGTTTAAGCTTCAAAAGAATCTGCAAAATCTAGAGTACAAAGAAATTGCCATCCCAATGCAGCTTCTTTGCATTAAGAGCAGTTCATGGTGATGGTTGCAATCTAGTCTTTTAAGTTTCATAACTTTTTAATCATGAAACGCAACATGTCATTACTAAATGCAGGCACCGCAACAGTGAGATTTAGTGACTGGCCACTAAATCATGACTGGTCAGGCTTTGTATGTGTGTGTGTGTGTGTGGGGGGGGGGGGGGAGGGGGGTGGGAGAACCCGATTTTCAGATGAACAAGTTTACCCAGAATAAGGAGAAAAGTAAAATGCAAATCATTGATGGATATACCTGCTCAAGGTCATGTCCGTCTAAATAGATATCGTCTCCAAATTCAACTTCTTCAGCAGCCTCCTCCTTAGGAACAATTTCTTCTTTTGATTGACCCCCCTTAGGAACAAATTCTAACTCATCATCCTCCCATTCCTCCTCAACAAAAGGTGCCCCATACTTTTCCCCATTCTTCGGCCCTGCACCACTCTTCTGGAAGACTCTACATAACACGAATGCATCCTTTACACCAAAAAGCAGGGGGAGAAAATCAGAAAATCGGAAGTAAACACAATTAAATATAGAATAACAAAAATAATAAGCACCATTCGGCTCAAGAATGTAAGCCAACTTGAAAAATAAGAAAAATACCCCTCCCTTGGTCTCTCTCTCTTTTTTTTTTTGGTGGGGGGGGGGGGGGGGGGGGGGAGTTTATCTCCTTCCAGCTTCCTGATAACAAACAGAATAATGGTCATTCACTTTTTATCTTCAACCTCTCCATTTCCTTGCAGCACCAGGTTTCGGAGAGGGGTCGAGAGACACATGAGGCCATCACAGTAACAAGCACAACCACATGTTCATAAAGTCTCACCTGAGAAATTCCAGCTTTATCTAACTCCTCATCAATTAGTTTGTACTCATGCATAACCCAATTACTCCTCTGACCCTTTGGAGCCCGACCACTGTGATAAACTAGGGTCTTCTTCATGCCGACAACCTTAGACTTATGATGGACAGCCCTGTCCTTCCCAGTTGTCTTCCAGTAGCCTCTATCTGTCGCCCGATTGGTCTTTGCTCCATTACCATGCTTCTTGTCAAGCATGGTAAAAAAGTACCATTCGAGATCTCTTGTTTTCAGCCTCGACAAACCTAGACACCGATAATGTTGTGCTAGCTTATCAATAACTTGTGAATGTATAAAGACCAATGTAGTAAAAGCATGATCAGATGTTTTAGAAAACAAAGACGAATTTATCACCAGGTTGTAATTCATAACTCTGTATGCTGGAAAATAACATAGGAAAACTATGGTAACATGCCAAACACTCTGAATAGAAATTTGAACCATGAGCAAATCTTGCAACTTCCAATTGAACACTAAAAGTTCGAGCGAGAAGCAAATTAAGTAATCATTCGGTAATTCCAAAAGGAACAGATCCTACACCTATTCAAAAATGCTCATCATGCGAACGAGCAATTCTGTATTACTCTAATTGAGATGTGAAGCTGATCAAAGACTATAGCCTTTCAAACTATAAAGTATAAACAAAAAGCGCAAGACAGAAGAACTACCGAAATTTCAGCGAGATGAAATCTTGTTCATTCAGTTGGAATTTACTAATCAAGAAATCAATCAATAACTATGAAACTATCAATTCCAATGACTTGAGGTCGCCTACAAAAATATCCTCTATTATCCATTCCCTATTTGGGGTCAAGATGATGGTTTTTACTCTGTTGTCCATCCCTTGGGTGGGTAGATGGAGAGCGTTTCATGTGGGGGTTCGGTCAGACCTAGTAGCTTTAGCCCAAAACCCTTAATATGTGTTAAGAAATCAACTAAATATATAAGAATATTAAATTTCCGACCGCGGTTATTAATCAATCAATCCCAATTTATAAGACGGTGTTTGACGGGGAACAATTTAAGAAAGAAAGAAAGACTTCTAAAACTTGTGGGCAAAACCAAGACATAGAGATTTGTGCCATTGACATTTGTGGGGCTATAAAACATCAAATTAAGGGTAATGTGAGAAGTTTAAAGTTAAATTATTTCTAAATCTAGAAATGTCTCATTCCTTTCGGGACCAAGATTGGAACCTGGAAATTATACAAGGCGATACAAAAAAAAAAAAAATTAGGAATACCATACATGGGATTTGAACCAATAATATAAAGCAATTTTCACTTTACTAGATTTCGACGTCAGTCAAGGGGATTCAAAAGTGTAAATATACCACAACAATTCGTTTTTTATTCTATTTCCACAATGTAATCTTTCAATGAAATGGATTCAAGAACCCCCTTTGTTGAACTTGGCTCAAACCCCATTTGGGACAGACAAAAGGGAAAGAATGTCGCTTAGTAACACTAGAGGTTGGTATTCTAGAATGAGTCAAGAGGTGGATCCAGAAGGTTGATTACAGGTTCGGCAGAACCAGTAACATTGGCTAGATGCCTAGACCCTGTATTTATGCTAAAATTTTCACTTTATATGTATAAATAATCTAATCCAGAACCCGGGTCTATCGGAAACAACCTCAGGGTAAGGACTGCGTACATCTCACCGTCCCAGACCCCACCTTGGTGGGGTATCACTGGGTATGTTGTTGTAATCTATCGAGAACCCAATAAACAAGAAACACTATAGTCTAGAACCCATAAATATAAAATGATGGGTCCGCCTTTACTAGAATCCCGAACCCATAAAGTTCAAATCTAAGACTCGCCTATGTATTGCTACAGCGACCCACCTCAATAAATTTCCAACAAGCTAGTACATAATAAATACTTACTGTCCTACAATTCCGAACCCATAAAGTTCAAATCTTGGACAGGCCTGACCGCGACCAACCTCAATAGACTTCCAACTAACTATGCAGACCTCATAATATCAACAACTTACTCTATAACAAACAATTTCATAAAATATTCACTTTCCACATAGATCTTTCAAAAATAGCCCAAATAAAGATGAAAACTTTACAGGTTCTTGGAGAAAAGGGGTAATACCTGGAAGATCCCAAGGTTCAACTTTGTAAATATCAATTTCAGAAATAGCATCAAATCTTAATGGTTTCCCAATAATCTTTCTCCTAAGATAATACCTCACTAATTCCTCATCAGTTGGGTGAAATCTAAACCCTGGTGCTAATGATTTTCTTGATTCCATTATTAACTGTTGACTTAATACAAACTTAAAGAAAAATGAAGATTTATTAGTAAGGTTTAATGAAGGGAAATTGAGAGGAAATATTGGAAGAAGAATATGGAAAGATGGGATTTTGGAAGAGAAGGTAAAGTGCAAATGTATGACTTTATTGGTGTTGTATGTAGTACTCCCTCCGTCCCAATTTATGTGGCACCATTTGACCGGGCACGGAGTTTAAGAAAATAGAGGTTGACCTTGTTAAGTATCAATTTTACCCTTAAAAAAGTAAGACAGAGAAGATTTGAGTAATAAAAAAGTTGTTGGTAGGTTTAAAAGTATGTAGGGCCCAACAAGGGTAAAATAGAGATGATGCATTAAATAGTTGTCAAATAAGGAAAGGTGCCACTTATTTTGGGACAAACAAAAAAGGAAATGGTGCCACATAAATTGGGACGGAGGGAGTATATGTTTGGTGTGCGTCATGGCTTAGTGAGACGTAATATATTTAATTATTTGACACGTTTTGGAAGGCTACTCCTTCTACGTTTCCTCTAACTTACTAGGATGGGAATGCCCGTGCCAGCACGGGCCCGACATTAAGAATTTTTTTTTTTTGAATTGTGTTAAAGATTATATGAGGTTATTTAGATGAATAATTAGTTTTCAAATCATTCAATACAAATCAGTTAATAGTGATTAATATTTTTAAAAAATAGCTATAAATTTAAAACATGAAAGTTTTCAGAAATGTAGCCACTACAACCATAATAATCCATGAATATAATTTAAAGTCCCAAAAAATTTTATGGACTTTCATTGACTACTTTCACATCTTTTCCGTGCTTTAAGTTGTGGTTATATTTTAAATTTTAGTAAGTGCTCAAGTGCAATACTAAATTGAATTTTTAATTTTTCTCTCATTTTTTGTGTTTCATATAGTATTATATCAGATGTAATACTCTTCTGTTTTGACTTCTTCTTACTATTAGTGAGTCGTTATTTCAGTCGCTTTTTTAATCTGTCGTACCCCAATCCTCCTCAATACGAAGGCATAAAAAATAAATCAAGAATGATGCTTTAAGATTCAGACCGGGTTGGGTTAGGTCTCTGAAAGCATGGTTCTTGCCTCCCTCCCCCCTTTGAGCTCTTGTCCATTCGTTGGGTGATCCCTTGCTCTCACGATCGAGTGTTTGCTCGTCGTTTAGGCCCGTGCCCTTTTACCAAGTCTACCAGATAGAAGATGATAGAGGGCCAACTATCGTTTAAATTTGAAAAGTGTTTCAAGTTTCGACTCACAAAATTTTAGCACTTTTTCTTTTTTATTTATTTATTTATTTTTTAAATTTCAACCAATTTATGTTCATATATCTACTAAACATGACATAGTTTCACCCTACTAAAGATTGGAGTCATCTTTGATCAAAGTAAATAGCTTTTTTGAATTCTTTGAGGTAAGATTACATTTATGAATAGAGTTGTCAGTATAACAGTATTTTAAGTTTTGTTGTAGGGTATAGACATGCACTTGTTATGTAGTATTTCGTGGCGGTGTTTTAGTTAATTTTATTTAAATTGAAAAATCATTTTAAAATATGGAAATAGTCTAAATAGAAAAAATTTGTCTTGTAAGCTCCCAAAAACTATACCATATTAATCTCTTTAGCATGAAGGTCCATAAGTTTTTTGTTTTTATTATGTTTTGCAATATTTCTACGATGCTCTAATATTATCTTCTTTCGATAGTTTTTTTGTTACACTACGTAGCCTATTTGTTATTCGTTCTCAAAGGGTTGATTACTCATTTCTGGAAATGGGCAGGTGAATTTGCTTGAATTAACTGTAGGATCAAAATTTTCAATTTGCTTAAAAAATAAAAAGAAAACGTAAAGTAGAGAACCAAGATATATACGAAGAGTGATTATGGTCTAATAAAAGGCAGGTTTCTGCTGAACTTAGTTAAGCAGAAGGGAAATTTCTTAAGAATAGTCTTACTATCAGTGAGTCGTTGCCCCTCATACTGTTCTTTCGTTGTTTCAGTCGCTTTTTTAATCTGTCGTACCCCAATCCTTCTTAATACGAATGCATAAAAAATAAATCAAGAATGATGCTTGAAATCATTTAACATTTTAAGAAATAAAATTGAAAGGTGTTTCAAGTTTCGACTCACAAAATTTCAGCACCTTTTCTTTTTTAGTTTTTTTTTTTTTTTAAATTTCAACCAATTTATGTTCAGATATCTACTAAACATGACATAAATTCATCCTACTAAAGATTGGAGTCATCTTTGATCAAAGTGAATAGCTTTTTTGAATTCTTTTGAGGTAAGATTACATTTATGAATAGAGTTGTCAGTATAACAGTATTTTAAGTTTTGTTGTAGGGTATAGACATGCACTTGTTATGTAGTATTTCGTGGCGGTGTTTTAGTTAATTTTATTTAAATTGAAAAATCATTTTAAAATATGGAAATAGTCTAAATAGAAAAAATTTGTCTTGTAAGCTCCCAAAAACTATACCATATTAATCTCTTTAGCATGAAGGTCCATAAGTTTTTTGTTTTTATTATGTTTTGCAATATTTCTACGATGCTCTAATATTATCTTCTTTCGATAGTTTTTTTGTTACACTACGTAGCCTATTTGTTATTCGTTCTCAAAGGGTTGATTACTCATTTCTGGAAATGGGCAGGTGAATTTGCTTGAATTAACTGTAGGATCAAAATTTTCAATTTGCTTAAAAAATAAAAAGAAAACGTAAAGTAGAGAACCAAGATATATACGAAGAGTGATTATGGTCTAATAAAAGGCAGGTTTCTGCTGAACTTAGTTAAGCAGAAGGGAAATTTCTTAAGAATAGTCTTACTATCAGTGAGTCGTTGCCCCTCATACTGTTCTTTCGTTGTTTCAGTCGCTTTTTTAATCTGTCGTACCCCAATCCTTCTTAATACGAATGCATAAAAAATAAATCAAGAATGATGCTTGAAATCATTTAACATTTTAAGAAATAAAATTGAAAGGTGTTTCAAGTTTCGACTCACAAAATTTCAGCACCTTTTCTTTTTTAGTTTTTTTTTTTTTTTAAATTTCAACCAATTTATGTTCAGATATCTACTAAACATGACATAAATTCATCCTACTAAAGATTGGAGTCATCTTTGATCAAAGTGAATAGCTTTTTTGAATTCTTTTGAGGTAAGATTACATTTATGAATAGAGTTGTCAGTATAACAGTATTTTAAGTTTTGTTGTAGGGTATAGACATGCACTTGTTATGTAGTATTTCGTGGCGGTGTTTTAGTTAATTTTATTTAAATTGAAAAATCATTTTAAAATATGGAAATAGTCTAAATAGAAAAAATTTGTCTTGTAAGCTCCCAAAAACTATACCATATTAATCTCTTTAGCATGAAGGTCCATAAGTTTTTTGTTTTTATTATGTTTTGCAATATTTCTACGATGCTCTAATATTATCTTTTTTCGATAGTTTTTTTGTTACACTACGTAGCCTATTTGTTATTCGTTCTCAAAGGGTTGATTACTCATTTCTGGAAATGGGCAGGTGAATTTGCTTGAATTAACTGTAGGATAAAAATTTTCAATTTGCTTAAAAAATAAAAAGAAAACGTAAAGTAGAGAACCAAGATATATACGAAGAGTGATTATGGTCTAATAAAAGGCAGGTTTCTGCTGAACTTAGTTAAGCAGAAGGGAAATTTCTTAAGAATAGTCTTACTATCAGTGAGTCGTTGCCCCTCATACTGTTCTTTCGTTGTTTCAGTCGCTTTTTTAATCTGTCGTACCCCAATCCTTCTTAATACGAATGCATAAAAAATAAATCAAGAATGATGCTTGAAATCATTTAACATTTTAAGAAATAAAATTGAAAGGTGTTTCAAGTTTCGACTCACAAAATTTCAGCACCTTTTCTTTTTTAGTTTTTTTTTTTTTTTTAAATTTCAACCAATTTATGTTCAGATATCTACTAAACATGACATAAATTCATCCTACTAAAGATTGGAGTCATCTTTGATCAAAGTGAATAGCTTTTTTGAATTCTTTTGAGGTAAGATTACATTTATGAATAGAGTTGTCAGTATAACAGTATTTTAAGTTTTGTTGTAGGGTATAGACATGCACTTGTTATGTAGTATTTCGTGGCGGTGTTTTAGTTAATTTTATTTAAATTGAAAAATCATTTTAAAATATGGAAATAGTCTAAATAGAAAAAATTTGTCTTGTAAGCTCCCAAAAACTATACCATATTAATCTCTTTAGCATGAAGGTCCATAAGTTTTTTGTTTTTATTATGTTTTGCAATATTTCTACGATGCTCTAATATTATCTTCTTTCGATAGTTTTTTTGTTACACTACATAGCCTATTTGTTATTCGTTCTCAAAGGGTTGATTACTCATTTCTGGAAATGGGCAGGTGAATTTGCTTGAATTAACTGTAGGATCAAAATTTTCAATTTGCTTAAAAAATAAAAAGAAAACATAAAGTAGAGAACCAAGATATATACGAAGAGTGATTATGGTCTAATAAAAGGCAGGTTTCTGCTGAACTTAGTTAAGCAGAAGGGAAATTTCTTAAGAATAGTCTTACTATCAGTGAGTCGTTGCCCCTCATACTGTTCTTTCGTTGTTTCAGTCGATTTTTTAATCTGTCGTACCCCAATCCTTCTTAATACGAATGCATAAAAAATAAATCAAGAATGATGCTTGAAATCATTTAACATTTTAAGAAATAAAATTGAAAGGTGTTTCAAGTTTCGACTCACAAAATTTCAGCACCTTTTCTTTTTTAGTTTTTTTTTTTTTTTTAAATTTCAACCAATTTATGTTCAGATATCTACTAAACATGACATAAATTCATCCTACTAAAGATTGGAGTCATCTTTGATCAAAGTGAATAGCTTTTTTGAATTCTTTTGAGGTAAGATTACATTTATGAATAGAGTTGTCAGTATAACAGTATTTTAAGTTTTGTTGTAGGGTATAGACATGCACTTGTTATGTAGTATTTCGTGGCGGTGTTTTAGTTAATTTTATTTAAATTGAAAAATCATTTTAAAATATGGAAATAGTCTAAATAGAAAAAATTTGTCTTGTAAGCTCCCAAAAACTATACCATATTAATCTCTTTAGCATGAAGGTCCATAAATTTTTTGTTTTTATTATGTTTTGCAATATTTCTACGATGCTCTAATATTATCTTCTTTCGATAGTTTTTTTGTTACACTACGTAGCCTATTTGTTATTCGTTCTCAAAGGGTTGATTACTCATTTCTGGAAATGGGCAGGTGAATTTGCTTGAATTAACTGTAGGATCAAAATTTTCAATTTGCTTAAAAAATAAAAAGAAAACGTAAAGTAGAGAACCAAGATATATACGAAGAGTGATTATGGTCTAATAAAAGGCAGGTTTCTGCTGAACTTAGTTAAGCAGAAGGGAAATTTCTTAAGAATAGTCTTACTATCAGTGAGTCGTTGCCCCTCATACTGTTCTTTCGTTGTTTCAGTCGCTTTTTTAATCTGTCGTACCCCAATCCTTCTTAATACGAATGCATAAAAAATAAATCAAGAATGATGCTTGAAATCATTTAACATTTTAAGAAATAAAATTGAAAGGTGTTTCAAGTTTCGACTCACAAAATTTCAGCACCTTTTCTTTTTTAGTTTTTTTTTTTTTTTTTTAAATTTCAACCAATTTATGTTCAGATATCTACTAAACATGACATAAATTCATCCTACTAAAGATTGGAGTCATCTTTGATCAAAGTGAATAGCTTTTTTGAATTCTTTTGAGGTAAGATTACATTTATGAATAGAGTTGTCAGTATAACAGTATTTTAAGTTTTGTTGTAGGGTATAGACATGCACTTGTTATGTAGTATTTCGTGGCGGTGTTTTAGTTAATTTTATTTAAATTGAAAAATCATTTTAAAATATGGAAATAGTCTAAATAGAAAAAATTTGTCTTGTAAGCTCCCAAAAACTATACCATATTAATCTCTTTAGCATGAAGGTCCATAAATTTTTTGTTTTTATTATGTTTTGCAATATTTCTACGATGCTCTAATATTATCTTCTTTCGATAGTTTTTTTGTTACACTACGTAGCCTATTTGTTATTCGTTCTCAAAGGGTTGATTACTCATTTCTGGAAATGGGCAGGTGAATTTGCTTGAATTAACTGTAGGATCAAAATTTTCAATTTGCTTAAAAAATAAAAAGAAAACGTAAAGTAGAGAACCAAGATATATACGAAGAGTGATTATGGTCTAATAAAAGGCAGGTTTCTGCTGAACTTAGTTAAGCAGAAGGGAAATTTCTTAAGAATAGTCTTACTATCAGTGAGTCGTTGCCCCTCATACTGTTCTTTCGTTGTTTCAGTCGCTTTTTTAATCTGTCGTACCCCAATCCTTCTTAATACGAATGCATAAAAAATAAATCAAGAATGATGCTTGAAATCATTTAACATTTTAAGAAATAAAATTGAAAGGTGTTTCAAGTTTCGACTCACAAAATTTCAGCACCTTTTCTTTTTTAGTTTTTTTTTTTTTTTTAAATTTCAACCAATTTATGTTCAGATATCTACTAAACATGACATAAATTCATCCTACTAAAGATTGGAGTCATCTTTGATCAAAGTGAATAGCTTTTTTGAATTCTTTTGAGGTAAGATTACATTTATGAATAGAGTTGTCAGTATAACAGTATTTTAAGTTTTGTTGTAGGGTATAGACATGCACTTGTTATGTAGTATTTCGTGGCGCTGTTTTAGTTAATTTTATTTAAATCAAAAAATCTTTTTAAAATACGGAAATAGTCTAAATATTTGTCTTGTAAGCTCCCTAAAAATATTACCATATTAATCTCTTTAGCATGAATGCCCATAGGCTTTTGGTTTGTATTATGTTTTGCAATATTTCTACGATGCTCTAATATTATCTTCTTTCGATAGTTTTTTGTTACACTGCGTAGCCTATTTGTTATTCGTTCTCAAAGGGTTGATTACTCCTTTCTGGAAATGGGCAGGTGAATTTGCTTGAATTGCAATTGGAAACAATAGATATACTTATTAAATATTTAAGAAGTATATATATATATATATATATATTACCATATTGGTTACAGTTGTCTTAAAGTTAAAAAAATTCTTGAAATCTAGTCAAAGAATAATACAGTACTATTTTTGAAAGAAATTAAAGAGTGGCTCGAGCTCCAATTTTGAAGAGAGAAACTTTCCTTGGGATAATCTCAATATTGAATCCTTTCTTTGGATGGGTACGAAAGAGAGCCCTTCTCTATTTAGAATATGGATTCGTTCCATTTACGTAGGACTTGAAAAATTATAACTCCGTGTATATATTACATATAACTGGGAGAAGTAAGAAAGAAAACAAATACATAAAAATAGCTATGCACGGTGATGTATGAGTGATGGACAAAGGCGGAAGGTTTTGTCCCACATCGCTAGACAAGAGCAAAGTTTTTAACTTTATAAGAGGGGGTGTGCAGTGAGAGCGCAAATTCGACGCTTTTTGTTGAACGTGGCAGCGTGGGGTCTCCTCAAGCAGACGTGGGCTACAACTGGTATGTGCATACATAACGCGTGGACGCCTGACATGGGTCCCATTCGTATCAACTACACATTAAATACACGACGTGAATTACCCAAAATACCCCTGGAAGCAGGACGACCCCAAGCTCCTCACTGCCGTCTCTATAATAGTAGTAATTAAAGACATCCAAACACAACCAATTATACTTTCTTGTCCCATTTTATACTAAGGTTTTCGCTGGTCGAGAGTCAAACGAATTTTTTCGACCACAATATTTTTATATATTTTTAAAGTATTTTGAGCCGTATTGTATGATTTGTATTATTTTTATATAATTTTTAAATATATAAATTTCATTTCAAAATATTTAAAAGATTATTTATTCGAATTTAAATCAAAATTAAAAAGTTTGATTCTCAAAATCCAATTACCTCAACGTAAAATGGGATGGAATGAGTATTACTTTTATTTTACAAAACTGTTATGTTATTTTTCCAATGATTTCTTCCGGTTTTTAACTGTAGGCATTTTGCCAGGAAGTTGGCGGGCTTATCATGAATTAGGTCGGGGTCGGGGATGCGGGTGGTTTCGGGAGCCCGTAGAAAATGCTTCTTTTATGCCTCGGGTATTTCATTAATAAAGAGGCAATGCACTAGTTGGAAGTGAAGTAGGGTCGTTAGAGATAACGTGTTTTTTCCGCTGACTTTCTCTCTCATTCGCGGAGCGAAGAAAAGATCAAATAGAAAAAAGTTACTATTTTAAACTAGTATAGAATCATTGTCCGCATTGGTGTTTGTAAACCAATGGAAAACTAAGATACTCATAAAATATAAGTCATTTAATTATGAAAAAAAATGAGACATATGATTTAATTCATTGACTTAATATAGACACTCAATGCATGTATTTGTTATTAACATTCAGGTGATTAGCAAAATCTTATAGTTAATTTGAGGTTGAATTTTATATGAAGGCACAAAAACTAAAATTTGAGGTCCAGTTTGGGGAAGTGTAGCATTAGAACATTCTAGTATTGGACGTCGAATTTGAGGTCGAGGTTAGCAAAGTGTTGCATTGGAATATTCTAGAATTTGTCACTTCAACTTGATAGACTGACATGTGAGAGTGTCTTTGTTGAACCGTCAAATGACACAGCTATCATGAAACACATGAAAATATAGTTTAACTTTTTGTTGAACATGTAGCCTCTCTCTTCTTTCTTCAAGCTCTTTTCTTGAGATAAGGGTTTATCCAAAACAAGTTTTGCCTATAAATAGGTATGTACATCTCATCCTTCCCAAACTCCACTTATCTTTCCCAAACTCTACTTGTGAGTTCACATTGGTTATGTCTTTATTGTTGTTATACAAGTACATGCATCTATTTTCATGCTGACATTTAATTTTAAAGATCATTTAAATTAGTCTAAAAGTCTTGCTAAGTAATCCCGCATACTTGTGCATGATAAGTAGCTAGTACCAGCAAAATAGTCGAGGTGCAGCACAACTGACCTACTCATCATCGTGATAATATATCATTTAGATCAGAGTCAAGACCCTACTATTTTCATCAATTCGGAAATGTGCGACAACATTTGAGAAGCATGCAATCCTAAAGGCCACACAATGGAACTACAGAAAGAGTGAACATATCACAAAAACAAAAACAAGCTGGAAAAACATAATTGAGCAAGAGACTGAAACCCAAGTTGATTAACTTCTACTAAAGCCAATGCAACAGAAATTTCGGCAGATAGGTAACGGTACATCTGGTCCACAGGTTACAGCAAAAACTACAGAAATGTCACATAAGTCCCAAAGGTAGCATAGACATCTCAAACATCTCTTTACTATCTTCCTCTTCCTGAAGATAGTATGAGATATTCTGATATGCGGGTCTCAGCTGACAAAACTTAAATAAACTGAAATGCTGCTATCATCTAACCCCCTCGGACAAGTCTTCTCATGTCTTCGTTCTCTCTGTTCAATAGATCAATACGCGATTGAAGAACGTTCATCATGGCTTGAGCTCTCATCACTTCAAGCTTCAGTGTCTCCTTCTCCATGGAGACATTTAGGATCTCGTGCTCTAAATTGCTAATAAACTTCAAATAGCCCGGAGGCACAGATTTTTCAAGATTGGAGGAATCAAAAGCAGGGGGATTAGAAGGCTGGCTTTCCTTAGGTTCAGTGGACTCTAACAAGGGAAATCCTAAGAGAGTAGGGGAGGAATTTGTCATCATCATCATAGTAGGTGGATCGTGGCTACTAATAGTAGAATCTTCAGAACCATTTGCACGGCTAGAGCTTGGATCATCATGCTTGGGCCTCTTACTTTGGCTTAAAGATAGAAATTCATGGTCTTCTGAACTCTCCCTCTTGCAAACAAGTGGAAGATTTTGGGGTTCAATCAGGTTTTCACAGTGGCGAGGAGTCTTTTGCCGAGCATCCTGTTATCAAAAGCTAACAGTCAGTGGCAAGCAAATTAAATCTCATACTGGAAAAAGTCAAGGGGTTTATCTAATAAGAATGCCCAAAATTATACGGGACAGATAAGCTTCAAACATATACATGTAGACATGGCTTATGTTTCTAAAGGAAAAGAGAAGAGGCCCCTAAAACTAAAAGGGAAAAAAGGGCATGGACTTATGCAGCTAAATGCATAAACTTCATGTAACTTGCAAAAGAGTCTCCAGGTTAAGTCCCCGATAAAAACACAATAAAATTGAGAGAGTACTACAGAATGATCAGATATATTGCTCAAGCATGAAGCATGAATACATTTCATATTCTAGGTGAGAATTCGACAAGATTGAAGTCCAGAGTATGATAATCAGCAGTGTTGTTAGGAGCTCTCAATAGCACACAAAAACTTCACCATTGCAACTATTTCAAGCTTGCTTGCGAGATAATCACCAAGACAAAATATTTTTTGTTGATGCATACAAACCAATACATCTTGCTGAATTACAGTTCACTTTACCAAACTCTCGATCTAGGGTGGTTTTGAGAATTTATTTCTGTAGCTTCACGACCAATACTAGAGCATCCTTCCACCTACAAGTCCTAGAATCTGACCCAACAAACTGACGTCCAAGACAGCTATCAACCTTACAGCTAATACACCTTTTTTTTGGAGGGGGAAAAGTTAATGGCAAGGAAAGCTTATATCCGAGCCAGGTTCCCATCCTGGGAACTATGGCTAACACACCCTTGTTGGGTGTTTACACAAGATACCACATTGTAGTTCAAGATCAACCTTTATAAAGTACACTAGTTTTGAGATTTGAATTTTGTATCTTGGAGTAGTGATGGCTGTGGGGATGAAGCAGTTATTGACAAGGACATAAATGGCTTCTTGTGATGTTTAAATTAAATTAAAAAGTTAAAGGATGGAACTTCTCCAATAGGAAAAGTGTAACAGCCCAAGCCCGCTAGTGATACTGTCCGCTTTGGGCCTAGGCCCGCACGGCTTTAAAACGCGTCACTAGGGTCTAAGGCATGTATACTTATATACCCAAGATCACAGGAGAGATGCTGGGTATATAAGTTAACTGGCCTTAGACCCTAGTGACGCGTTTTAAAGCCGTGCGGGCCTAGGCCCAAAGCGGATAATATCACTAGCGGGCTTGGGCTGTTACAAAAAGAATGATGTGTTAACGTGAACATGGGGTTTGAGAGGGAGGTGGGTGGAACAAGATGCTAAACCGTTAAGTGCACTAGCTAACCACCACATTTCAACAGAAATCATTTTTCAATTTTCCAGGGACAATCCTGATAAATACTACTTCAAAAAATAGAGCAGTACAACAAGAAAGAAAAGCAATGAGAGAATTACGCTATTTAGAGCATCATATCTACAATTATGGACATTGATATTCATACTTTCTTGTTCTGCTTTTCTTTTGATTCCTTATCAATAACTATGGTAAAACAAGATGCTAAACAGTTATCTGCAACTAAATAGCAAAAAGTTTAACGCTAAAATGCAAAATTTTGCGATATAAGCAGAAAGAAGAGCAACAAAAAAATAGCACAAAGTTTGCAATTAAGAAAAGATGAGTAACGACAAAATACCCAACGTTAGCAATTAAGAGCGTTATATCTACAACGACATTGACATTTATACTTACCTATTCTAGTTTGTTCTTCGGATCCTTTCTGATCATTAGCTATGGTAAACAAGTCGTAGTAACCATTCATTGCATTAAATGCAAAGTTTCAACAATCTAAAAGAGGTCACATCGAAAGGAAACACCAACAGGAAGACACAAACCTGGTCAAGGTCATTGCCCTCAACACGTGCTTCATCGCCATTTGCCACATCATCCTCTGCCTCTTCTCCAGGAACAACGGCTGCATCATCATCCCATTCCTCCTCAACAAATGGTGCATATCTGTCACTATTCGGCGGTCCTAAACCACTTTTGTGGAAGATTCTGCAAAGCACAAAGGAATCCTATGTCCTCGCAACCAACAAAAAAGATTCTTTTAAGACCCAAAACTCAATTACGGAAAGTAGCTTATGTTCACGAAAAACTAGAGTATGCACCTGCACGATTCCAGCCTTCTCTAATTCTTCATCCGTCAGCCTGTACTCATGCATTACCCAATTTGTTCTCTTGCCATCAGGAGCTCGACCACTATGGAAAACAAGCGTTTTCTTCATTCCAATATCCTGAGACTTATGGCGAACATGACGGTCCTTCCCAGTAGCTTTCCAGTAGCCTTGGCCAGTGGCTCGGTTAAGTCGAGATCCATTACCATACTTCTTATCCACAGGGCTGAAAAAATACCACTCCAGATCTCTGTTCTTCAGCGATGAATATCCTGCACCGCCATCAATCACAAGGCCATTCACAAAAACATCTCTACCAAATTGAGGAGTAAAAAGGAGGCCACTTTAAAACACGACAAATTATTTACTCCCAAATAAATACAGAAGAATGACTAATACGACAGCCCAACGACAAGTAATGCTGTTCTCATGGAGGAGCAGCATTGATTGCAATTTTCAGTAAACCCGAGGAAACGTCAGCAACACGCTAACTTCCTTGACTGGCAGTCTACAAAAGTACATCTCCAATCAAGACACATTTTGGTTTGTGCATTCCATATTTAACTAACTGATTCATGCTAATACTAGGTATAACTCTTGTCCATTTATTAGCTTATGAGTCAACAAACAAACATTTTAGCCTGTGCCTCCTCTTCCCCTTCCTCTCTAAACACACAAGAAGAAAGATTTATAACCAGATACTAAAATTTCAATCTTTTTCTGGACAAGTAGACACTAAAAATTAAATCTTTTCTATTTTGATAACCGTGGTGTCTAGGCCAACTTGCACGCACCTCGACTAATTCCACAAGTTACCTGCTATAACTAACCCTATCCATCAAGGCTAGGACATATGGAAAGAAATCGCGCCTTTTATAGAGACATCTTACACATTAACAACTCCAGCATTTGAAACCTTCCAACTCTTTTATACTACAACAACATACCCCGTGATATCTCATATCTCACAAGTGGGGTCTGGGAGAACCTTACTGCACCACCAAAGTGGCGAGAGTGTTTTCGATAGACTCTCGGCTAAAGTAAAAAAAAACATCTTTAAGCAAATGAACACACATACAGATTTAAAAAAATAAAAAAGGAATTAACACATGCAAAAAATTAAAATTGGACACAAAACAAAGATTTAAATCATTAAAAAAACAAAACCCCATCAAACAAAATCAACCAAATTAAACAAAAAAAAAGCACAAAATTTTATATCAAAATAAAATGAAGAACCTGCAAGTTCCCAAGGCTCAGATTTGTAAACATCAATTTCAGTAACAGCTTGAAACCTGAATGGTTTTCCAATAATCTTTCTCCTTAAATAATACCTCACTAATTCCTCATCTGTTGGATGAAACCTGAATCCTGGCGCCAGTGATGTCGGCGCCGGTGCCGGTGCCGGAGTCGCCACTGTTACCACCAGTGACCCTTCTTGTTCCATTTTTTACCCTTAAAAAAAATACCAACCAAGCCAAGAATGTGAAAATGAGATTTTTTTTATAGTATCTAATATAGAAATAAAGTGATATTATAAAAAATAGAAGATTAGAAGTGAAGTAAAGTGATTATATAGGCCATTTGTAAAACAAGTGAAGGATACTTGTTTAACACGGAAATAAAATTCCAAAAAAGATAAATCATTTTCTTTTTTGTAAAAGTTTATTATGATGAAATGCATGTCTAAACACGACTATAATTTTTAGTTACCATGCACGTCTACTAGGTTAAGTATCTTTCGAGTCACGTCGGAGAGTAAATAAGAACACTATTAATCCATCCTCTCGAGAGTGAAAAAATACTTGTGGATACTTTAACTTTTTATACTTATATTTCGTAATTAACCTAATCAATTTTGATATTAGAAAGTTAACGAAAACAATTTTAGCATTCGTAGGTATTTTCTTATGCTCATTTTTTCTCTCGTTTATAATTTGTATCAAATCAATAAGTACAAGATATTAGGAGTAGTTATCATAATTAGTCTGTGTTATTTTGTATTTTCATATTAGTTTTTTTTTTTACTTTTGTATTTTACGATCTTATTTTCAAAATGTTAGCGGATAGTTTATTGGAAATAACATCTCTATTGCACAAGGTAGGATTTGGGAGTAACGTCTGCGTCCATCTCACCCTCTCTACACTTCACATATAGAATCAAACTGAATATGTTGTTGTCGTTATAATTAGTAGGTATTCTCATACCAATTCATTTCTTGATTATGAAATTTGGTGTGATTGTGTGTAAATCGGGTGCTTAACTATTTTTCTTTATTTGTAAGAAAGTCGGCCTACACACAAATAACTAATAAGGTAAGTAAATGTTTCCACAACAATGAACTCAAAAGAATATATCCAAGAAATCATTTTATGTGATATTCCTCAAAATGTTTGGGTCTTCTAGGCTCATCAATTAATTAAAAATAGCAGCAGTATCATTATATTTATTTAATAGAATCCCGACATCACTACCTTTCATCAGTTGTCAGTCGACACTATAACTAAACTTGGCGAATGAAGTCAAAATTACAAGACTGCGTTTTCTATTTTTACAATTAAAAAGCAAAATGTATAAAGTAAATAGTAGTATTACTAGAACGTTTACTATGAACTTTGTATTCGTTTGTCAAATCTTAAATCTTAATCAGTTATTTCATCAAAGCTCAGTTTTGTTTGAATCTGTTAAAAACAAATGAATATATCATTGTGATAATTCGGAAAAAAGGAAGCAATATAGATTTGAGTAAGAAGTATTGACAATTTATTATCTCCGACATAAGCAAGGGATAAATAATTAATACAAATTGAAATAAAATTGCAGTGGTGGAATTAACTTCATGACATTTTTAAGTTTCCTTATCTTCTGCATCTTTATTTGTAGCAGTAATTATTAGTATTATTCATTAATTGGTGCGTGGGAAGGGGAGGAGGATTACAAGAGAACCAAAACGCAAACAAGAATAAATGGAAATGTGTATTTATATATTTTGAGGATAGGAATAAAATAAATGCAACCTAATTTGGGTAGATAAAGAAGTGTGAGCATGAAATAAAGGGCGTCAATTGGTGTGCAAAGTAAAGAAGTACAAGCAAAGCAACCTCTTATTGCCCCTCCGTTAAATGGCTTTTTTTTTTTTTGTTTTTTTGGGTGCTGTTCCTTAAAAATATTTATAGATAAGGTAATTTAAAGAATAATTTATTAAATTCTTAATTAATGCATAAGTCATTCGTTTACTTTTCACCCTCCTTATTTTCAGTAGAGAAATGATATTACCATTATTATTTCTAAATCTTTTTTATGTTCATGTTAAAAAAACTACATATAACAAGTAATCAAACAATTTTGTGACTCGATCGAACTCAGTACTTTAGCTTGATTTAAGGTGTAATGTTTGGCCATAAATTTCCTCGACCAGATCGAAGATAAGACATACGTTTATCCTTTTTATTCTAGGATTAGGATAGGTGCCTGATGTCAAACAACTTTCAAACCTAAAAGCATAAGTATTTCATTTGCATAACTTCATTTATATCCATACATGATACACACAATTCATTATACTTTATTAATGATAAATTGTCGTAATGAATGTATTGTAATTTATTAATTATGATTGCACAAATAAAACTGTATATAGGGATCAAAAGTATGTGTGACTCTCAAATCAATATGAACTTTATATACTATGTTGTAGTAATTTTTACATATTATCTTCTTGCTCAAGCAAAGAAAAGGTGAAACGAATGACAATTGACTTGTTTTTAAAGTTTGCTCTGCACCTTTGTGGGTCCAAATACATAAAATCATAATCGCAATGCCTTATTTGACTGGTCAAAATTGGTTTCCCTGTCTCTCAAGTAAGATAATACTTCAGACATATAGTGGTTCTGAATAATTTTTGCAAAATACTATATATTTTTGGAAAGTGTATATCGATGAAGTTCACGGCATATTCCAGAAGAGATCAAAAAGATACTTGTATTAATTTCGGAACAAGACCCATACCCCAAACAAAAATGGGTCCGGATTTTGTCCATTACTTTTTTGTCCAATATTGCTCAATGCATTATTGGATTCACGTCATGTGTCCTATCAAGCATGTAATGATTGAGATATTTTTGTGCAATATATAATTAAATGGCAGTGCAATTTTTGTAAAAAAAATAATTAAAAAAAAAATCAAAATGACGTCTGCCGTTTATAAAAAGTCAATGTTAGCAGCTTTTCGTGCCAGTAGCCTCATAAACAACTATATGTTTCAGCGAGAATTTAGACATACTCTAATTGTTCTCTTTAAAAAAAAGTGTGATCTTTGTAAACATTATTTTACAAATAACATACTAAATGATATAAAATGTACGGGATTCATATATTTGTGACATAAGGATTTAAAATCACTTTGATTTTTTTTAATTATTTTCTTACAAAAATAGTGCTGTCATTTAATTATATACACAAAGATATCTCAACTATTAAATGCTTGATAGAACATATGGCGTGAATTTAAGAATGCATTGAGCAATATTGGACAAAAATCTAGTATATTACTTGAAATATCCCATTAAACCAACATTTTAATGTTTCACAAGAATAGGCATTATTCCTCCTCTCACCCAAACACCAATAAGGAAATATCAAAATAACCAACAAAAAAACATTATAGTAATATCTTAAAAGGTAGGCCATAGTCTCGTTATGGAAAAGTTAGTTTGAAGAGGTCGATATATAGAAGTTTCTATTAGTCATGCAATGTACAATATTCATAGATATTGTTATAGTGAAGCCATTCGTACAATAATATTGAAGGAATACTAAAGAGTGTTTCGAATTCTGAAGTTTCTCAATTGCAGTGTAATAAGAAAACGTGAAAATGACCACAATCAAATATGGAAGACTTGAACTGTCAAGACCATTTTGCTCGATAACATCATGATTCCATATGGATAGAAAATAAGAGAGAATGACCAAAGAATTAGCCAGTCTTCGGAGTTAACTAGATCTTGAAATAGCTGGCATATGTACAAATTTGTTTTTCCCACATTTTTGCCGGCATTCCATTATTCCAGGTGATGCCATAAGCAATCTATTTTGGCATATTTTCTTGTCTTGTTTGCCTATTGATCATGTTCGTTTCTTAGAAAGTTCCACCAGTATCATTCCCTTTGCTATATACTCCATTGGAATGCTCTTTGTATCAAATGTGAAGATTGAGGGAAAAGATTTAACTATGATGGCATCTTTCAACCCCTCCAAGGGACTGCTTGTTTATGCTATATCACTTGTTCTACTTCTTACTAGAGTAAAAAGCATTGACATCTTTCGTGAATGGATTGTTTCTATTGACACAGCTATCAATCCTGTTTCATCTCCTCAGTCTGTAAGTGTTCTTGATCCCTTGTCATAATATGTTTTTACATTTCTTGTAAGTTGTATCCGTTTTTTCGACGTTAGCATACAACATGTAACTTTCTAAACAAAGTCTTATGCGGTAAACTGAAAAATAAATTAATAACCTCTATAACTCATGCAATTGTATTGATAGCATATAAATTATTTGCACTGTCAGTGGATATAACTTAAACTCATTGAATAAACCTTTTTGAGACTTGTTGGAGTGACAGAAGAAAGTGATTCTATGTAACAGGTTATCACTATCAATGGGATGTTCCCTGGACCATTGATCAATGCTACGACTAACGATGTTTTACATGTGAATGTCTTCAACAACATGAATGAATCCTTGCTTTTAACATGGTATAAATGCTCTTTATGCTACTTATTCATGGTATAAGTTGAGGACTAACGAAAGGGTGTAATTTTTTTCTAAAGGAATGGAATTCAACAGAGACTAAATTCATGGCAAGATGGAGTTTCTGGCACAAACTGTGCAATTGAACCTGGAACGAACTGGACTTATGTGTTTCAGGCTAAAGACCAGATAGGCACTTTCACCTACTTCCCTTCAATCAACTTTCACAAGGTAGCGGGGGGATATGGACCAATTCGAGTCAATAATCGAAATGTCATAGCTGTCCCATTCCCTAAACCAGAAGCTGAGTTTGATCTTCTGATTGGCGATTGGTTCCGTACTGATTACAAGGTGACATGTTAGAGAATTATGTGATTATCTCATCTAAAAGCATACACTGTTAAAGACGATACAGATTATTTACTTAATTATATCATCAACACCCCGTGACGGACCATCTGGCCCTGGTGCCAAGTTGAACTATGTTTCCATATCTGAGCATTTAAGTTGTTAGAGATGGTACACTTTTATATACTTGATTATATCGTTAACAGTCTAGACTGGAACTTATTTTTCCTTCACGTTAATCAGCTAAAAGTTTTTCTTTTCTGTTGCACATTGTAATAAGCAGTTCCTTAGGTCCTCTGTACAAGACAAAGAATCTACTCAGTTATTTGATGTCCCTGATGCAATACTGATGAATGGTAAAGGACCTTATGAAATCTCAGTTTCAAAAGGACACGAGTCTTTTACTGTATCAAAAGGTAAAAACAGAGAAGCTTTTTCTTATTCTGATTCTAGAATCTGAAATCTCTTCTCTCTGATCCATTATTTTCATATTTTGCATATAGGATTGACTTACAGATTCCGGATTTCAAATGTTGGAACTGTCATGAGTTTTAACTTCAGAGTTCAAAACCATAAGATGGTCGTGGTTGAGACAGAAGGATCTTACACAAATCAGATAACACTTGACTCTCTCGATGTACACGTTGGCCAATCATATTCTGTTCTTGTTACTGCTGATCAAGATGAAGCTGATTATTTCATTGTAGCAACTCCTAAAATGTTCAAAAGTAATGAATCTAGTGGTAGCAAATCTCTTGAAGGAATTGGAGTCCTGCACTATGCCAATTCTGTGTTTACTGTTAATGGTCCTCTTCCTGCTGGCCCCGATCCATTTGATATCGAATTTTCTGTCAATCAAGCCAAATCTATCAGGTAAGCATTTCTTTGAACATTATAGCCGACCTCAACTAGTATGAATGGAGTCGTAGTTGTTTTTGTGTATTCAATTGTTGAACATTGTAGTTAACATGTACTATGGTTTTTGCTTGTGATCTGATTCGATAGGTGGAACCTGACAGCTGGAGCTGCAAGGCCTAATCCACAAGGAACATTCAATGTGTCAAATGTGACATTGACTCAAACTTTCACCCTTCATGGTTCGAAGGGTGAAATGAATGGCTTGCCACGATATGTAGTCAACAATGTGTCCTATATCACCCCAGAGACACCGTTGAAGCTTGCTGATTTCTTTGTGAATGGATCTGGTGTTTACCAACTAGATCAATTTCCCACTCATTCAGTGAAGGATGCTGCTGTTTATGGAGTTAATGTTGTATCTGGAATTCACAAAGGGTGGCTAGAAATTGTCTTCAAGAATGATCTTGATGTCATGGACTCTTGGCATTTGGATGGTTTCGGATTCTATGTTGTAGGGTAAGCTGAACTTATCATAACAAATTCACATTCCTCATAATTTAGACATGTTTTAAGGTGAAGACACATACAAAGCTACATACTCAGAGAGTAAACATAAACGTAAAACATCCCATCCCGACTTCGCTAGCCAGAACAAAACGGACATATGAGCAATTGATTATTAGAGCTCTGTAGTGACTAATTCTTTTTTATTTCTCCAGATTTGGAAATGGACATTGGACACCAGCATCTCGTGAAACATACAACATCTTCGATCCTGTCGTTCGTTCCACTGTCCAAGTATACCCTGGAAGATGGACAGCAGTGTATGTTTTTCTTGACAATCCTGGAATGTGGAACTTGAGATCACAGCACTTGAAGAACTGGTACTTAGGACAAGAACTCTTCATAAGAGTTTTCGACGATAATCCTAACCCTGCTAAGGAGAGGGAAGCACCTGAAAACCTTCTTTTGTGTGGTCAGTGCCTATTCCTTTTGTTCTCTGCCTTACAGTTTTAAAAATGGTCTTATCCTTGTACTTAATCATAATTTCTGTCTATTATTATAGGGATGTTTGAAAGTTCTCTTTCACCTGTTCCAAGTCCAGCTCCAGCTCCTCAATCAGGATTGTGAAAGGAGTTATTGATTCTTACATGAAGATTCATGATGTTAATTTCTACTATTGTATCTTATATCTTATGATCAAAGTAACACAAACATTTGAAAGTAAAAAGCTTGAGGCTTAGACATTGTTTAAATTAGTTGTCTTGATTCTTTGTGTAATTTATGTAACTGCGTATTGCAGATTACCTAAGTGGTGAAATGGTCCTCTTTTTCTTTATCATACAGCGATTAATGTATAAGATTGTCATTTAGGGATCGTTTAGCTTAAAGGCGTCTTTAGATATTCCTATCAAAGTATTACTCAAACTTCAAAATACCCCTTTTCGACTTCAACTTCAACTTCATATAGGAGTATATATACATATATATTTCAAATTTCAACCAAATTATGTCCAAATGGACAATAGCTATTCTTGGCCCAAGTAGAGCAAACCATTTTTTTCAAATTGATTTACTCTCAACTCAAGTGGTTGACATGATCTTTGATATTAAATCAATTTGAAAAGTTGGCTTGCTCTACTTAGGCCAAGAATAGCTATTGTCCGTTTGGACATAATTCCGGTCAAGTTGTTGACTACATTAGGAAGAAAATATTTACTTTTCATGTTATTTTTCAGTCCAAAAACACTTCACTTGATGTACAATGAATTAAACTAATACAACCACAGAAGCACAGCTCATGTTTAATGGCAAAACATGCAAATATTATATTAAACCTTTAACTGATTATCACATATATTAGTTAAAGCCTTACATGTTTATGCATGGTTGTTCCGTTACAATTAAGCTGAAAAATTATTTATTTGTAAAATAGAAGCCCTTCCGCATTAAACTACGTGCAAACAATATCTTCACCCTTCCTGTATATAACTTAAATCCATAAGTTCTCCATTTTTGTGCTTTAAGATGCAACAAATAAAACTAGCTATCAGACACTAAAACTACATTGTATAATTTTAGTACGTACAACTTTAATTAGCAATGTATGAAATTAAGGAATGACAATAAGAGATGAAAGAATGGTGGTGACTTGCATTTACCTTTTGACAATGTCCATGTATAAATTAATTTGAGTTGGCAGAGAACAGAAAAAAGATCGAACCATTGTCAATAATGACAATCAATCAATTGTGGGGTGGTGGACAAAACAAGGGCTGTACTTTGTTCCTCATGTTGCTTTTGTTTTTCTCCTTGATCATCTTGTTGCTCTAGTGCAAGAACAGGAAATTTTGGTGGATGTTGTAAATTCCTTGAGTGACTTTGATCTTCTGGAGCTGGAAGATTAAGATCTAATGACAACCCAACATTTCTTGGTTTCTTCAAATTATTGTAAGAAGAATCTTCAATGGAAATTGCTGGAGTACTTAAAGGACTTAAACATAAATTTGTATTAGCACCCCCTCTATGACGTCTCATATGACCACCTAAAGCTTGTCCTGAATTAAATTCTGCACCACAATATGAACATGCATGGATTCTTGGAGATGATTTGTTTGTTGGACTTTCCATATTAATATTGTTAAATTGGAAAGAAAGAGGAGATAATGGTGACAATTTGTTGTTGACGTTGTTGTTATTATTCTTGTATGTTGTTGTTGGTGATGGCTCATCTTGGTCTGAGAAATAGAAGAATGGTTTTTTTGGTTCAAGTGTTAATGGCTTTGGTTTTTTATGACTTGCCCTATGACCACCTAATGCTTGGAATGATGGGAATGTCCTGTTACATGTCTTGCATTCGTACACATATGTCCCTACCTTGCCACCACCATTCCCTACGTTCGTAGTCTCGACATATTTTTTGCTGTTGAATTTGCTTTGGGACAACCCCATATCATCATTAAAAAGATTGAATAATTTATCAGGTGACGATTCCATAAATCTCCGATGATAACTACCTTGTGACAACAGGATTAAACACTTGGCCGTTTCTTCTTCTTCCTCGGTTGGGATATCAGGAAAGTTTTCGGCTGAAGTGGCAGGAGGTGGACTAGAATTGTTGTCCTTATTGTTGTTGTTATCGATGATAGTTACTTCTCCGTAAAGAACAACGCCATCTTGATCATGACCGTCGCCTCGAGTGGACGAATGTGATGTGATGGTGAAAGGAATTGGAGATTGAGGCCTAAGACGTTTAGTACGCTTACCCTTAACAATGTGAGAGAGCTCATTATTAGAGCCTCCTACCACTTCTTCATGAGGAGCCTCCATCTCTCTTCACCCACCACCAAATAAACATGAATTAACAAACAACAACACCTCCCCGGCCCCAATACAAGTTAAAGATAAAGAATGGGGTGGGGGGGAGAAAATTAAAGAATGCAATGTAATGAAAAAAATGAGAGAAGAAAGAGATGAGAGGAAAAGCGATGGGGAGGGAGAGTGGAGGGTCATAAATACTTAAAATAGTGAAATGGAGGTTTTTAGTAAGTCAAAGAAGAGACAGACACCATTAATATATTTACTGAATTAGAATGATACTAACTAATACTAGTAGCTTCCTTCCAATCATTTTAAGAGAAGAATTATGAGAGAGTGTTAAAAGTTAGATGATGAGAGAAACATGGAGAAAAGGAGAGAGAACACAAGTAACACATAATGTTGACTAATATCACTTGATAGGAATAATTTTAACAGAACATAAATTTAAAAGGTTAAATATTATCATACTGGTTAGAGTAATAAGATAGTTAAGAAGTTAAGGTAGAGATCAAACTGAATCTCTTAATTAAAACGCATCCTATATCAACTAGTAGCTAGTAATGTAATTGACAATCATTGGTATCATGATCAATTACTTGTAAACCTCCCATTCATCTATTAAAATTTTATTTAACTAAGAAGTCGTCATATCTTAGATGCTATCCCACATCTCGTGCATGGCCAACTTGACATGATAGTCGTGTAGGAGTATATTGTATATAGAAGAAAATAGATGAATAATAATGTATTGCTATTTCTGAACCTATTGTTTTGTTCTCTTGATAGTTTATTCGGATTAAGGACACCTGTATGGATCATACTGAGTTCAAACAGGGGAAATGTCAACATATACAAGTGTAATAGATAAGGAAGTAGTATCTAGTATTATACTCTAATGTATATATTTCCACTACTCGCTCTTAACTAGCCTAGCTTACGTTGAATCAATATGGATAAAAGGAAATATCATTGTTGCAGAATTGTAGAGGAACCACATCACTTATCTTTGTTTTCGTTATTCAAACATCATTCAAACCTTCATTCACTATAAAAAAAAATTAATAATCTTTGTTTTGTTATCCAACAATACTCCGATCTACACAAATCTGATATCCTGATCTAAATAGCTATTGTGACATACCAAAGTACTGTAGCTAATTTTCTTGAGAAATTAGCTAGGGTCTAATTAGGTAGGTGCTTAGTAGGGGTCTTTTTATCTGGTTGAAAGCTTGCATGTTATGTAGTAACTAATTAATTACCAGTATTATGCTATGATGATTCATATAGTCAACCCTGACTACTCTTGAACTGTATAATCTGTTGCCCCTAAATATTGAGTTTCTTGTTTTAGTTTATGTTTGAGTGATGTTTTATTCATGGAAATTAAAAATGTTAGAAGCCGGGAAGACAATACAGCTAGGCAAGTTATTCTCATGCTGGCTCTCATAAGAAAATGAATGAGAAAAAGATAGGCACGTAGTGCTGTGGGAATCACACAAATTTTTGTTTCAGTTCATGTCATCAACAATTTGACACTTCTGATAAATCAAATACAACGAGCAATGTACAGTAGAGAATGGAGATGAGGGGGACTGCAATCTAGACCATTAATTTTGAGAGGGACACATGGCTATAATCCACTAGTGTATTGATGGTTACTGGAGGAGCTGATACGGATCAGGTAGGGGAAGCCCTACTTACTCGATAGAGATCGAGTTTTCGATACCATGTGGCAGTTTGTAAGAGGGTCATTGATGCAGCCCAAAGTGCTGATCACGGACTCGATAATCAACCGAGGAGACTTCAACCGAAGGCAGTGACTGATCAACCGAGGAGGCCAATTACTCGAAGCCAAGCCAAGCTACTCCATGACATGCACATCCAGCTGGCTATGTCGGGAAGAAGCATGTGTTCGGAAGAAGAATTGCAAAGTGTTGAAACCGAGGGCTACATCTTCAAATTTGAGCCCGAGGACAAAGTTACCGAACAGCAGCTCTTGGCACCGGACGGCGCAGAGCCGAACACAACATCATGTGTTCGAAACTAAGTCAGCATCCGATGACGAATGTGTTCGAGCAGACAATCAAGAACCGAAACCAGGCTCACCGAAGTCAAGGCTGCCGAACACATTTAAACTCAGCCCTGCGTGGCTTATTTCTATTGGTCGACTGTGACCCTTTTACTAGTTTACCCTTAGTATTTCCTATATAAACCTTGTTTCCTTTCATTGTAAGAAGCTAGTTTTTGAACATTGATGAATTGAATGAAAGTGCCGAGCACATTTTTTCTTGTCTCCGTCGTGAGCAAACCCCGGCGAGGGCTTTTATGGACTTGTGGCTTTCGGTGAATCCGATTGAACATTCCTCTTTGATCATTCAGTTTGCAAGAGGCAATGTTCTCTTGAGGATTGTTGCATAGTTAGGGTGATTCTTGTGTCCCTTTCGATCGAGCTTTGAGACAGGTTCCTCACTGTTCTTTCGAAAGAAGCAAGTTTTGTCTTGCTTCTATCTTTTACCTTTCTTGTTCATCTTCCGCGTTTGTGCTTAGCAACACCTTCGGGTTTGCCTTGCACCATCTTGGTATCAGAGCACGGTTTGGGCTTGTTTCTACAACCCCAAATCCTGTTCAAGTTATCTTTATTTTCGTGCGTTTGTGTCTTTGTTTTCCGTTTCGTGTTCTTGATTTGGTTGTGTTACTGTTGGTGTTAGTACTTTACAAAAAAAAAAAAAAAAGTGTTAAAAAGAAAATTCAAAAATTGTGTTTGATTGTTGGTTGTTTGGGAAAAAAAAAACCACCATTGATTCTTGTTCACCATTGTTTCCTGATTCCAACAAGTACCCGACGTACTGATTTGTGACTAGGGTTTCTTGGTGAAATTTTGGACTGTTTTGAGCTTTAATGGTGGCTGGAATTTGAACCCATCGTGTTTGGATGAAACCGATGAAGATTGGTGGTTCTTGAGTGATTTGGGTTTGTTTGCTGCTTGAAAATCGAAGTTCTCAGTTTGAATCGTTGTCCGTACGCCGGAAAATTGTTACAAAATCGTAACAGTGTACGACACGAACGAGCTGGTTCTTGGCTCGAAGAACTTCGTTTGATTTCCTCCGTTGTTGTTTGGAACCGGAGCTGAAAGAGCAACCCAGATCTTGTTAAAATCCGTGGTCAGTGAACCGAAGTTGTGTGTCCGTACGCCGGAGCAAAGGTCACTGTTCCATTGAAGAAGAAGGGGTAAAGTTTGAACATCAAAACCCCAGGTGAAAGTTGTCGGCTGAAGAAAAGGAAAGTGGATAAGGTAAAACCCTATCCGTACCAAGGAGGGACCACTCTTGTACGGACAGAGTTGGTGTGATCGAAAAAGATTCCAAAAGGGAATCAAAGGGTAGATTCTCCTAGGATCTCACTTTCTTTTGTGATAAAAATTCTAGTTGGTGGATCTTTTGAGTAATTGTCCTACTCGAGGTCGTACTAACTCATTTAAGCTGATAGGAACTCGTGCGAAGGGTGACCGAAGTCCAAACTTTCGTAGAAATTCTTTTGACTCCCCGAGCTCAGTTAAAAGCGTCCTTTCCATCGAGTCGAACATCACTTCACTCTTCCCGAAGAGGCAGTGACTATTGTCGAACTTGAAGGATCTTAGAGGACAGATCAATTGGACGAGCCACTGTTAACAAGTCCTTGAGTGACCAAAAACCGAACCCATAAATTGAGTAGACCCGAGTGCCACCCATCAAAGGTGAGGGAGTGTGTGGGGTGATTTCTAACCTTAACATTTGTTTGGTCTTTGACTTGTGCAGGTACCATGGCTGGAAATGGAGGCGAAGGAAAAGGCATTGAAAGGCCCGAAGTGTCGTTAGCCGATCTCATGGCTGCGATACAAGGAATCAGTGCCGAAGTAAGAGGAGTGAGTGTTCGAGTAGCTCAACTCGAACAAGGAAGCGCGTCCGTGGCCATGCATGGGTCCGGCGCTGGAACGAGCCAATCCACTCCGATGAAACCTGAGCTGTATGCTGAGCTTGTCCGACAACATCAGTTGACAAGTGAAGCAATTCGAAGAGAACTTAACTTGGGCAATCCCCAAGCGCAACAAAACTTGGGCAATCCCCAAGCTGGAAATCAAAACTTGGGCCTTCCCCGAGGAGAGAGGTTACCACTTCCAAGGGCCCGAAGAGACCTTGGTGCTGTAACCGAAGAGGCTGATGAAGAGGAATTTCCCGAGGACGAATATGAACGTGAGCCGCCATTCGCTCAACGAAGGCAAGCTCACCGAGGTCGTGGAAATTTCCGAGGTCGAGGCCGAGGAGCCCATGTTGAAAGAAACATTGAGCGAGAGGTTGATGATCGAAATGATGAGTATCCCGAACAGGTTCATGGTGTTCGAGATTCAAACTTGAACTGTGTCAAGATCACTATTCCACCCTTTAAAGGAACTAGTGATCCCGATGAGTATCTTGAATGGAAGCTTAAAATGGAGCGCATTTTTGAAACCAATGAGATGACCGATGAGAGAAAAGCTGCCCATGCCATTGCTTCATTCGAAGCTTATGCATCTACTTGGTGGGAATCTGACAAGAGGCATAGACGAAGGAATGACTATCCCGAAGTCACTACCTGGCCCCAGTTGATGAGAGCGATGGATGCTAAGTATTTGAGTGCCAAGTACAGACAAACTCAAATGCAAAAGTTATATGAGCTAAAACAAGGGTCCAAGTCAGTTCAAGAGTACCATGATGAATTTGAAAAGGTTCGATTGAATCTTGATCTGACCGAAGACGAGGAACAAGCCATTATCCGGTTTAAAAGTGGCTTGGCTAGGGAAGTGTCATCTCAGTTGAGACTCCACGTGTACCACACGTTGGCAGATTTGTTTGATGCTGCTACCGAAGCTGAAAAATTGGTGAAGGAAGAAAAGGCAAACCGGTATCAAGGAGTCACTACTTCTACTCCCTTGAACCAAGGAAAAGAATGGAAGAATCCTAACCAAACAAGTGCCAACGCTGTTCGAGATTCGAAGAGACCCTTCGATAAAGGTGTGACCGTTAACCAACCAAGAGAAGTGGGAGGTAAAGTTCAACTAAACTCTCCTAGTGCTTCAAATATTCAGTGTCATAAATGCAGAGGTTATGGTCACATGGCAAAAGAGTGTCCCACTCGCAAAGTTATGCTTCTGCTCTAAGATGGAACCGTCCATGAGCAAGCGAGTGACACCGAGGAGGAATTAATCGAGGAGACTGACCGAGCTGAAGGTGATGATGATCATGAGGCTGCCGAAGCTGATCATCCGGACATGTTTCTTGTGGTTCGAAGGAATTTGAGCTGCATGACTCTTGAGGAAGAGGACAACCAAAGAGAAAACCTCTTTCATGCCCGATGTCGAGTAAGGGGGAAGATGTGTTCGATGATCATTGATTCTGGTAGCTGTGCAAATGTGGTGAGCCAAACTTTGGTTTCACAAATGGGATTACCTATGATGAAGCATCCCCACCCTTACACATTACAATGGCTGAACGAGTGTGGAGAATTGAGAGTTGTCAAACAAGTGTGGATCAAGTTCAGAATCGGCGAGTATCAAGATGAAATGATATTCGATGTGGTGCCGATGCAAGCTTGCCATTTGCTATTGGGTCGACCGTGGCAATATGACCGAACAGCTGTTCACAATGGCAGATCCAACACTTACACCGTAAAGCTCGATGGGAAGAGTTTCATCCTCAAGCCCTTGTCTCCGAAGCAAGTCACCGAGGACTATAAACGGATGAAAGAACTGAAAGAAGCGGCCAAAGCTAAGCTTCCGATGGGAGCAAAATTGATGGCCGAGGAGACAAACTCACCGACCGAAGAGAAAGAGATTTGTGCAATCATGCAACCCGGTGAGACTTTACGAGGCAACGACCACGGTCAGATGATGATTTGCCTCGTGCACAAGGGTATTCTTCTAAACTCTAATGATGATTTTTCTAACAATAACCCTTTGCCTAGTGCTGTACAAAGTGTTTTGCAGGACTTCGAGGACATGTTTCCCGAGGAAATGCCAGGTGGATTACCTCCGTTGAGAGGAATCGAGCACCAAATTGACTTCGTGCCGGGGTCTCAAATCCCCAACAAACCTGCATACCGGTGTAATCCCGAAGACACCAAAGAGCTCCAAAGGCAGGTTGATGAGTTGCTGAACAAGGGCCTCGTTCGAGAGAGCTTGAGTCCTTGCGCCGTTCCAGTTATCCTTGTCCCGAAGAAAGATGGAACATGGCGAATGTGCGTTGACTGTAGAGCAGTCAACAAAATAACGATAAAGTATCGTCATCCTATCCCTCGACTAGATGACATGCTAGATGAATTAATTGGTTCTTCATGCTTTACAAAGATTGATCTCAGGTCCGGTTACCATCAGATCCGAATGAAACCCGGAGACGAGTGGAAAACCGCATTCAAGACCAAATTCGGTCTCTATGAATGGTTGGTAATGCCATTTGGCTTATCCAATGCCCCGAGCACATTCATGCGATTGATGAACCATGTGCTCAAACCGTTCATAAACAAGTTCGTTGTCGTTTATTTCGATGACATACTTGTTTATAGTCGAACCATGGATGAACATGTCGAACACCTAAGGCTTGTGCTCGAAAAGCTTCGAGAAAAGAAGTTATATGCTAACTTCAAAAAGTGTGCCTTTGGTGTCGATCGTATGGTCTTTCTAGGATTCGTTGTCAGTGCTAATGGTGTCGAAGTCGACGAATCAAAAGTCGAAGCCATCAAAGATTGGCCAACTCCAACCTCGGTATCACAAGTTCGTAGCTTCCATGGCTTAGCTAGCTTTTACCGAAGGTTTGTTCGTGACTTTAGCACCGTGGCAGCTCCTTTGACCGAGCTGGTTAAGAAAGACAATCCATTTGTGTGGGGAGAGTCCCAAGAAAGGGCTTTCCAAGAGTTGAAACGGAGGCTTTGTTCTTCCTCGTTGTTGCAACTCCCTGACTTCGGCAAAGCATTCGAAGTCGAGTGTGATGCGTCTGGAGTTGGGATCGGAGGAGTGCTGATGCAAGAATCGAAGCCGATCGCTTACTTTAGCGAAAAGCTTAAGGGTGCAACTTTGAATTATTCAACCTATGATAAAGAGTTGTATGCCCTCGTTCGAGCACTCGCCCATTAGCAGCATTATTTGTGGCCTCGAGAATTTGTAATCAAAAGCGATCATGAGTCCTTGAAGCATCTCCGAGGACAGGAGAAATTGAACCGAAGACATGCCAAATGGGTTGAATTCATTGAGAGCTTTCCCTATGTAATTCATTACAAAAAGGGAAAAGACAATGTTATGGCCGATGCGCTATCAAGGAAATTTGCCTTAGCGACCACTCTCGCCTCTAGGCTCATGGGATTTGAAAGTATCAAGTCGATGTACGAAGACGATCCCAAGCTGAAATGCGTTCGAGACGCAATCTTGAGTGGCCGAAGAGTTGAGAAATATCAGTGGCACGATGGCTACCTCTTCAAGAATGGGAGGGTTTGTGTGCCAGTGTCATCGTGGAGAGAGCTCTTAGTTCGAGAAGCTCACTCCGGTGGACTGATGGGACACTTCGGTGTCGACAAAACTCTTGGTATCTTGACCGAGCAGTTCCATTGGCCCAAAATGCGACGGGATGTGGAAAAGCTTTGCAACGCCTGTCTCGTTTGCAAGAAAGCTAAATCGAAGTCCAACCCTCATGGTTTGTACACCCCGTTACCTGTGCCTGATCGACCTTGGGTTGATATATCCATGGACTTTGTCTTGGGGTTACCGAGGTCGGGGGAGGACATGATAGCATCTTCGTTGTGGTTGATCGATTTTCAAAAATGGCTCACTTTATTCCTTGCAAGAAGTGTGATGATGCACAGCATGTAGCTACATTGTTTGTTTCTAATGTGTTGAAATTGCATGGTGTACCTCGTACTATTGTGAGTGATCGAGACACAAAATTCTTGAGTCATTTTTGGAAATGTTTGTGGGGTGCCCTCGGCACCAAGCTACTATTCTCGACGTCTCACCATCCTCAGACTGATGGACAGACCGAGGTAGTTAACCGAACCCTAGGATCTTTGCTTCGAGCAATGACCAAAGGAAAGGTTGGAAACTGGGCTGATCGTTTGCCCATGATGGAGTTTGCATACAATCGAACGGTGCATCGAATGATTAACATGACTCCGTTCGAGTGTGTGTATGGATTTAACCCTTTAATTCCACTTGATCTAACCCCATTGCCTCGAGATGTTGTTATTTATTTTGAAGGTACTCACCGAGCCAAAGCTCTGCTCGAGTTGCATGCCAAGACAAAGAAGAACCTCGAGGAAGCCTATGCAAAGGTTGCCTTGAAGAAAAACAAGGGGCGGAAAAAGTTGGAATTAAGGAAGGGAGATTGGGTTTGGGTTCACTTCCGAAAGGAACGATTCCCGAACCTAAGGAAAGGAAAATTGGCTCCTCGAGGGGATGGTCCATTTCAAGTGCTGAGCAAAATAAACAACAATGCTTATGTTATCGACCTCCCAGGTGAGTATAATGTGTCCAACACCTTCAATGTTACTGATTTAACTCCTTGTGTTGTAGGCCAAGTATCGGAGACAGAGGATGAATCGATTTCGAGGACGAAATCTTCTCAAGAAGGGGAGGATGATGCAGCCCAAAGTGCTGATCACGGACTTGATAATCAACCGAGGAGACTTCAACCGAAGGCAGTGACTGATCAACCGAGGAGGCCAATTACTCGAAGCCAAGCCAAGCTACTCCATGACATGCACATCCAGCTGGCTATGTCGGGAAGAAGCATGTGTTCGGAAGAAGAATTGCAAAGTGTTGAAACCGAGGGCTACATCTTCAAATTTGAGCCCGAGGACAAAGTTACCGAACAGCAGCTCTTGGCACCGGACGGCGCAGAGCCGAACACAACATCATGTGTTCGAAACTAAGTCAGCATCCGATGACGAATGTGTTCGAGCAGACAATCAAGAACCGAAGCCAGGCTCACCGAAGTCAAGGCTGCCGAACACATTTAAACTCAGCCCTGCGTAGCTTATTTCTATTGGTCGACTGTGACCCTTTTACTAGTTTACCCTTAGTATTTCCTATATAAACCTTGTTTCCTTTCATTGTAAGAAGCTAGTTTTTGAACATTGATGAATTGAATGAAAGTGCCGAGCACATTTCTTCTTGTCTCCGTCGTGAGCAAACCCCGGTGAGGGCTTTTATGGACTTGTGGCTTTCGGTGAATCCGATTGAACATTCCTCTTTGATCATTCAGTTTGCAAGAGGCAATGTTCTCTTGAGGATTGTTGCATAGTTAGGGTGATTCTTGTGTCCCTTTCGAAAGAAGCAATTTTTGTCTTGCTTCTATCTTTTACCTTTCTTGTTCATCTTCCGCGTTTGTGCTTAGCAACACCTTCGGGTTTGCCTTGCACCAGTCATTATTTTTCTTTTGTAAGAATAAAGAGAGAAAAGTCTAAGGGTTAAGAGGGGATTTCGTATCATGAAAGCATTGAGTTGGATTTGTGTATTGCACGTAAGGAATAATGCCTTATGACAGCATTGGATTTTGTGTCTGGAAGACAAGCAAAGGATTTTAGTTCATGTCCTTAATCCATCCTTTTGTTATACATGCCACTTCTCCAAGACTAACTATATCTTCGGCAACAAAACATAATCATTTTTCATCTTTCATTATTTTGGAATCATATCTATAGCTTGAAACAGATTGTTGAGTTAGCACCACTACTAATTACAAAGAACGCATTTTTGCATTCGAGAGTCGCGCTATTAGAATTCTTGGCTCCGCCGCATTACGAGCAGAGTTAAGCTGTGGTTTCGGAGAGGAAATGGTAACTAGAGGAATGTCAATCGAATTTAGCTGATGTGGTGGATGCTGCCAATAGAGGCAATGGTTCTAATTTCAGATAGTGCATGTACAAATTTGATCCTTACACGCTTGTGAAAATTATCACTAATCTCTGAGTTGGGGTAGGAGGGTTAAAAGACAGCCCTTTCCTCAATTCACATGCTCACTCACCATCCGAAGAGAATGAAATAATTCTCTTCTCACGCTAGAAAAGAAAAATAGAAATGATTTGGATTTTCCACCTTTGAAATCATTTTTATCCAAAGAAAAAATGCCACATAATAAGGCATGAAAGGATAAAGTAGGTGATGTGGCAAACAAGTGACAATGTCAAAAACTTGAAACCTTAATGGTCAGTCAGTTAATGGACAACAATTTTTTACGTATATACTCTCAGTAGTCAGTACTATACACGATAGTGGACGTTCAGTTGGTCATATTCTGTAGGTAAATGAATACCTCTTTGTTTTCTCTTTCAGCTCCAGTTTGGCCACTCAGCAGTTAAATCTGCTTTATGTTCCGAGGCAGTTGGTCCTTTATGTGTTTATTCATTCAACAAGATAGAATTTACAAGCGAAGCATGTGGTTGGCCAACTTTACAGAATCTACTACTTTATCTATAGGCCTTTAACCTCAAAATAATTAAGAGAACCACGGGTCAAACTGCCATAAATAAGCAAATTCTTGATCACCGGGGATAGAGGAATAAATGATAAATCAAAGACCAACTATTAGTCTAAAAATGGTTGGATAAGTTGAATGATCTTAACAGAATATAAGTCATTATGTGCCAAGTTGACCAGATGAAGTAAATGGCTCAAACTTATTCCATCGGTGAAATCATAGTAAAAGATGCATTAATCAGGATTTACAGTTGGAAAGACCTTGATTAAGAATACTTGCTCAGGAAAAAAGCATGCCAATGACATGTTTGCTCTGGGAAAGATTGGAGCAAGCCTCTGGAATTAGACAAAAGTTTCAGCAAAAATTACAATAGGCATACCTAACAGAAGATGCGATGAGCATTTTATCGTTCACCACTAGCTCCTACAGCAAAAAGGTCAGTAAAAGATGATGGTTGTTCATACTGGTCTGCGCATTTTAATGTTCACTGGAATTTCCTTGTAAGACTGGACCTTTTTAGCAGCTTGCCTTGATGGCCTACTCAGAGATGATCTTCCAAACTCTTTAGATTCAAACCGCAATGCAGTATTGGTATCTAATTCATTACTTGATACACAAAAGGAAGTTGAACCATTTTCCTGGACTAGATTAACCATTGGTGGGCATTTGTCTTCTACCTCGGAACAATCTTCATCAAGTTTCACTACTTCAGGTTTAAACCGGGCAGATTGCCGTCTTACACAGGGTCTGCAAAGACAGCATAAAGTCAATATACGCAATTTTCTGAGCAACATTAAGGTCTTTCACATCCCAGAAATTAAAGGCACATTCTACAAGTTCAAAATAGACTAACCTTTTATTTTCAGCCTTTTCCTGTGATTGAACTTGTTTAGAAGAGCCTAAACCTACATGCCACAAGTACGGAAAGATTGAGAAACAAAAGCATTTAGGCACTTCTTAACAGCAAAGATTACCTAATACACATATTATACTCACTCTTTGATTGATGCCTTCTTTTGATGTTTGCAGGTTTATCATTGTCTTCATTTCCCATAGAGGAATCCTCCACCTCCACAGACTTACTGGCTTTCACCTTCAAATGGTGACAGCAAAAGAGAAGATTAACACTAGCTCCACAACTGTTATCTAATTTTTTTTTAAAAAAAAAAAGAAAGAAAGAAAGAAAGAAAAGAATCCTTATGTACCCCATCATTCAATTGCTGGCACACTTCTTGTTTTTCCATCTCCTGATCAAAAAGAGAACTCAGTAAAAGTGAAAGAAAAGACAACTTCCTCAACAAATACATTTGCATTACCTAAACCTGAACTGACCTCTGCTTCAAGCTTTTTAGCTTTAATTAAAGCATTTGTACATCCAAGCTCATGTTGTAATGTTTTGAGCTGGTCAATAAGTAGTACTCACATTAGGTCAAGGAGAAAATCATCAATCAGATCTTAAAAGCAAACCTGTTGCAGCATCCAAGTGCTTACCCTATCTTTACCTAAATTTAATTCCTGAGAAAATACAAAAATAATATTTTGAGTAACTGGACCTGAAAGTAAATTGTTTCAAAACTTTAACTAGCTTGACTATCGGAAAGGAAAACAAACCGTGAGCCTTTGACTGTTTGATTGCGCAAGTTGATGGTTCTGTTGCTGCAATTTCTGCATATTAACTCTCATCTTCTGTATCTCAGCTCCGCTTATTTCAATTATTTTGCTATGGAGAACAAGAATCAAGGAACACTCTCACAAGCACAAAAGTGATAGTACCAATACTAACTAATTGGAAATCAACCATATGAATCCTCAATATACATTCTGCTCTATTTGGGCTCATTTCATTCCAAGAACCCCTTGCCCATTAACACAACATGCAAGTAGCAATCTAGCATGTGCCTAGGAGAGCAGGACTCGATAAGTTAAACATTAAGAAGATTGAACATATTATGATTGTTTCTACGCTGAACATCAATCTACTAAGACCCTGCTCTCTTATTGTGGACTTTATATCACCTATGTGAAACAAAACTGTAGTTAAGGCCACCTACAACAGGGACATATCACTTCTCATCTTCCATATCTCAGGTCCAGCTATTTCGATGATTCTGCTATCAAGAACACGAATCAAGGAACAGGCTCAAAAGCACAAAAGGCGATAGTACCAATATGAACTAAGAAAGCCACCTCGTTCAACACAATCAACAACACCATTGATTTCAAACCAATTGAAATCAACTCTATAACCATTCTGCTCGATTATAGCTCACTTCATTCCAAGAACCTTTTAGGCTTTTACCCATTAACACTACATGCAACTACCAATCTAGCACATGCCTAAGATAGGACTTTTGATACATTATAAATATCTAGAAACTTGAATGTATTATGATGATTTTACCCTGACCATTGATCTACCGTGATCCTCCTCTTTTAATGTGGACTTCATACCACCCGTGTAAAACTAACAAAAAGTAAAGACCACCTACAAACAAAGACAGACCTATTCCCCCAAAGGCGGAGCTATGTAGAAGCAAGGGGGTTCAACTGAATCCCCTTTTCCGGAAATTATACTATGCAAATAGTGCAAAAACAATTTTTTTTTTTTTTGGCTATATATAAGCTGTTGAATCCCTTTGATACAAGGGAAAATTCTAATGTAGTGGTAAAGGGGTTTCAAAATTTGCTCTAGTTAACATGTTCAAAGTTGAATTCCCTTGTATACATTCATAACTCTGCCACAGTTAACCCCGTCTTCCCCTCCCCACCACACACACACACACACACACACACACACACATCTCCACCCATAGCATCCATTCTGAACCTAGAGGCTCTAAATCCTGAATCCGCCTCTATCTATAAACAATTATAAGCAAAGGCCATTCCTTTACAACTAAAAGATTACTTTCTAATATGTTCAAATTTTCAATTGTGACATTCTAGTATTTCTTGTATTCCTAGTGTAAATTACTAACTCTACAACTGCTATCCCCACCCACAAGTTGGGTCTCGGGAGGGTGGCGTGTACGCAGACCTTACCCCTATCCTGGTGAGGTCGAGAGGTTGTTTCCAATAGACAAAATCTTGATCCGCCTTTATCGACAAACAATTATAAAGCAAGTGCAATTACTTCACATATAAAAAAGGATACTTTCTTTCTGCTAAAAGCTTCATCAAAGCCATATTCTCCTGTACAAATTTTCACAAAAAAGACCCAAGATTTAAGCTAAAATTCAAAAAATGTCCACTCTATACAGCACAACATTTAATTTTTTTTTTTTACCTTTTGGAGCATTTCAATGTACTCCTTTGACCCAATTGAGTTATGTTTTGACTTGTCATTTTGTAGCACGTTGCTAATATCAGCTAACTTTTTTCTTGGAGGATCCCCCATTAGTTTATTGGAAAAATGATTTAGGGTTTGATATGTTTATAAAGAGAGTAAGAAGAGGGGTGGGTAGGGGCAGCACAGCGGTGGAGGAGTTCGCCGGAGAGGTGAAAAGTGGTGGGCTAATTTTGAAATTCGGGGACCCGCTAAAGGCCTTTTGGATCTCTTGAGGATTTGAATTCTGTGGTGCCACCTGTTTAATTTTTTTTTTTTTAGTATATCAAGTCTTATTTTATTCTCAAATATAAGTGGCCGTTTGGCCATAGATTCCAAAAAATATTTGAAAAAGAGTTTTTGGAGTTGGGTTGAAAAATGGTACTTATTTGGAAGTTGAAGTTGTGTTTGGACATACATTTCATTTGAAAAAAGTAAAGTTTTGTGAGAGAAATAGTAGTTTTTTTAAAAAAAATTTGAAAAAGTGCTTTAAACCACTTTTTGGTTTTTCAAAAACTGTTTTTCAAAAAAGGTTGAAAAAGTCACAACATTTTATGGACAAACACGTTTTCAAAAAGTTTTTGAAAAAAAGGAAAAAAATTTGCATGGACAAACAGGTCCATATACTATTAGCAAGCTTGATCATAATTCAAAGATCATATAATTTATGCTTTGTTATCATAATGTAAGCTTAGTTGGTACTCCTTCTCCACTTCTATTTTTTTTATATATAATCATCTGGTATTTAGAATTTACTAATACGATTAATCGAAATCTCATAATGTAGAGTCCAAAAAAAGCGTTTTTACTAAGAATTTCTTCATTCATTGGGAACTTAGGACTTCTAATTAAAGATTATAAAATCATATTCATCCCACCATATTCGAGATGATAACCCTTATGATCATTAGATATAGGACAAAGAGACACGCTTTCAACGTATGATAGCTATCATACACTGAAATGACCAAAAATAAGCGGAAAGGGACGCAAAGGACCAAAAATCAGCCAGAATTCCAAACATCGGTGAATGACGGACTACAGCCACGACCTCCTCTTACTTTTGGAAGTTTTCTTCCCCATATGTTCTCAATTATTGAGAAAGAGGAGATTGACGAGAAACCAAAGAAGAAGGAAAACCTAGCCAAACTAAAGGGGATTGGTACCAGAAACAAGGAGGACCCAACGGCACGACGGTTGCACTTCTCTGCAAGCAACTGCTTCAGCTCCGCCAACACTTGAGGAAAATCAATCCCATATAGATCATCGCAGATGGGTAAGTCTCTAACATACATTCGTCATATAGCTCGTAATGGGAAAATTATTGTGAAAATTGACCAAGAGGATACAAAACATCAAAGAGAATACTGGAAATCGGCACTAATAGATTGTGTGTTAGGAGATAGCCCTTACGAGAAATCCATGGAAAACTATGCTGGGAATATCTGAAATTTTGTTGCAAAACCCCATATCTACAAGCATAAAGAGGTATATTTTATTTTCAAGTTTAATTCAGTAGAGGAATGTGAATCTGTGATCCAAGTTGGGCCTTACTATTTTTGTAATAAGCCCCCGATTCTACAGAAATTGGAGAACAATTTCTGCTTTAATCCAGAGTGCCTAACGACTATTCCTTTATGGGTAATGTTGTATGGGTTACCAATGGGCTATCGATTGAAGCACTTATCAAGGCTGCTAGTACCATAGCCAGACCTTTGTACACTGATAAAATCACAAAAAACTACGAGAGGATCTCATATGCTAGGATACTGGTCGAAGTGGATATATCTCAACCACTGCTGGAAGAGATGGAGCTGGATACACTAGAGGGAAGCTTTATTTGGTCGGTGGATTATGAATGGAGACCCTAATATTGTACAGGCTGTCTGAAATTTGGGTATAACAATGAATCATGCTGGAAAAACAAGCCACTAGAAAGAGAAAAGGAACCACATGAGGGTGATCATGTCCAAGAGCCAAAAAGGAAGAGAAGAAGACAGGAATAAGAATCAACAAGCTAAAGCAGAATGGCAAGTTGTAAGGCCTGTACAAAAGTAGGCAGTTGCTCCCTCTGAGGATGTTGAATTGCTGCCACAAGATAAGGTGATTCCAAAGAAGGCACAAACCTTGACTACACAACAACTTATAGAATTTGTATAAAATCCCACAACCTGAACAAAGAAGTAACCAAGTTCAGATGGAGAGACAAGTTAGACCCTCAAGCAGAAATTCAGAAACAATGTCAACTGCTATTGTTTCGACTCTTAATAGATATGAAGTTTTGGAAGAGCCAGCAGTAGTGCATGAAGAAGGGGCCACTGCTACATAGAGGAACCTACATGACAATTCTTAACCACTTTTACTACAGTTAATGCCAGGAATACAGTCCAGCAAAGTGAGGATTTGTGGAATAATTTAATACAGATAGGACAGAATGTACAAAACACTTGGCTGATTAGTGGGGATTTCAACAATGTACTGACAACTGAGGATAAAATAAGGGAGCCAATGACTCCAGCAGATATACAGGGGTTCAAGAACTGTGTGGATACATTGCAACTGACCCCTTTAAAATCCATTGGGTGCCACTTGACATGGTGCAATAAACAATAATCATCAAGTAGAGTTTATAGTAAGATTGATTGGGCATCCCTTTAAAATCCATTGGGTGCCACTTGACATGGTGCAATAAACAATAATCATCAAGTAGAGTTTATAGTAAGATTGATTGGGCATTTGGAAATTTCAACTGGATGAATTAACATGGTCATATTGAAGCTGAGTTTCTCAACCCTAGAGTATCAGACCATTCCCCAATCCTGATCCAATGCACCTCGAAAATATCCCTTCATCCAAGGCCTTTCAAGCTATATAACACTGTCCTAAACCACTCGAAATTTGAACATATAGTATCAGAAGTGTGGACACAGGAAGGGACAGATGACCCTATGAGAAGGATATGAAAGAAACTGAAGTTGTTAAGAGGCAAGCTGAAGGACCTGAATAGCTATATAGCTTCGTATAGTCAGAAAATAAAAATAGCAAAGAAAGAACTTGAAATAATAACTCAGATGGCTATTAGACCATTAGATCAGGAGATGATAGATAAGAAAAATATAAACTACTGGAACTGCAGAAATGGAGTGCAATAGAGGAGCAAGTGTTGAGACAGAAGTCTAGAGCAATATGGATAACCTGTGGGGATGCAAATACAAAATACTTTCATGCACAATGCAAAATCAGAGCTGTAATGAATAACATCGTAGCTATTTACAATGCAGCAGGTTTGAAGTTAACAGATCCAGTCCAGATTGAATAGGAATTCATATCAGAATTTAAAACCTTGATGGGAAGGAGTGTTGAGGAATTTCCATGCCCAAACTCTGAGGCAATAAAGAGAGGGTCATGCCTCAATTAGAGACAAAAAGATACATTAGTTCAACCTGTTCAAAAGGAAGAGATTGTAGCCGTTATCAAGGAAATGCCAAATGATAAAGCTCAGGGGTGGATGGCTTCCTTGTGGAGTTCTTTACAAAATGCTGGAACCTGGTCCAAGAGGACATCATCAATGCAGTTCAATAATTTTTTACAACTAGGAAAATGCATAAAGCCATAAATGGTACTGCAATCACCTTGGTGCCAAAGATACCCAATCCCTCCTATATGTGAAAGATTACGGACCTATTGCCTATTGCACTACCATATACAAGATCATAGCTAAAGTGATGACCAATAGGATAAAAGGAGTTATTGAGGAGATAATTGGACAATCACAATCAGCTTTCATCCAAGGGAGGAGTATACAAGATAACATCATGTTCAGTCATGAAATATTCAAAGGATACACCAGGAAGGGGCTTTCACCGAGATATGTTTTGAAGCTGGATCTTAGGAAAGCTTATGATACACTTTAATGGAGCTTTCTACTGATAGTACTGTCAGACGTGGGCTTCCCTTATAAATTCATAAAATGGGTGAAAAAGTGTATCTCAACAGTCTCTTAGTCATTAGTATTGAATGGTGGTTTTGCACAGCCTTTTGAAGGAAAGAGAAGGCTAAGACAAGGTGACCCAATGTCACCTTACATGTTTGTCATTACAATGGGATACCTCCAGAGACAGATGGATCAACTTGCATTGAATAAGAATTTTAATTTTCATCCAGGTGTAGAAAATTAGGTATAACACACATATGCTTTGCAGATGATCTACTGACGTTCTGCAGAGCTGATGAGGAGTTTGTCAGGATGTTACATGCCACCTTTATGAAGTTTTCCAAAGCTTCAGGGTTATAGGCAAATGTAGAGAAAAGTTCCATCTATATGACAGGTATGCAAAGTTAGGTGAGCTAGGCTATACAACAGACGTTGGGCTATTCTGAGGGAAGGTTGCATTTTATGTGCCTGGGAGTACCCTTGGCTACATAAACGCTCTCTATAAATCAATACCTCCCTTTGATAGAGAGGATTACAGAAAAGATAAACTGCTGGTCATCCAGGATGCTCTCTTACGCAGGCAGAATTTAAATGATTAAGGTTATGGTCTTTGGAATGCAAACCTACTGGGCACAGATCTTTGTCCTCCCTAAGAAACTTATAAAAAGTTATGGAAGATCTTTGTAGATCCTTCTTGTGGTCTGGTACCTCAACAATATCTAAGAAAGCACTTGTGGCTTGGGATAAAATCTGTCAGCCATTAGTAGGTGGGGGCTTAAATGCGATAAATCTTGCATTGTGGAATAAAGCTGCTATCCTAAAGCAATTATAGGCCATTGAGAATAAGAAGGATTTTTTATGGATCAAATGGGTACATAATTATTACTTAATGAGACAAGATGTGAAACTTGTACCATGCCTAGGAATACATCCTGGGTAGTAAGAAAGATAATAGGAGCTAGAGTAGAGCTAATAGAGGACAATTCCCTTACTGGAGGATTTACCAGTAGGCTGACTCAAATGCTAGATCCTAGTGGGGAGTTTGTTGTCAAAAGAATGTATCTGCACATGCTGGCTCAATACCTAAAGGTGCACTGGAGAAGGCTAGTACTTCAACAAGCAATACATCCGAGGCATAAATTTATACTATGGTTAGCCATTCAATAAATGCTAGCTACTGTAGACATATTACAACGGTTTGGTATCAATGTACCACTGGAATGTGCATACTGTGGAAATGTTGTTTATACCTTTGACCATTTGTTTTTCCAATGCTCAATCACAAATACTTTATGGACCAGAATAAAGAAATGGATGGATATACATAGAAATAATGGTGACTGGCAGAGTGAGCTGGAGTGGATATGTAATGAAGCTAGGGGCAGAGCTGGATCAAGACAAGTTCTCAGTTGTGTATTCGCAATGGTGGTATATCTGATCTGGAGAGAGATGAACTTGATTAGATTTTAGTAGCATACTTATAGCTAAGATAGAGTGTGCAGAGAAATTAGTTTGCATATTCACATCCGAGGCCATAAAAACAGGAGATGGAAGCAAATACTACAGTTGTTGAATACTATGCCTTAGAGTAGTGTAGATTGGTTTTTACTCTTACTATCTGTAATGTTACTTCTTTACTTAGCATAGACTATATTAATAGCAAACTATATACTTAGTCAAAATATAGGATTAGTGGGTGGCAGCTCCCACTATTATGTATTGAACTTGGTTTTGAAATGAAATTGAATGATGTTTACCTAAAAAAAAAAAAGACACACTCTCGATTTTAACATTACCTTTTTCTCTTAAATAAATTTTATAGTTAGATGAATGTTAAATGATGGACATGATATTTTCTTCTTATAAAAGTTGACGCTCACTTTTAAAAGCGAGTCATGTTGTGGCAGTGCACATCTAGCTCCATTATTGAGCTAGTCATTCATTAGAGGCAACTGACCTACCATATAAGAAGTTAAGAATACCCTGTAAAAATGATCAAGAAAGATTTTTCCTTTATCCTTCTAACTTTTTCATCCATATTACAGAAAATCAAGTACTAAAAATAGTATATGGATAATAGTTTACTTAGAAACAAATATTTTTTCAACCTGAGCTATTATATATGATCTCATCTTACACAAAGGTTCAACATATAACTAAGTAAAATCAAAAGAACACGCAGATCGTCTCAAAACCTAAAGCTGATTTCACTAGATTTTTTAAGATTCAAGATGTTGTTTTAAGACAGAAGGCAAGAGTCAAATGGTTATCAGAAGAAGACACCAATTCTGTATTTTTTATTGTGTTATTAAGGATAGAAGAAAGAGGCTTAATATTTAAAAAATCAAAGTTTGAAATGACAATTGGGTGGAAGGAACCAATGAAATTTTACGTGCAACAGTAAACCTTTTTCAACAACTTCCCAGTGCAGAATATGGTAATATGGAGTCTAGTCTTCTTGATGAGGTAATAAGTTCTATCACTAAGGTGGATAATCAAATGTTAACTACAATTTATCCATGCAAGAGATTAAAAGTAGTGTATTCAGCATAAATCCAGATAGTGCTTCAGGTCCAGATGGTCTAAGTAAAAAATTTTATCAAAGTGCAAGGTCTATTTGTCTGTATAAAGTAGTGGTAGCTTTCTTTTGTGGAGCTGAAATGCCCAGGTTCTTTACTCATACCTGTTTAGAAATGCTTCCTAAGGTAGAGTTTCCCCAAAGCTTTTCTGATATAAGGCCTATTAATCTGTGTAAAGTTTCAAGAAAAATCATTTCCAAAATCTTGAATTCAAGACTAAGTGGGCTTTTGCCTAGAATCATCTCCCAGAATCTAAGTGGCTTTATTAAAGGAAGATCTATAACAAAGAACATATTATTGGCTCAAGAAATTGTGAATGAAATTAGGAAACCAATAAGGGGAGGTAATGTGATGCTTAAACTTGATATGACTAAGGCTTATGGTAAGGTTTTTTGGCTCTTTTTGTGCCTTATGCTAACGAAGATGGGCTATGCAGAAGTTTGGATTGACCTAATCTTCAGAAATATATTAAATTACTGGTATTCCCTAATTGTAAATGGCAGTAGGTATGGTCTTTTCAAGTCAAGCAAGGTCTTGAGATAAAGGGATCCCCTTTCCCTTTCTCACTTCATTCTTAGTGCTTAACTTCTCTCTGTGATGCTGAATGCACTGAAAGAAAGTAACAGATACAAAGATTTCTACATGAACAACATAGGACCTCAGATAAATCACTTGGAATTTGCAAATGACACCATTCTATTTTATAATGGAGGAAAGGAAACTCTGCAGCTCATCCTAGTGGCCTCAAGGGTTAATAAAGCAAAGTGCAGTTTCTCCCTTAAGCCCAATGCTTCTCAAATGACTACCAACAGAGTAACAGTTATCACTGGGATGTGATGTGAAAATTTCCCCATAAGTATCTTGGTTGTCCTTTCTACTCAAGCAGAATGAAACTGGTAATCTTTTCAGACATGGTGACCAGAGTTGTGAATATATTGAAAATGTGGCATTTGAAGTATATTTCTCCTGGAGGGAGGGCGGTTCTAATCAAGCATGTGTTTATAGCTCTTAACATTCACATGCTCTCAACACTTCATCCTACAAATGGTACCCTGGACATAATTGAAAAGTTCTTAGCCAGATTTTTTTGGTCTGGCCTGGAAAACAATATCAGATGCCATTGGGTAGCTTGGTCTAAACTACGTCTTCCATATGATGAAGGAGGGGTCTGTTTTAAGAGAACTGAAGATGTTTGCAAGGTATTTACAGCTGAACAGTAGTGGACTCTAAGAACAACTAATTCACTTTGGGCACAGTTTGTTAAGGTGAAATACTGCTAAGACTTTCATCCACATTTCAAATAGTGGCTACCTGTTCAATCTCACAACTAGAAGGCTATGTGTGATATGAAGTTAGAGGTCGAGAGAAATATTGTGTAGAAGATTGGTGAAGGAAATGTAAGCTTTTGGTATGACAACTGGTCCAATCTTGGACCCTTATGTAATAAATTGGAAGAGGGAGTTGAGTATGATGAAACTTGTTTAAAAGATATTTTCATAAATGATCAATTAGAATGATCTCAGCTGCTGATAGAACCTCAGAATTAGTGAGCTTCTTGCAAATTTCCTTTGTTCAGAATGTAGAGGGCATTCCAGTATGGTCTGCTTCAGCATCTGGTGTTTTCACAATGCCATCAACTTGAAATCTCTTAAGCTAAAAGAAAAATATCTAACCCTTTGACTCTATGATCTAGCACAAGGATGTACCATTTGAAATGGCCTTTCTAATGCGGAGGGTTTTCCATAAGAAAATCTCAACAGATGATAGAATCAATGCATTTGGTTTTAATGTGGTGTCCAGATGTTCTTACTGTCCAGATGTGGTTGTATGTTGGTCTAGACCTCTCTTATTGTTTGTTAAAGTTAATAGTGATGGGAGTTGTATCAATGGGTAATGTACTAAGGGAGGAGTGGTAAGAGATAGCAGAGGCAAGTTACTGATGGCTTATGCCCTTTCATTGAGCAAAGGAACAAGCAACTGGGCAGAGGCCTTTCCATTGAGCAAAGGAACAAGCAACTGGGCTGAGGCTAGTGCTCTTTTTTTAAATTGAAATGGTGTATTCAAGCAGGGCACTCTTTAATCATTGGGGAAGCAGATTCAATTCTGTTACATAATTGTATATAAGGGAAGTGGACTACTCCATGGAGAATAGAAAAAATTGTAAATGAGATCGAACACTTAGTTAAAGATCATGGCTTAATTATCAAACATTATTTCAGAGAGGCCAATAGAGTTGCAGATAAACTGGCGGCTCTAAGTCATAGACTGGAACAAGTACATCGATATACTAACTTTAACTAAATGCCAAGATATTTCAAAGGATTAATGAATGCAGATATATGTTAAATGTCTTCTTTCAGAGTCAAGAAGAGAAGGCCAAGCTCTTTCATATTTAATCCACCTTGAAGATTATCTTAGCTTATTACCATTGTTTACCAATGTAAACAAATATAGCCTAGTATAGAACCTGTTTATGCCTAACATTGTACGTCTAGGTTAACCAATTAATTTTATGAATGGCTCACAAACAATATAGTAAAATACAATGGAAAAGTAAGTAAATAGAGAGAAAAATAATAGACAAGAAAGTAAAGAGTCTTATTCCTTGAGAATAGCCAGATTCAGTGGTGAATCATTTAATGTACAATACAATATAAGGACAGGGATTTATAGTAAAGATTACCCAGTCCTAATTATGGTAAAATACAAAGACTAATAAAGGCGATGGGCCTGTAAACTCAAGGCGGTGGTGTATACAAAATCCTAACTAGGAGACTGTAAACCTAAGGCGATGTATGCCTTGCGTTCTACGCCCGTACTGCCTGAATGGTCGTAACTCGTAGAACAGACGTGCATCCTCTATGCTCGATGACTTGTAGGATAAGTCTAGTCTCACCATATGGACTCGTATCCCCGTAATAATAGGAGGCTTATTTTTGCGCACACAGTCAGTCCCCCCACTTACTGAGTGCTGATGCAAGCAACCAGGAAGTCAAAGCGGTGTACAGGACGGATGAGAAAAATATCTCATTGACTCCTTGAAACTCGCAGTCTCTTTGACCAAGAATGATGCTAATTTATTCGAGAACTCTGTGTGTCTTCATTTGATTGGTTGATGTTGATTCTATGTACCTTTCTAAGAATGCTTTTTGCTGCACTGAATCCTTTCATATCTCAAGTCATAATTAAGCTTGACCGTCTAATAATATGTTCTTATCTCTTCTAGACTATAATTAGGGGCTTTGTGATAGTGGTGGAATCACAAATCTTCTTCAGAAAAATACTTCATCTTCTTTAAAGTTCCTTATGAAAGAATGACTCTTCTATCTTTAAAATATTTGCCTTTGATCCTGGTTTGATATTCCCAGAAAAACTCCTTTGTTCAAATGGATGGTACATGGAAAAACTGTAGGAAACAGATCATCTGCAGCTGTCTTTCTCTTTTCCTTCATCCATGAATGGACGAACGGAGTCCCCCGAGTCATGAAGTTTGATCGGGATTCTAATGACGTTCTTCGGAATGTCTTCATTATGGCATGCGCACTGATTATGATGTGCTCTTCTTCTAATACAGTGGTTGATGTGATATTCTTTTTGCCATGCGGGGTCAGGATACTTGGCCCTTTCAACTGTCATGAGGCTTCTCCGCCAGGATATTTCTGGCATTCGGGTAGCTTCTTTGATGGTTTAGGGTTGAAGCCCACATGTTTGGCTCCGTTCCATAGTAGGCAAGAGGATATAGCTTCGAGCCATGGGTGGAATAATGAGTTACCAAGCTCTAACTCTGTTTGTGGTTCAAGGATGTCTCTTGGTTCGGCTGGTTCGGTAGTATTGCTGTTGCAACACCTCATCGGCCGCTGGCTGTGGAATACTCAGGGGAAGAGGCTCAAGCCTTCCCATCTTCGATGGGCTCCCAATTATGCTTGAAGATCTGCAGCCCTCCTGTTTGACCACCAGGGGCCGAAGCAGATCTTCTAGTTTCTTTTCGAGTTCAGTGGACGAAATGGTGGAAGGATGCGTCCGTGTTCAGACGCTTCTGAGGACTCTTGCTTTGATTAGGGTATCCGGGTCTTAGTCACTTCAGGGGCTATGCGCCGAAGGTTGCTCGAGCTGACATATCCCTTGATGCCGGGAGAACTTCAAACTGCTTAGCTGCTTGTAGCTACAATCCAGATGAAGGATCTTCAGCCGTGCAGATTTTGAGAAGTTTGTAGTTTTTCCTTTTTAGTTTTTTAGAATACATGTACTAAATAGTGTTGTATTAAAAAAGGACTTAATTTTATATTATGAGCCTACGGGTTGTTCGTTATTAATGAAACGAATGTCCACTAATATTTTTATGCGTACTTGTGTAGTTTAAGAAGCATGTTTTGTGTGCCTTTCTGGGCTAGTATCTTTAAAAGACGGGCGTGTGCACTGAGGGGCACTTCATTTGCATCAGTAATTGACTCCTTATATTACGCTTGTGACGGCTGTTTTGCGCTCACAATGAGACGACTTTAGCCCGTATGGGAATGAACCATTTTTGTGTTCTTAAATAAAATATCGTTACTTGTTTACTCGAGTATTTTAAGACTTTATGGCACTATGTGGGTGGGCGTCCCCACCGGCATGTAGGTGCAATTTGTTGAATTGACAAGTTCAACTTATGAATAATGCCTGGTGGCTGAGTTAGACGTGGTCTAGCTCTAAGCGAGTAGTTTACCCTACTTTTTGTAGCGAAAAGTGAGCGTATTACTTCAACTTAGGTCTGCCCGGGGCTATGAATAGTTGGATCTTAGATAGATTTGAATTTTAATTGTAAAACTGAGTAGGTAAAATAGTAGTTTTATTGATAAATAGAGGTGCAGAGCCTGAACTATTGTGTAACATAACTGATGAGTATGTAAATACTGCGATCAAAATTAAAAGAAACTAAAAACTTAATTAAAGTAAATACTGAGGGGGATTGTACTTCCATCATTGAACGAAGGTATCTGCCAGGGCTCCCTTTTCGGAGGGTGCTGAGCCTCGAGATGTAAACTGTGGACCACTGACAATTCGATGGTATAAATCTCCGTTGATTAAACAATAATATGAACTGCCTGCCTCCGCAGCTGTCTGCTTTCTGACTTATTTTCGGGGAGTATTCCCTTGTCCAAGTAGTTAATCAGTGCATAACGTTTTTTTGAGGCAGAACTCGTGCTTGGAACTTCAAGGTTTATAAGGTCCGTGGGGATCAGCTCAATCACTACCTGCTGGTCGTCTAAATCAATGTGTGAATCCTCGGGGACTTCGTCCTTATTTGAGCTTTCCTCCTTATAGACAAACTCCTATTTGTGAAATTTTTTCAAAGGTGCTTTAATTTTCCCTTGCCGACCTGGCGCATAGATGTCTTTCGTGGTAAAAACCTCATTCGCTCGACTAACCACTAACTGGGAACTACTGAAGAGGCTGACCTCTCTGGCCCACAGTATGTAGGCTAAGTCAAGAGCGTGAGTTATGGCTTCATATTCTGCTTAGATGCTTAGAACTTTCGTGGCCTTGGAGAAGACCTTTCTGGTGGGTGTCTTGATCCATAAATCGAGGTTGGCTTCTTCTCCTTTGAGATCCACGTCCTACGGATTCCCTAGTGCCTAGGCTCGATTGTCCCTACATTTTGTATTGATTCCTCTGCCTTTGGTGGTAATTCTTCCACAAAATCTGAGGTAAAACCTTCTAAAGCCTTTTGAGAAATGCTTTATCGTATTCTCCCAGTTCTTCAGCCCATTATGCCAACCCTTTTGAGAGCCCGGGTCTGGACAAAATGGCCTGTAATGGTACAGAAGAAATCACACTAACGGTATGGATGAGAAAATACGAACGCAACTCCTGAGTTTTTATGACCACAACCGAAATAAAGTGAACATGTAGAGGTAGAAGCCCATCCGGGTACGAAAGTCCTTTGCTGGTATACTCTATGAGAAGCTGTCTCCCATCTTCTTCTCGTGCGAGCACTGCACTCCATGCTACATCTGAAATTGAAACATACAACAACAGGTGTTCTGCCTGGATTGGCTCGGTGGTTGTCGAAAGCTGCAAGAGTTGCACCGTTACCTGGGCCAATACCAAGTAGCAGTGTATCAGCCAAAAATGGTCCTTCGTGCTTTACCAATACCTCGGTGAGCTGGTACCATAGCTCTGCTGCCTTAGGGATTAGTTGGCTCATCTATGACAGCCTCTCCCTTAGCTCACTGATCTCTATTCTAGCCTTACGCTCCATAGTCTCGTACCAGAAGAATTCCTCATCAATCATATTTACCTCAGCTATCGGCCTTTTATTGTGTCCTTTATTGGATATTGGATAGCCTCCAGGCAAAGATCGCTCACTCCGTAAGTCATTAATCTAGTGAAAAGTAGGGTATTTGAAAACTTGATGGAGTGTTGAGGTTACTGCCATTACACTGTGTATCCAGGGCCGTCTCAGGATGACATCATATGCCATATTACAGGTGAGTACCTGGAAAGAGGTTATGCTCGTCACGCCCGGGATATGAACTGGTATAGCTAATTCTCCAATAGGTTCCTCGTGGAGGCCATTGAAGCCGATTATCCTACGAAGGCTCGGGATCATCTGATCGTCTCGACCTAACTTCTGTAATACCTCCCTCCAAATAATGTTCACATTACTTCCTGGGTCAACCAAAGCTTGTTTGATCTGAAGGTTTGATACCCTTATGGGGATGATGAGAGCGTCTTGATGCCCTTCTTCGTCTTCCGGGCTGAATGTAATAGGCCTAGTGAACGACCCTAGCCTTTCAGTTCCCCAGGCCGTGATAGGTCCCGGGGTCGCAAAGATCGCGTTGATGTTCTGCTTGTCCCTAGAGTCCAGTGCTCTCGACCGCCTTGATCCTTCTTCAAGAAAATCCTTTAGGTGTCCCTCCTTTAGTAGATGCTCGGTTTCTAACATCAGGGACTTACAGTCGACTGTGACATGGTCGTTTCTAAGATGGAAGTCACAGTAGGTCGTTGTATTCCTCCCGGTTGATCTTTTTGCAGTGGGCGGCCACAGTACTTTTGGCCATAGTTTGCCAAAGTGATTGGCAACCAGTTCCACTGCAAGGACTCGCAAACCAAAATCTCAGAAGCTACAGGGCTCGGTTCGTTTCTCTTGGGACCCAGGTGCTCCCCTGCTTTGCCGTTCCTGCTTAGCTCTATGTCTTTCCTTTTACTCTTCTTCCGTCCCTTTCCCTCTCTAAGTATAGACTTCCTGCTCGCTTTTTTCGCAACTTCGGGGTTCTGAGAATGTTCTGGTTCTAGGCAAAGTTTTTTAGTGTACCTCTTATGTAGGGCACTCCATGTTGACACAGGATGTTGAGTTAGACTCCACTGCAACTCCCTAGTGGCTAGCGACCCTTTGGAATTCAAGCTCTTGCCAAAGGTTACCACAGCAATATTGTCGGGAATTGGACGAAGCTCCATGCATCTCGTCTAGAACCTTTCAAGGTAGTCTTTCAACAACTCGTCGTCATGCTGCCGAATCTCAAAGATGTCCTCCATACGCTTCTCTCACTTACGGATGCCAGAATGCGCTTTCTTGAACAAATCTTGCATCTGGGTGAATGACTCGATGGAGCCCATTTGTAGTTGAGTGTACCAAGCAAGTGCACCTTTAATTAAGGTCGAGCCAAACCTCTTAACCAGAGATGACTGGATTTCTTCCTCTAAGATTTCGTTGCTTTTGACGGCTGTATAGTATGCAGCAATATGCTCGTCCAGATCCGTCGTCCCCATAATACTTTAAATTATCTGGCATGCGGAAGTGCTTTGGTACGTGGGTTGGTGCAGCGCTTGCTTTGTATGCATGTTTATAAAAATTTTGCTCATCTACGATGGTAACCTGAGGTGGTGCACCCGGTACATTACCAATTCGATCGTAGATGGCCTTCATCTTCTTTAGAATGTCCTGAATAACAGGTGTTCCTTTGAGGTCTTGATTATTGACTATTGTTGAACCTCCATAAACGGCGTCCATGTTGAGTCTACGGTTAGGAGCGGACATCTGTGTATCATTCATGGGCACTGGTCCTCGCAGGGATGCTGGCCTCTGAGACGATCCAGCAAACATTGCTCCTAACTTTTAAGATATGCCCTCGACTATGTTAACCGAGTTCTGCTCTGCCCGTTCTGACAGGGTTTTGAGGAGATTCACAAGAAAACCTCTAAACTCAGAATTACCTTCGCGTGATTGATCACCTTCGCCGTCGCTGGACACATGGACTGGCTCCTTGGTGGGATCCTTTGGCTGCACGCTGGGATTTCTAGGATCCTGTACGAATTCGTCCACTGCATTGGCAGTGATCTTTGGGGTGTTGTCTTTGTCGTCTGGCATGACTGTGTCTTGTCCTTATAGAATAACTACGATTGTGTGGGCCCCATGGTGGGAGCCAAACTATTTATGCCTAAAATTGTACGCCTAGGTTAAACAATTAATTTTATGAATGGGTCAGAAGAAATAAAGTAAAACATGATGGAAAAGTAAGTAAATAGAGAGAAAATTAATAGACATTGTGTTGGCCTAAATCGGGATAGGGCAACAAATCGAATTTGTATTGGGTTTAACTGGTAATTTTCTTATATCAAAGTGATGCTCAAGCTGAGGTTGAATTCAAACTAGATAAAGGCTTAGAAAAGTAAACGAGACAATGAATAAACAGAACGATAAACGAGGCAGCGAATAAAAGTATAAGTTGACTATCGTATTTCTTGTCCCTTGTTTGTTTACAAATGAATCCTATTTGTAATAAGGGGAAAGAATGACGTTATAAATATCATAACTGTGCTTTTATGGCCATTAATCCACGTTTGATCATGGTTGACTCACGATCTTCCCCTTAAATGCTGGTGCAATGGTCGACGGTTACAAAGACCAGGTCTCATTTGACGAGGCATTTCTTCTGCTCGGGGCTAATGCTGTTGTGGTGGTTCCCCCAAGCGCGACGCTTCGAGCTCGGCACTCCTTGTTTCCTGAGATGATTTCTCGAGGGAAGAGTCATGCTACCTCTCCTCGCGAGTTTATCTCATAGAGTGGGCTCGTGCCGGGTTGCGGGACCCTACTCGAGATCTCGGTGATTTTTCATCCAATACAGATAGTCCCCCCACTCCTTGAGTGGTTGTCAAATCTGCTAAGGAGTGGAATTAATTTTTGGGCGGGAGATCGACGTGGCTGTTTTTGCGCCGTGAATTTTGAAAACGACGGTTGTCACTCCATATTTCCATCAATCATGCGTGGCGATTACTAATTGGGAACTTTTTCTTGTTTTATCTTCCCCATGCAATTGTAATCATGGTGCTTGAGCCTATATATAGTTGAGCCTAGACTTCTTCTTTTCCATATTTCTTCTTGCTCTCAACAATAAAAATCCTTGAATCTTCTCCCTTTTACAGCCTAGAAAGTTTTGATAAAATGACTCAACAGAATTCACCAAGCTCTTCACCTTCCTTTGTTGATACCATGATCGTTGGTGGGGAATTAGTTAATGATCCTGAATCGTTGAATGTAATTGTTCTCCCTAATTTTAACATGGAGGATCTTTGTGGTACCAGTGGCGTGGTTCAAGAACAACGCCCAGCAATGGCTGAAACTGCCGAAGCAGTTGTGCTGGAGGACGAGGACGTTACCATGAAGGATGTTGGTGATGATGGACCTCTCTCAGACAACCTTGAGCTTAAGCCTCATCATGTTATTCCTCCAAAATCGACCTCTCGAAGGATTTCGGTATGCAGCTTCAAATTGAGTTGGAGGTTAGGAGGAAAAGGAATATCCCCGTAGGCGATACGCCGAGTCTGATTACTTAGACGAATATTCATCTGGTTCGTTCTGATTGCAATTGGGGCCCCGAGGTGAGGGTTGGTATCCCTGCCCCCGAGAGCTGAGTGTGCGATCGAGTTAAGGGGCGCTCTTTCATTTTCACTTACCCCTTTACAATTGTTTTTTCTCTTTCTATCCCCGAGGTGTTGGACAGTTTTTGCCATCCCTACCAGTTATGTATAGCCCAAATTGGCCCTGAGGTGTGGAGGCACGTCCAATGCCTCGAATTTTTGAGCAAATTAGCCGGGGTCCCTTTCACCCTTGATCACCTTTTGTACCTACTTTTCCCCACCCTTCATAAGGATGGAGTTGTTCAGCTTAACAAGCGAGGCTCGTACTCACTGGTCAAGAAGAGTAAGGATCTCGAGGACCGTGGGTGGAATGAGCGCTTCGTCCTTCTGCCTACAGATCTTCTATCTTCGAAGCCCGACTTCTCCGAGCGGTAGAATCGAGCACGTGAGTGTTTCTTTCTTTGTTTATTTTTGCTTCACTTTTTCCTTTTTTGACTCTTCATTCCCGTCTTTTTAGCCGAGGCGATCCCAATTGTTCGTCCGAAGAATTTGACTCAATGGGTTCAGGCTATTATCGATGCCAAGCCTGGGCCAGAGAGTCGTGGATGGTTTTGGCCGCTTTGAATGAAAATCAATGGGCATGCAAATGGTATGGTGAGTTATTATTTCAACCAATTTTTAATCTGGTCTAGATTATTTCGAGGCCCTGTGTCTCGACATTTCACTGTTTCTTCTTTGTCATAGGACTCCCCAAGAGGGCGATCACCACCCCGAAGGAGAAAAAGCGAAATAAGGAGAGAAAGGATAAGAAGGATGAAGTTCCCGAGGTTAGAGATGCTTTAAGTGCCCTTCAAGATTTGATTGGGAATCTTTCAAAGGGAAAAAGGGGAAAAGGGAAAGAGGAGGAGAAGAAAGAGATAGCCCCCGAGGGGTCACCGGACCTTGGGGCCAAAACAGGTCGAGTATCTTTCCTCCTGATTTTACCTTTCATTTTATTTTTCTGTCAATCACTCTCTCTCTTTTTCCTTTTAGTTTTGAAAAAGAAGGAGTTGTCCTCGGGGAAAACTCCAGAAGCAAAATAGGCTAGATTAGAGCCTGTCCCTTTTCCCAAGCTTACTCCTACGAGCAAAAAGAAGTCAGGAAGAGTTTTCGGTTCTTTCTACTCATGAGCCTAAACTGGTTCAAGTTGCTGATAAATACATGAGGGGAATTCAACCTCTCGAATGGGAGATAAGACTCCTCGAGCTGCTTCCGAGCCTTCTCTTGATGCATCTTCTTGGAGACAGTTCTGTTACATTGAGATTCCTTCTGAGCTCTGTCTTTTAGATGGCGATATCCAGGTCCTGATCAGCCTCTGCGGGCTCTTGGGCCCTAAGGAACGCGATCGCCTTAAAGAGTCCCACATTTCTGATTTGATGGCTGATGCTGCTCAGCATGCCATTCATGTACATTCCTTTTAGTTTTTTCTTTTTTAGCTCTGCATTTGCTTCCTTTCCTGATTCTTTGGATTTTTTCTTCACAGTGTTACATCAATTCCATCAGGGCCGCCGAGATGAAAATCTTTTGAAGTTGAAGACAGGATGGAGGCAAGAGCGAGCAGGTATGGAGGCCTAGATGAGTGGCCTTTAGAAATAGCTATTGAATGCGAAGCTCGAGTTGGACCAAGCTAAAAACATTGCCAATAAATCTAACTTCGAGATAATCAAAGCCCTTGAGGTTAAATCTATTGTTGAGGAGAGGATGGCCCATTTAAAAGAACTTTGTGGTGCCGAGCTGAAGAGGGTGAGAACCGAGGCTCAATCAGCTATTAGCGAGAGGGCCAAGAAATTTCATGCTGACTTGAAGCAAAAAATGCTTAAGATGAACGAAATGGTTGGGGAGAAAGAGCATCTGGCCAAGGAAAAAGATCAGCTCGAAAATGAGATTAAGTTTTTGAGGAGCAAGGTTGATTCTTTCTCTTCGAGGCGAGGAATGAGGAGGACTCAGGCCAAAGTTGACAAGAACTGGACCGTTATTCAAACGAGGTTGAAGACTCTGAAGGAATGTCACGGCGGGGTTGACATTAATGCCGAGATCACCAAGGCCGAGAGCGATGCTGCCGTGGCCCAAAAGCTGATGGAAAATCTCCCTTCGAGCAGCGAGAGCTCAGACGAGGGAGGTGACGACTTCGAAGCAGAGGCTTAGAGTAGTGTTTTGTTTTGTTTCTTTTTCGTTTATGTTAGGCCTCCATGCTGCTTATTTTGTAAATATTTAGGCCCCTGAGCCCTCTTATTAATGGAAATTCCCTTTGTGGATGTGTTGAATTTGCTTGCAAGACTTTTGGTATTTTTCATTGTTTCGAGCTAGCTTAGGACGACGTCTCGCCCTCGAGCCGTAGGCTTCAACTTATACACATCAAATGACAATAAAGAGATGGTGAATCAAAGTTTATTTCATTGATCGGATGTGTCTGCATGCCTTTATTACAATAAATGCCTGGTTATAATAGGACTTAGATGAAAAAGCTATGAGATCAGAATAGCATGAGCTTATTTGAGCAAATCTCCAAGGGTGATCCTTGATGAGGTGATTGCTCATTTCTCGAGGGCTTTGCCTGGTGAAGTCCTCAGTTGCCGAGTCTTCGTTTGTCATCATTTCCTTGGCCCGATCGGGGCGACTGTACTCTTCATTGCAATCGAATAACATTCTCGTGTTATTCGTTGTTCTCCTCGGAGGGATCTTACTCCCCATGGGGTTGGAAACTTGATCACTTGATGTAGGGTTGATAACACAGCCTCCATTTCGTGGATCCAAGGCCTTCCAAGAATGACGTTGTAGGTCATGTCCTCGGCCATCACTTGGAAAGTGGTTTGCTTATTTACCCCATCTGCAGTAGTTGTGAGGGTTATTTCTCCCAAAGTCTTTTAAGTGGAATTGTTGAATCCTGTTAATATGGTTGCCTTCGGGACGACTAGGTCCTTCAACCACATCTTCTTGATTGCTCCATAGTTGATGATGTTCACCGAGCTGCCAGGATCAACTAGAGCTCGTTTGACATCACAATCACTGATCCTGAGTGTGATCACTAGTACGTCATGATGGGGGAACATCATCATATCGCAATATTCTTTGCTGAACACCATCTCTTTACCTGATTCACCAACTCTTGTTCTCTTCTCTGTGGTACTGGATGATTTCTCAATTTTCTTTGCAGCAGCAAAATTTATCCCGTTTACCTCCGAGCCCCTAGTGATGACATTCACTACTCTCTTTGGCGACTGTGCTCGAAGTGGTTGCTCTTCTCTTCTATTCTTTGAGTAGTTGTGTTTTCCTTTGTCAGTCAGATATTCTGCTAACACTCCCCTTTTGAGAAGATACGCCACCTCGAGACGCAATGCTTTGCAATCCTCTATTGCGTGCCCATAATTCATGTGGAATTCAAAATGTTGAGTTTGGTTTCTTTTGCTCGGGGGTGTTCTCATGTCTTTGGGTAATCTTACACCTTGGTCAATCATCCCTTTGATCGCATTTACCACCTCAGAAGTTGATATGTTGAAATTGTACTCAGAAATTCGAGGCAAATATTTCTCCTTAGATACTAGAGATGGGCTCGAAGATTTTTTATTGGAGGATGATCCAAGTTTTCCTCCAAGTCTCTGGCTCACGTGTTGATGCCCTCTGAAGCATTGACTTACGTGATGCTTTTGAGCTCCGTGGTACGGTTCATATCGAACTTTCAAGTTCCCTCGTGGCGTATCGGCGCATCGAGAAGACTCAGATCGACCTCGGTAGGAATGACCCCGTCCTGTCCTTCTCCACTCTGCTTCCTTGAGCGTGATCTTTGCTGTGGCTCGGTCGTGTAATTCATCCCAAGTTCGAGCTTTTCACTGCTGGAGCTCTTTCTTTAACTTGGTCGCAGCCTCTGAATTACCCACATTAAGGTTCTTTTCGAAAGCCATGACTGCCAAACTGTCATCTATCTTTGGCAGGTCCCTTCTCTCGGCCTAAAAGTGCTCGAGGAAGTCCTTGATGGGTTCGAGGTACCATTGTTTTACGTCGAAGATATCTTCCTTTCTCTTGAGGATCTTTTGGGCCCCAGTGTGAGCTTTGATGAACATATCAGCCAATTCATCGAAGCGGGAAATGGACTCGGAGGGGAGGATCTCTTGAGCATGTACCACTTTGGGATGGGCGCTGGAATGGCTTCAGGCTTGAAGGGTAGCTGGCGACATTTTTCGATATCCAGCGCTCGTTGTGGTTTTCGAACCCACGACACGTTTTCAAGCCATTTTTCTATGCTAGCCTCGAACTCCTTTTTCCACTTTTTGAAATCAGACGCGATTCTTGTTTGAGACATTGTGGGGATTGTAGTCCCCGAGACCCCGGACGCAATCCCATTTGGGAGACCTCCCATGTGGGTGCCGATGGGGGTAGCGTTGGGGTTTCCTCCATTAAACATCATGAAGGAGGTATCACCAAGGTTGGGATGTGCCCTTCCATTCCTAGCGAGAGCCTGCAATGAGCTTCAAAATTGCTCGTTAAACTGGGCATGCACGGCTGCTTGAGCGGTTGCCTGTTCTCGCATTTGTTGTAGCGAGTTCACCATGAACTATTGGAAAGGGTCACCAGAATTTAAAGAGTTTGGACCGGCTGAGGATGCTCCTACAGGGGGTGTTGAGCCGGTCGGTGGAGTGGATCCGTTTGGGGGTGTTAACCCCATCAATAGAGCTGAATTATGTGTTGGGATGGGGCTAACAGGTGGCGTCGAGCCAGTTGGGAGTGTTGGGACCCCCTCATTGGTCTCGGTAGCCGCTACTGCCTAATCTGGCACTTGGATAGACATGTTGTCGTTAACAGCATCATACATTTTTATTTTTGGTGGAAAATTAAAACTGTAGACTTTGGAACAAATGTTATTACAAATATCTCCACAAACGGCACCAATTTGTGTTGGCCTAAATTGGGATAGGGCAACAAATCGAGTTTGTATTGGGTTTAACTGGTAATTTACTTGTATCAAAGTGATGCTCGAGCCGAGGTTGAATTCAAACTAGATAAAGGCTTAGAAAAGTAAACGAGACAATGAATAAATAGAACGATAAATGAGGCAGCGAATAAAAGTATAAGTTGACTATCGTATTTTTTATCCCTTGTTTGTTTACAAATGAATCCTATTTATAATCAGGGAAAAGAATGATGTTAGAAATATTATAACTGTGCTTTTATGGCCATTACTCCATGTTTGATCATGGTTGACTCACGATCTTCCCCTTAAATGTTGGAGCAACGGTCGACGGTTACAAAGACCAGCTCTCATTTGACGAGGCGTTGCTTCTGCTCGGGGATCACGCTGTTGTGGTGGTTCCCCTGAGCGCGGCGCTTCGAGCTCGACTCTCCTCGTTTCTTGAGACGATTCCTCGAGAGAAGAGTCATGCTACCTCCCCTCGCGAGTTTATCTCGTGGAGTGGGCTCGTGCCGGGTTGCGGGACCCTGATCGAGACCTCGGTGATTTTTCATCCACTACAGATATGAAAGTAAAGAATCTTATTCCTTGAGAATGCCCGAATGCAATGGTAAATCGCTTGATGTACAATACAATGTAAAGAGGGGTATTTATAACTGAGATTACCCAGTCCTAATTATGATAAATACAAAGACTAATAAAGGTCATGGGCCTGTAAACTCAAGATGGTGGTGTATACGAAACCCTAACTAAAAGACTATAAACCTAAGGCGACAGGATGTATGTCTTGCGTTCTACGCCCATACCGTCTGAACGATCGTAACTCGTAGAACATGCATGTATCCTCAATGCTCGATGACTTATAGGATAAGTCTAGTCTCACCAGGTGGACTTGTATCCCCGTAATAATAGGTGATATATTTTTGCCCACACAGAACCTTTGCAAAAAAACAAATATTAGAGCCTACTACTTTTTTTATAAGGAAGGTCAGGCCAAGCCTCCCTTCTCTTATTGTAACTTCAAAACAGTGGTAATAAAATCTTGACTTTAAGCTTAAAAAAATATATAACTAAGTAATAGTACTATATATAACATGGCTTTCCAACACTTAAGTGGGAATAATTGAAATTACATTTCATTACTTACATGAATTAAATGACGGATTAAAAGGCACAACATAAACTATAAACTATTTGTAGCTGAACAAAAAAATTATTCGAAACAATAAAATTTATAGGACTAATTTCACTGGGCAATTTTCAAAATTATGACACTTATTGACCCTGCTTAAAGTAGTTTTGCAAGAATGACTACCACTAACTTTAATGAATAAATTTCAGACGAAAATACTTTTACGAAATCTTATATTGACGTCTGCATCCCGCTCCTTTTCTAGTAAGTGCTGCTTCTTAGCAGTACTTGACCTTTTATCTTTTTCCACATTCTCCCAGATAACTTGAAGTGTTGTCCCGCCCTTCCTGAGGCAGCACTTGACAACACTTGACTTTGACCACCTCTTGCATGGTAACACTTGCCCTTTTATCTCTTCCTATATTCTCCCAAATAACTTGAAGTGTTGCCTCGGCAACACTTGCCCCTTTAATATCTTCGCAGGAAGCACGTGCCCTTTATATTTCCCAAAGAGGCAGCACTTGTTAATTTATAACTTGAAGTGCTGTCTTCGAGGTCATTTTGCTAAACCATTCTTGAGTGGGGACAAAAAATTATAACCAGTGATATGCGGGTACACCAGTGAAATATTTTAAATTTCACTTACCTACCAGCCCAAATTCTATTCCATCGAGTCCTTTTTGAAATTGTTTAATGGATGATACATTCTTTTCACATCCTTCTTGGGCTGATAATTAATATTCATGACTCTGATCATAAAAAAATTTTACGCAGTGCCCTCCATAAACACTAGTCTTACTAATTTGCCCCACTTTCAAATGTTTTAAGTAAATGCCCCACATCATCCCTCACTAAGCGAAAGGACTATTTTTCCCCTGCCTAAGCCCAATTCACATGGAATAGTCTCCTTCTCTCTTTCCTCATTCCTTTCCTTCTCTCCTTCCTCATTCCTTTCCTTCTTTCTTCTTTGTGTCCTAGAGAGATTTAGAAAATCTGTAAAAGTTTTATTTATTTTATTATTTTTCTTTAATTTGTGTTATAATGTAATTTTTATTTTTCCTAATCCGTTATTTGTATTTATTTTTTTCTGTATTTTTTTTTTTGGTAATTATTATCTATACACTTATCTGTAAGTATTTTCCATGTTGATTGATGATCGTTGAATTAAATTTGATGTTCCTGCGAATTTTTTTTACTTCTTTTGCTTGATTAAGATGATTTTAAGGTTCTTATTGGCAATAGCAATTAGATATTGTTGATGCTCATTGCATAGAGCTTAAAGTCTTGGCTATTGCCATTAATGTAGAGACTTTCTCTGCAAGTAGCCTCTATTGCACAGAGATTAAGGTCTTGGCTATTGCCAAGACTTGAAGAGACTTTCTCTGCAAGTTGTCTATTGCATAGAGCTTAAAGTCTTGGCTATTGCCAATACTTGCAGAGACTTTATATGCAGGTTGCCTATTGCACCAGATTGTAATGTATTGGCAACTGCCAATACTTTCAGAGACTTCCCCTACAAGTTACCGCCTTCCACCCGACCTTGAAGTGTTAGCTATTGCCAAAAGTTGCAGAGAATTTGGTAACATCACTTGGGTGGTATTACCATTGATAAAAGAAGTTGGTTTCTTGATTTGTCCAGTGATCAGTTGACCCTTAATGACGATGTTCGTAACTTTTATTCAATCTTATTTTTATTTTTCTTGTGTTGGATTCCACTTTGATTTCCTAGTTAAGGCGCTCATTGCACCATAGCTTGAACTCTTGGCAATAACAAAGACTTGTGGAGAATTTCTCGCAAATTACCCAATGCAACAAGGCTTGAAGTCTTGACAATTGCCAAGAAGTCTGTGCAAGATGCACATTGCATCAGAGCTTGAACTCTTGGCAATAGCCAAGACTTGAAGAGACTTTCTCTACAAATTACCCACTGCAACAGGGCTTGAAGTCTTGGCAATTGCCAAGAAATCTGTGCAAGGTGCCCATTGCACCAGAACTTGAACTCTTGGCAATAGCCAAGACTTGCAGAGACTTTCTCTGTAAATTGGCCACTACAACAGGGCTTGAAGTCTTGGCAATTGCCAAGAAGTCTTTTTAAGGTGCACACTGCACCAGAGCTTAAACTCTTGGCAACAGCCAAGATTTGCATAAACTTTCTTTTGTAAGTTGGCCACTACAATAAACCTTGAAGTCTTGGCAATTGCCAGGGAATTCTGTGTAAGGTGCTATTGCACCAGAGCTTAAACTCTTTGCATAGCTGATAAGACCCAATCCGAGCAACCATCCAAAGACATCATCCAAGGCCAAGGAAGAGCTTATGCAATGGAACGAGGAGCCTAGGAGACACATTTCGGCGCGTTTCAATTCCTCAGGAAAGCAGGCGGACCGCCTAGTCAAAGGGGCGGCCGCCCATTTTTGGATCACTCTCTGGATCTGAGGGCCGCCTAGTGCAGAGGCGGAGGCCTAGACAGAGTAGGTGGACCGCCTAGATGAAACAGGCGGGGCGCCTAGTGCTGAACAAGCTGCGGGAGTTCCTAGTTTTTAGCCTATGTAATTTCTATTATGCCCCTACGTGGCTTATGTCTTTAGAACTTACTTAAGGGTACTTTAGGCCTTTCACTATGTATTAAATGAGGCCTATAAATACTCCATAGCTTAGCATTAATCCTTAGTTAGCTATTATGATGAATGATTGATTGAATGTCAATGACAATGTTCAAGAGTGGATTCTCTTTGAATGAAAACCTTTGAGCCGGTTTGAGTTTACTAGTGGATTCTAGTTGAACCCCAAACCACCCCCGACCATTCTACTTGCGAGTCCGTTTTCGTCTCGAGGGTAGTTGCCTAGCGTAGGTGTTCTTGGCCTTCTCCCGGGGTGTAACGGAACTAGTTCTCCGTTGCTACTTGGGATTAGTGATCGAGTTACGTCTCGTTCCTATCTTTTATCTTTCCGCGTTTTTGATTCTTATCATCTTGGTATCAGAGCCAGGTTCGGGTTTTGTTTCTACAAACCCCCGACCCTTGATTCTTCGTGCCTAGGTCGATTCTATCTTTAGTTTCTTGTTCTTGTTGTTAGAAAGTAGAAAAACACAAAAAAATTGAAAAATTGAAAAATTCAAAAAAAATTTGGTGTAACTTGTTGATTTGGATGATTTATGATATGGGTGTTATGGATTCTTGATCGTGATTGAATTCCCGTTACTTGGGTACCAAAATTGATTGATTTGGTGAAGTTTGAAAAGTTGAAACCCCAATTGCCCTTAAACCCTTGATGAACTTGTTCTTGATGATTTTAGCTTGATTCTTGGGTTGGAATGATGTTAGATTGGAAAATTGTTATTGGGGATTGATCTTCTGTGAAAAACAAACGAATCGGTACCAATTTTGTGGGAATTGAACATGTATAACACCTACTTTGATGAATCACAATCCTTGATAAACCCCTTTCGATAAACCCTAGTGTTCTTGAAGTTCTTGACCTTAACCCTTGCTTTGATTGATTATTTGGATATAAATTTCATTGGGTTTTGTTAAGGAAGAACAAAAACAACTTTGGGTATCATTGGATTGTGAAAACAAGTTGAAAACATCGGATTTGAGGCTTGAAAATCGACTTGAAACGAGTTTGACCTGTGCTGGAAATTGCAGCTGGCGGAGCGCCTAGTAGAGGAGGCGGACCGCCCATTTTTTGCCAACTCTCTGGAAATTGGAGTAGGCGGACCGCCCACCTGCAGAGGCGGACCGCCCACTCTTCACTGAAGGGCACCAGGCGGACCACCTACTTAAAATAGGTGGAGCGCCTACTTCCTGAAGTTTGGGAACCGGGTAGAAACTTCTAGGTTCTCGTGTTTTGTTGATTGCATTGCTTCCGATTAGTGCTATTAGAGTATAATCCTACTCGATTAGTACTAATTACTTTGAGCTATTAGGATCATCGTGCCATAGAAAGGAGACTAGACTTCAAAGAAGATCCGTAGTATCTTTTGATTCCGGTCCTCATTTAAAGTGCTTAGCGTTCCAATCGAGTCCCAATAACTCCACTCACCCCGGAGAGCATTGGACTTGATAAGTTTAGTGATTGAGTCGTGGTTCGTTGATCAACTACTTGAAGCTTTTAAACTCAAACTTGTGTGAAATATCCACCTCCCCAAAACACGAGTGAGCCGAGTGAAACATTTGCGAGGGAGTGGTGAGGTATTTTGCTAACGTTTGTTGCTTTTTGTAGGTACTATGGCAAACGATGGAGATGATCCCATGAAGCACTTCATGGCCACCATTATGGCTAAATTGGAGGACATCTCATTGAGACTTGAAACCGTCGAGAGGAATCAAGTTGAAACCGGAGAGAGGAGGACCCCCGAGTGTCCAAATTGAATCCGGTGAGGGTACTAGTCATAGCACTCCTATGACCCCCGGACACTTTGTTGAGCTAACCAAGAAGTATGAACAAAGCAAAGTTGAAGCTCTACAAGAGCATGGGTTGGGCAATCCCCGACAAGAGGGCAATCCCCTCAACTTGGGCAATCCCCAAGGAAATGCTCCACTTCGAAGACCTGTGCGGAATGTCCCACCTCTTGAACAAATTGATGAAGTTCAAGAAGAGGAGGAGGCCGGGTATGGTAATGACGCCTATGGGTATGATGTTCCATATCAACCTAGGAGGCAAATGCATTGGGGACGAAATGTTGATAGGGGTAGGGGCCGAGGTCGAGGGCCACCACCCATGGGCTATGCTAGAGGAAATGCGAGGAGGGAATATGTTGTACATGATGACTACTATGGAGGCCAACCGGAGCCTAACTATAGGGTACGTGACAACAACAACAACCTCAATAATGTTAAGCTCAATCTTCCATCTTTCAAAGGAACTTGTGATCCGGAGGCATACATTGAATGTGTACTAGGAATGGAAAGGGTATTTGACACCAATGAGATGACGGAAGAGCGAAAGGGTACCTATGCCATTTCTACCTTTGAGGCCTATGCTTCTACTTGGTGGGAGTCTATGAAGAGGTCTAGGAGAAGGATGAATTTGTATTTGAATGTGACTTGGGATGAGTTGAAAGTGCTTATGAATACCAAGTACATAACTCCAAGGTATCGACAAGAGCAACTCAAGAAGCTCTATGATCTATAACAAGGTGTCAAATCGGTGCATGAGTACCATGATGAATTTGAAAGGACCCGGATGGCATTGGATATGGATAACGAAGGTGAAGAAGAAGCCATGATCCGTTTCAAGAATGGCTTGAGCTATGGTATAGCTTCTCAATTGAGGTTGCATCATTATCTCTCACTCCAAGATATGTTTGAAGTCGCCATTGAAGCCGAAAGATGGCTTAAAGGAGAGAAGTTCAAAAACAACACTCCTACTACCACAAGCAAGCCAAAAGAGTGGACGACTCCAAGTGCGAACTTTCCTAGTGCAAGTGCCAACAAGGAAGTGAAGAAGCCTTATGAGAAGACTACACCACACTTGGAAGGTACTTCTAAAACTCGCTTGAGTAATCCTATTTCTACTTCTACGCAATGTTATAAGTGCAAGGGCTTTGGGCATATTGCTAAAGAATGCTCCACAAAACGAACCATGGTTGTGGTTGGCAATTTGGTGTATGAGCAAGAAAGTGAGTCCGAGAAGGAGGAAGTAGAGGAGGATGAGGAAGTTGATTGTGAGGAGGCCGTAGAGGAGGATGATGGTCCTCAAATGTTCTTGGTGGTTAGGAGAAGCTTGAGCACCATCCTCATGGAAGAGGAGGTGGAAAATGATCAAAGAGAAAGCCTCTTTCATGCTAGATGTCGTGTGATGGGGCAAGTATGTTCAATGGTTGTTGATTCGGGGAGTTGTACCAACATTGTGAGCCAAACCTTGATTTCCCAATTGAAGTTACCTACTCAAAAGCATCCAAAACCGTATCGACTACAATGGCTAAGCGAGTGTGGTGAACTTAAAGTGGTGAAACAAGCATTGATTGAGTTTAGCATTGGGAGCTATAAGGATAAGATCTTGTTTGACGTGGTCCCGATGCAAGCATGCCATTTATTGTTTGGGAGACCATGGCAACATGATAGGTTCGTAGTGCATGATGGCCGGACCAATTCCTATAAGGTCAAGCAAGATGGGAGAAAATATGTGCTTAGACCTTTGACTCCAAGGCAAGTGAGGGAAGACTACAAGAAGATGAAGGAGTTGAGGGAGGCGGCTAAAGCAAAGTCACCCATGGTACTTGAACCCGAGGCAAACAATCTCATTATTTTGCCATTGCATGATGAAAATGAGAGTCACTCCACTTCAAATGAGAGAGAAAAGATAGAGAGAGGTGAGGGAGTGACCGGTGACAATCCAAGAGAGGAAAAAGGAGAGGATTTGAGGAGTGATGTGAGGGGATTGTCGCCACAACCTACACTTGACCATGAGGTAAAATTGCGAGAGATGAGAGGTGAGGAAGGAAAAATTGAGAGTGAGAGCACCCATTGTTCTAACCCTTCTTTATCTTCTATTTTTTCTTGTGAAAGTTCTTGTGTAGGTACATTTGAAGACAAGCAATTGGAGCCTCAATGTGAGCTTCATGAAGGGGAAGTTGCATATGACACTTCAAACCTTGTGAGTGATCAAGGAAGTACTACAAATGTAAGTGTTGCTTCACCTTTTCATGAGCCTACTAGCTATTTGTCTTGTGATGACTCAACACTAGTTGGTGGTTTTGATGCATCTAGTGAGTATGCCACTAGTGAAGAGTCTACTTGTCAACTTGAGTTTGATTGTGAAACACTAGTTAGGAGGGATACTATGCCACATCATGATGTGAGCTCATTGTTCATTGAACCCCTCCCTAGTGTGGACTTGATAGTTGACCATGATTGTGACCTTTGCTATGACACACCACCAACCTTTGATAAAGTGGGAGATGAGGTAGTTGACCATTCCCTAATTGATTTACTTCTTTTTGGTGGACCAATGTGTTGTGGTAAGGATGGTCTTGTCCTTGAGGAGTCCAAATTGCATGAATTGGACAAGGTTGTCCATGATGACTCCTCAAGTGAACCTAGTCTTGATAACTTGTCTATGCTTAATCATGATATTGAGATGCATGCTTATACTAATCCATTATTTGAAGGCATCCTCATTAGTGGTAAAGACTTGTATCGAACTAGGGTGAGTAGCCAAATGGAACCTCCATGGTGTGAAGGGTTTGATTCCCTAGGCAATCCATTGTTTGAGAATTTGGGTGAGGTAGATGGTACTTTGAGTGACCCGGCTATTGCTTGTTTGGGTTATGATGAAGAAGAGTCCATCATCAATACCTTTCTTGAAAGCTTGTCTTTTGAGAAGGATTGCTTAGGAGATGAAATTGGAGGGGAAGAGGAATCCCTTGGTGTGAGTACGTATGCTCTAAAGAAGGGGAGTGGAGTGCTTGATCCTACTTGTAGGTTGGGCTATTTGTTTCACTCCACTCCACATGTTGCTCACACCTCGAGGATTGATTGGTATGTTGATTTTGAGCTTAAGGTCCAAGAGGGTTTTGATAGCTTGATCTTGCATTTTTCATGCCCACATGACCTATTTGCTCATTATCTTGTTGAATGCATGTTGATTTTTAACCAAGTGCTTATGGTTCTCTTTGGAGACTTGATATTCATGATTGTTATTGATGCTTGGTTATATCACAAGAGTGTGTTTTCCACACTTCTTGCACTAACCTACTTTCAAAGTAGGAAGTTTGTGTGTCTTTGCTTGTCGTTGCTTGTAGGTTCTAAGCTCCATGCTAAGGCGGAGGAGATCTTGGAAGAAGCCTATATCAAAGTGACGATCAAGAGGGATAAAGAAGGAGCGCTTTGGCCACCCCGAGGAGTTGTTGATGCTATGAGAGACCAAGCCTCGATTTCGAGGACGAAATCTTCTCAAGAAGGGGAGGATGATAAGACCCAATCCGAGCAACCATCCAAAGACATCATCCAAGGCCAAGGAAGAGCTTATGCAATGGAACGCCATGGAACGAGGAGCCTAGGAGACATATTTCGGCGCGTTTCAATGCCTCAGGAAAGCAGGCGGACCGCCTAGTCAAAGGGGCGGCCGCCCATTTTTGGATCACTCTCTGGATCTGAGGGCCGCCTAGTGCAGAGGCGGAGGCCTAGACAGAGTAGGCGGACCGCCTAGATGAAACAGGGGGCGCCTAGTGCTGAACAAGCTGCGGGAGTTCCTAGTTTTTAGCCTATGTAATTTCTATTATGCCCCTACGTGGCTTATGTCTTTAGAACTTACTTAAGGGTACTTTAGGCCTTTCACTATGTATTAAATGAGGCCTATAAATACTCCATAGCTTAGCATTAATCCTTAGTTAGCTATTATGATGAATGATTGATTGAATGTCAATGACAATGTTCAAGAGTGGATTCTCTTTGAATGAAAACCTTTGAGCCGGTTTGAGTTTACTAGTGGATTCTAGTTGAACCCCAAACCACTCCCGACCATTCTACTTGCGAGTCCGTTGTCGTCTCGAGGGTAGTTGCCTAGCGTAGGTGTTCTTGGCCTTCTCCCGGGGTGTAACGGAACTAGTTCTCCGTTGCTACTTGGGATTAGTGATCGAGTTACGTCTCGTTCCTATCTTTTATCTTTCCGCGTTTTTGATTCTTATCAATAGCGAAGACTTGTAGAGACAAGTTGCCCATTGCAGCAGGGCTTAAAGTTTTCGCAATTGCCAAGAAGTCTGTGCAAGGTGCCAATTGCCAAGAAGTCTGTGTAAGATACCTATTTTCATAGATTTTCTACAAGCTTATCCAAATGAATGTAAGAGAGTAGGAATTTGAAGGAATCTAACCTTGAATCTTCGTTTCAATGGAGGAATCTGTAAAAGTTGTAGGTTTTTAGGGTTGGGAGATTGTTTGAATGGAGAAAAGGAAGGGGAAGATAATGTGGGTCTTTTTATTAGTTGTGACGGGTATTTTCGTCCGGAATAAGTTTCATTAAACTAATGGAGGACAGTTTTGCTAACCCACTGTTATTGAGGGTATTTTGGCAAACCATTGCTTCCCGTGTCACATTTTTGCAATTCAGCCTCTGAGCATTGTATGCGTTAGAGAATGACCCGAGGACTTTATTAAAAGGGTTTTTTACATTATATACCCATGAAATTCAAAGTATTTATAAGCCACACCCATTAAAAATTACACTACCCAATAAATTAAAAGTATTTACCCAATCTACCCATTTATTACTGTATACTTTTGTTATACCTTATGAGTGTATACCTTTAAGGTATACTGCATAAATAATAGTATACAAGTCTAGATGGGTAGGACATGTAAATAGTTTATGTGTAGAGTTTGTAAATATGAAACTTATGGATAGAAGTGGATAAATATTTTGATTTTAATGGGTATTTTCGTAAACCTCCATTATTAAAAAGTTTTGGGCTAGTTAACTCTCAATTTTCTGTACTTTTTCCATCCGTTTTCACGTTTCAATTTTTTATTGAAGTATTGAAGGCAACATCTATGGCTAAATATAGAGCGTCTTTAGACTTGCTTAATTGTAACTGAAAATAATTGGTATCATCAGGCTCGATGACCCGATGGTTTAGCTAGATGATCAACATGGAGATCGCGGATAGTAACTCTCATGTTGCGATCTATGAAGAGCTAAGAAACAAGGCCAATGGTCTGATAGTGCGAATGGGCTGGTTTACTGCCTCTGCTTGTAAATAGAGGCACACACAAAAGAAACAGTTCATAGATTGCATGATTTAGATAGCGTACAAAATAAATCTCGATATATCGCTTGTGAAATTACATTGAGTATGTTATTGTTATACAATATAATGAATGATCCCATATAAATTTGTTAATGATCCATCTAGGTATGGAATACTATAATGGTGTGACTTGTGAGATGTGGACCTGATCCAAATTAAAGCAAATAATATCACATGCACTGTGTTGATTAAGATTGCCAATTAGGAGTATATTGGACTAGCTTTACCCAACAAATGTATCATGGAAAGTCCACTTATCTTTTTTCTTTTTATTTATTGGAGAATAGAACTGATACTTTGATACGACGATAAATTAAAGCAAGTCCATGGGCAATTTTCAAAGACAACTTTAGGCGCCTCCTTTTAGGGTTTTGATATTTCTGTGTCTCGAGGCAATGCATATACTCTATGTAAAGCATAACTTCCTTACCTGGACAACAATACACGTAGACTGCCACTCATATATCAGCTATACATCTTCCAAAATCCTTATCCTAAACCCTAATTCCTAGTCACACACATTTTATTTGACATGTATCTTCTTTAGAAGGGAAAAAGGAAAAAAAAGAAGATGGATTTTCTTACAAGTAAAGCAAAGAGTAAACGAGAGAGTACTTAGCATTGCGACTTGCAAAAGCATATGTGCAGAAAAAGAAATAATTAATGTGGAACAGAGAAGAAAAAGGCCGAAAGAAAAATTGAACGTTAAAAAGGTGTTGACGAGGTCAATTTTATCTTGGATAAATTGCCATTGGTCGACTATCACGAGCATAAGTCTTGCTTGAGTGATGCTGAAATTCGTTTAAGTTTTTTACAATCTGTTCTACACTAACAAAATACAAGAGAGAAAAAAGAAAGAACAAAAATACATAACATTTGGCCCAGCATACTACAATTTGCAAACACGCTGAGAAGAAATTACCATTTAAATGATTCTACTCGATGCAATATTAATTGCATAGGTAATGTACGTCCGTTTGTTCCTTCAAATATTTACTCCCTCCGTTTCAAAAATGATGAATCTTTTCGCTTTTTGAAAGTCAATTTGACTAATCTTTGAATCTAAATTAGACTACATTAAATTAATATTTCTGAATAAAAATTTGCATATTCAAAAACTATACGAAAAGTACTATAACATGCAACTCTTCTCATATCAATATAATGACAAAAATTATCTTAAATTATTGGTCAAAGTTCATCCAATTGACTCTCAAAAAGTGAAAAAGTGAAAAAGTTCATTCTCTCTAAAACGGAGGGAGTACTACTTACTACGTACAGGAGTCTCACCACTAACAGCACCCCAAAAATTGAAGAACAGAATTTAGGGACACTATCAATAATAACCACGTGCATGTTTGGCTTGAAATGAAAATTTCCATACTTGCTGACAGGGATCGCATAACCTGCCACGATTTTTTGCGTTCTTTTGACTTCAAAAACTACTAAAAAGTGATTTGAGAGACTATGCGATTAAAAGGACTCAAAACTCAAAAGATTAAAAAAAAAAAAAATTGGGGACGGCGTGGGGATGCAGATATTTGAGGAAATAGAATATATATAACCTATTACTATAAAACGTTGTTTGTGTTATTTTTCAAATTAGTTGCCTGTAATGATTATTTAAATAACTTGATAGTGCAAAAATCTTTTAAATTGATAGTGTTTAAAATTTAAATACTTTCCAGGAACACACAAATGGCATCTTAGCATGTTTGCAGACGTGAAAAGAAAAAAATGAAATGGAAGGTAGCCAAAGAGTCAAGCCGTGCGCCCTCGAGAATAAGAATAAGAGCTATACTAAAAAGGTGATCCACTTGGTCACTAATTTTTTATTTTGACAGCAATAGTGTAACAAATAACTTAAGGATCGAAATTAATCATATTATATAAAATTTAACATTATTTTACACAATTTTTATTAGCTGGTAAGAGGAATTAATTATTGTATACAAATTTCGGTATTTTTACACATCGTTTATTAGTCATTCTTTTGGTTTTTCTCATTAAATAAGTAGACAATTATAAATTATGGGAGAATCTATACAAATTTTATGCATGCAACAATATATAATACTATAAATAAGACTATTTTCAACACATGGACTAAACCAACTACTGTTATGATGCATGGTTCTTTCTAATGCAACTGTAACCTTTGTAGATATCTTATGATGCATGGTTCTCTCCATGGTACACTTCGTTTCTAAATTCTAATTAACTAAGCAAACTGCTGTGTCTTTTGTCGCGATGGAGACTAGAGGCAATGCCCACAGTTGGTAGGCTAGATTCTATCGAACGAACCATCTCAACTTGACCATTTTATTCATGCTAATTAAAACAAGGTAAACTCAAATCTACAAATATATACTAACTAAAGCACATCTCAAGCATAAAAAAAATATATATACAGTATTCTGATGTTTTGAAGCATTTTTGGCTCTTGTGAGCTGTTAATGTTTGGGTATAGACGACGTTATCATTAAGCTTCCAGTTGGGTATCTAACTTCTTGTCCTTCTCTCTACTTTCTTCACAAAAAAGATAAAAAGTTGGGCATCTGAAAGATGTCCAGATCTTTCACCTACTATTAAGATAACAGGGAGCTAAATTATAACTTATGTACATCAAGAAAAATATTGTAAATTTTACATAATTCTTATAGTAAATTGTCTATCTTATATTTTTTGACAACTAATTCCATTGATCATGGGCACGTATTGTTATAATCTAGGTGACATCATAACGTAAAAATTTTCTTACATTAAAAATTCACTCAATGCATTATGGCCTTAAAAGAAGGTCAAACAACTGATAGTACTGTAGTATGTAGAGTTTATGAAATCTTAACTTTCCCCACCATGTTAGACATTACGTTGAAAAGTTAAGGGAAAAGGTTCTTGTCCTGATCCAGAGATGTTAACCTCCATCCGTTTCAGCAAAGAATCTCAGCTCCTAAAGTAGCCAAACACCTTTTCGACCTTCACAGCTAACTCCACTTAAAATCACAAAGGAGTGTGATGAGATAGATGAAATCATCTCGCCTTCGACTCAACAGTCTCGGTTCACCTTGATAAGAAGTCGTTTGTATCTTTATTATGTATCACGTCTCTGAATTAATTGGACTCCAAAGCTTCGGATATCAAATGCATAAAAATGGTTCCCCTCTAGGATAGGGAAGGGAAAGGAGCTGTTTGTACATTTTGTATAAGCCGCTTTCTTGGATACAAATCTAAACTTTTCTTTCTAAAATTAAATACTCTTAGAATAATTAAGATGGAAGACAGGAATGTGAGAGAGAAACTGAGGGAGGCTGCAATTTGCAAAGTAGAATACGAAAAAAAAAATTAAAAAAGCTACTGTATCCTCTATTGCTCTTCAATAACCTCCATTCTCTCAAAGTCCCCTTCCATGGGAATTGGTTTATGGCTTGTGTCAACATCACAGCCACCATTTCCAAAATTGCTTTCTTCTTCATCAAACATACTAGCCAAAGCCCCTATGAAGTCCAAGACCTTAATACAAAGACAATTATTCTTTTTTCTAATTAATCTTTTTCACCTTTATTATATCAATTCTAGTTATTACATTTTACTATATAACTTATAAGAGACATTACAAGTTTCCTCAGGTTTACAGCTTTCCTAAGAATCAGAACAATAAGTACAATAACAAGAATACAACTCATCATCACCATTATTCTTCCTTCAAGAATGCTTTCTAATACCACATGCATTCTCTTTTTCTTCTTAATCTCCTTATTATCTCCCCTTATTAGAGCTACCTTTAATCTTACTCTTCCCCATCAACATCCCTTTCCTGAAGCTGTTGTTCAAGAAGTAAAGAGGTGAAATAATGAGTTATGTCTCCTTGTTTTTCCTCATAAGACAACAAAAAAGCTAATCTTGTTTTTGCTCATATTATACACACTACTTTCTTGAATTGGCTCTTTTTGCTTATGCATTTTGATTTGGTTATGCATTTTCTCATTTTAGATAGATTCTCACCACAACTCCCTTTTTGCCTGCCTTTACAATGCTTCAAAAACTCTCGTTCACTTCCTCCGTTCCACTTTGTTTTACATCTCATTCTCTGCTTTAACTCTGTTTTCCACATAAGATTCAAAAAAGAAACAATCTTGGTTTTGCTTATTAGACGCAGCTTTGTTGATTGGTTCTTTGTGGCTTGTGCATTTTGTTTTCAACTCTGGTTTTTTCTCACGTTACATCTTATAATCCTTTAACATTTGACCCGAATAGAAAGTAGTAACAAATATAAAAGATTCATATAACTCTTAACTGCAAACTACTTAAGAGTTTATTACTAGCTTTCTGTTACTATTTTTTATTATATGCGAACAGAAATTTTAACACAAATATTATCTTTTTCCATTTTTTGTCACAGAAAAGTCAATGAATCCATTGTAAGAAGGCAAATGCTTGACAGCACAGTAACAAACCAATGTTTAACCGGCAATCCGATAGATGACTGCTGGAGGTGCGACCCAAACTGGGCTAATAACCGCCAGCAGCTCGCAGACTGTGCCATCGGGTTTGGTCATGGTGCAGTCGGAGGAAAAGGTGGCCGGTTTTACCTGGTCAGTGATCCCTCTGACTATGACACCGAGGACCCAACACCAGGAACTCTCCGGCATGCAGTGATCCAGGACGAACCTCTATGGATCACCTTTGCCGAAGACATGATCATAAATCTTAAACATGAACTCATGGTGAATAATTACAAGACAATCGATGGTCGTGGAGCTAACGTGCATATTAGAGGGGGTGGATGTATAACTTTACAGTATGTCAGCAATGTGATCATACATAATATACATATATACAATTGTGTTCCATCAGGTAATAGTAATATAAGGCAAAGTCCAACACAAGTTGGATGGAGAGGCTTGTCAGATGGTGATGGAATATCAATCTATAGCTCAAGGAATATTTGGATTGATCATTGTGCTTTGGCTCATTGTACTGATGGCTTAATTGATGCCATCATGGGATCTACTGCTATTACTATATCTAATAGCTATTTCACTCACCATGATAAAGTTATGCTTTTGGGACACGATGATCGTTACTTGCCTGATTTCGGCATGCAGGTTAGATATTTTTTCCCATTTTAATTGTTTGTAAGCAGTTCTAATGATTATTTGAGTTGTCAAAATATCAGCATTATCTATTGTTTGTGAGATGCATATTTTCTTTTTCATTTTTGGTATAAAGAGGAAAACTTTGCAAATTGGTATTTGTAAATAATGGAATATCTATCAGGTGACAATAGCTTTTAATCACTTTGGACAAGGGCTGGTACAGAGAATGCCAAGGTGCAGAAGAGGGTACATACATGTTGTCAACAATGACTTTACAGAATGGCAAATGTATGCAATTGGTGGTAGTGCTAGTCCTACCATTAACAGTCAGGGCAACCGTTTTACTGCACCTGAGGACCCAAATGCCAAAGAGGTAATAGAAAGATTAGAAGTTACTTAAATGCTTCAATTGTGGGTGTGGTGTGGGTATATATACATGTTCTTTTTCCATTAAGGTCACTGGAATTTGAACTTGTAACATATGATCATGAATGTGAGTAGGTGACAAAGCGGGTGGACACGGACGAGAGGGACTGGAGTGAGTGGAACTGGAGGACAGAAGGGGATGAAATGGTAAATGGAGCATACTTTGTTCCATCAGGTGATGGACTTAGCAACCAATATGCCTTGGCGTCTAGCATGGAGCCTAAATCTGCTTTTCTTATTGATCAGCTCACCATGAATGCTGGTGTCCTTGGTGTCCCCAGGTAACCCCCTTCTCAACACAAACACACACTCCCATCTTCCTTTCTTCATTAATTTTCATTTCCCAAACTCCTAGTTACAGGAAATGAATATGAACCGAGTAAGTGTTGTTTGTGACATACGTTTTTGAAGTTCATTTGCCTACGTGTATATTGTCTAAAACTCGTGTGATGTCAGATAAAGTCCGATGGTACAGAAAAAGATAGTCATGATGTCCCTTCATGAGAGGTTTTCAGTATTAGGCCAAAGGCAGGGGTTTCCAGCAGGCCCCTTCTCTGGCTTGGTCTAAACTACACCTTATGATGAAAGGGGAATCGACGTGGCATAGAGTAAAAATTGGGTAACTACTGAACTTATAAGCTAGAGGACATAGCCTTAAGTTAAGTGACAACTCTTTGTTCCATCTTTTGGCTTTTAGGGTATACCGAGTGGGTGATTAGTTTATAGAGGTAGTCACATATACATAAGCCTAATGTCTCAGATGAATAAAGTATATCACAATAAGTCAGCATTTAGCATAAAGAAAGTTATGTTATGACAAATCTTCGTAATATTAAATTCATTAGGCGTCGATGGACCAACATGGAACAGATACAGAGAACTCATAGAGTCGATCTAACCAGTTCGAAACTAAGATGCAATAAGCATATTGATTCACATATATATGATAGATATACGATTCGAGTATAAAAGTAGTGGATGTAATCGCATGGATAGCTGGAAGCTAGATCAGTCAATCTCGCCCAATTGCATCTTTCCCTCCCGTTGCCCACGGACAAAAAGAAGAATATAGTAGACTTGGAAACGAACCAAACAAGAATATTGGAAAATAATAAAAGGAACAGAATAAGATACGAAGTTATCCTACATAGATTCATGTGATAATGCAGGCTTTTAGAGTCTAGAAGTTGACCACAACCCAAAGGTTGCCTAGTTGGAGTTCTCAATTAGGCTTTTTTTCGAAATTTTTTTCAATAGGAAGGTGTCTAGACAAACTTTCGACCACTTCAACTATTCCACCAAGTTTTCTTTTAACCACCCACCAATACTGGTATCGAATAATTCTACCCGCCGATAACATTTTTGCCTCTACTAGAATAAATTTGAACTCTAGTCTCTTGCACGGGCCTATCTCCAGTTACAGGAAAAATTGACAAAAAGAATAAACCATTTGTTTTATTTCTTATTTACAAATTTATTAGTTAATATTACTCTGAAGTATTCCCTCCGTTTCAAAATGGATGACACTATTTCCTTATTAGTCCGTTCCAAAAAGAATGGCACAATTCTAAATTTGGAAATATTTTTGATTTGAAACTACTACTTTACCGTTAATGAAATACTTTATAGCCACATATTTATGTAGGGCTTATTTTGGACCACAAATTCTAAAAGTCTTACCACATTTCTTAAACTCCGCTTCAAATCAAATTAAGACAACCATTTTGGAACGGAGGGAGTAATACGGTTGGTGTAATGAATCTAATATCTTGGAGAAGAGTCTCCCTAGGAGATAGTGAATGGAGCTAAAGCTAGTTCTTTATCATGAGATTTTACCATTTTCCGGCATGCATCTTCTCATCATCTATTTGATCAATCTCTTAAACCTATGGTTGGAATTAACATACTTCATAAAATAGTCCCCCCACCCCATACAAAACAAATTTGACTGGTCTTCTCTTTTGGCATAACAAGCCATTTGTATGCATCTCTCTCTACTAATTTACTAATTGTTAGTATAGTAAAGGAGTTTTCTATTTATACAACAGGGATAACACTGTGACCATGTCATATGCTGGACGAACCAAAGCCACCACAGGAACCAACCGGAACGGAGGTGCTAGGTCCAACGATGGTGATGGCGACTTCCTTGAGAAGGTATTTGGAAGCGCTGCAGGATCATCATCACCACCTTCAACCACCAGCATTTTGTTGTCTCTTCTAATTTTGTATATCACCACCAACAATGGTGGGCTATTAGCATTTCCATTATTACTTTTACTGTAGTAATTTAAGGATAAAGATTGTTAAGCGTATTACTTAACAAAGAATGTACGTAAAGAAATTTTCTACTGTACCACCTCTCCTAAATAATTCTCCATGTTTCAAGACGGATTAACATGTAAGTAATTTGAGTATGACTAAAGATGGTTTTAGTTCCATTCTTATCAAAGTTTTTTTGGTTGCTTCACCAGCAATCATAGTCTCTAACATTCATCTTAAAATAGTTCCAATACCTTAGAGCCAAATGAATAGTATCCAGAGGCAAAGATTCAAGAGTTGCCAAGTTAAAACCTTACCTACTGCTATCACTTCATTTTCCTTGGATAACTAAATGGTTGGTCGGGAGTTCATAGTTCTCTACTTCTTGATTCACTCAACTGAAATGAAGACAAACATTACCAAGAAGATCACAACAGTCTCCATGTATAGTCAGTAACTGATGCTCTAAGTAGTTAACTCTGTATACCTATATCGTTCAATATAATACACAATTTACTTATCTCTTTTAATTGGCTTTCGGGGGTGGGGTTTGCTGGAACAGGGAGAGGGGGTTGAAGGCAAGTATGAAGATTTGTTTGCATTGAAGAACTTCCAAAGAACTGCTACAAATATATTAATGAAACCAGAAGAATAAAATAACAGCCAACAAGCAGTTTCTCCCTATGAAAAATTTCTTACTGACAAAGATAAGTTAAAGAAACCATGAATTAATACATTTCTTCATTGCATTTTCCTTTCCTAGAGGAAGGTAGTGGAAGGGGGCGATCACAAAGACCAAAAGTTTGATTATTGGTTAGTCCTAAAATACTAAAGAATAATCGTCTCAGAATATCTAAAATAAACAAAACTTTCACACTATGTCTGCCAACGAAAGATAACACAATGCCCATACCTTCAGCCTGCCTCACTCAAATTATAGAAAAGCAGCAGGAAGCATGGGAAAAAAACTCAGGAGCAATTCAGCTTCAGTTTGCGAAATCAAAAACCATCACCATGCATTTTGAGATGTTCTAAGCATTCTGGTTAACAAGGGAGAGGAGTACTACTCGCACGAGCTCAGCTGGAATTAAATAAGCTGTTGCAACATGTTCTACCTGACCAGTGCAGCAGCTTCTTCCAATTTTTTCCAAGCAAGCTCACGCTGCTTCACCAGGCCGCTCGCACCTGCTGCATTTTCATTATATTGCTGTTCACACTCCTCAAAAAGTTCTGTATCCATCTCCATGAACATTCTCCGGACATTGGAGGTCAGCCCATGGACTGCCTGATTCCAGTGACTACACATATTCCTTTCTAATGGCTCAAAGATGATTGGCAAAATTTCACGTCGATTCTGTGCAATCAAGTCTACTATATGCTCATTGTTCCATAAGAACAGAGCTCGTTCAGCAACCTGCCATGCATAAAAGTTTGGTTCATGATGCCATTTTTATGCAACCTTCTGAAGCAAATGATATAAGAAACATTAGGAAAAAAACAAAGTAATGCAGACCGTAATGCTATGACAAGATTAGAAGCCCTACTGAATAAATAATGACATCATGCCCTTTAAGTTCAACAACTATTTTCAAATAATTACATCTCCAGATGGCCTTCAGTAAGTACCTTGTCTAATTGAACGTGATTAGTCCAAAAGAATTGCGTTTGGAAGGTTGTATTTCAAGGAAAAACTTCTTTATGCATTAACTCAAAGAGCAACAACAATCAGTCAAATCTACAACTCTTGACCTTGAATCATCTAATCTTATAAAACTTCACCTTGAATCATCTAATCTTATAAATACTACACTTTCTTTTTCTTTTCTTTTTTTTGATGAAGTAAGAAGTTTCATTAAATGGCATAAAGAAGATGCAAATTGTACAAAAAGCCAAAGATTTGGCACCAAAAATACTACACCTTGAATCATCTAATCTTATAAAAACTTCAATCACCTAGTCATAAGTTTCACATTATGTGATTGATCTTGAGGGAAGTTTTCTCCAGCAATGACAGAAAAGGTTATTTCTCTTTCATAAGAAAAGATTAAAAGGAAAAAAAAGGTCATTTTATCTCCCGAACTTCGGATTAAAGGAACTGCATTTCAGAAGCTAGCAGAGAAGACAAGTTGAAGCCTTCAATTTTGATTCCAGAAATGGGCTATCAAAAGTCCCTGTGGGCATTAATTTCCTAGTGAAGATATCCCCTAAATGTCATCTCACGACTCACGATCTACGCATATTAACACATACATCAAATATTATCAGCATTGAAACTTCAAATTTAACCTTCTGCATTGAAAATCCAGCACCATTCTGGCGGAACAGTTTTTAAGAAGAGTAAAAAGCCTTTTAATTTGAGAAAACGAAATTTGCCCTGTCATCAAACTGGAAATATAGTTTTCCTTAATTGTTAAAACCTAGTACCTATCACATAGTCTGAACCTAAGTTTATTGCTAGTTAAGCTCCGGACTTGCAGACTGTTATGCATAAAGTTTTGAGTATTTCCTTTACAATTATCCGTTGCATTAGATTTCTAAATCATATGCCCAGTAAAGAGAGTAAAGAAAGCTGTATACACAATCAATAAGCATCACAATAAAAATACAAAGCTTGTATCCTTTTTCCAGCAAGAGATAACTCATTTGTATGGCCATTTTTCGTTACATTAACTACTCTAATCTAGTCACAGATAACAATTTCATGATAACCTTAATCAAAGATTACCATATCAACCACACTCAATGGGATTGCAAACAAGTTGGCTAGAAACTAAATTTAGGTGCAAAAGTGCACTCACCTCCGCTTTCCATATTCATTTTGTTTTAATTAATCCCACGAGAGAGTTGGGCGTCAAGGTGCAATACGGCAGGAATGAGAATTTGAGTTATGATGCAACAAAGTAAAAACATCCATATGTCAAAGTCAGAAAAGATTCATTGATTCATTTAATTGCTTGATTTGGGAACCAATAGTAAATTCCACATCTTCAAAGAAAACGACTTCCAAACTACTTTGGTACTTTGTAAATGAAGAACATAAGAATGAGATGCACAAAGCTCTCAGAAACATTAGCTCAAGCAAGTTTTAAATGTTTAACTGGCACCTCGGACAGTCGAACTTGATATTTTTACCTTAAAGGTGGACGATACCTCAAGTATCACCTTGCTCTAATGCTATTTCACATTGTAATCTATTATAACGGTGCGTCAGCTTTTATAAAGTTCTGTCTTGTTGATTTAAATGTTTGCCAAATGCATAGATATATTAGGATCAGTTGACAAGTAAATGACGTTTTGTTGGAATCACGTTTTCGATATAGAGAAAAGGATACAAAAAATTTTAAACTGCACTTTCTCTATTTAGACTTCCAAATAAGGCTTTTTGACAAGTTTTTGGGGATTTTACACTGTCTGAACAGTGGCTAGGCCACTTAAAGAAAATAGCCCTTTTTGTACATTCCATGTATAATATGTTAATAATCTATGTATCCTGGCTAGGGCTGTTATTTAGGTAAAGTTTCCTTTTGTCACAAGATAATAATAAAATATCATACTTCTTAATTAATCAAGTCAAGAATTTTATACTTAAAACCTAGTTCTTTCAATAAATAGGATGGTGGAGTTTCACTTCTTTCAACTGCTATCTCATGGAGTTGTAGGTCTTGCTTCTTTCCTCCCACCATACCTTTTTTCCTTTTTTTTTTTTTCCGGGGGGGGGGGGGGGGGGGGGTGCTTATAGTCTTCAAGACTGGCCTAAAAACTTGGAGCACAAAACAAGCAACCAATTACAAAAGCTTAGAGCAACGAACAGCAATGGACACAAAAAGAAAGAAGATCTACAATTCACACTTGATGAATAATATGCATAAGAGATAACAATATAATGAGCACGGGGACATTAATAATTCGCAGACCTGAAAATGGGGACTATTGACACTTCGCCCAATTTGTTTGAAAAGAGGAACCAAACAGCGCTGAAATTCAGCCGGCTGTGTACCTTCCAGAACTTCTTCCAGTTCATTAAGAAAGAGAACCTCCTTTCCGCAATTAGTAACTGGCCAGTATTTTAGCAGCCCCTTGATGACAATATCTGCCAATCTGTAATCTTTCTCAACAAATTGTGCAATGCAGTAGGACAGCTGATGGTGATATGCAGAAACACATTTAGGCTTGTGGAGAGGAATGAGCGCCCGAACAAGAAACAACTTATGCTCTTCTTTCATTGGCAGAGCAAACCCATTTATTACACTTCCAAGAATCTCTAGTAATTCACCGATACCATTATGCCTCTCCGTCTCAAATATAAACCTGTAGAATACATTGTTTATCGCATTCCTAATAAATGGACGATGAACCATGAATTTCCCATATATGCGGTGAAGAATAGTCTTCAAATACTCCCGCTCTCTAGGATCCTCTGAATCAAACAAGTCGAGCAGTTTCAGCACAAACGAGTGGTCAAGATATCGCTTGGCAACCTTGGTATCCATTTCGGATGACAACACATACCTTAAAAGCAACTCATACACTAATTGTAAATGAGGCCATGACGGATCCAGATACATGTCATCCTCTTCCTCAACACCTTCCGACCCAGTATTCTCGTGCGAAGCAGGAGGCAAGCACCGGAAAAGGTTGGTGGATATCATCCTAACCAACTCTTCCTGCATTATCTCATTCATTTTACACGAACCCGATTGAACTAAATCAATAAGCTCCGTGAGCGTTTGCCTCTTGATCTCCTTCTGTCTAGCACATTTCACCGTATCCGAGAAATCAAATTGCACACAGCAAATTTGAAGCTTCCGGATGAACAAAACATGACGTTCGGACAGCGCAACCTCCTTCAACAATGGCAAGACCTCAACCACACTAGGATCTGGTGTGGCATTTGCCAAAGTAACAGGCTGTGATGATGTCACAGCCGATGTCGCTATCCGCGACGCGTGATCAGCAACCACATTAGGCAATGAGGTAGGTATTGGAGGCTCCACAGCCTCCCCTTTAGAGCTTTTCTTCCCTCTTTTTATTATCTTAAACATAGCTCTTAATCTATTATTTTCACTTTGCAACAAATAATATCAAATGGGTTCTTCTAAATCACCATTATTAATTAAATCAAACAAATCCCTAACAAATCAATAATCAAGAATCATATTTTTCAATAACTTTAATGCAAATTCCTCAAAAGGGTATTCAAGAAATCTAATATAAAGCAAGAATCTTGAAATCCCAGATCAAAAATTCAAACTTTTTTACAATCCATGCTAGAGGGGGGCTAAAAAAGCAAGAATACATAGGAAAAAGGTGTATGAGAAAAACACATAGTGAAGGTGTAACTAGGTGCAATATTTGATTATTTTTTGTTATGAGGGAAGAAATGAAAGAGGTACCTGCATAGTATTGGAATGAGGAAACAGAGAGATCCGACAAGAGAGGGAGGAAAATGAAGAAGAAGAGAACATTTGTCCTTTCGAGTGTGAATGAGCTCTTATATTTTGAGGTTATTAAAATTATTTTAACTTTACAATATATATATTACTATTATTCACTGAAAAAAAAATAAAAAGAGAAAAAATGCAAAGACACTTTAGTATATGTTTACTTTTGTCTTACCAATTCAAATTTCGATTCCAAGAAACTACTTTTTTTTTTAATTAAGATTTAATTTAGCGGAATTTTGTAAGCTTTCTTTCAATTGAGAAACTACAACAGCATACCTAGTACTAGTATTATCCAATAAAATATGTGCTTCTTGCCGTGGGATATCTTTTGAAATTTTGGATAAAGAAGATTATGAATATGTGAAAATAAAAAGTGGTAACCTAGTCTCATTCGAAAAAAAAAAAAAAAATTGTGATGAGATTGTTTACAACCTAGTCTTCTTTGAAAGGTGAACAAATTAACTTTCAACAGTTTCGAAAAAACGGGTGATGAAATTGCTTACATGGTGGATCTATGTATACTTGAATTTTTATTATTGTTATACAAATTTTAAAATAAGGACAAAAGTTATACAGAACACAATAAATAGCTTATCTATGCAAATAACCCAAAACTCGAGTGGAGGGACTGAATTGGTCCTCATTGGCCATGCCGAGATTAGTAGATTACCGACTTTTATGTACAAATTGCAGAAAAATTACACGCTTTGCTTTGAACTTTTTGCTGTTAAAAAGAATTTATAAGAGTGGCCTTTACATATTACTGTAAACTTAAGTGGGTAGTAAAGTGGATACGAGACAACTAATTGTCCGAATGACTTGTTCACAAATCATGTCGGTCCTAAATTATTTGGAATTTAAACCTTGTATGGATGTGGATCCTCCATGCTGGAAAACTTAGGACACCTCTAATTATAAGGCTTTAAATTAATCAGATCTTGGTGATTATAATTTAAGCTAAAACTGAAAATTAGGAACACTGTGAATTTTTCACAATTGGGAGAGAATTGGGATGGACCTTATAATTTAACCTCAATTGTGGAAATAGACTCTTTAGGCTAGAATTGCAATTACGAACTCAAATTTAACTGAGCTTTATATTTTTACAATATCTCTTGCCAACTTTGAGTTAAAAATTGACATTTCTTTTCATCTAAAAAAGATCAATTATTAAGTTCAATCTTTATACAGAACTGAGATTCAAATGCATAAGAGATTACTCCACAAGTTCCTCATTCATCCAAAAGTGCATGTGATAAGACCCAAACCGCTACAAGACCCCTCACTCGGAGCCAAGCTAAGTTGATCCAAGACACCCATCTTCATTTGATATGGAAGGGTATGGAAGAAGGCTCCGAGAGCGACTTGAAGACGGTGCTTTGGTGTGCCATGGATGGAGAACCTTCTAGTACACTTGACGAGGCATCCGGAGTGCGTTTGGAGGCAATTCAAGATGCCCCAGCACTAGGCGGACCGCCTACTCAACTAGGCCGGCCGCCTAGTTATTGACAAGTCTCTGGATTTCGACCAGGCGGCCCGCCTCTGCAAACCAGGCGGACCGCCTACTTCTGCAGCGTGAAGGAACCAGGCGGGGCGCCTACTCCATGTAGGCTGGGCGCCTACTTTGCTGAGCTGATGCGGGAATTGCTAGTTTTTGACTATGTTTTGGACAAGTTTAGCCCTACGTGGCCTTTATTGTTTAAACCCACTTTAGGGGTATTTTTGAGCTTTCATTACAATTAGGTGAAGTCTATAAATACTTCACAAACCTCTTTCAAACAATCACCTTACACTTTGATAATTATTGATTGAATGAAATTAGAGTTGAACTCTTGGAAACACCTTTGTCTCTTGGTTGCTTGAATTCACTAGTGTAGCCTAGTTGAGTCTTGAACCGCTAACCCGACCATTCGACTTGCGAGTCCCGTGTTGTCTCGAGGGTCGTTGCATAGTGTAGGTCCTCCTTGACGCCGATTCGAGGGTATCTCGGGACAAGTTCCCCGTGGTTACTTCGAAGGGAGTTCGAGAAGTGTCTCGCTCTTCTATCTTTTTGTTCCGCGTATTTGATTCCTATCATCTTGGTATCAGAGCAAGGCTCGGGTATCGTTTCTACGAACCCCCGACCCTTGATTCTTCGTGCCTAGGTTAGTTTCGTTTTTAGGTTCTTGTTTATTGCTTTTGAAAAGAAGAAAAAAACTACAAAAAAATTGAAAAGAAGAAAAAACACCAAAAAAATTTTTGATCATAGATTCTTGGATTGTTGCATTCGTTGTTTGATTGTTATTGGGGTTTGTTCCTTATTGGAAACCCGTTCTTTTGGCACCCTACACGTTCGATTTGGAGTTGAAACACAAAAGTTGGAAATTTCGAATCCCTTGAAAATTGAAAAGATTGAAACCCTAGCTATGAACATGGTAAATTGTTGAATCTTGATTGGGGTTGATTAGAATTGATTGGGGTTCGTTCTTTGTGGTTGAAACAACATTGGGGTACCTTTGAATTGCTAGAACAACATTGGAATCGTTGGATTTTTGGGTGCAAAACCAAGGACTTCGTGTTGAATCTGTGCTGAAGCTTGCAGTAGGCGGGGCGCCCAGTAGACCAGGCGGACCGCCTGATTTCTGTCAGCTCTCTGGACTTTGCTGTAGGCGGACCGCCTAGTCCAAACAGGTGGGGCGCCTACTCCTTGTTAGGTGTGGTTTCGGGTAGTTTCTTCTAGGATCGTTTGTTTGTTTGATTGCATCGCATCTAGTTAGCACTTCTTTGAGTAATCTTGCCTACTTGAAGTGTGCTAACCCTTCTAAGCTATTAGGAAACTCAAGCCTAGACCGGAGATTAGAACTCAAAGAAGACTCGTAGTCTCTTTTGACTCAAGTCCGCACTTAAAGAGCTATCGTTCCGATAGAGTCCTATTAACTCCACTCACCCCGGAGCTCATTGGACTTTTGAGTTGAGTGATCTAGTTGAGGTTTACTATTCAACTTAGTGAAGCTTTTGGGTTCAAGCAAGAGTGAAAAATCCACCACCCACTATACGAGTGATCCGAGTGAAAACTTGTGAGGGAGTGTGTGTGAGGTTGTTTTCGCTAACGTTTGTTACTTGTGCAGGTACAATGTCTACCGAAGGACAAGATTTCATAAAGGAGGCCTTGGCTAGCCTTCTTGCCAAGGTGGACCTCATTAGCCAAAGAGTTGATTCTCTTGAAAAGGGTGCCTCAAGTGCCCTAGTTGAGCCAGGGACTTCCAATGCTCAATCGGAGAAAGGGACCCCGAGTGTCCAAGCTGAGAAAGGGACCCCGAGTGTCCAAGTTGAAGTCTCGAGTCCTCCAAACTTTACATCGGAGCAATTGAGCGTTGTCATTGATATGTTCAGTCAACAACGGGTAAAAGAGGAACGAGGGAGAATTGATCCAATGTTGGGCAATCCCCAACGAACGGGCATTCCCCGTATCTTAGACAACCCTCCAAGAAACATTCCACTACCACTACCCATCCGAAACGTGCAACCTCTTGGGCAAGTTGATGATGCTCAAGAAGGGGAGGAAGCCACTCATGGAGATGACATGTATGGGTATGATGATCACTTTCAACCGAGGAGAGGTATGAATTGGGGTCGGAATGTAGATGGAGATAGGGGCCGAGGTCGAGGGCACCCTATGGGGTATGTTGGGGGGGATGCTAGGAGAGATTATGGAGGTTATGGTGGTTATGGGGATCACTATGGGGGCCAACCGGAGCCTTTCCAAGGGGGTCGTGATAACAACAACAACCTCAATAGTGTGAAGCTCACTATTCCTTCTTTCAAAGGAAGTAGTGACCCGGTGGAGTACAAAAATTGGAAGCTGGCCATGGAACGAATATTTGAAACTAATGACATGCCCGAAGTGAAGAAAACCAAGTATGCAATATCTTCCTTCGAGTCTTTTGCTTCTACTTGGTGGGAGTCGGTGAAAAGAAATAGGAGGAGGACGGGATTGGCTATTAACCTTACTTGGGAAGAGTTGATTCGGGTGATGGATGAGAAATACTTGACTAATCAATACCGGGTGGAGCAACAAAAGCGTCTCTATGAGTTGAAACAAGGTTCCAATTCGGTTGGGGAGTACTTCAATGAATTCGAGCAAATCCGAATGAGCCTTGACATAGATGATGAAGACCATGAGTTGGCCATGATCCGTTTCAAAGGGGGCTTGAACCGGGACATAGCATCACAATTGAAGTTCCACAAATATGATGATCTATACAAGTTATGTGAGGATGCGGTTGAAGCCGAGAAATGGGTCAAAGAGGAGAAATCCTTCCGCTACAAGAGTAGCACTACTACTCCAACAAGCAATACAAAAGGGTGGAAGACTCCTACCACAAATGCAAGGTTCCCGAGTGCAAGTGGAACGAGTGGTGCCAGTGCAAGCAAGGATGTGAAGAAGCCATTTGAGAAGCACACACCCAATGTGGGAGGTAATTCTAAAACCCAATTAAATACTCCTACTTCTTCTTCCATTCAATGTCACAAGTGCAAGGGCTATGGACACTTTTCTAGGGAATGTCCCACGAAGAGGGCCATGGTTGTTGTTGGCAATGATGTTTATGAAAAGGAGAGTGAATCGGAGGATGAGGGGGTAGAGGGAGTAGAGGGAGATGAGGGAGTAGTGGAGGATGGTGAAGATGACACGGTGGAGGATGAGGAACCTCATACTTTTCTAGTAGTGAGGAGGAGCTTAGGAGCTATGATTGCGGAGGATGGTGAGACCTTGCAAAGGGAGAACCTCTTCCATGCTAGGTGTCGTGTTAAGGGTGTTGTGTGCTCTATGATCATTGACTCCGGGAGTTTTACTAATGTGGTAAGTCAATCTCTCATAACTCAATTGAAGTTGCCTACCATGAAGCATCCCAAGCCATACCGGTTACAATGGCTTAGTGAATGTGGGGAGCTCAAGGTAGTGAAACAAGCAATGATCAAGTTTAAGATGGGAAGTTATGTTGATGAACACTTGTTCGACGTTGTGCCCATGCAAGCTTGCCACCTTCTATTTGGAAGGCCTTGGCAATTTGACCGGCAAGCGGTTCACAATGGACGTGTTAACACTTACACGCTCCAACATGAAGGAAGAAAGTTTGTGTTGAAACCCCTAACTCCTAAACAAGTGAGTGATGACTACAATAGAATGAAGGAGTTGAGGGAAGCGGCAAAGGCCAAGTCAATCATTGAGACTAGCCCGTTGCCCAAAAACATGGTGGCAATCCCACCTACTTCATCCACCGGCGGCATATGTGCCATGATGCAACCGGGCGAGCTCCTAAGAGGTAATGATGGCACCAAGTTTCTCCTATGCTTAGTGCACAAAGGTATGGCTCTTAACTCTAATCATGATGTTTCTTCTAGTCCTTTACCTAGTGCTTTGAAAAATGTTTTGGAGAACTTTGGGGACATGTTCCCGGATGAGATGCCCGATGGCTTACCTCCCTTGAGAGGTATTGAACATCAAATTGATTTTATTCCGGGCTCTCAAATCCCAAATAAGCCGGCCTATAGAAGCAATCCCGAGGATACGAGGGAGTTGCAAAGACAAGTTGATGACTTGCTTTCAAAGGGCTTGGTGAGGGAAAGTTTGAGTCCTTGTGCCGTACCCGTCATTCTTGTCCCAAAGAAAGACGGCACTTGGAGAATGTGTGTAGATTGCCGAGCCGTGAATAAGATAACGATCAAGTATCGTCACCCTATTCCACGGCTTGATGATATGTTGGATGAATTGAGTGGGTCGCGTGTCTTTTCTAAAATCGACCTTAGGTCCGGCTACCATCAAATCCGGATGAAACCCGGGGATGAATGGAAAACCGCATTCAAGACCAAATTCGGTCTCTATGAATGGTTGGTAATGCCCTTCGGGCTTTCCAACGCACCTAGCACCTTCATGCGACTCATGAATCATGTTTTGAAGCCTTTTATCAACAAGTTTGTCGTTGTCTATTTTGATGATATTTTGATCTATAGTAGGACAATTGATGAACATGTTGACCACCTTAGGCAAGTGCTTGAAACCTTGAGAGCCGAAAAGCTCTATGCTAACTTCAAAAAGTGTGCCTTTGGTGTAGAGAAGGTTGTCTTTCTTGGGTTTGTTGTGAGTGCCCAAGGAGTGGAGGTGGATGAGTCTAAGGTAGAGGCCATACGTGATTGGCCTACTCCTACTACCGTGACTCAAGTGAGGAGCTTTCATGGTCTTGCTAGTTTTTATAGACGATTTGTGCGAGACTTTAGCTCCATAGCCGCTCCACTCACCGAATTGGTCAAGAAGGACCAACCCTTTGTTTGGGGAGAGCCTCAAGAGAAGGCTTTCCAAGAGTTGAAAGGTAGGTTGAGTACCGCCCCTTTATTACAATTGCCCGACTTCGGGAAAGCATTTGAGGTTGAGTGTGATGCCTCAGGGGTGGGAATTGGTGGTGTGTTAATGCAAGATAGTAAACCCATCGCCTACTTTAGTGAAAAGTTGAAAGGGGCCTCCTTGAATTATTCTACATATGACAAGGAGTGGTATCAGAGCCCTTGCCCTTGTGAGAGCCCTTGCCCATTGGCAACATTACCTTTGGCCTCGTGAGTTTGTAATCAAGAGTGACCATGAGTCACTCAAGCATTTGAGAGGCCAAGAGAAGCTCAATAAGAGACATGCCAAGTGGGTTGAGTTTATTGAGTCCTTTCCCTATGTGATCCAATACAAGAAAGGGAAGGACAATGTTGTGGCGGATGCGCTTTCTAGGAAGTTCGCATTAGCTACCACTCTCACCTCTAAGCTCATGGGATTCGAGAGCATCAAATTGATGTATGCTCAAGATCCTAAGCTAAAGAGTGTCTATGATGCTCTAGAGAAAGGGGAGAGGGTTGCAAAGTACCAATGGTCTAATGGATTCATCTTTAAAAATGGTAGAGTGTGCATACCCGAGTCCTCATGGAGGGAGTTGCTTGTGCAAGAGGCACATTGTGGAGGACTCATGGGTCATTTTGGGGTAAGGAAGACTTTGGCCGTTCTTCAAGAACAATTCTATTGGCCGAAGATGAGGGTGCATGTGGAGAAGTTTTGCACTAATTGCCTTGAGTGCAAGCGTGCCAAATCTAAATCCCACCCTCATGGGTTGTACACCCCACTCCCCATACCTACTAGTCCGTGGTTGGATATATCGATGGACTTTGTCATGGGATTACCAAGGACTAGGGGGGGCCACGATAGCATCTTTGTTGTTGTGGATAGGTTCTCAAAGATGGCTCATTTCATTCCGTGCAAAAAATGTGATGACGCTCAACATGTGGCGTCCTTGTTTGTTGAGAATGTTTTGAAGCTACATGGTGTGCCTCAAACTATAGTGAGTGATAGGGATACTAAGTTCCTAAGCCACTTTTGGCGAAGTTTATGGGGTGCTTTAGGCACCAAGCTCTTGTTTTCTACGTCCCACCACCCACAAACCGATGGTCAAACCGAAGTGGTAAACCGGACCTTGGGTGCTCTTCTTAGGGCCATGACCCGAGGTAAGGCCGGGACGTGGATTGATAGATTGCCTATGATGGAGTTTGCCTACAATCGTACATTGCATAGCGCTATTGGCATGACTCCTTTTGAATGTGTTTATGGTTTTAATCCCTTGATTCCCCTTGATCTAACCCCTTTGCCAAGGGAAATGGTTGTTAATTTTGAAGGTAAAGCTCGAGCCAAGGCTTTGATGGAGCTGCATGCTAAGGCGAAGAAGAACTTGGAGGAATCTTATGCTAAGGTTGCCTCTAAGAAGAACAAGGGACGAAAGAAGGTGGAACTCAAGAAGGGTGACTATGTGTGGGTGCACTTCCGGAAGGAAAGGTTTCCGAACCTTAGGAAAGGGAAGTTGGCACCCCGGGGAGATGGTCCTTTCCAAGTGCTCTCGAAGATCAACAACAATGCCTACGTGATCGACTTGCCAAGTGAGTATCAAGTTTCTAATACTTTCAATGTTAGTGACTTGGTTCCTTTGAATGTAGGTACTGAAGAGGTCGTGAATGATGATGGAGAGGTCGTGAGTGATGATGAAGAGGTCGTGGATGATGCTTCGATTTCGAGGACGAAATCCTCTCAAGAAGGGGAGGATGATAAGACCCAAACCGCTACAAGACCCCTCACTCGGAGCCAAGCTAAGTTGATCCAAGACACCCATCTTCATTTGATATGGAAGGGTATGGAAGAAGGCTCCGAGAGCGACTTGAAGACGGTGCTTTGGTGTGCCATGGATGGGGAACCTTCTAGTACACTTGACGAGGCATCCGGAGTGCGTTTGGAGGCAATTCAAGATGCCCCAGCACTAGGCGGACCGCCTACTCAACTAGGCCGGCCGCCTAGTTATTGACAAGTCTCTGGATTTCGACCAGGCGGCCCGCCTCTGCAAACCAGGCGGACCGCCTACTTCTGCAGCGTGAAGGAACCAGGCGGGGCGCCTACTCCATGTAGGCTGGGCGCCTACTTTGCTGAGCTGATGCGGGAATTGCTAGTTTTTGACTATGTTTTGGACAAGTTTAGCCCTACGTGGCCTTTATTGTTTAAACCCACTTTAGGGGTATTTTTGAGCTTTCATTACAATTAGGTGAAGTCTATAAATACTTCACAAACCTCTTTCAAACAATCACCTTACACTTTGATAATTATTGATTGAATGAAATTAGAGTTGAACTCTTGGAAACACCTTTGTCTCTTGGTTGCTTGAATTCACTAGTGTAGCCTAGTTGAGTCTTGAACCGCTAACCCGACCATTCGACTTGCGAGTCCCGTGTTGTCTCGAGGGTCTTTGCATAGTGTAGGTCCTCCTTGACGCCGATTCGAGGGTATCTCGGGACAAGTTCCCCGTGGTTACTTCGAAGGGAGTTCGAGAAGTGTCTCGCTCTTCTATCTTTTTGTTCCGCGTATTTGATTCCTATCAGCATGGCACACACAAATGGTTAGTTGGGGAAAGGCAAGAACGTTTGGTTGTGTTACTTGGCCTACTTTTGTGCTATTATTCAAATTTCATACTTACGGTAGAAGATTGACCTCAGAAATCTTAAATTTTGAATTTAGTCGAGAATCATATTTGTGGATCTTAAGAAATGTCTAGCACCTTTCTCTTTGGATAATTTATATCCTTACCTAGTGGTTTTCACTAGTAGACTCGGAGTTCACTATTACAATCAAATTAGATAACCTAATACGTCTAAAAAATTTATTAGGCGGTAACTGCAAAACAACTTACAACGAGTCTCCAAGTTGAAAACTACTAGCCTAGCAATTCGGAATAGGGGTCGACATTATTTATATTGAAATAGGTTCTTTTAAGGTAGTAAAATGCTAGCCATTTGTTTTAATACAATACCTTACTTCTTGTCGTCAAAAATCTTATTGACATATATGAAGATTTTGGGCAATTTAATTCAGTATTCTAAATATTTGGCAAATATCTTATAGTGAAAACTTGAATTATTAAAAAGAAAAACTAAAAAAATTAGATAGAAGATGTACAAGCTTAATAATATCGTGATCCTACAATTTAAACTCGACTTTTTAAATCAACTTTGTTTATTTATCCATTCAAAAATATTTAAAGAAATTAATCATAATAATGAACTAATCTGAAAAATTATATAATTTTATTTATTGTACATATACAGGTATACAGATTTATACAAGTTTATATACGTTTACAAACCTGTATAAAATATGTATAAAATTGTGTAAATACGTAAACAACGAGGAACATGATATACAAAACCTCACAGAACTTTGGCCGGAATTTATTTTGGAAAATTGTCAGTATTCTTCAAAAAGCAAAAACAAAAAAAAAAAATAGAGAAAAAGAAAACAGTGGCGGCGAAGGTAAGAGTGGCGGTGGAGGACATACGATGTAAGCGGTGGGAGAGGAGGCGACAGTGGCAAATGGGGGAAGAAGAAAGAGAAGAGAAGAAAGGAAAGAGTTGGGGGCAAAGGTTTTTTTTTTTTTGGAGAGCGGTTTTTTTTTTTTTTTTTTTTTTTTGTGGAAAGAATGCTAGGGTAGTAATTTTTGTTTCAAAAAATGATATAAGTGAGCTACTCGGAAAAGGTTTGAAAATAAGGATACATATTGATAATTTTTGTGGATTACTTACCTCTTGGTGTAAAATTCTCTTTAAACTTTATGGAGATCCGACACTTAGCATTCTCAGTTGGCCCAGTATCTTTCTGAAGTCCAACTTTCATTTCTATCACAGCAATATATTGCATCAATCTCAAACCTTCCCCTTAATTAGGTTGGCCAAATATATACCAGTTGAGAAGATATTTTTGTAAATATTTGACCCCGTCGCGATAAATGAATACTAGCCAACATTACAAATTATTTTAAAATGTTGTCAAATTTAAGAAATACGAAAAAATCAAGAAATTTTACTATGATTTTAAACTAAAGTTTTAAAAATTCCAAGAAAAATTCATGGAAATGCCGAATATGAAGTCCCAAGAGATTTTATAGGGACTTTAAAATTTTTAGTTCAAAAGTCCCAGAAAATTTTTTTAATATTTTGTTCAAAGTTTCAGGGAAATTTCGTTTGGACTGCCAAGTCTGAACTCCCAGTAAATTTTATTGGGACTTTCAAAATTTTTGATTTGAAAGTCCCAGGAGAATATAGTGGGACTTCAAATATGAAGTTCCAGTAAAATTCACTGGAACTTCCCCGCAATTTAGTTCAAATTCTCTAAGTTTTTTTTTGTGGCTAGTCTTAAAAAAATGCATCTTTTTAAAATATGGCTACTTTTCTAAAAATGTATAATTATTGGGTAATTTACAAAACTATGACACCTTAGGCAATGATTTGCCTTATTGACTCGCTTAAAGTGATTTTACAAGAATGACCTCACTAATTTTAAGTAAGTGCTCCCTCGGGGACAACACTTTAAGTTTTAAACTTGACAAGTGCACCCACAGAGGCAACACTTCAAGTATAAAATGACAAGTGCTGCAAGTGTTGCCCCTGGACCTTTTATCTCTGTCAACATTCTCCCCATATAACTTGAACTGCTGTCTTGCAGGCAGCACTTACAATTTACACTTGAAGTGTTTCCCCCGAGGGAACACTTGTAAATTTATAACGTGAAGTGTTGCCTACCGAGGCCATTTTGCTAAACCATTCTTAAGCGGGGACAAAAAATCATAACCAATAATAAGGGTACATGCAACAGTTCAAAAACTAGCTAGTCATCAAAATTACACGATATTTTTGCTATATGAAATTGTTATAGATCTAAAATTACCGCAGGCACTCTCCAAATTCTACTTGTGAGATAAAACTGGTTATGTTGTTGTTGTTGTTGTTGCTGCTTCTAAAATTACTGGAGGGAAAAGCTTTATCAATTGCTTTAGCCTCGTCTGTTGAGCTGAACTCGCTCAATAGTACTTTAAACATAATGCGATACTGTTTGTTTTTTGCTAAATATAATAAGGGCTAAAAAGTAATTTGTGTGACTTTATTTCTACGATGTATGCCGTTTGTTTGGAAACCCAACACTTCCCTCTACTTATAGCTCACAAAAAAAAAAGAAAAAAACAAAAAAAAAAAAAGCAGGAACAAAGTACACACTTTGCACGTGATTTTGAGGGACATGGTATATACCCTAAATTTAATTACTAAATTTAACAATTAAATTTGTATTAGTAAAATCACAAACAATCAATTATATTAAGATTTTAGGGCATGATTAATATTGACTTATGTGAAATTAGGCAAATAAACTATTTAATAAGAGTAACTTATATCAGTTGATTAAGAGCAATGATTATATGAACATGAACATTAATGAAATAAAACACGTAGTTGAAAGCAATGATAAGAAAGAACTTATAGAATTTGATCGTAGAAGGCTTCAAATTGCAGTAGCAATAGTGATGATATGATCCTAGATTTGGAGATTCAATTAAATTGAAGAAAATGTTTTTCAACTTTCAAGAACACTACCAAGTTTGAAAAAACAAGTAGATTAAAGAATATATGGAATTAAATTATCTAACTAATTATGAAATTAACTAGTTAAACAACTAATCCAAGAGAAGAAAGAAAGGAATCAAATCCCTTAATTGTAAGTAAACTAGAACACTACAAACAAATTGTAACACCCAAATTTAGACAACACAATCACAAGACCAATATTCAAGGAAGAAAAGACAACTAATATAGAAATCATCTCACACTTGAGATATTCAAGAGAGTACCAAGAAGAGACAAAGGGTTAATACCCACACACACTCATAAAAGAGTTCATCACTCATCAATCAACAACTAACTAATGAATAAACTCTATAATTAAGTTATTTATAGTAGCTACTAAATACAATGAAGGAGTGGACTAAAAAGCCCCTAATGCTAATGTCATTAAGCTGCCAGGAAACGTCCTTCATTGCGACCGTGACTGAGCCCTCGCAATCGCGTCCAATCTCCGAGTTCTTCTTCGTAATCTCGCCACTTAACACTCCTTCGCGACGTTTTAGACTGTGTATTTTATGCGACCGCATCTTCTGTGAGCACGACCTCGAATTGTAAGTGAAGGTTTCTTCGCGTTCGCGCCTGATTTCTTCGCGTTCGCGATTTGTAAATTTTCAGAATCTTGCAAGCTCCCATTTTTGCTCTTTTGGGCATCCTATTGACTTGAGTCTTGCTTTCCATGCCAGCTTAAAGCATTCTAAGCTCTTGATGTCGAGCATGAACCCTCCAATGTCATTGGTGCTTATCTGGTTTGTATCAAGTGATGAGTAACAACAATAATGAAGCTTAACAAGAGCGATAAGAACAATGAATTGTAGATGTGTGCGAGAGAGCGATCATGAGGTACAAATGAGGGGGAGAGGGAGTATATAGGTGTACAGTCTTAAACTAACTGTAGCTCTCCACTTCCTCGCGTCTCTCAACAGATAAACCATGTCGTTGGATGTGATAATGTCAACCCAGAGAATAGCAAAATTGGTTGAGCTTGGCAAGTCTGTCTGTTTTGAGTGTTCGTTTGATCAGTCCGAAGTTGTGAGTGTCTGATGTCAATTTAGAGAGTCGACCCTTCTTCGGTCGCCATTATATTGTACTCGTGTCGCTTAGAGATACTTTATCTCCTTTGGTTCGTCTAATCATGCCACGTATTTGGACACGTGGAAACAACGTATTTGATCTAATTTTTACTATAGGTCTACCAGTTTGACAGTGGTCATTACCGGTCACCTATAATCTTTGCAAGTTAATTATAACAACCCTACCCATTTGTGACATTGTCTACTATGGGCTTAGATCCCCTAGTTCTTTAAGCTTAAAGTAATGTTTTCTTACATACCCAACATTAGGGGTGTTCATGGTTTTGTTAAAAACCAGTCCATATCGAAATTCGAACCAAAGCGATTAAAATAACCGACACTTTATTGATTTTGGTTTGGTTTGGTTTTAATTTTTAAAAATCTAAAATATTTGGTTTAGTTTTGATTTTATAAAAAATAACAGAAACGAACCGATATATATATATATATATATATATATATATATATATATATATATATATATATATATATATATATATATATATTGTGCTGGCCTAAATCGGGACAGAACAACAAATCGAATTTATATTGGGTTTAACTGGTAATTTGCTTGTATCAAAGAACTGCTTGAGCTAAGATTAGATTTGGGCTAGATGAAAAGCTAAAAAAAAGTAAACGAGGCAAGAAATATTTTAAAAGATAAACGAGACAACAAGTAAAAGTAAAGTTGAATATTGTATTGATCGTGTCCTGTTGTTTACAAACGAATCCTATTTATAATTAGGAGAAAGAATGACGTTACAAATATCATAATTGTACCTTTATGGCTATTATTTCGTGATTGATTGTGGTTGACTCATGATCTATCCTCTTAAATGCCAGAACAACGGTCGGCGGTTACAAAGATTGGTCCTCGTCTTCCGAGGTGTAGCATCCGCTCGGAGTCGCGAGGTTTTCTCCGAGCTCGATGCTTCGAGCTCATTTCTCCCCATTTCTTAAGGAAATTTTTCGGGGCGAGGAATCGTGCAATCTCTCCTCAGGAGTTTGCCTCGTGGAGCAGTCTTCGTGTTATGCTTCGAGGTCTTGCTCGAGACCTCGGTGATTTTTATTCAATAGAGATAGTCTCCCCCACTCCTCGGATAATTACCGAAATTTTTCGAGGGGCGGAAGTAAATTTAAGCAGGAGAGTGACGTGGCGCATTTTTGGCCAGGAGTTTTGAAAAGGCGGGCGTCGTTTCAACGTCTCATCCCTTGTACATGGCTCAGTTTTGAACGGCTATGTCTTTTCATTTAATCTTCCCCATGTAACCGTCATCATTGCATTTTGATCCACTTCTATTTTGCTGTAAATAGGCCATTTTCGTTGTTATCTTCATCATTTCACAATTTCCCTTTTGGAGCCTTTCATATCTCTTCCCTCTTTCAGATTTTCAAAATTTTACAATGTCTTCTCCTTCCCATCGTGAAAATATTATTGATGCTTCGACTGAGAACTTGTTAGACTCCCCCCTCAGAAACTTCTTCTCGTTCGGAAGACAGTCGTAGCATAGCCATCCAGGAAACATCCATCGGCGATGATGAGGTGGCGGCTGAAGGGGCCATTGGTGATGACGAGGTAGTTGAGACCTCTCCCCCGAAGAGAAAGAAAAAACAGGTTTACCAGGGGGAACTTGAACCTCAGTGGGTCATCCCAAGACGATTTAACTCAAGTAAAGATTTTAAAATGAGGGGGCAAACAGCCTCGGATATTATGAGGAAAAGGAACCTCCCCGTTCAACTTTCCCCGAGCCTTGCCTCGGAGGAACGTATAGCTTTGATCCGAGAGGAGTGTAATTGGAACCCTGAAGTCCCAATCTCGATTCCCACCCCCAAATAGCATACGTGTGACGGTGTTCCGGGGCAGTCCTTTGTTTATACTTACCCTTTTTTGATAGGTTTCTCTCTCACTCTTCATCCCATAGCAGACACCTTTTGCCGGACGCACAATGTTTGCTTGGCCCAGTTTGGCCCCGGCTTTTGGAGGATCGTTCAGTGCTCGACTACATTAGTCGCAAAGTCGGAGTCATATTTGGGTATGACCATTTAATTTCTTTATTTTCTCCTTCTATGCACAAGGATGGGGTTGTGCAGTTGAACAAGCGGGGCCAGTTTTCCCTCATGACTAAGAGTGACGACACTGAGGATCGAAGCTGGTGTGACTGGTTTGTCCTCCTTCCCACCTCTTCCCTTTCAGCCGAGCCTGGTTTTCCAGAGGCGTGGAATAGGACCCGTAAGCCTTTTTTTCTCGTTTTTAGTTTCTATTCCTGGCTTCTGTGAGTGTGGTAAAGTCTTACCTTTTTTTGTGTTTTTCAGCCAGGAGACCTCCAATTAATCCTCCCCAGGATTTGGAGGCTTGGGTGCAAGCCATCATCAACACCGAGGGGAGGTTAGATAGGGATTGGATGGTTTTGGCTGCTCGTACAGAAAATAGGTGGCAAACGTCTGGATTAGTATATTTCCAATTTGATTGCTTCATTTTCTCGATGCGTTTTTGCTCACTTCTATTTTTCCCCTCCTTTTTCAGATTTCAACATCTTGCCTGCCGAGGCGGAGAAGGAAGAAGATAAGAAAAAGAAAGCAAAAAAGAAGAAGAAGTCGGGACGACGAGGTGAAGTCATCGTTGTCCCAAATGCTGATGCTAGTTTGCATCCCACTGAGGAGTCTGTTGAGACTCTTACTCAGGCCCCGAGAGGTACTCCTTTCTATTTTCTGTACTTTTCTCTTTATTTTCCCCTTTGAGTGATGCATTTCCTTCTTTTCAGGTTCAAAGAGAAAAGGCGATATTCCTAAGAGGCCAGCTAAGGCTAAAGTCCCTCGGGTTGAATCGAGTACGGTCCCCCGGCGAAGATTGATTGACAAACCAGATGATTTTTTGGTTCGGAGTGTGGTAAAGGGGGCAGTAGTGAAGGAGCCGAGCCAAGTAGTTGACAGGGTTCGCGAGGGCTTGGAGTCTAGCGAGGTGAAATCCACTGAGGAGGTCAAAAGACCTGTCGAGGCTACATCACCTGCGAAACAGGAGAGTGTTGTCCCGCCTCGGGCTAAGGCGACCCTCTAAGGGATTAGACGCATCCCAGTCCCAATTGATGTTTGTCTATTGGATGACAGCATGGGGGTCGCCATCAGCTGCAAAGGGCTACTTGGGCCTTTAGAGAGCGACCGCCTGAAGAACATCCCCTCGGATGATTTGATAGTTTACTCGGCTCAGCACCCAATCCATGTGAGGTTTTATTTTTCTTGTTTTTATCTTAAGTATTTCTCAGGTCCTTGACCCTCTTCCCCTTAATTGTAGGGCTACGTCTATGCCATGAAGGCAGCTAAAATCGAGGCTCAGCGAGCAGCACATCTTCGTCGGGTCGGGGATGAATGGGATCGTCGAAGGAACATGCTCGAAGCTCGCGTGGCCGAGCTTGAAAAGCAACTCACTACTACAAAAGTCACATTTAGCGGCAATTAATATGGCCTTTAGCGGCATTAACAATTGCCGCTAATAGTTTTAGCGGCAATAACATGTTAGCTGGCAATGTTGATGTCGCTAAAGGCTTTTCCGGCAATTAATTGAAATGCTGGTAAAGGTCCATCTTATTGCCGCTAAAAGACCCTAGATAAAGCGGCATTTATTTGCTGGCCAATTAAATTGACACTAAATCTAGTCAAATATTTGCTTTGTTCATACATATATTGGCAATTATTATTGCCGGTAAAAATAAATTTAATTGCCGATAAATGTGACACCTTTTAGCAGCAATTAATATGGCCGTTAAATCTATCGATACATTAGTTATTCTCTTAGTATTATTGCCGGTAAAATTGGACCTTTTAGTGGCTGTGGCTTAAAATGATTACTCAACATACTAACATCTCAAATTAAAGATACTAATGTTCAAGCCAAAATGCATAATATTTCATTAAATCCCACCAAACAAAGACAACTTATCAATATTCTGAGTTTCAACACTTTAAAAGTAAATGAACATAGCTTTCACCCAGTAACTAGTTCATGTTAAGTGTGATCCCTAGTGTTATAAACTTGAATAGCCTAGAAGTATTTATACAGCTCTTGATCAAGGTAAAATCCATCATATCAAGTCCGATAGCTAGTATTGATTTACAGTAAAACCTGCAATGATAAAATTAAAAAAAAAAAGAGATAAGAATTAATCATTGTTTCATGAAACTGGACAGAGTTCTACAATATAAGCATAGTAGCTAATTCAAGAGATGCATCTTTGATATCTTATTCTTCTTTAAAATAAAGAAACAGACGCATCAAAGATTTATAGGACAGAGTTTTAACGAATTTTTCAGCTGAAGAGAAGGGATGCAGAATTACCAGTCTGGCTGATTGTCCAAGAAGTTCACTGCGGAGGAGCTGTGAAGAAGAAGTTAGAGCAGACATTGAAAATTTGAACTATTAACCTTCTTCAAAGTAACTTGTCTCAGCTTCAAAGTAAGGTCGCTCAATATAGCGCACACTGACATTTTTAAACTTGAAATTTTTGGACTCTTAAGTCGCAACATATCGTTTATCAGTATAAGTTTTGGTTGGTGCATTGAGAGGTAAAAGGACAATTACCTCAATTGCTGCATCAGATGCCTCAAACGAATCGTAACTAATGAAACCAAATCCCCAGGAATTTCCTATCTCAGGGTCTCTCATTATCGGAAAGAATGATATACATCAGAATCTAATAACAAAAACCACCTCTAAATGACAAGTAACAACGTGGTTATAGTACAATGCACAGTACTTCATCAACTAATATATGCAGACTTTAGGATTCAAGCTGGTCTAGCATGTTAATTGAATCATTAGCCCTATAACACGCTCTCACTTTCCCCTGACATACTGAGGTCAAAGCAAAACACTTTCCAGTAGACCAGTATCCTAGGAATTCTCTTAGTCCTGTAAAAAAATCCGATGAGTGTTTTGCCTGACAACAAAGATTAGAACTATGTACTTAGCTCAGAATTCTATTATAAGCATCGTTATGAAGTTAGAACTATTGATGAGAGTACCTGTAGTAACCTGGTGATCAACCAGCCACTCCAAGTTAAGGAGTTTAACTGGATAGCTATAAAGTTAAGGAGAAAATATGTCAATATTTAGGTAATAAGAATCAACATGTGTAACTGTTAACTAACACATATACTTGCAGTACTAATTATTCTTTAAGGGAATTGACAAGCTTAAACAGACTTTTGAATCACCAAAATTTTAGTTGCTGCTTTGATAACTAAATTCACCAGAAATGTTGATATGCAACTCAGTGCAAGTTTCTCTCATTATGAACTCTATGTGTTAACTTACAGTAATTTGATTAAAACTTCTATTTACAACAACTTGTACCATCTCTCATCGGCTCTTGCAAACGCTCTTACTAACCATTTCTCGATTTTAAACTGATGCAAAAAGTCATGATCACAGAGGCTTAAAAGAGAAAATAGACAGTCGATTTGCTGCAAATTTTTGTGAAAATTTAAACTTCTCAATTACCTACAACATATGCATGCCAAAAGTGTTTACTAGAATTCTTTCTGAATCTCTATACAAGCAATATTTGACGCCTCCAGTTTCAACGAAAAGTTTAAAAGGATCTGCTTTTTCTGGGTCCAGTAGTCCCTTTTGCATTAATTTTTTTCATTTGCTTCTTTCGCTTTTGCTTGTGACTGCAAAAACATGATAAACTCTATCATCGACAAAATGTCTAAATGACTGATAACATCCACAGACGGAACTCCATGTCAGAGAGAAAAAGGTCAATGCCCTGAACTATCGAAATATGACACTTTCAAGATGCCAGCCCATATATGTGTTGATAAAACAAAATGCAGTTTGGGAAAACAAACCTCACAAATGCCATACGGCTCCAGTAATCTTTGCAGTGCCAGCAACTTGTTAAAGTCTCCAGTCAACTGCCAAAAGTGGCATACAATCAAATTCAGGGAGAAGTCAATGGTGGATCTGACCAAAACATGGAACAGGTATTCATGAGCATTTTACAGAAGCATCCAAGCATTTTATCAAGCATCTACTATGCTATAGTTTGCATTCCTATACTTATATAATTAGTCAAATTAGACTGGAAAAGTTAGACTTCACCTAATTACAGAAGCAGCAGCACCCTATCCCCGCCCTTCACCTTCAAAGCTAAGTGAAGCAAAGATAAAACAAAATTAGTTCGAAACCCCAAAAGAAATGCACCAGTAAAATAGAAACTTAGATGAGGCAAAAGAAAAAGGCTATACAAAACCTTTAATTCAGAGGAACTTCATTTGGAACTTTAGAAGGTATGCCAACATTTATTTCTATACCATCAACTCCACTTCTTACCCAATCACTATTATCATGTTCCAATTCACAAATATTTTCTAACAACGTCAAGTCAGCGACATCATTCCACATTGTTGATTTAAACTGCAGATTATTTTTTTCTCCCATATCATAAATGTCTCGAGGTTTAATTATCCTAGGGACAAACCATTCATGATCCATAGGATCTTGCACAAATATCATTTGCTGAGCTTGGCTTGCAAAAACAAAAGGCTCGTGACTTTCTTGAACGCCAGAATGTATTAGGTGTGAGAAGTTCACAAGTGTGAAACCTAAAGCATCTTTCTTAATCCCTCTACCTTGGGTTACGTCAACCCAATCACACTTAAACAAGACAACCTTAAACTCTTCATAGTAGTTTAACTCCACAATATCATTCAATCTTCCATAATAGGTGACATCTGCAGACTTCGGAGCATTGTCACTTGTACTTGCATAACTCTCTGTCTTTGAAACCACCATAATACCACTATTTTGGGTCTCCTTGAACTCTTCACTTTGTTTTGTTCGAAATCGGTACCCATTATTTACATCAAATGCTTTGAATTTTCTAGCAATGTAACTTGGACCTTTTGCAAGGGCTTTAATATCATCTGGAATATTAGAAGTGACATCCAACTCTCCAACCTAACCAAATAGTAATATGTAAGTATAATTACTGATATAAGTACAAGGAAATACTTCAAAGCAAATATTGACTAAATCCTACTACTTACTTGCTCCTTGAACCATTCATGAAATGTATCAAAATGCAAACGACTAAGCTGATGTTGTGTAAGGCATCACTTACGATTTAATCTCTTGATTTCACCAATATGCTCACTGTCCGATAACTCACAGAAGTTAGTTTTTACTATCAAATAAATTAATTTAAAGTTAATAAAACAAAGATGTACCACTCACTTTCTGTAATTCTCAACCACATCTGATACACAATTGAAAAGCACATATCGATGTGCTTGCAACCATGTTTTCTCATCCATGTAATATGTGTCTACTTCACCATATGATTGTCCAACAGTAGGGAAAAGACATCCTTCTCTATCAACCTCAAGCTCAATCTTATCTTCATTTTTTCTCGACCAATAGCACCTTGAATCTCCACATTCCATGTATCGTGAACAAAATGTCAAACACTCATTTTCAAGTTATGCTTCAGCTATTGAGCTTTCAGGGCAAGCAAGATTACGTACATATGAATTCAATGTACACAAGTACCTGCAAAATGAAATAATTTAGAGGCCATTTATAGATATAAAGCTGTAAATGGACCTTAGCATTTTTGACAAAAATCTGAAGCAACTTGTCATCTAAATGGACCACAGATAGAGAAAGCCAATTCTTTTAAATCAGCAAGGGGTATAATGAACCAAAGAAACCACAACTGCTATGGTGGAGAGTGGCAAATAATGCTCTATGTTGCTTTCTACTAGCTGCTATAGAAATAAATGAAAACTGGAATATTTTTGACTGAAAAATTACAGATTCTATCTCTACAAGCAGCGTAACTTCGTTCTGAGAGCTGAATTAAGTGCGACACAAGAAATAACAAAGGTACTTAACAGATCTTTAATCTTCCTTAATTCTCCATCTAAGGAGAGAAAAGTAGATAGAAAATGGTACTTTCTCTTATTTTCCAAAGATATATGAAACATTCATTAAGATTAGGACTCTGAGCCAAAACATTCATTAAGATTAGGACTTTGAGCCAAACTATAGAAGATTAGGCTCTGACATTCTCTACTACCAGAGCCAATGCACCAAAGCAAGGATATATTTACACTAAAAACATCATAACCAACAAATCCTTGGATCGTGCACCAGGAGAGTTTACAACTACTACAAGCAAAACCCTGCAAATCCTCAATCCAATCACACAATTTACATGATGCAGACTCACCTATAACATGCATTAAACCATGAACAAGAAACTATATTCTTATACAGGATATTCCTGAAAATAGACTACGAACTTAGCTATCTCAACTCATGATGGAAAATAAAACAAACATAGAAATAAAGAGCATGCAATCTTTGGGACAAGCGTGGATCTTTGTATACTTTAAGCCCAAGCCCTCAACTATTTTTTTTTGTCTCCCTCAGGCAATGCATCCTTCAATAGACCAAGTAAACCATTAAAAGATTCATTTGTCCATTTGAACATCCGCTTTAAATTGTAAAGATGAAGCAAAAATGAGAGTTTACTAAATTTCTTACATCCAGGGTATAGTTCTTCATTTGCATCTTTCATGAGCCGTTCAAATTTATCCACCTCAGGATGAGGTTGATTTCTTGATACACGATGAATTTCTTCTTCTAAGTTCTGTTGTGTCTCTCCACTTTCACTAATGTTGGTATCCACAGAGTCAGTAAATCCAAAAGCATCATATAACATTCCTGCCATATCATTACCCTTCAAAGCTTCTTGTCTACAATTATTTTCTTTAGAATTACTTGATTCACCCAGAGACTCCCCATGACAGAACCAAGTGTCATACGACGGTATAATTCCATTACACACAAGATGATCATAAGTTGTTGCTCGATTAACTTCATATTGTAGCACACATTCTCTACAAGGGCATGGAATTTTTTCTCCATCATGCTTTTCACGAAAAGCATAGTTCAAAAAATTCTCGACTCCATCCAGATATTCCTTACTAACTCTACTATAATTAATCCATCTTCTACTAGATATATTATCCATGATAATTCAAGAAATCTTCCTCTTCTGCAATAACAAAAAGACAAAGCAAAAAAATCAATATGAAAATCAAACAGATATTTATCTATGTAATATGAAAATTTTTAAACACTATATACACATGATACAAATATTTCAACAATCATCAAAGTAAAGTTACTGTTTCGTGCTAAAACATTTTTTCGAGGCGCATAAGATCTTACAGAGAAAATATCTACTCCAGTAATCACATCAATTTTTTCAAGTAATATGTAGAAATACTAAACATTCGCGCGATAATCATCAGAATATCTAACCTGAGCTAAAATTACGAAGAAATACTAAACATTCACGCAATAATCATCAGACTGCGAAAAGGAGATCAATGGAGATATAAATACACACACACACACACACACACACACACACACACACACACACACACACACACACACACACACACACACACATATATATATATATATATATATATAGAGAGAGAGAGAGAGAGAGAGAGAGAAATCGATGTAAATATGAACATTACCTTACATGTAGATCTGGAAATTTTAATGGAGATTTGAACCAGAGAGAGGGAGAATTGAATTGGAGAGATGGAGATTTGAATTGGGGAGAGAGAGAGAGAGACGAATCTGCTAAGACAGGGGAGATCGATGGAAAAATATCTCTGTTCCTTTTCATCAGGGAAGGAAACTTTTGAAATAAGTTAATTAAGTATTTTTTATAATTATATTAACCTTCTAGTGGCTATTGTTTAAATTGTCGGTAAAAACTTACCTTTTAGTGGCTAAAGTTTATTTGCCAGTAATATTTGACTTTGGTAAATGAATATCGGCTATATTACTATTGCCGCTGAACATTTGTCAAAATACATTTTCTTGTAGTGACTCTCCAACTCGGTGGTTAAGTTGGATTGATCTCAAAGAGAAGTCGAGCAACTTGGTGCTGATCTTTCTCAGGCTGGTGGTGAAGTTACCAACCTTTTGGCCGAACAGAAGTCCCAAGAGGAGAGTCATCAAGCCGATCTTCGGAAGCAAGCTGACGCACTTGATACAACACTTAGGGGTTTGACTGAGCATTTTGAAGAGAAGACTTCACTACTTACCTCAAAAGTGGTTGAGGTTGAAGCCAAGAATAAGGCTCTCGAAGCCGAGGTGAAGATCCTTCGGGCTAAGAAACCAGTTTCTTCCTCCACGCTTAAATCCAAGTTCAGAGCTAAGTTAGATTTGAGGGCTACCCGAACAAAGGTTGATAGAAATTGGGCAATCATTCAGACCAAGTTGAGGACCCTTGAACAGTGTACAAAGGGAATTAGCTTGGATGATGAGATTGTCAAAGCTAAAGTTGACGTTGCTACGGCTCGGGTATTTTTAGACCGACTTCCTTCGAGCAGTGACAGCTCATCTAAAGGGGAGGCCTCGGGTAGTGATAGTGAACATGAGTAAATGCTCGTTAGTTTTTTGTTTTTATGCCTTCGGGCTTCTTTTCTGTAATTATTTTGGCTTTCGAGCCTTGTGAATACATGAATGTTTGAGTATCCACTATTTCTTTTTGTTTGCTTGCAAGACTTTGAATGTGTTAGAGAGCTAGCTTAGAGTGACGTCTCGCCCTCGAGCCGAGTCTGAAAGTTTAATAGATAAGTCGATTGTCATTCCATTGATAAAAGTTGAATTAGTTTACACAAGGCCTAGTTGTACTTAGGCGAATCAATTTACACATGGCCTAGTCGTACTTAGGCATATTTTGTTTTATAAAGAAGCTGCTTCGGGCGAAGATTTCAAACTTCAGGTCCGAATCCCCGAGTCTAGGTTATTTTTTAGAAGATTACTTGAGCTGCGAGCTCGGTGAAAATCGATCGCAGATCGATCTCGCTCTCTTGTCACCCCCTAGTGTTCGAGGGTGAAGGGTAAAGACTCGAGCATTGTTGACCTCGGTAGCACATTTCGTGTGGTTAGAAGTAATATTTCTTTAAATTGGATATGTTCCAATTCAAAGGTTCTTGCATTCCTTTAAGATCTGCTAGTTGATAGGATCCTTTCCTTACAATCGCTTTCACCCGGTAGGGGCCTTCCCAATTGGCGGCCAATTTTTTCCTGCATTTTTCTATCTGGTTGTTTGATTTGAGGCTCTTAAGACATAGTCGCTGACCTTAAACTCTCGCAGGTTGGCTTTTTTGTTTAGGTAGGCCTCGATCCGTTGTTTTTGGGCTGTCAACCGCACAGGCGCCATCTCTCTTCGTTCCTCAAGCAGATCCAGCTCTATCCTCATTTCTTTTTTATTCAACTCCTCGGAGGAGTGTGCATAGCGGAGACTTGGTTCTCCCACCTCGACAGGAATTAATGAGTCGACCCCGTAAACGAGAGAAAATGTAGATTCACCCGTGCTGTTCTTCTTTGTTGTCCTCATTGCCCATAGTACTTCTGGTAGCTCATCAGGCCATAAACCCTTGGCTTCGTCCATCCTCTTTTTAAGGTTATCAACAATTATCCTGTTTGATGATTCAGCCTATCCATTGGCACTTGGGTAGTAGGGTGTCGAGGTTACCCTTTTGATCCCCCATTTTCTGAAAAAAGTCGTGACCTCCGAACCAACGAATTGTGTACCGTTGTCACAAGTAATCTCCTTCGGGACTCCAAATCGGCATATGATGTTCTTCCATATAAAATCGATAACCTCTTTCTGCCTTACCCTGGCAAAGGCTCCTTCCTCGATCCATTTGGAAAAATAATCAGTGAGCACGAGTATGTATTTGACACTGCCCTTCGCTTTGGGGAAGGGTCCTACGATATCCATTCTCCATTTTATGAAGGGCCATGGTGAAACCACCGAGTACAAGGGCTCGGCTTGTTGGTGAATCATGGAAGCATGCCTTTGACATTTGTCACATTTCCTAATGAACACTCTGGCATGCTCTCTCATCTCGGGCTAATAAAAATCGGCTTGGAGTAATTTGCGGACGAGGGCCTTGGCTCCTAAGTGGTTGCCACATGTTCCTTCGTGCACTTCTCTCATCACGTATTCATATTCTCCGGGGCCTAAACATTTGGCCATCGGGCCGCAATAAAGTTTTTTGTATAGGTTCCCATACACTATTGTGTATGGGACAACTTGCTTTTTGAATTTTGCTGCTTCTTTTTTATCTGGTGGTACTGTTCCCGACTCTAGATAAGAGATGAATTTTGTTCGCCAGTACCAATGTTGATTCACCATATTCACTTCTAGCTTCATTTTTCCTATGGTCGACGTGAGAACCCTAACTGTGGCATCAATCCCTGAATCGTCTATTGCTACTACCGAGGCTAGATGGGCTAGAGCATTGGCCTCGGCGTTCTCCTCTCGGGGTACTTGCATGACTTTCCATTCTTGAAAGGCCTCGAGCGTTTGCTGCATTCTTACCACTAGTTGCTTCATTCTGGGTTTTCGAGCCGTATATCCACCGAGAACTTGATTCACCACTAGTTGTGAGTCGCATCTTAACTCTACATTTTCAACTCCCATCTCTTTGGCCAACTTTAATCCTGCTATGGCGGCTTCGTATTCGGCTTCATTATTGGTCAGCTTCTCAGATTTCATTGAATGCCTTAACTTCTCCCCAGTGGGGGCCTCGAACACTATTCTGAGCCTCGAACCGTTGGAGTTGGCTGCTCCATTTGTGTAAAGCTTCCATACTCTGGGGGTAGGACCTTTTGAAGTTAAACTCTCTTTTTCCGCCTCGGGAAAAAGTTTAACACTGAAATCGGCTACGAAATCAGCCAACACTTGAGATTTGATTGTGCGGGGGTTAATATACGGTGTCATACTCACTCAGCTCGACTGCCCACCTAGACAATCTCCCCGAAAAAACTGGCTTATGCAATATACTTCTCAGGGGGAAATTTGTCACTACGACTATCGGATGGCATTGGAAGTAGGGGCGAAATTTTCTAGTGGCAATGACTAATGCAAGTGCTAATTTTTCTAAATATGGGTACCTTGTTTCAGCATCGAGGAGGGCTTCGCTGACATAGTATACTGGCTGCTGCTTCCCTTCTTCTTCTCGAACCAGAACAACACTTACTGACATCTCGGAGACAGCAAGGTAGACCAATAGGGTCTCGCCATCTTTCGGTTTGGCCAACAACGGAGCGTTGGCTAAATAATATTTCAGCTCTTTCAAGGCCTCCCTGCACTCAGGCGTCCATTCAAAGGAAGTATTCTTCTTCAGAATAGAAAAGAACTTGTGGCACCACTCTGATGACCTCAAAATGAATCGGCTTAAGGCGGCTAATCGGCCTGTTAAGCGTTGTACTTCCTTCGGACTCGATAATTCTTCGGGGATTTCCAGTATATCTTTGATTTTGTCAGGATTTGCTTCGATGCCTCTCTCTGAGACAAAGAATCCTAGGAATTTGCTCGAGCTGACCCCAAAAGCGCACTTCTTGGGGTTGAGCTTCATGCAGTTTTGTCTCAAAATCGGGAAGGCTTCCTTCAGTTGTTTCAAATGATCTTCCAGCCGAGCAGATTTTACCAACATGTCATCGATATAGGCTTCCATCGTTTTGCCAATGTAATCTTTGAACATCTGACACACCAATCTATGGTAGGTTGCCCCGGCATTTTTTAGGCCAAATGGCATCACTTTGTAGCAATAAGTTCCTTCATCTGTAATGAAAGAAGTTTTTTCTTCATCGCTTGGATCCATTAGGATCTGATTGTACCCTGAATACGCATCCAAAAAGGTTAAGAGTTTGTGTCCAGCCGTGGAGTCTATTAACCTGTCTATTTGGGGCAAAGGGTAGGAATCTTTAGGGCAAGCTTTATTTAGGTCGGTGTAATCAACACACATTCTCCACTTGCCATTTTTCTTGGGTACCACTACCACATTAGCAAGTCAATCTAGATACTTGACTTCTCTTATGAACCCGTTGTCAAGTAACCTCTTGGTCTTGTCTTGGATCGCTTTCTTCTTTTCTCCAGTGTATGGTCTTTTCTTCTGTTTCACTGGACGGTGGTTGGGATCTACGTTCAACTTATGTGTCATGATCTCGGGATCGATCCTTACCATGTCTGCGTGGGACCATGCAAAGCAATCGTCGTTAGCTTTTAATAATTTGATGAGTGCTGCCTTGGACTCAGCGTCCAGCTCCGAGCCCACGAATATTTTTCTTTCTGGGAACTCTTCTGATAATGCATGAGATTCCAGCTCTTCCACCGTTGAATCCTTAGCTTTTTGCTTTCGAGGTTCTTGGATGAAAGTTGGAATCTTTTCTTCCCACTTTGGGGGAGTTGCTTTTTGGGCCGAGCTCTCCCCTTCATGAGGCTCTGGGTCTCGTGGTTGAGGCCTCGAGTGCTTGATCGGGATGTTCCCATTTTGCGCAGCGACTGCATAGCACTTTCGCGCCATTGACTGGTCACTTCGAATTGCACGAATTCCCCATAGGGTGGGAAACTTAATGACTTGATGAAAGGTTGACGGTGCAGCCTCCATTTCGTGAATCCAAGGTCTTCCGAGGATAATATTGTATGCCATGTCCTCGGTCATTATTTGGAAAGTTGTCTCTTTGTCAACCCCCCCCCCCCGGCGGTGGTTATGAGGGTGATTTCCCCTAGAGTTCTTTCCACGGAGTTATTGAACCCTGCTAAGGTGGTCACTTTCGGGACGACAAGGTCCTTCAACCACATCTGTTCAATGGCTCCGAGGTTAATTATATTTACGGAACTCCCAAGATCTACTAAGACTCGTTTTACATCTGAATCATTGACCCTTAAGGTAATAACCAATGCTTCATGATGAGGGGTCATTGCTCGAAGGAAGTCGGTCCAAAAATTCCCGAGCCGTAGCAACGTCAACTTTAGCTTTGGCAATCTCATCATCCAAGCTAATTCTCTTTTTACACTGTTCAAGGGTCCTCAACTTGGTCTGAATGATTGCCCAATTTCTATCAACCTTTGCTCGGGTAGCCTTCAAATCCAACTTAGCTCTGAAAATTTGTGTTGGCCTAAATCGGAACAGGGCAACAAATCGAATTTATATTGGGTTTAACTGGTAATTTGCTTGTATCAAAGCACTGCTTGAGCTAAGATTAGATTTGGGCTAGATGAAAAGCTAGAAAAAGGTAAACGAGGCAAGAAATATTTTAAAAGATAAACGAGACAACAAGTAAAAGTAAAGTTGAATATTGTATTGATCGTGTCCTGTTGTTTACAAACGAATCCTATTTATAATTAGGAGAAAGAATGACATTGCAAATATCATAATTGTGCCTTTATGGCTATTATTTCGTGCTTGATTGTGGTTGACTCACGATCTATCCTCTTAAATGTTAGAACAACGGTCGACGGTTACAAAGATTGGTCCTCGTTTTACGAGGTGTAGCATCCGCTCGGGGTCGCAAGGTTTTCTCCGAGTTCGGTGCTTCGAGCTCATTTCTCCCCATTTCTTAAGGCAATTTTCTGGGGCGAGGAATTGTGCAATCTCTCCTCGGGAGTTTGCCTCGTGGAGTAGTCTTCGTGTTATGCTTCGAGGTCTTGCTCTCGGTGATTTTTATCCAATATATATATATATATATATATATATATATATATTTTTTTTTTTTTTTTAATTTTAGTATAGTTTAATTTTAAGTTTTAGATCTATATATATATATATATATATATATATATATATATATATATATATATATATATATATATATATATATATATATATATATATATATATATATATATTTTTTTTAATTTTAGTATAGTTTAATTTTAAGTTTTAGATCTTTTCAACAAGACTTGTAGTAGAGTAAATGAATTGGATATAAGTAATTATGTTCTTAAGCCCAACAAGAATCTAACAAGACAACAACTTAGTGAAAACAAGGTGATCCATTTGTTGTAAATAAGGTTCTCACATCTTTATATTACTTATAATTTAGTATAATCACTCTTGTCCGCCAGTAACTAGTAGTATTGTTTACTTTAAGCCTAGTCCCGTGTAACTTTAAAATGTATCAGTACGAAGTCCGTATGACATATCTGCTTATACATCAAGTATCTCTTCCGTATCTTGTTTAGAATTTCACATAAATTTGACAAAGAACATTCATTGTTCTTCCCCGTCAAGTTGTTTTTCTACTATGAACAAGGTATACATCCAATCGAAGCGTCTCACATGTCTTATCGACAATATCATATAAATCAAGGTTCAAATTTCTTCATTAGTTCAGACTTGAAAAGAGATTGATAGAAGATTTAAATAACATTGGAGGATATAACAATATATTTTATACTAGGAAACAATCAAATAGAGGAAACATGTGATATCATTAAGATTTTCAACTCCTCGTATGCAAAATCTCCCTTATATCAATGTGACAGGAACATTTTAAATTATTACAACTGGATCTAGATCTCCTCCATACTCAAAGCAACATCTCGACGTACCAATTAAACAAACAGAATCTGCAACACAATGAAGATGGCTAACAACTGGATCATAACGTTTAATTAAGACCCACTCTTTAAGTCAAACAAGCAGATCACAGTTCTCGATAATAAAATTATAAAAAGAAAATTATAAAACCACTTGTGAACCTTGATATCTGATCTTAACAGAAGTCCCAAAATCTTTTTATTTTTATTCTATTTTACTAGTGGCATTCTAAGTTACCTTAATATGCAAATTAACAGATTGATGAAAGATTGGCTGTTAAGTTTCACCAAGTGATACTCCAATCTTGTTAAATTGAAATTAAATTTTGATATTTGTGACGGAAAATTAGAGAAAAGTAAAATTCGGTAGAAATAGAAGAGAAAGTACGAAATTTCTCAAACCAAGAAACAAAGACATAGAATAAATTTATAATAACATCACCTAGGAACTTCTAATCTTTGTCTTTTTTCTTTTGTTTCCCTATAGCAGCGGTATCTCCAACCTTATAAGTTAAAATAATCGAAAATATCTTTAAATGAAAAGAAGATGAAACAGAAATATATCCATTAGATTAGACTAATAAGAAAGATAGAATACAAGTACAAAAATAACTTCAGAAGTTTTTCCCAACCAAAATATGCCAACTAGAATTTCAATGCTACTCTTTGTCTCTGTCCACTATTTCTTTAACTCTTTTTTTTTTTCCACCTTTTCTTTTCCTTGTGTCTCTCTCTCTTTTTTTTTTTTCCTTCAAATTCTATTTCTATCCCTTAGAAGAATTATTATTTTGAAGAAGACCACCATAACTTTTTGCCAATGCCATTTCTTTCTCAGTCACTTTAGCTTCCTCCCTGAACTTCTTGTAAATATCATTCTTGTAAAATTTCCTAGTCCGTAGCACCAAAATTATTGACACAAATGCTCCAAGAATTGTAACTGCTGTAATAATAATAAAGGCCAACTTGAAACATTCAGCACCATTACATTCCAAGTCTTCACCAATTTTTCTAGTTTTTCCCAGAGCCTTCATTTGTCTCTCTGCTTCTTTATCATACAAATAGCCTGCTACCCTTACATTTAGCACATATGCACCAATTGGACTTGCTGCTGATCCAAAATTGTATAGTGTTGCGTAATATTTCAATCCAAATAGTTCTGAAATTATGGCATAAATCAATGGCCATTGTGCTCCAAAACAGAATCCTATGACTATAGATGCAACATAAAGGCCACCAGGCACGTTGAAAGCTATGAGAAGATGGCCAAGACATGAGATTATAATTGTTATTGTGAGCATAAGAGTTCTAGGAAATTTGTACTTGACCAAAAAATGTTCAGAAAGGAAACCAGCCACAACTCTTCCTAAATAATTCCATATACTCACAAGTGACACAAACGTACTAATGCTGGTTTTTGGGTAGCCAAGGGATGTTCCAATTTGTCCTAAGTTGTCTATAGCTGTTAATGTCCCTCCAACACCACAAATTGTCGCGAAAAATAGGATCAACATGTCAATACTAAAAAGTGTTTGTAGTATAGTGTAGTCTTCTCCTTTATCCGGTGCTCGAAAAACTGTTTTCCAGCAAGAAACTTCTTGATCTTTTGCTATAGATGGTCTACTAGGAGTCACAGAGGAGCAAGGTGATTGCTGCTGCATCACTTGGGGTTGAGTAGTCTCAGTTTTTGGTTCCTCAGTTACCAATTTCACTTGCGAAATACTTTCCAAGGCTTGTTTTTTGGATTTCCAAGAATCAACTTCTTCTTTAATTACAATTGCAAGTGGTAAACAGAGCAAAAACAGAACAATAGCTGTGCTCAAACCATACTCATTCTGGTTGAAATTTAGCCTTTTTTGAAGTATAATAATCAACATGAGAAATGCAGCTAAGCCAAGAGATACATACAGAATCCTATAGAAAACTTTCATCTCATGTGCATTCCTAACAACTTTCATAATACGAACTATACGTAGAAAAGCGAAAGAAACAACTGTAGGAAGCCAACCAATAAGTAAGATCAAAGACTTAGAATCATTACCATAAATTGCATGGTAAATTTGTGTCAACATTGCACCACTTAGGCCAACATAACCTTTAAGTAGTCCGATCACCGCGCCACGGCTTTCAGGGAAATTCTTGACACAAGTGACTAAAGCTCCAGTATTAGCAAATGACTGAGAATTTGCACCAATACAAATGTACACACACATATGCCACACTTTAGGTGTGGGAATTTTTTTGGTCACAGCCATCCATATCATGAAGTAACCAAAAAAGTTGAGGACTGCACCAACTAAGAGAACTACCCATGGTGGTGTTACTTCATTGAGTAGGCCAGAGAGAACACCAACATTGGAGCCTAAATCTTTGAAGAAACTGAGTAAATTAAGGGTGGTTTGATCATAGCCTAGGGAAGTTTTGATATCACTAGAATATATACCAAAAATGTAAGTGGCACCCGAGGCTGATAAAATTAGAACAGTGGCAAATACCATGAACCACCGTCCTTTGAGGACTTGTAGTACTAGGCTGTTCATGTTTATTTATTTTCTTGTTGGAGTTATACAATATGGTATGCTTAGTACGAGACATGTTGATATATAAAGGATTCAAGGATAATTGCACTTCTAATCCATGAGTTATTGGTATATTCTGATCTTGGTCCTTCTAGTATTTAATTAGGCCTTAACCTTCAATTAATTAAACTGTCCACTTTTTGGTCCCTTTATAAAGAAATATGTTGTATGCAGACTACTTTTTAACTTACATTACCCTCAACTTGGAGTAATAATACAAATTCGACATAACACGTGGGTAATTAAATGATTCAGTAAATAACTATTCGCCAAATTTGTGAAGATTCATTGGTTGAGAGATTAACACAATTCAATTATTTGAAGGTTAAATGTACTTGGCCATATATTATGCATGCCATATTTGAATTTGTTGATAATTCGGGGACTACAAGCTCAAATTTTCCTAGCATGTAGCTTACATGATATATCCACCGATAGCATGATGAACGTTTTACCATGTCAGTGTAATGTAACTTGTTATCGAAAGTTACTACTCATTTTTACTTATTATTTGTATTACTTGTTATTACGTTTTGATGTTTGGTATTTTATACCTATATTTCCTTAATATTTCCTCACGTTTGAGTATTTTATTCGTCCGTTTTCTAGTTAATGAATGTGATTTTGCACTGATTTTGTGTCGTATGATTGTAGGTTTTTATGAAGTGCAATTGGAGCTTTAAAGAGCATGATCGAGCAAGAAAAGATTGGATTTGGATTGAGGATTGGATCGAACATACGAAGGCACAACGCGACGCGAGCTGCAGACGAAGGAGGCAGGAATTTGGCCTGGCGCTATAGGTGGCGCGGGGCGCCCCCCGAAAGCGCCCAGCCTTCTGGCGCGGTTACTGGCGCGGGGCGCCCCAAAAGCGCCCAAGTTTCGACAGGTTCAGACTGGGTTGGCGCGTTCGGGGGCGCGGGGCGCCAGCTACAGCGCCCCTGGAGCGTTTTCGGACTTCCTATTTCGTCTAGGCTTAGGTGTAACTTATTACTAGGCCTTTGTAAACCCTATAAATACTCTTTTACTTCATTTTTCATGAGAGTTCAGACTTGGGAGCAAGTTTTGGAGGAGAGGGGAGGAGCCCTAGATGTCTTCTAAACAAGTTCTTTCTCTCTTTCTCTTATTCTTCTCTTTAATTCTATAGTTTGTTCGTTCTAGGGTTAGAGTAAATACATGAAGGTTGATGTTTGAAAGTTGATTTCTATATATTGATTTACCATTACGGATTGTTTATTCTTTCTTGATCATAATTGTTTGATTATTGAGGCCTGATGATTGAACACTATCTATGGTTTTTAGATTGAACTCGAAAGAGGGAATTTATGAACGCAATAAGAAAGAGTAGGGCTAGATTGTGAACCCGGGCATCGGGGAACCAATTTGTGAGTAGGATAGACATATACTTGCTCGCCTAGCTTAACTAGTCACAGAATTCGTTAATGCGTGCACGTGATTCAACCCATAGACATATAGGGATTGGAGTAGCTTGCATAGACCGTGAAGAATCGAAAGGTTTTTACGGGTACATTTAACCTGTAGTTAGCAATCTAGGAAATCAAGAAGTAGAATTAACTGGAAAACTCAACTGGATTGTTCGTAACTCTGACCCTGGACCGTTTCTCCATTATTGATAACATCTATAGTCTGCTCTCGAATACTTGATTTCAGTTACTTGTTTTAATTATTGCATTTAGTTAGTAAAAATCTCAACCATTGGAAAAAGATCCCTGAATAGTTCTTAGGAAATTGTTTGCTAGAATTCAGTCATAACAATAGTCCTCGTGGGAACGATACTCTACTTATCACTTTATTACTTGTCGACCATGTATACTTGCGTGTGCGTTGGGAGCAACAAGTTTTTGGAGCCGTTGCCGGGGACTAAACAATTGACTGATTTCTTTTTGAACGATTACTTATTTTCTATTCAGGTTTAATTTTTGTTTAGTTTAGTATTGTGTTACTTGTCTTATCATGACATCTTTTAATAAAAATTGGTCGAATGATGATTGCTCAAATTTTGATGATCTCTGTCTACTTTGCGGAGGAACCCACTTGTGGGAAAATTGTCCAACTCTTTCAACCCTACGAGACTGGTTATGTGAATTTTCTACCACCTTTGATTGGAATTTTTGTAAATTATGTGGTGGTCGGTGGAATGATTGTCCTAAGTGTCATGCTCCTTCCCCCAATAATTTTTGTGATGATTCTAATGATGCTTGTGAGTTTGACAGGAGCGATAAAGTGCAGGTTGTTAGCGAAACTTGGCTAATGGAGCAAGCCAAACTCTTAGAAGCTTATGGGGATTTTAGAAGTGAACTTACAAGTATGATGAGGCAATTTAGGGAAGAAAGAGTGGAGCTCACACAAGAAATTGATCAATTTGGTTTAGCTATTCATGATCTAGAGGCAAATTTGAGTGATATAATTGAGGTGTCTGAAGCCCAATTATCAGTTGTCGTGGATAGTAGATTTGAGATAGAAGAGCTTAGAAGCCAATTTGAGGAGAAAAAAGCGGAATTCCTACCATTCGACCCAATATTAGTTGATGATGCCGAAGTTGAGGTAATTACATTAGAGTCAAGTGATGAAAAAGAAAACATCATATGTGAGGACTCTAGTGTTTGTGCAAGTGAGGGTGTCAAAAGTAATGCAATTTTAGAATTGAAGCGCATTGGACCTCATTCCAATCATTTTTCAACATTGTGTTTGGATGGTGATATGAAAATTGAGCCACCCGAGCCTATGAAGAAACAAAAGGAGGAGGAACAAGGTGCCTATATTTTAGAGTTTGTGATGCCGAAGAGACAAAACGACATCCCTCATTTAAAGGCTAAGAAGTGCAAAATGCGACAATGGTTACTTGGTCCTTTTGTATTTTTACCACCACCCCGATACCATAGTCATAAGCTTGAGGCAAAGTTGGGGATTCAATTCATTAGTTCAAGGTGGAGGAAAAAGTGCTGAAGTTGTCTTCGTCGTGCCGCGACGTTAAATCAAGCGCTTCTTGGGAGGCAACCCAATTTGCTTGCTTTACTTTTATTATTTTTATTATTATTTTTATGGTTGTATATTACTTTGGGTGATTCTTTGGATTGCAGGTTCATGTAATGTCGAGTTTAAGTGTGGGGTGTCCTAACCCCTACCTAATATTGATGACTTGTTGGGGGAAGTCTGAGTACCCCTTGCTCTACGGACACTTGGTAGGTTCGTAAGGAAGATTAGGACCGCACTCCAGTGCACCACCCATTGTAGGCCGACTGGCCTTCAGGGAAGTTTCCTTTACTCTTGTACTTTCTTCTTTGTCGCACTGAGGACACTGCTTGTTTTAAGTATGGGGTGGGGGAACTCCCCTTTATTTTTGAGGTTAGGGATGCATGTACCGTAGGATTTTCTTTTGTCACTTGACTTTATTTTGATTTGTTTCTTGCTTTAATATATGAAAAAAAATTAGAAAACCAATGAAAAATTTCAAAAAGATTTTTTTTTTAATCTTTGTTAGTGGTACATGTCATCCACCCCGTGGTTTTCTTATGACCTCGGTTCTTTTCCACGGGGAGGCCTTTGAACCGGGTAGTTTTTATTCTTTTTAGGATTAGAGTAGTTAGTATAGGTGGCCCTAGACGAAAGGAATAGGTAGAATGCTAGGTGCCTTTGATTTGTTTGATACCGGTGGACTTGAACTTATTGCATGTGCTATTTGTGGTGTCTTTTGTTTTTAAATTGAGATGCATGCCTAGAGAAAAAAATGGAACGACCCCCTTGAGATGCTTGAGTCCACTCGCTTGACTTTGTTGTGAACCTTTGTGCATTAGTGCTTAATTTTCCACAAGTTGCACTCTAAATGCTTGATTGAGAGTTGTGATGTAGCCTTTTTGTGTGGACTGTGTGCAGTGTGTGATGTGAGGAATGTTTTATTTTACTCCGTGTTGCATATTGGTGTCTAGAACTTGCCCCGTGTGTGTGCAAAGCGAAATCCTAGGTTTACTCTAGTCGGGAAATGATACAGGCCTTCTCTTGATTTGCCTACCCTTTTATATACACTTTGGACTTGATTGTTGTGATCTCTTTGACCTTTTTGTTGGCACCCACACCCCAAGCCTACCCACTTATTCTAAATTGCTTTCTTTTGGCCCTTTACTCCTTAAGCACTTTAATTGATAATGTGATATTATTGTGGAGTTGTGGTTGAAATATTGGGATATTTTTTAGTGGAACCAATGAGGGGAATATGTAATGAATTGTGTAGTAGTTGATTATGAGCATTGGCAAGGTTTGGAAAGAAGTGAATAGAAAAAGAAAAGAAAACAAATGAAAAGAAAAAAAAGAAAGCAAAGTTGAAAAAAAAATTGGAAAAAAAAATAAAGAAAGAAGAATACCCATCCTTGCTAGTGTGTGCTTAAAAGAAACAATTTGCTACTTGTTGAGAAGGTGTGTGTGAAAGTTGTTGATTGGGTGGCTTTGATGAGACTTGTGCTTATTTAATTGTGATGTATTAAAGTGCTTAGGGAGGTAGTCACTATTACCCATATGTATCCTACCAGCCCCTTAGCCTACATTACAACCTTTTTAAAGTCCTAGTTAATCCCGATTGGAGTGAGCTTACATTAGTGGAGTCCTACACTACGGGCAAGCCTATGGTACATCGTGTGTGACATGTGAGATTTTCATGAGAGTGAGTGAATTCTTTCTATGCTATTGTCCCCATTCTATTCTTGATATTCATTGTTGGGTGTGATATTTGGGGGACACTCTCTTCCTTCATTTCGGTGAGGGCACATGGTTTGCATGAAATAGGTAAAGTCGTGGCTTCTTGGTTGAGTAGATAGGTGTGATTTTATGGGAGCATGGTTGCAATGAGTTGAGTTTGTGCATTTGAGCTATCTTGGGGTGGTTGTTCTCATGTTTTTGAGTTTGATAAATTGTTGGCATGTTTTTTGGACCCCATAGTAGTCATGTATGCATTTGTTCAATGGTCGGTATCAACCATAGTCATAGGCAGACCTGTTCTACCTAGGTTGGGAAGTTATTTGTGATTGCTCGAGGGCGAGCAAAGGTTCAAGTGTGGGGTGGTGATGTTTGGCATTTTATGCCTATATTTCCTTAATATTTCCTCACGTTTGAGTATTTTATTCGCCCGTTTTCTAGTTAATGAATGTGATTTTGCACTGATTTTGTGTCGTATGATTGTAAGTTTTTATGAAGTGCAATTGGAGCTTTAAAGAGCATGATCGAGCAAGAAAAGATTGGATTTGGATTGAGGATTGGATCGAACATACGAAGGCACAACGCGACGCGAGCTGCAGACGAAGGAGGCAGGAATTTGGCCTGGCGCTATAGGTGGTGCGGGGCGCCCCCAAAAGCGCCCAGCCTTCTGGCGCGGTTACTGGCGCGGGGCGCCCCAAAAGCGCCCAAGTTTCGACAGGTTCAGCCTGGGTTGGCGCGTTCGGGGGCGCGGGGCGCCAGCTACAGCGCCCCTGGAGCGTTTTCGGACTTCCTATTTCGTCTAGGCTTAGGTGTAACTTATTACTAGGCCTTTGTAAACCCTATAAATACTCTTTTACTTCATTTTTCATGAGAGTTCAGACTTGGGAGCAAGTTTTGGAGGAGAGGGGAGGAGCCCTAGATGTCTTCTAAACAAGTTCTTTCTCTCTTTCTCTTATTCTTCTCTTTAATTCTATAGTTTGTTCGTTCTAGGGTTAGAGTAAATACATGAAGGTTGATGTTTGAAAGTTGATTTCTATATATTGATTTACCATTACGGATTGTTTATTCTTTCTTGATCATAATTGTTTGATTATTGAGGCCTGATGATTGAACACTATCTATGGTTTTTAGATTGAACTCGAAAGAGGGAATTTATGAACGCAATAAGAAAGAGTAGGGCTAGATTGTGAACCCGGGCATCGGGGAACCAATTTGTGAGTAGGATAGACATATACTTGCTCGCCTAGCTTAACTAGTCACAGAATTCATTAATGCGTGCACGTGATTCAACCCATAGACATATAGGGATTGGAGTAGCCTGCATAGACCGTGAAGAATCGAAAGGTTTTTACGGGTACATTTAACCTGTAGTTAGCAATCTAGGAAATCAAGAAGTAGAATTAACTGGAAAACTCAACTGGATTGTTCATAACTCTGACCCTGGACCGTTTCTCCATTATTGATAACATCTATAGTCTGCTCTCGAATACTTGATTTCAGTTACTTGTTTTAATTATTGCATTTAGTTAGTAAAAATCTCAACCATTGGAAAAAGATCCCTGAATAGTTCTTAGGAAATTGTTTGCTAGAATTCAGTCATAACAATAGTCCTCGTGGGAACGATACTCTACTTATCACTTTATTACTTGTCGACCACGTATACTTGCGTGTGCGTTGGGAGCAACACGTTTTATATAATCTTATAAGTTATTGTCATTAAACTCCATGTATAAATGTGTGCTGGCCTAAATTGGGATAGGACAATAAATTGAATTTGTTTTGGGTTTTATTGATTATCAGCTTGTATCAAAGTCGTGCTCAGGCTAGGATCAAATTTAAACGAGACGAGTGCTTTAAAGTATAACGAGGTAAGAAAAAAGCCAACTGATAAACGAGATAAAGTGTAAAAAGTATAAGTCAAGTATTGTATTTCTGGATGCCCAATTGAGTCCTATTTATAATTGATGAAAAGAATAACGTTACAGCCATAATAACCATGCCTTTATGGCCATTACTCCACATTTTATGGCGGTCAACTTATGATTTTCTCCTTAAATGCCAGAATAACGGTCGACGGTTACAAAGATCAGGCCTCGTTCGGTGAGGTGTTGTACTTGCTCGGGGATCACGTTGTTGTGATGATCTTTCCGAACTTGATGCTTCGAACTTTGTTTTCCTCATTCCCCGAGATGGCTTTCCGAGGCGGAGAGTCATGTCGCTTCCCCTCGTGGGTTCGCCTCGTGAAGTAGACTCATATCAGGTTTCGTGCCTTTGCTCGAGGCCCCAGTGATTTTTCATCCAATACAGATAGTCCCCCCACTCCTCGAGTGGTTGCCAGATCTGTCGAGGAGTGGAATGAATTTTAGGTGGGAGATCGACGTGGCTATTTTTGCACCGTGGAATTTGAAAGCGGCGGGTGTCACTCCATATTCCCATCAATCACGCGTGGCGATCACTGATTGGGCGAGATATCCTGTTTTGCCTTCCCCATGCAATTGTAATCATGAGGCCTTAACCTAGATATAGTTACGCCTCCTCTTCTTCTTCTTCACACATTAAATCCTTAAATCTTCTTTGTTGCCCAGGAAAGTTTAAGAAATGTCTCAACAAAATTCACCAAATTCTTCACCTTCTTTTGTCGACACCATGATTTTTGGTGGCGAACTAGTTAATGTTCCTGAACCATTGAACGTAATTGTCTCTCCTGATTTTAACATGGAGGATTCACCTCGCCTAAGTGGCTTAGATCAAGAACAGCGTCCAGCCACGGTTGAAGCTGCTGAGACAGTTGTGGTGGACGATGAGGATGTCACTATGAGGGATGCAGGTGAAGATGGACTTCTTTCAGATGATCTCGAGCTTAAACCTTACCATGCTATCCCTTCCAAGATTGACCTCTCGAAGGATTTCGTCATGCAACTTCAAACTGAGTCAGAAGTCAGAAGGAAGAGGAATATCCCTGTAAAGGATACGCCGAGTCTGATCACTCAAGCAAACATACATTTGGTTCATTCTGATTGTAATTGGGGTCCCGAGGTTAAGTTTGGTATTCCTGCCCCTGATTACCGAGTATGCGATAGGGTCGAGGGGCGTTCCTTCATTTTTACCTACCCCTTCACGATAGGTTTTTCTCTTCCTATCCTCGAGGTGTTGGACACTTTTTCCCTCACCTATCAAGTATGCATAGCCCAAATCGTCCCTGGGATGTGGAGGCATGTCCAATGCCTCGAGTTTCTGAGTAAGTTAGCTGGGGTCACCTTCACTCTTGACCATCTTTTGTACCTCTTTTACCCATCTCTTCATAAGGACGGAATTGTCCAGCTCAATAAACGCGGCTTGTACTCGCTGATCACGAAGAGCGAGGACATTGAAGATCGTGGATGGAACGGGCGCTTCGTTCTCCTGCCCACTAGCCTTTTTTCCCTGAAGCCTGATTTCCCCGAGCGGTGGAATCGAGCACGTGAGTCTTTTTCTCCTTTGTTTATTTTTTGATCTTGCTTAAATTTTCTTCTGACTTTTAGCCAAGGCGGTCCCAATTGTTCGCCCGAAGGATTTGACCCAATGGGTCCAAGCTATTATCGATGCCAAACCTAGATCGGAAAGATCATGGATGGTTTTGGCTGCTTTGGACGAGAATAGGTGGGCATGCAAACGGCATGGTGAGTTGTTCTTTAGCCAACTTTTATCTAGTACATTTTCCTCGAGTTATTTCATCTCGGTGAGTCATCGTCTTTCTTTGTTGTAGGTCTCCCAAAGAGGGCGATCACCACGCCGAGGGAGAAAAAGTGAAAGAAAGAGAAAAATGATAAGAAGGATGAAGTCCCCGAGGCTGGGGATGCTTTGAATGCCATTCAAGGTTTGATTGGGAACCTTTAGAAGGGAAATAGAGAAAAAGAGAAAGAGGAAAAAAGAAAAGGGACTGTCCTCGAGGGGTCACCTGACCTTGGGGCTAAAACAGGTTGAGTGTCTGCCCTTTTGACTTCATCTTTCCCTTCGTTTTGTTTTTCCGTCAATCATTCTTTTTCCTTTTTCCTTTCAGTGTTGAAAATGAAGGAATTGTGTTCGGGGAAAACCCCGGAGGTGAAATGGGCCAGATTAGAGCATGTCCATTTTCCCGAGCTTACTCATGTCGATGAAGTGAAGAAGGATCAAAAGAAGGTTTTGGTTTCCCCTACTTATGCGCCTGATCCGGTTCAGGTTGCTGATAAAGGCAAATGAGGAGCTCAACCTTCGTCTGCTGTAGAAATGGATGATGCCCGACCATCTCGATTGAGAGACAAGACTCTTCGAGCTACTTCCGAGCCTGCTCCCGACGCAGCTTCTTGGAGGCAGTTTCGTTATATTGAAATTCCTTCCGAGATTTGTCTCCTAGATGGTGATATCCAGGTCCCAATTAGTCTTCGTGGACTTTTGGGTCCTAAGGAGCGTGATCCCTTGGGGAATCCCACATTTATGATTTGATGGCTGATGCAACTCAGCATGCCATTCATGTGTGTTCTCTTTCTCTTAGATTTTTCCTTTCAGCCTTGTTTTTGTTTCCTCTTCTAATTCTTCAGATTTTTCCTTTGTAGTGTTACATCAATTCCATCTGGGATACCAAGATCGAATGCCGTCGAGATGAGAATCTTAAGCAAATGAGGGCAGGATGGAGGCGAGAGCGGGCAGGTCTCGAAGCTCAAATTAGATATCTTGAGAAAGAGCTGTTGAGCGCGAGGGTTGAGCTTGATCAAGCCAAAGATGCTGCTAACTAATCTGATCTCGAGATGTTCAAAGCCCTTGAGGCTAAGTCTGTTGTTGAGGAGAGGACGGCTCATTTGAAGGAGCTCTGCGGTGCCGAGCTGAAGAGAGTGAGAACCGAGGCCCAATCCATTATTAATGAGCGTGCCAAGAAATTTCATGGTGACTTGAAGCAAAGATGTTCAAGATGAATGAGATGGCTGGAGAGAAGGAACAACTGATCAAGGAGTGAGAACAGCTTGAAAATGAGGTTAAGATTTTGAGGAGCAAAGTCGATTCGTTCTCCTCGAGGTATGGGATGAGGAGGACTCGGTCCAAAGTTGACAAGAATTGGACCGTTATCCAAACGAGGCTAGAGACTCTGAAGGAGTGTCGTAGCGGGGTTAACCTCGATGCCGAGATTGCCAAGGTTGAGAGCGATGCTGCCATGGTTTAAAATTTAATGGAAAATATTCCTTAGAGTAGCGGGAGCTCAGACGAAGAGGAAGATGGCTCCGAGGCGGAAGCTTAGAGTAGTATTTTTATTTTTTTTGTCGACATTTAGTTAAGGCCTTCGGGCCGCTTGCTTTGTAAATGCTTTGGCCTTTGAGCCTTTTTCTGAATGGAAATCCTCTTTTCGAGAATATTGAATTTTCTTGCAAGGCTTTTGGTACTTTTCTTTAGTTCGAGTTAGCTTAGGACGACATCTCGCCCTCGAGCCGGAGGCTTAACTTACAATTGGCTATGCATATCAAATGACAATAAAAAGACGTTGAATCAAAGTTTATTTCATTGATAAGATGCATCTGCGAGCCTTTATTACAATAAGTGTCTGGTCATAACAGAACTTAGGCAGAAAAGCTAGAAGATCAAAATATGAACTTATTGAGCAAGTTCCCAAGGGTAGCCCTCGGTGAGGTGATCGCTCGTTCCCCGAGGGTCGGTGAAGTCCCCGGTTGTTGAGTCTTCGTTTATTTGAAAAAAGAAAAACTTTCACTCCAAACAATCGATCAATTTGGCAAGTTCCCGTTTTCCCCTTCTCCCCCTCACCTAGTGACCAAGTGCATGAGGCAAGGCTTGATTACTGGGTTTTGTTTTTGTTAGGAAAAATGGACGAGGGGTCTTGTCAAATTGACCATATCATTTGCTTGGCCCGATCGGGCGACTGTACTCTTCATTGCAATCGAATAACATTCCGCGCTATTCGCTGCTCTCCTCGGATGGCTCTTACTCCCCACGGGGTTGGGAACTTGATTATCTGATGCAGGGTTGATGGTATGGCTTCCATTTCGTGGATCCAAGGTCTCCCAAGAATGACGTTGTAGGCCATGTCCTCGGCCATCACTTGAAAATTGGGTTTCTTGTCCACCCCCTCTGCAGTTGTAGTGAGGGTTATTTCTCCCAAAGTCTTTTCGGTGGAATTGTTGAACCCCCTTAATATGGTTGCTTTTGGAATGACAAGGTCCTTCAACCACATCTTCTTGATCTCTCTGTAGTTAATGATGTTTATCAAGCTGCCAGGATTAATTAGAGCTCGATTGACATCACAGTCATTGATCCTGAGCGTGATTACTAGCGCGTCATGGTAGGGAAACATCATCCCATCGCAATCTTCTTTGCTGAACACCATCTCTTTACCTAACCCACCAACTCTTACTCTTTTCTCCGCAGTATTTGATGATTTCGCAATTTTCTTTGCAGCAGCGAAGTTTATCCCATTTCCTCGGAGACTCCAGTGATGACATTCACTACCCTTTTCAGTGATTGTATTCAAGGCGGTTGCTCCTCCCTCCTATTGTTTGAGTAGTTGTGCTTTTCTTTTTCAGTCAGATATTCAGCCAACACTTCCCTTTTTTAGTAGATGAGCCACCTCGAGACGCAATGCTTTACAATCCTCAGTTGCGTGCCCATAATCCATGTGAAATTCGCAATGTTGAGTTTGGTCTCTCTTGCTCGGGGGCGTTCTCATGTCTTTGGGCAACCTCACCCCTTGATCAGTCATCCCTTTGATCGCATTTACCAGCTCGGTGGTTGATATGCTAAAATTATACTCGGAAATCCGAGGCAAATCTTTCTCCTTGGACACCAAGGACGGGCCCGAGGACCTTTGATTGGAGGATGAGCCAGACTTTCCTCCAAGCCGCTGGCTCACATGCTGCTGCCCTCCGAGGCGTTGACTAACGTGTTGCTTTTGGGCCCCGTTGTATGGTTCATATCGATTTTTTGAGTTCCCTCGTAGCGCATCGGCGTGTCGAGAGGACTCAGATCGGCCTCGGTAGGAATGGTTCCGACATGTCCTTCTCCATTTTGCTTCCTCGAGCCTAATTTTTGCCATGGCCCGATCATGCAATTCATCCCAAGTTCGAGCTTGCAATTGCTGGAGCTCTTTCTTTAATTCAGCCGCGGCCTCGGTATTACTCAGATTAAGATTCTTTTCGAAGGCCATGACTACCAAATTGGCATCCATTTTTGGCAGATCCATTCTCTCGGCCTGAAAGCGTTCAAGGAAATCCTTGATTGGCTCGAGATATCCTTATTTTATGTCGAAGATATCCTTCCTTCTCTTGAGGATCTTTTGAGCTCCAGTATGAGCCTTGATGAACATGTCTGCCAGCTCGTCGAAACTGGAGATGGACTAGGAGGGAAGGAGTAGTACCAACGCAGCGCCCCTTTTTCAAAGGTATCAGCGAATTTCTTCAAGAACATGGATTCCTTCTCGATTGGGGTCAGATCATTACTTTTGACCATAGCCATATACTTGGTTATATGGTCGACTGGGTCCGTTGTCCCATCGTATTTCTTCAAAATCTGTAGTTTGAAATGTTTTGGGATGGGTGCTGGAGCAGCTTCAGGCTTGAAGGGTAGCTGGCGACATTTTCTCAATGTCCAGCACGCGTTGAGGTTTTCGGACCCCTGATGCATTTTCGAGCAGTTTCTCCATGCTGGCCTCGAAATTTTTCTTCCACTTCTCAAAGTCAGACGTGATGCTTTATTGCGGGGGCTGTAGTCCCCGAGCCCCCAGACGTGACTCAATTTAGAAAACTTCCCATATTGGTGCCAATGGGAATAGAGTTGGGATTTCCTCCATTAAACATCATGAAGGGAGTATCGCCGAGGTTGAAAGGGACCCTTCCATTCTCAGCGAGAGCCTACAAGGAGCTTCAAAATTTTTCATTAAACTGAGCCTGGGCTGCTGCTTGAACAGCTTCTTGTTCTCGCATCTGTTGCAATGAGTTCACCATGAATTGTTGGAATAGATCACTAGAGTTTGAGGAGGTTGGATCGGCTAAAACTGCTCCTACGGGAGATGTTGGGCCGATCGAGGGAGTGGATCCATTTGGTGGTGTTAGTCCTACCAACGGAGTGGGGTTATTTATTGGAATAAGGCTAACAGGGGGTGTCGAGCCAGTTGAGGGAATCAGGACCCCTCCATTGGTTTCGGTGGCTCCTACTGTTTGATCTGGTATTTGGATAGAAATATCGTCATTGACGATGTCGGCCATTTTTTACGTGAAAAATTGAAGCTGCAGACTTTGGAACAAACATTATTACCAAGTCCCCACAGATAGTGCCAATTTGTGTTGGCCTAAATCAGGATAGGACAAAAAATCAAATTTATTTTGGGTTTTATTGATAATCTGCTTGCTCAGGCTAGGATCAGATTTAAACGAGACGAGTGCTTTAAAGTATAACGAGGCAAGGAAAAAGTCAACTGATAAACGAGACAAAGTGTAAAAAGTATAAGTCAAGTATTGTATTTCTGGATGCCCTGCTTGATTACAATTGAGTCCTATTTATAATTGATGAAAAGAATAACGTTACAGCCATAATAACCATGTCTTTATGGCCATTACTCCACATTTTATGGCGGTCAACTTATGATCTTCTTCTTAAATGACAGAATAATGGTCGATGGTTACAAAGATCAGACCTCGTTCGGTGAGGTGTTGTACTTGCTCGGAGATCACGTTGCTGTGATGATCTTTCTGAACTTGATGCTTCGAACTTTGTTTTCCTCATTCCCCGAGATGGCTTTCCGAGGTGGAGAGTCATGTCGCTTCCCCTCGTGGGTTCGCCTCGTGAAGTAGACTCATATCAGGTCTCGTGCCTTTGTTCGAGGCTTCGGTGATCTTTCATCCAGTACAAAATATCAACACGCAGCAAGAAAATGTACATTTTCGTATAACCTGTTGCCGCAGCCCACGGCTATATCTTAGTGGCATGGACTGTGGAGATCAGGTGTGGGGAACGATCTATGAATTACTCCTATTATTTAACATAGACCTCATAGTTGACTTGAAGTCAAGTACCTACTTTGTTGAAGAAGATCATTTTCATATGAATTTAGTAATTCTCAAATGACACTTTTAGTTATTGTAATTAAAATATGGAATTATTTGTAAAATCATTATCCTTTCGACATATAGTGTCTATCATTATTAAACCAATTACCTCTGATTAACAGTTGAAAAAATCTTAAGAGTATCTACATTTGATCATAAAAAATGACTCATGGTAAACCGAATGGCCACTTAATACTTAAGAAATGCCATTCAAGCTCACTTTTTCCTCAGGATTCACTTATTAAGTACAACTACAGTACAGTAATAATGAACAAAATTTCAATTCAAACCACTTTCCTTTTGAATTTAACGCGTCTTTAGAATAACAATACTACTATATATAATTAAAAAAAAAGCTATAGACCACAACTCACTAAAGTAAAAAATAAATCGCAAAAGATTGTCACAAGGAAATTAAAAGTGGCCAAGTTGAGGTCGAAAAAAGTAAAAGACAACAATTAAATACCTCCCATATGGACATGTGTTCTATGTGCATAACGAGTCACTAAGAATATCATTTGTTGGAAACATTCTAATTTCCTATGCGGAAACTACATTTTAAGTTGTTTGGAGGATGACTTGTATAATATTTATAGTGTCATGTAAACTTCAAAAGAGTTATGGAACGCTCTTGAGAAAAAGTACAAGACAGAGGATGCTGGACTTAAGAAGTTCGTTGCTTTGGATTTTAAGATGATTGACACCAGGTCGGTCATCACTCAAGTCCTAGAATTACAAGTCATCGTGCATGACCTCCTTGCTCGAGGTATGACCCGAGTCAATAATTTTATTAATAAAATTGATTTTGTTATTAATTACAAATTTATTATTGAAGGTATGGTCATAAATGAGGCGTTTCAAGTTGCTGTCTTCATTGAAAAGTTACCTCATTTATGGAAGGATTTTGAGAACTACTTGAAACACAAGCGTAAGGAGATGACGCTTGAATACCTGATTGTTGGTCTAAGGATAGAGAAGACAACAAGAATGCTGAAAAGAAGTCACGTGGTAACTCGACAATAATGGGAGCTAACATTGTTGAGGAAGCACCGAAAAATAAAAAGAAGAGAAAGAAGGCATCTGGACCAAAGAATTACCCGAATAAGAAGAAGGTTAAAGGTAATTGCCATAACTGTGGAAAGCCCATACATAAGGCCGTGGATTGTCGTGCACCAAAAAAAGAAGCACAAAAGAAGAAGAGTCAAGCAAACGTGGTTGAAAAGTTTGAAGAAATGGAGGACTTGTGTGCCATGTTTTCTGAATGCAACTTGGTAGGAAATCCGAAAGAGTGGTGGATTGATTCTGGAGTCACCCGCCATGTTTGTGCTAACAAGGAATTATTTTCTTCTTATGCTCCTGCAGGACCCTACGAGACTCTTTCCATGGGAAATGTTTCTATGTCCAAAATCGAAGGAGTTGGCAAGATTGCATTGAAGATGACTTCGAGAAAAGTTGTGACTTTAAATCAAGTTCTCCATGTTCCAGAAATTCGCAAGAATTTAGTTTCTGCAACACTTCTTGTCAAAAATGGATTTAAGTGTGTGTTTGTTTCTAGTAGTGTTATTTTAAGTAAGAACGATATATATGTAGGCAAATGTTACTTGAATGAGGGCCTTTTTAAGCTGAATGTAATAGCTATTCCTATCAATAAAGTTGAAGCTTCTTCTTACTTACTTGAGTCAAACACTTGATGGCATGCATGTTTAGGCCACGTTAACTTCTAAACATTGCGGAAAATGATAAATTTGGAAGTATCACCAAAATTTGATTGCATTAACTCAAAATGTAAAATACGTGTGGAATCAAAGTATGCTAAGCATCCTTATAAGTCTGTTGAAAGGAATTCAAGTCCTTTAGACTTAATTCACACAAATATTTGCGACATGAAGTCAACACCATCTCGCAGTGGAAAAAAGTATTTCATCAATTTTATTAACGATAGTACGAGATATTGCTATGTTTACTTACTTAGTAGAAAAGATGAAGCAATTGATGCATTCAAATAATACAAGAATGAAGTTGAAACATAACTAAACGAAAAGATCAAAATGATAAGAAGTGATAGGGGTGGCGAATATGAATCTTCTTTTCAACAAATATGTTTGGCAAATGACATTATTCATCAAATAACTGCCCCGCACTCTCCACAATCTAACGAAATTGCAGAAAGAAATAATCGAACGTTAAAAGAGATGATGAATGCCTTGTTGGTAAAGTCAGGTTTACCACAGAACTCGTGAGGGAAAGTTATACTTACAGCTAACCGAATAATCAACCGTGTACTCCACAGTAAAACACAGTCCAATCTTTATGAAAAGTGGAAAGGAAGGAAACCCAACTTGAAACACTTCAAAATGTGGGAGTGATTAGCTAAAGTACAGGTTCCTAAGCCTAAAAGGGTAAAGATAGGACCAAAAATGGTTGATTGTGTATTTATTGGATATGCAACCAATAGCAAGGTGTATCGTTTTCTGGTTCATAAATAAGAAAATCCCGAGATTCATGTTAATACAGTAATAGAATAGGATAATGCTAAATTCTTTGAAAATATTTATCCGTATAAAAAGGAAAGTGAATCGTCCTACGAAAAGTTCAAGCGACCTCGGGAGGAAACAACATATGTTATGCCTAATAAGGAAAATCTGAGAAGAAGTAAACGTCAAAGGACATCCACTTCATTTGGTCCAGATTTTCTGACATTCCTATTAAATAACGAGCCTCGAATTTTTAAGGAAGCAATGTCTTTCTCAGAAGCACAATATTGGAAAGAGGCTGTCAATAGTGAAATAGAATCCATATTAAACAACCTCACTTGGAAATTGGTTGATCTTCCCCAGGTGACAAAACTTTGGGTTCCAAATGGATTTTCAAAATGAAAATGGAAGACGATGGTACTGTTGACAAGTACAAGACAAGACTTGTTGTCAAATGATTTAGACAGCGAGAAGGTCTTGATTATTTTGACACATACTCGCCGCTAACAAGAATTACATCTATTCGAATGTTGATAGCGTTAGCCGCGTTGTATGATCTTCAAATCCATCAAATGGATGTAAAATTCTTAAATGGTGATTTGGAGGAAGAAATTTACATGAACCAACCTGAAATATTTGTGGTTCCGGGAAAAGAAAAGAAGGTGTGTCGACTTGTTAAGTCACTTTATGGACTAAAACAAGCACCCAAATAATGGCATGCATAATTTGACCAAACAATGTTGTCAAATGGATTTAAAATTAATGAATGTGATAAATGTATTTATATTAAGAACATTCCAAATCAGATAGTCATTGTTTGTTTATATGTTGATGATATGCTAATAATGAACAAAGACATTGCCGACATACAAGCTACTAAGCGTATGCTCACTAGTAAGTTTGATATGAAAGAATAGTAGTTGCCGATTTAATTCTAGGAATTAAAATTCAAAGGTCTCTTCAGAGTCTAGCCTTGTCTCAATCTCATTGCGTGAAAATTGTACTTGAAAAATTCAAACATTTGGTATTTATAAGTGCAAGAACTCCAATTGAATTAAACCATAATCTTGTAAAGAATAAAGGTGAAAGAACATCTCAATTGGATTATGATCATGTGTTGGGAATCTTAATGTACATCATGAACTGTACACGTCCTGATATAGCCAGTGCGATAAGTAAACTTAGTCGATTTACAAGCAATCCCAACAAGCATCATTAGGTGGCAATGAAACGAGTTTTGGGATATTTGGAATATACCAAAGACTACGTTTTGCACTACAATAAATATCCTACGGTTATCGAAATGAAATCCACAAGTGGATATGTTTTTACCGTTGGCAGAGGAGCAGTATAGTGGAAGTCATCCAAACAGGCGTGCATCGCTCGCTCTACAATGGAATCAGAGTTTATTGTTTTGGATAAAGTCGGTAAAGAAGTTGAATGGCTACGGAATTTCTTAGAAGACATTCCATTCTGGCCCAAACCTTTGGCTCCTATATGCATACATTGCGATAGTGAGGTTGCAATAGGACGGGCATGAAGCGTTATGTATAACGGAAAGTCTCGTCACATACGACGAAGACATAAAACCGTTAGACAACTACTTTCTAGTGGAATTATCACTATTGATTATGTAAGAGCAAAAAATAATGTGGCAGATTCACTTACAAAAGGCCTAACTAGAGAGGGAGTTCAGAAATCATCTAAGGGAATGAGACTATGGCCGAGGACAAGTCATCATGACGGTAACTCTACCTAGATTTTTGGAGATTCCGAGATCTAGGTTCAAGAAGCTCAAACAAAGTTATGTTTGACCATTCAACATTGTTAAAATAAAATTTTGGTCCATTCTCGTGATGAAGACAATGTTCAATAACAAGGATAGAACGTTATACATTCTTTAATGATTACCTAAGTTTGATATGGTATTTATCAAATAGTGTAGATCTATAGGATTACATGTTTAGGAATCACCTACGTAAGTGTGAAGTGTAAGCCGCTTCAAGGAAAATTCTGTAAGGCCAATTCTCTACGTACTTATGAAACCAGGCGATGTTCATAGCTGAAATGAATACAACAATGAGAACCAAAAGACGGTTAAGGGTTGGTTGTGTGACATATGTTTGTTTAGGTATACTCCAAAGTTCGATGGTTCAAAGATATCAAATCTACCAATTGACCGAGTATATCCTACATATGTTCACTACGGAAATTTCATAGGAAAACCTACTTATCCAGATGCAATCGATTCTTACTTGCGTATCATACAGTTTCCATGTATGTTTCTTCTTTATACAGCCATTCCCTATTCATGTGGGAAATTGTTGGACTTTATGCCATTAGGCTTTAGACTTTAAGCCATTGGGCTTTAAAGATAAGAAATGCAAATTGGAAAATGGTGGAAAAATGAAAAGAGGGAAAACGAAAATTTGAATGAAGTGAACTTTCAAGTGAATTTTGTCCCACATTGGTGAGGGACAACTAGACTCTTGCACATATATATATAGATCAACTTCTTAGAGCTCTTACAAGAGTTGGAAAGAATAGGAAGCCTCGCGCCGTCATCGTCGCTCGACTCGACTTTGGCTTTGGATTAACCATACTGACCCGGTTTGATTTTATCCGTTAAATCCAAATGCTATCTTCCCTTTTAAAAATCTGCTCACATTATGAACAGTCACCTTCCCTTTCAGAAATCTGTTCACAATATGAATAGTCACCACACCTCTTCACTTCAGCCAACAATTGCCTATAAATTCAGAGGCGTGCTTCCTTTTCGATAACTCGAAAATTCAGAAACTCTCAAACTTTCTCTATGCAATTCTACACTTTGCTTTGCTGCTTTCTTTTTGAATCCGTAAGTGTGATTTGCTCCATTCTTTGAGTTTGTTGGTATCCAGCAGTTTGTATTGCCACTGTTGCAGGAAGGTTTATTTCATTTTATCTTGGGAGGATTTAATCCATTACCTTGGCAACTGTGAGGGGGTTAAAATTCCTTAAGGACGCACAAGAAAATTGTGAACTTGGAATCACAGTCTTTCTCATCTCTAACGTTTTTATTCTTCTTACAGTGTTGGTTTTATGTTTTAACATAGTCAGGCTTTACAAAACACACATGTATATTATACAACAATTACACTAGAAATTACTAGAATAAGTTTTTATTGGCATATGAAGATGATAAACTAAAAGGCTTCCGGAAAGCATAAGATTCGAGATACATGGGCAGATCTAGAATTTCGAGGCTGTAATCACCTAATTTTGGCACTAAATTGATAATTACTTGAAATTACTTGTGCAAATTTTTTTTAGGATTTTTCATTTTATCTAGCTTTTATTTAAGTTATTTTCAGACAGAAAAATGCTAAAAATTACCAAAAAAAAAAAATTATATTTGTGGGTAATGTTTAGTTGATGTTCCTTTTGTGTTAGCGAGTATATTTGTAACATATTTCTACTAATTGTGTGGTTTAATTAATTAATTAATTAATTGTGCTTGTGTAGGATATAATTTAATTTTTGTATTCAAATAGCACATTTAAATGAAGAATGGACAGCCCAATATTGTAGCCCACATTACACATTTCATCCGCCCAATTCCTCAACCCGACCCGGCCCAATCCTTTGGAATATAAGCAAAATTTCCACATTTTTACACATGCACCCTACAAGTTCTTGAACCAAAGAGAGGCTGCCAAGATCCCTAGAGCCGCCGGCATCTACCGTGCCTCCGCCGTCCCCGCCACCGGAAAAAACCAAAAAATACATATTCTGGTTTGCCTCAAGCCCCTTTTTTCATTTCCCCTAGTACTTTTCTCAAATTCTTAGCCGTTTTTGTTGTATATCGGGATTCAAAGATTGAGTTTGACTCTTTTTCCGGTGAGACTCCATTTTTCCCGGTAAGAGTTACATGCTTAGTCTTGTCTTCTTCTCCTCTTTACCTTTGCGGACCCCGATTACCCATAAAGTATCCCCTCAATCTCCACCATTGATGGCAGTTGCTGCCTTCATTTTTCCTCCCTGTCCGTCGTCATTAGGCAAGGGCCTTGGCCCTTCTCATTTCAGGCCGTGCTTTGGTACGTGACCGGAGATGAGAAGGTCCAAGATCTCTGCCCGTTTGACATTTTTAGCTTCGGATTTTTGGGTTCATTATGACGGTGTTGTGGGGATGTACTCGGGTAAATAGTGGTGGCGCATCATCGAGGCTGATTGGAGATGGGAGGTCGATAGCGTGGGTGATGATAAGTGACAGGCTGTTTGATTAAAATTTTGCTTGTGATACTTTGTCGTCGACAAGGCAATGGTGGCGTGACACTGACACTAAGGGCGATGTGAGGTCAATGGCGTGGGTGGTGTGGTTTCTGTTTCATTTTTTGTGAAAAAAAAAACATAATCTTGTTGATTTGTTTCGACTGATTCGAGACTGTTTGTTTGGTTAATTTGAAATGCTGCAGTGATGGCAATGGCATGGGGGCTGTTTCATAGTGGTTCGGATGTAATAATGGCGTAGTATTGTTGCTGGTATTGGTACCAAGGGCAGGGCAATGTGTGGGTGGTGTGGTGTGGTTTCTGTTTCATTTTTTATGAAAAAAAACATAATCTTGTTGATTTGTTTTGACTGATCTGAGACTGTTTGTTTGGTTAATTTAAAACGCTGCAGCGATGGCAATGGCATCGGGGCTGTTTCATAGTGGTTCGGATGTAATAATGGCGTAGTATTGTCGCTGGTATTGGTACCAAGGGCAGGGCAATGTGTGGGATGGAGGCGCTGCGTTTTGTTAGCTACAAGGTTGTTTCAATTATTTTTGGGATCGATTCATGTGTGGAGGTGACATAAACTGGGGTCGCGAGGCTGTTTGTTTTGGAAGCAGTAGGCTAGTGTAGGTTTGGCTATGGCGTTGAGGCAGCAACTATGGTTTAGTTCTATGGTATGGACGTGATGGCGATTCTCTGTTCTGTAGCGTGAGGGACGCGATGGTGGCGGAGGTGATGCTATGTTTAAGCTGTGGCGACGCTGTTTGAAGCTGATCTGAGGCAGCATCCATGGTAAAGCAGTAGCGACATTGTGACTGGTGCTATATGCTTCGACAGTGGTGGCGTGTTCGTTTGCGTACAACTGTGTGTCGTTTTGGGTAGTAAGCTAGTTTCCTTTCTTTCTTTATGTTGTTAATGAGTTGTTTAGCTTAGAATAACACACGTTTAGCTTTAGCTTAGTCTTAAATTGTGAAGTGAAAAGTGTATTTCATAGTTGAGTTAATACAAGTGGCTATGTTCATATCATGAGTTCCTTTGGTCTGTTCGCTGATTATGGCTTGATTTGTGTTCCTTTTGGCGTAGAGAAATGCTTGTTAACATAGTAGGATGTGAATCTGATTTTGTTCCCGGTTGAATGATTGTTCATTTTTGGTTGAAAGAATCTGTCCAATTTATTTGCTTAACCATAGTCCAAGTACAGAAACTAATGTCTGAAGCGTGGAACTGGTATGAAACTTAGTTATTGGCGGTGTATTTTGATCTGTATATTGGTGGTTGTTCAAGATATTCAGTCCCATGAGTTTAAACATATAGTTGTGATCAATCTTTGTTCCAAGTGTGCACGTGTGTATGTATGTTTTAGGGGTATAATAGTAGTATATCTTTGCTCTGTATACTTAGCATTTATTCAAGTGTATATTGGTGTGAGAGTGCAATATAATTCTGTCTTGTTTAGTGTGTCCAGACATGAATGTAATGAAGTGATTTGGTTTAGTGTTCTAGTGAGTTGAGTGAAAACAACATGGAGAGTTTAAACTGACTTGTGCTTTGAGTAAGCATGTGTAAGTTTGTATGTGAGTAGACAGTTTGTTTCCTTGGCAGCATATGTGATGAGCAGGTTATATATTCTTGTTAGCATAGTGCTTGACATTGAAGTGTAGGTATTATGTTGTATGCCTTTGTTTGGATGGTTTCAATCTAGTTTGGTTGTGATGGTTTGATTTGTTTAGATAGTTAGGATGACATAGGATGGATGATGCCAAATGGATGTCAAAGAATGAGGCAAAGAAGGACAAGGGTTGCAGCAGAAAGTTCTGCCCTCTTTTGTTCTAGTACCAGCCTTGCATGCCATGAAATAATGGCCTGAATATCTAAGGATTAAGGGGCACATGTGCTAGTCCTTTGTACTGGTGCACACCCCACTTCCCCCTCTATTTGGATAGCCTTTTGACTCTCTTTAAGAAGAAGGGAACAGAACCAAAAAAAAAAAAAAAAAAGAACGGAGATCACTCAAAAACTGGAGAGAAAAAAAATCTAAGAATATCTTCAACAGAATGACTGAGGGAAAAGTATCAAGGCTTAGTTAAGTTTTGAAGGAAACAATACTGTTGATGAAAGGGTTAAGAGAGAAAAAGAATAGGAAGAAACACTTGATATAATAATCAAAGAGTTTGAGATTGAGTTGGAGGGTTCAAAGTTTGAGTCAGGTTTTTTTTAGTTGTTTCTTGTTGGGTTAAAGAGCTGTTTCGTTTGCTGTCTGGTGGCTGTCATCTAAGCTTTGGATCTTTGTTATTTGCTGCTAAGAGTGCTTGCACAAAGGTAACTTTAAACCTTGTAATTTTCAGTTTGTTCTTGTATGGAATATAGCATGTATGCGGTCACTGCGATGGTCACAAGCTCATGTTAAAGCCTAAAACTTTGAATGAGATTGTTTAGACTACCACTTGAGGAATATGATGTTGTACTGGAAATGAAAGTAACTTTAAGGAATATGATGTTGTACTGGAAATGAAAGTAACTTGTTAATTTTGTAGTTCGTGTCTGCTTCACAAATCCATACCCGTTTGACATAAGTGATTGTACGTGAAAAAATATAACGAAGTTGCTATGTTGTTAGCTAATTGTGTAGCTAGTCTTGAAAGTAAATGATTTGGCTGCCCCGGGCCACTTTATTTCACAAAAATAAGCAAATTGAAGACCTATTTATAAAATATGCCTTCTAAACAAATTGTTTAAATTGATAAAAATGGAAAGTTGAGATACAGTTAGCGAAGGGATTTAAATGCAAACTTGTGTAACTTGGCCAAATATGAAATAAATGGGTAGTGAAAGCGCAAATTAACGTAGTCCTAAAAAACGAACAGTTTCTAAATACAAGGAAATATGATGTGAAGCACAAAAATTACAGAAGCGAATCAATATTTAAGATAATCTTTTAAAATCAATTCCTCAACTCATTAGGCCATCCTTAAAAGAGAGAATATAAACCATATGCCATATTTGAAACAAAATACAAAAAAAGGAGCTGCCATGCAAACATTGAAAACATGCGGGGGGCTTAAATTCAAAAGTTGCAAGGATAATCTAGCTTAAGGTTTTGGCCTTTAAATTAAAATCAAAATAATTAACAAAGAAAGTTACTCATTCCATAAAAGGAAACTGAAAAATGGCTATTTGTTCTATTTTTGTAAATAGTAGGCTTGTCTTTAACGTTACCTTATTTTTCTTAAGTTTAGAATAAATATTAATTTTGTTTATATCAAACTTCTTTAAATAACTTCAAAATCAAGAGTAACATGATAAGGCAAAATATACAACAAATATCTTTAAAAGTCCAAAATGCGATAAGTAAAGTAACTGTGCTTGGCACAGAACTCGAGGGTGCCTAACACCTTCCCGAGAGTCAACCGAGGTCCTTATCCGTATCTCAAAACGCAGACCTTTGACGAGTCAAAAAGTGTTCCGAAGTACCTTATGGTGACTTGGCACACCCTTTGAACTTGTCAAGTGGCGACTCCGGAAAAAAATAAAATATTTTGGTACCTTTTGAACACCGTCACTTCCTTAAATGGAAATCCTTTAACAAATAGCGCAGAAAATCAAATCAAAATCCCATAAAGCGCTATTAACCGAGAATCAAGCGGTTGGAAAAAAAGGGGTGTGACAGAGGCAATAGGTGCACTTATACCTTTAACATTTGTCTGGTTAATAGTCAATGATATAAATTTATTATGGAAACTATATTGGGGCTAAACTATTAATTGGCTGGATATAGCAACAGAACGTTTCTATCGCTAAACTGCCTTATTCTGTCACTAAACACGATTTTTTTCTAATTATCTTTTTTCATCGTTAGTCTGTCGATAATATCGCTATAGCTAAGGCCATCCGTCGCAAAATCTGACGTCAAAACTAGATTTTTTTGGTAGTGTTATATTTATTTCTTAAAATATAATAAAGGAGTTTGAATCATTAGTTTGCACACACAGAATGGAGCATATTAAGAAAATAAATTATGTTATATGATGAGGTTTATATGCTCCGTGATAAGAGTTTTTTTTCCTATTACCAAGCAAAATGAAAAACAATATTAAGTAAAAAGAGGAATAATTAATGTTGAGGAAATCGAACTTTTTGTTAATGCATATAGGTGCACTTGGCCGCCAATGCACTAACAGTCTAACATGCTCATTTCAGCATGGGTGCACACAAGTTTTATGAGTAATTATCTTAAACCCTAGACCATGGTGCACGTCATGCCCCTCCATGTAAATTAGCCATTGCCGGTGTAAGTATATAGTAGCTTGATTAAAAATCTGTTTGGCATTGCTACTAAAAACTGCTTATTTTGAGAAGTACTTTTGACATAAGTATTTTTTAAAGAAGTACTTTTAGATGATAAGCAGTTTGTGTTTGGATAAGTAGTTTTGATAAATACCCGTGTTTGGCTAATATTTACGAAAAATACTTTTGAGTGTCAAATTATGAAAAGAACATCCAAGTTCATTTTACATTTGGATTAATAGAAACAAAAAAATAAGTTTAAATGTTTATCATCAAAGACTTTAATTAAAAAAATTTATTTAGTTAAATATAAAATATAAAGTAAAAATATAAATTTAAGCTGTTGAAAAACATAAAATATAGTTAATCAAAGTGATACGGATTTGTAAAACATAAAAGACGATTCAAAGAATATGAGATCCTATATATAGGTTGATAGAAATACCTAAAACTATAAACTAGTCCTAAGAGGGAGAGGATTTATAAAAAGTACGTAGTAGGAAAAAAATAGGAAAAAGAGAAATATAATTTTATTTTGAGAGAGATATGGTTTATAAATAAAGAATAATTTGGTAAATATGGATTTTTGGTTAGGATATTTTTGTTTTGAAAAAATTAATAAACTGCTTCTGTTTCTGCTAATATTTGTAGTTTCTCCCCAACAGCAGAAAAACTGTTTTTGCTTCTACCTAAAAGTACTTTTTTTTTTTGTCAAACATCTTGAAAAAAAAGAATACTGTTGGCTTTGGAGAAACAATGTCAAACAGGTTATAAAACATAATCCTAACTAGCTTATGTAGATCACTTTTTCTTTTTCGTTGTGTCATATTCTTCATGAAATTTTAAGAGACTACACGTTATACAGAGAGAACTTCCTTTCGTGCAAAACTATTCATAGTTGACACTTGACACTTGAAATTAAAATATTCTAAACCTAGGCCGAATCTCCTAGGTCAGTTTAGTAACCAGGCGAGATCCCTCAAATAGTGATATATATATTCCATTTAACACTATAATATTACCTTTTGGAATGTTTCTTCGGTTCAGTTTACATATAATTAACTACTTAGAAGCATCGTCCACCGGTCTCTAAACATAGGTGAAGATTCTGCATGTGGCATATAATTTGGCTTAATTGCACTTGTTTTTCATAATAGGACTGACCATGTAAGGATAAAACAAACAACCACAAAGGCTATGGAATGTTTTTTTTCTAAGGAAAGCATAATAATAATATATATATATATATATATATATATATATATATATATATATATATATATATATATATATATCATGACTGGTTCATAATACAAAAGTCCCCTTTCTCTCCCTGAGTCGAGAAGAGGAATCATAATCCAGTTCAACCATAACAAAAGCTGGAACATAATTAAAATAAACTAGTGAGTCTTGAGAAGCATTACAACCATATTTAGCAAGTAAATCAGCAACAAAATTCGCTTCTCTATAGATATGCTTGACTTCTGGACATCCTAAGTCAGATAGTAAGGACCTGCAATCAAATAAGATATTATAGAATGTCTCACTTGATCCATTTAACGTGAGCGTTAGAATACTTGAATCAACTTCAACTTTTAGTGGTGTGAGATTATATGACTTTGTCATAATTAGTCCTTGATAGAGAGCATTAATTTCTGCATGAATTACTGAAGACTGAGGAAGATACTTTGAGAATCCCATCTTCCAAATTCCTTTAGGATCTCTAATGACTCCTCCTATACCTCCCACTCCTCTTGTTTTGATGAATGCCCCATCCGCGTTCAATTTAAAAAAACCTTCATCCGGAGGGTGCCACTTTATATATGTAACTTTTGTTGTGTTCGTCCCCATCGCTGAAGAGTGAATGTGGTAATACTCAGCTACTTGCGACGAAATTAAATTGCAGTTTACCGGAAGAGAGCTATTTTCAAAGACATTTTTATTTCTGTTTTCCCAAATATTCCATAGCGCAAATGGAATATATGTTTCAAATGGAATACCGTTAAAACTCGAGGTAGTTCCTTTTTTCCTACAAAGATCCTTTATCCAATGACTTAAGTTCTGAGGAGGAGATAGTTGTAGCATATCCCATATACACCTTCCCACTTTTGGGCACTCAACAAAGATATGATGAATCGATTCAGCTATAGCCGGGCAATGCTTACATAATTCATACGGAATAATATTTCTTTGGTAAAGGTTTTGGGCAGTCGGGAGTTTGTTAAGGCTAAAAGACTAAAGAATTTTTTTTTATTTTATTTGGAATGTTTAATTTTTAAATCCAAGAGGTTGGATTTTTGTCTAATAAAAGTTGAGTTGAAGAATTTACGGCAGCCCATAGAGAGTAGGCCGATTTGGTGGTGAAGAGTCCATCATGAGATAGATTCCAATAGAATTTATCATCCTGGTTACATGACCGACCCCGGTGAGTGTTATGAATTTGATTTCGGATTTCAGGTGGAAGCTCAAAGGATAAGTTAGATAAGTTCCAAGAAGAAGGAGTAAGGATAGAGTAAACTGTTGCATGGTGATTAGGACTAGCAATAGGTCCTTGGATTAGAGATCTTAAGGATTTGTTTGGGTATATCGTCTATCATTCCACAGATTTATTTTCTCTTCCTTGCCCACTGTCCAAGAGGTAGCTTGAATACAAATATGATTTACTTTGGCAATGCTCTTCCAAATATATGAGTCCATAGGCTTTGCAACTATTTCCCGGGCTATGTTGCAGTTCCTACCATACTTATATGTCAGAACTTGTGCCCACGGTTTGTCTTGATTTTTTTTAATCCTCCAAGCCAATTTTGTTACTAATGCACCATTTTTAGACTTTGCTTTATGGAGACCCAATCCACCATTTGCTTTTTGGGTGGTTACCATATTCCAATTAGCATGATGAAGCCTTTTCTTTTCCGTGGTTGAGCCCCATAGAAAGTTCCTTTGAATTTGATCAATGAGTTTTAAAGTCTTAGCCGGGAGAAGATTAACCTGCATAGAATAAGTTGGAATAGCAGCTAGTACTGAGGTAATAAGAGTAGCTCGACCTGCAATGCTTAGGCAATTTGTTTTCCAACCTTGAAGTTTAGAGTTTATTTTATCAAGAATTGATTGATAATCCGAACTCTTGGGGTGATTATTAGTGATAGAGAAACCTAAATATTTTCCAATCTGAGATGCAGTACTGATATTAAGAATAATAGAATTTCATTACAAAGACTGGCAGATGTATTCTTTGAAAAAATCATTTTGGACTTTGTATAGTTAATCTTTTGGCCAGAGAGGCTGCTAAAATTTACGAGGACTCCATTGATAGTGGAAGCATTTTCCCTGGTAACGGAACCAAACAAGATGAGATCATCTGCAAAAAGAAGATGTGACAACTTAGGACCAGCTCTAGATAGCTTAATAGGTTTCCAATTCGAGTCATCCACAACCTTGTTAATATCCCGGCAGAGGACTTCCATACATATAATAAAATGTAAGAAGATAAAGGGTCGCCTTATCTAATACCTCTTGAAGGTAAGAAGTATTTAGACGGCCTTCCATTGATAAGGACATAGATGGAGGATGTAGAGATGCATTCCATGATGAGATTTATAATACTAGTAGGAAAATTAAAATAATAGAGACTATATTTTATAAAGGACCATTCAAGACGGCTGAAAGCTTTCTCAAGATTAATTTTGATCATCATATTACCTGTCTTACCAGATGACCGCTTGAAGGAATGGATGGCTTCTTGAACTATGATAGCATTATTCGCTGCTCTTCTACCAGGAAGAAAACTAGACTGGTATGGACCAATGATTTTATCTAAATGAGGGCGAATTCTATTTACAAGAATTTTAGTAATGGTTTTATAAATTGTGTTACAGAGACTTATGGGACGATAGTGTGTTACAGTTTCAGAAAATTGAACTTTAGGGATAAGAGTAATATGCATTTTGTTAAAGCTTGGGTCTAGTAGCAAAAGATTGTAAATAAGTATGGTTGATGGCATCTTTAGTATCGAGATGAAATTTTTGGAAGAAAGCTGGATGAAGACCATCTGGCTCAAGGGCATAAGTGGTTTGAAGGACGAGATAGCCTTCTGAATTTCACTGATAACTAGAGGTCTACCAATTAGGAGAGAAGATTGGTGATCAAGAGAATTTACTTGAGCAATATCAGAAGGCTAGGTTGATTCTAGTAGATCAGTTCTATAAATATCAATAAAGTGGTTAGTGATCATATTATGGATATCAACTTGACTAAAAAATCAATTCCCTACCGAATCTGCCAAGGCTACAATTTTATTGCGTCTACGCCTCTTAACAGTTGTAGTATGAAAAAAACTTGTATTCGCATCCCCGTCATCTATCCATTGGATGCGCGATTTTAATTTATGGAAGTCTTTCTCATCTTTTAAGGGAGGCTTCAAGATTATAATGAAAGCTATTTTTCCTAGAAGGGTCCATTTTTTGCAAGCCCGCTAGTCTATTAGTAATAATTTTTTCCTTATAAAAAATATTACCAAAAATATTTTTATTCCAGTGAGTGGCTGGTTTGGTGAAATTTTCAACAGACTGGGTATAGTGAGCTTCATTATGCCAACAAGATTTTACTAATCTAGGAAAATCATAGTGATTTAGCCACATTGTTTCGAACCTAAATAAAGAATTTACCGGACCTTTATTAGGAATGATATCTAATAGCAAAGGGCAATGGTCAGATCTAGTTCAAGGAAGGTGAGTAACAGTTGCATCACTAAACAAATGAAGCCAGACGGCATTAGCCAGAAATCGATCTAGTCTTTCAAGAATAATACCAGAACCAATTTTGCTTTTATTTGTCCATGTAAATTTTGAACCAGTGTAACCTAGGTCTATCATGCTTGTATTATTAATGCAATTTAAGAAGTGCGTAATTCTACTATTATTTACAGGATTTCCAACAAATTTTTCATGCACCTCCGTGACTTCATTAAAGTCCCCACATAATAACCAAGGACCTGTAATCGTAGAGCTATATTTCTCAATGCTATCCCATAATTGAAGCCTTTTATGCAAACTACAACTAGCATATACAACACTTAAATACCAAATAGGAGCAGATGAATTTACCTGGATACTAACGTGAGTTTCCCGAGGGGAGTTGAACACAAAATCCAAATGTAAATCCTCCTTCCTCCATAAAATTGCTATTCCCCCAGAGTAACCATAAGCAGGAACTTGTTCAACAGCATTGAAAGGCAAATTATTAGGCAAATTATTAAGCAAATCATAGTGACCAATAATATCCATCTTTGTTTCAACCAAAATTAGCAAAGTAGGAGAATGGGTTTGGATGAGATCTAGGGCACTACGGCAAAAAGCCAAGCTACCCGCACCCCTACAATTCCACAAAATCATCTTCATCTCTACATTTTCCAGATTTGAGGAGCTCTCTCCTCTCAACATTTATACACTGTACGGAATCGTTTGTGGTTCCCTTGTCCCTATCCCCATAGGATAATCCTCCAATAGCTTTGGTAATGAACAAATCTTGTACTTGAACTCTGTTGGAGGCGGGTAGCATCGGATAGTCAGTGAAGTCTTGAACATTGTTTCTGGAAAATTCCACATACACCTTTCGTCTACACCCTCTTTGAATCCCTAGTACAAATCCCCCCGTAGCGTCTCCACCTCCATCACTGTCCCTACGCCGTTTTGTGGTGATACACTGTTTGGAATTGGAATTGGTGTTGGAGATCTGAAAATTTAGGGTGTGGTTACCAGTGGGGTTGGGGGTGTTGGAGATCTGAAGTCCATAGGTATGATTGGGGTCGTGTTGAACATATTCTCGGAGGGTGGATGTTGGCGTGATGTCCACAAGAATGTTGGCCAGATCATTGGGGTCGTATTTGGATTGTGGACTAATTGTTGGTATAACTCTACCAGATTCAATTCTTGGAACCTCAGGGATTGCAGCGCTGCCAAGTTGTTGCTGCCATGGCGCATCAGCTCGACTGCTAGAATGGCTAGCATCCTTGGGTTGAAGAGAGGAACAATTGTTGGTTTATTGTTGATTCCGACAGTGAGCTCGCACGTTATCCCCGTTAGGCCCAATTCCAACCACATCTCCGGGTTCAGGGATGGGTTTCTTGTTAGGTCTATTATTAGCCAGAAGTGAGTCACTGGAAAACTGTTTACTGGAATTAATGGGGTTCTGAGGATTGCTTGTTGTGGTGGAATTTGTTGGTTTGCTTGTGTCGAGTTTTGTGATGGTGGACTTTGTTGGTGGTGGTTGTGACTGGAGTTTTGAGTTGACTGGGTGTAGGAGGTTCCACGACGGTGACTCGCTTGGGACGATTGAGATGATGCCCTTCTTCTTGGCATTGTTTTGATCTTTGTTTTCTGTTTCTTTAGTGATAGTAGTTCGATGATTGTTTATGGGTTTATTGGGAATGGTCAGGGATGTATTAGAAGAAGAGGAAGAATGTGTATTTGGTGAAGCATGGGACTGCGAGGTAATGATGGGAGGGGAAGTAGTTGAATTAGGCTTAGGTATAGGTGTATGTTTAGAAGTGTTTTTAGGATTTGGATTTATTTGGTTCTAGGAAGAAGATGATTGGATTTTCACCACTGTTGTGTTTTGTTTCGGACAAGAATTCAAGATATTGTTTAGAGATTTAATAATATCATGAACTTTTATAGGAATATAGACATTGTTATAAGTAGTGTTAGCAATAGTAGTAGTACTTTGGTTGGGAACTGGACTTTCGTTTGAATTATTTGAAGAGTATGTTGTAGCAGTAATGTTAGAAGAGGGCTTAGTCAGATTGTGTGCTTTAGTATCTATAGTAGTAGTACTAGGATGTTTCTCGGAGGAGTTACTACTTGAGTCAAAAGCATCAGGTAATGTTTGGGATTCTTGTGGCAAAAGTATATTTTTGTCTAGAGGTGTAGAAGATTTGGTAGTTGCCTGTTTAGGATTGTCATGCACAAATGGGTCTTCTACAACAGGAGTTTTGCCCACGTGACTTTGAGGAGAAGGAATTTTGTTATCTTTGGAAATCTGTGATGTCATTTGAGTGACATCAGGATGGGATATTTTGCTATTAACTATTGGGGAAATTGGTTTGCTATTTTTAGTGTGGTCTAAGGGACCCTTATTTATTTTGTGCTTGGGTATCCCGATTTCGAAATGTCCAATTTAGGTGTGACAGTGGTAAAAATAGGTTCAATTTTGTCTACTTGCATAGGAGTAGTGAGGACATCAAGAGAATTGGGTTGGCTTCTACTATTTTTATTTTTAGAAAAATTCACAGTTTGCCAACCTTCATCATCGTTTGAGTTAGATGTGCTCGGGACAGATGGGGAAGAATTTATTTTGGAATTAGTTTTACTTTTAAGAATAGGACAATAGTGAATTAAATGTACTATGCAACCACATTTAATACAAAAATAACCAGATGGTTCGTAAAGAATTTTTTGGACATGTTTCCCAATCATGACTTCAGTAGGTAATGGTTTGCCTATAGGTGCTAGGACACAGAGTCGAGCATACCTACCTCGTAAGGCTTGGGTGGTGCAATTATCAACCTTGAGAAGCGCTCCAATTTTGTTACCAATTTTCTTCAAAATATCTTTGTCATAAATTCGGTTGGTAGCTCGTGGAGACGAATCCAAATAGATGAATAGTCTTGAGTAGAATCTGAGGCCTGAAATTTTGGCTCCCACTGTCTAACTGTTAGAAAATAGGGACCAATAAACCATGGTCCATTATGAAGAGCCATATTATAATTGTCAATACAATTAAGATTGACTACATAAAAATCAGATCCAAGATCGACTAGATTAATGTCACCATTGATCTTCCACAATTGAAGAATTTTGGCTTTTAGAGTGATGTGATTCAGCCTCTTACCAAGCAGTTTTATGATTACTGCATGCTTCCACTGATCATAAAGCCTATTTTTATCTGATGTAGTAACTGGAATAAAAAAAATATGATTAACAAGGTTGTCCACTTCATCCTCCATGTCATTTTCACAAGAGAAAGTTGGATTGAAAATGTTTTGCGCATCATTGGTTGTAGCTCCTACTAATTTTTGTAGAAAGCTTTCCTTTGTAGGGGAGGATCTAGCAGGTTTATCTGGGTTTTGGTCAGCCATTTCTTCGTCACATGGGTTCATACTGACTCGATCCTACCTCCATCACATAGGTATAAATATTAGTCCTGATTGTTGTTCCTGTCCTAATGTTGAAGAAACTATTCACCATATTTTCTTACATTGTACCCATGTAAAAAAGCTTTGGCAAAAACTTGGGATTGATATTACGACTCTCTCTAACCTTAATCACCATTGGTTGGACCAACTTCGTAACTTAACGTGCCCTAAGCCTCACACTTATTACGATTGGATTGACATGTTTCCTTTCATCCTTTGGCACATTTGGACTAACCGTAATAACAACCACCATAACAACTTCAAAAATGACGTCTCTCTGCCTCTAATTCACAAATGCACTCAAGAATACATCCTTCTTGAAAAAAATTCCCTTCAGCCAACAAAATGATCACTCTTCATCTAAAGCGGCACCCCCCAAAACTAAACTTCTACAAAATCAATGTTGATGGATCAGTCAAGCAGGATAAGGGAGGCACTGGGGATGTTATTAGAAATGAAAAAGGAGAATGGATTCTAGGGTTTTACTCTCATGTTCCTTGCCCAGATCAAGTAGATATAGAGCTCTTAGCTTTATGGAAAGGTCTCACTATTATAAAAGAAAATAACCTCCTCCCGGTGGAAATTGAGTCAGACTCAAGTCAAACTATTGCTCAATTATTAAGTCCTGATACTCACTCTTCTGCATTACTAAATGATTGCAGAAAATTGATGATGGAGCTGGAGCAACTGGAGCTTAGACATTGCTTCAGGGAGCAAAATAGAGTAGCTGATCTACTAGCCAAGAAGGGACGAGCTTGCAGAACTAGCCCTAGAATATCTATCTTTGCTACTCCACCTACCAGTAATATTTTAACTACACTTTATTTAGATGCTAATGGGCATTCTTGCCTAAAAAATATTTCTATGGAATGCTGTAATATTGTTGCCTGCTATGGCAACATTGATGCGCAACAGGTCTCACAATCTGTTGCAGACATTTTCTAATATCTATAATATTTCGTATGTTAATTAAAAAAAATATCTACCCATCATTAGAGGTGAACATAGATCAATTTTGGTTCGATTTTTCTATTTACCAATCCAAATCAATTATGTTTGTTTTTTAAATGTATAAACCAAATCAAACCAAATAAAGTCAATTTTTCTATCTCAATTTTGTTCGATTTTTTTGGGTTTTCGGTTTTTTTCAATTTTTTATGGGTAAACAACAATTCCACGTGCTTTCTCAAGCAAATAACACAACAAAAAAATATTAATAGTTGTGAAAAATATTAATATAATAAATAAAGATAGTATATGAAACATATTCTAATTATGCACATATATTTTTCTAAACATATGGTATTAATATCTATCTTAATAATAATATATATTGATTATATAATATGTATAAAAAAAATTTAATGGGCTCATTTATGGTATTTCAATGATTTTTTGAGAATGATTGGTGGGTAATTATTGAATAGAATTACAATTTTAATGGGATAGAAGATAGAGATTTTAAGAGATAGATATATCTAATACACATTGATTTAGGAGATTTTATTTAGACTATGAAAGTGGTATGGTTGAAAATAAAATATAGAAATACAGTATTAAATGCACAAAATGGTACTATTAGTGAGAATCTTTTCATTGTTAGATACATAATAAAAAAATACTTTAAAGATTGTGTTTTATTTTAATTTTTCTATATCTTATGTATAAAAAATTTAAAAATAATATATATCTAAGATCGATTGGGTTCGGTGTTGCATCAATTTTTTCTTTGTTGACACCAAACCAAACCAAATATGTGTGCTTATTTTTTTTTTCAACCCAACCATCATATTCATAGTTGAACTTTGAAGAATTTTCTAATTAGTTAACCTACGACAACTTCCTAGTTCCTAGGTTAGTTTAGAAACCAGATCTCTTAGACTATTTACCAATTTTCTTTGATAAACGTGGGGAGGAAGGCTATATAGGAATTAGGAAAGGAGCTAACCATTATTTATCCATTTTGTAAGAAATGCAGGGGTGGATGAGAAGCAAGAGAAAGAAAAAATAGTACTTACAGATCTAATTAATTTCAATATAAGGTTAGATCGTAACTGTAGTCTAATTATTACAACTTCATCCCGCACTAAAAAAACATATCTAGCCATAAACTAGAAGCCCTTAACATTCAAATAGCCATAATAATATCTCCACATTTTGTAACCGAAAAAAATTAGCCAATTCAATGGGATATCATTTGAATTCAGATTATGCTCCTACAAACATGCAAAAAATCACGACTCCCTTATCTCTGTAAACAAAAGCGTAACTAATGGGATTTGTAGCTTTCATTAAATCCTAATTTAACTAGTATATATTCAACATCTCCATCCCATCTAAAATATAATTTTATTCATCACTATGGCAGCATCAATAGAGCTTATTATGGAACAAAATCTTCTGAATGGTGACTCACAAAATCCAACCTGAAAGCATGTATCCAACTACCCTTATTATATGAAACTCTTTTGAATATGGATTCACATTTTTATCAATATTTGATGAAATAAATTACTGTATAAAATTCCAAGCAGAAGTATACTCATATGTAGTGATAGCCTGAGTACAAATATGCAACACATACACGTACTAATCTAGACACTTCATCTCGAATATACACTAAATATACATAAAATATTAAATAATTCAATATGAGACATATATTAGTTCAACACTTATTGTATACCATAAATATACATAAAGTATTGTTTTATACTTTATGTATGCATCAAATAATTGTATGCCAAAGATGCATATAGATGTGATATTCATTGGATCCAAATAAAAATATATTTATAAGTTTGTTATGCATAGAATATGCATTGAAATATGTATTAGTTATATCTTATATGTGTTATGCATAGAATATACAGAGTTACAAGTTTGGTATATCTTTTAGGTGCATATTTGAAAATATTATATGTTATAACGTATTATTGGATAATAACGTGTTTCAAGTGTGATATACACTTAAATACCAATTTTAAATTAGGCTTAATGTAAAGAATATGAGATAATGAGAGGACTATCGTGGGGGATGGGTGTGGAAGAGAAAAGTCTTATATGGTGGTACTGTGGTATGCTTAAATGAGAGATAAGAATGTTTTGCTTTCTTTATTTTTTAACCTTGTATATTGCTATTTAATTGCGGTAGCATTTAAGAATTAATTAAGCGATATGCAATAATGCTGATATTTGGAGTGTATTTAATGGGTAGTTATGAAGATAGATGAGGTATGTCATATATATCCTCTAAAAGTTAGGTAGTGGCTATAAAATGTGCACTACATTTAGTTAATGTTTATTGTGTATAATAAAATAATAAAATGGTTATATTCTGTTTACCAGCTTATTGAATGTTCATCCCACGTAATTTTCCCATATATTAATTTGTCGCACATGATGACTCTTGCAATCAACTTATACAGTAATAACCTGGATGGTGTTTTATATCTTGCATTCGCTTCTAATGTAAAAACTAAGGGTGACTCTCATCATAACAAGATTTTCGCGTTTTGTTTATTCCATTCATTTTATCATTTTATGTGACACTCTATTATGTTTAATATGTCCAAAATGAATAACACATTTTCAAATATGCTTGACAATAATTACAATTTAGCTTGAAAGACTGAATAAATATGTACGTTCTAAACCCATATTTTTTCGGAAAAGGGTCTGATTTGCCCCTCTACTTTAAGATATAGTTTGAAAATACCCTCCGTCCAAAGTTTGGGTCATCCATATCCCAACCGTTATACTATTGAGCAAATATGCCCTTGGACTAACGGAAGTGACACGTGGCGGGCTGAAAATTAAAATGCACAACCAATTTTAAAAGCCGGGTCATTTGTATAACCCATCCCCAATTATAACCCAACACCCCACCCATTCCAATCCAATTCCCCACAAGATTAATACACTAAAAGAAAAAAATTAAGAAACCAGCAAACTAATTTACTATGAGAATAAAAAAGGGCTGGTTGATAGCAACGACAGATTCATATGAGAATTAAATTAGCTTTGTTGTCATTCCTTCATACTACCACCTTTAGTTCTTCAACAAAATTCCACAAAATGAGAGAAGAATGTACCTATATACTATAGAAATCAAAATTTTGTGATCAATTCAAAATTCTTTCAAATTCTGGAGTGTGGGTGTGATTTGGACGGCAAAATTCAATACCCATTTTGGGTACTAAATTTCAGATCTGGAATTTGAAGCGTGTTTACTGATTTGTGGTGTAAAATTGGTTATTAGTTTTTTATTTAAGTCTACATTTGTAGCTTTTTGTTGATCTAAGCATATTTGTTTAAAGAAATTTGAGCCACCATGAACGAGTTCTTGAGAAAGCATGAGTAACAAATGAGTTTCTTGATCTTGTGAATGTTTGAACCAAATTTTAACGGTGGTAAAGCTCCTCAAAGCGCTATTGTCGGAGTTGGAAGAGGTGTCTCCTGCAATAATGAAATTACGGGAGCAAAGGGAGCTGAAATTATGAGAGAAGAGGAATTGAAATTATGGCATTCTACGAAAATTTGGGATAAATTTTAAATACTTTTTCACTTTGATTTCCTTTCGACTTACATATTTTAGAATTGAAGACAAAGGTGCCATAATAAATGAATTTCTTTCTTTTCGTTACTGATACAGTCGATATTTTAGTTACTAATAATTGATAAGTGATGGTGATGCTCTTTGTAGTAAGAAGAGATTGAAAAAGTAATTAAAGAGCCTGTTATGGTGGAGTTATTGAACAAGATGATGATGGCTTAGAACATTGAAGAAAAGGGTTGGGAGTGGGTCAAATTAATAGGTGGGCAGCCAGGTATTTAATTTGAAATGAGTTTGAGCTTCTAATGATGCCATCTATCCTTCCGTTAGATGTAAGGGTAATTGCGAGCAATAGTTTAAATGAGGTCTTGGATGACCCAAACTTTGGACGGAGGGTATTTAAAAACTATATCTTAAAGTAGAGGGGCAAATCAAACCCTTTTCCGTACTTTTTTTTAAAAGAATTTGTGAATTACAAGAGCCTGGACCCATATCAATAATCCTGCATCTAGGCGGCTTCTAAACTAGCCTAAATTGAACAGGCGGCCTACGTACCTCCCCAAGTCCCAACCACAAGGAGCTTGGACTTCAGATACCACCTCTGACTGGGCATTATATTAATAGATGCATATGTCCTAGTTATCTTCATATGTACGCGATATATGTTACGTACATTTGGAATTATGCACATCATATTCGCTTGGAGATATGTACGTATTCAGTAGTGTGTTTGCTGAATTCAGATACCACCTCTTATGAATATTTAGCGTAGGATCCAAATTATATTCGTCTCTCTAGTATATGCTCTCATAAATTAGATTTTACAACCGTAGAGATTAAGGGGGAACCTTTCAAATTATATTTTCATGAGAGGGTTTTTCCCTATACTGTATTAGTTTTCTTTCTGTTTACTAATATGGACCAAACAATGGTAGCTAAGAAGAGGAGTTGATTGCCTCTATGGTCACTCAATTTTGGGTAATAGGCCACCATAGTCACTTATCTTTGTTTTGTCTTTTTATGGTCACTCAACTTTGGGTAAAGGCTACCATGGTCACTTATCTTCGTTTTGTCTTTCTATGGTCACTCAACTTTACCCAGTTAACTCTCATGATCATCCTACACAAAACTCTACAAACTTCTATTAGCCAGTGGCGGAGCCACATGGTGGCCAGGGTGGTCAGGCGACCACCCTTCGCCGAAAAATTATACTGTGTACGTGGATTAAATTTAACTATTTATGATTAAATATTACATTTTGAACACCCTTGTCATAACTAACCATGCTAGCCTAGTGGTGTAGGGTTGTCAAATTTAGTTAAACAACTCGGGATCAAATCCCATATTGTACATTTTGAAGATTTTTTTGAAGCTTGAACACCCTTAAAAGAATTTCTGGCTACGCCACTGCTATTAGCCCCCCGTTTGTTTATAGTTTTTGGGAATTTTATCTGAAAAAATATTTGTTTATACCAAATTGCCAAGTTTAAAAAATTTCAAAAATTCAAAAAGTGTTCAAATTACCCAAAAACTAGCCCAAAATTTTTACAATGGTTTGATGTCTTCATTATGCTTTGGATAATATATGCTCCCTTTTTGTTTGATATTTTATTTTATTCCTTTCACTTCGTAATGGTACGATAACTGTTACATATAATTTGTAGGATGAAATATGAAAAAGATAAAAGAAACAGAAAAAAGATAAGCAAGTTGTTTTGCAGCCCCAAACCGACCCAAAAATTGAATTTACCAGAACTTCCTTACTGCAAAACAACTTGCTTATCTTTTTTCTGTTTCTTTTATCTTTTTCATATTTCATCCTACAAATTATATGTAACAGTTATCGTACCATTACGAAGTGAAAGGAATAAAATAAAATATCAAACAAAAAGGGAGCATATATTATCCAAAGCAAAATGAAGACATCAAACCATTGTAAAATTATTTAAATTCTTCAACAGAAAACATAACTATTTTAACCATATAATTAACTTCTTTACAACATATCCTATCAAACTGCTGTCTATGACTTCTTCCTTCCAAGAGAGCATAACCTTTTTAACCAGCATAACGATATGCTATAGGCAGTTCATTTAACATCAACTTGAAGCTATTATCATATATGTTAAATCCCATATTGTACATTTTGAAGATTTTTTTGAAGCTTGAACACCCTTAAAAGAATTTCTGGCTACGCCACTGCTATTAGCCCCCCGTTTGTTTATAGTTTTTGGGAATTTTATCTGAAAAAATATTTGTTTATACCAAATTGCCAAGTTTAAAAAATTTCAAAAATTCAAAAAGTGTTCAAATTACCCAAAAACTAGCCCAAAATTTTTACAATGGTTTGATGTCTTCATTATGCTTTGGATAATATATGCTCCCTTTTTGTTTGATATTTTATTTTATTCCTTTCACTTCGTAATGGTACGATAACTGTTACATATAATTTGTAGGATGAAATATGAAAAAGATAAAAGAAACAGAAAAAAGATAAGCAAGTTGTTTTGCAGCCCCAAACCGACCCAAAAATTGAATTTACCAGAACTTCCTTACTGCAAAACAACTTGCTTATCTTTTTTCTGTTTCTTTTATCTTTTTCATATTTCATCCTACAAATTATATGTAACAGTTATCGTACCATTACGAAGTGAAAGGAATAAAATAAAATATCAAACAAAAAGGGAGCATATATTATCCAAAGCAAAATGAAGACATCAAACCATTGTAAAATTATTTAAATTCTTCAACAGAAAACATAACTATTTTAACCATATAATTAACTTCTTTACAACATATCCTATCAAACTGCTGTCTATGACTTCTTCCTTCCAAGAGAGCATAACCTTTTTAACCAGCATAACGATATGCTATAGGCAGTTCATTTAACATCAACTTGAAGCTATTATCATATATGTTAAATTGATATCAATATCAACTATAAAAAACATGTATATAATTAAAAGCAGTACTACTTAAACAAACTGTGAAATATCTTTATAATTAATTAAAAATCTACGCCACTTAAATAAAAATTTCTGCTTATAAAATGCATGAATGCAGCTAACTCGCCAAGGTCAGACGACCAAGTTTAACTCGGATTGGAGCTGGGTAGGGTCTAAAGTGGGTTGGTCCTAAATAATTTTAATTTTATTCATTTTCTGCAATTTGCCTAAAAAAATTAGTTGTCATGTCAGCATATATTTAACGGAAGTTTGTAGAGTTTTGTGTTGGATGACCATGAGAGTTAACTGGGTAAAGTTGAGTGACCATAGAAAGACAAAACGAAGATAAGTGACCATGGTAGCCTATTACCCAAAGTTAAATGACCATAGAAAGATAAGACCATGGTGGCCTATTACCCAAAGTCGAGTGACCATATAGATAATCAACTTCTAAGAAGAGACACTTTGTTTAAAATGGAAAAAATGCTACGGTACTATGAGCCCTTATGGGTGAGCTTATTATAAATAGCATATAAGCCTCTTTTTACAAGTTTGAATTTCTAACTTCTCACATTTGACTTATTTTAAGTACATAAGAATTTATAAGCTCACGATTTTTTAAGTTACCAAACACTCATTAATGGGCTTATAAGCACATGGTGCTTTTAAGCCAGTTTTAAGCTTACCCAAACAGGCTCTATATAAACTTAACTAATTCTTCCTCGACGGACGGTCACCATTTGAATTGGTATGCAATTCTTGAATTGTTCATAAACCATGTCTATACTATATGTTATCATCAATTACAATAGCTATGATATTCTCCACGGTTACGATTGAACAAACTCATCATTTCTTGCCAACACAAGTTTTGAGACGCATGCAATACAAATTCAAACCTGGAGATGATTGATCTCTATAAGTTAATCATTAGCAGACGACTTTTTGAGGCATTTACTAATGGATCCGCCGGTATCTAAACTGTCCTAATTAATAATCTTAATTTTACGTATCTAAATAAATTTGTGTTTCCGTTTACCCAACACAACACAGTCAGATGGACTGCACCTAAGCCAGGCGGCTAAGGGTCGTGACGCACTCTTTGTAATTAATAAATCTATATTTTGTAAAGTAATACTCCCTTCGTTTCAAAAATGATGAACCTTTGCGGAGTACGAGGGTCAAATTGACTAATTTTCAAGGAGAATTTGCACATCGAATTTCTAAACTTTTTTAAATAAAATTTACATATTTAGAAACTATATGAGAAATACTATAAGTCACAATAGTTAACAATTCAGAATAGTTAGAAAATATTTGTAAGACATGTGGTCAAACATAATTTTGTTTGACATTTCAAATAATAATAGGTTCATCATTTTTTAAACCGAGGGAGTAATTTGAATCAAATTTAAGATGGGATTATTATTTGAGTTTAAAGCCTGACTTATATACATGGTGGATGTAGCCTTTTGACTACGGATTCATTTGGGCCTATTAATTAGTGACCAAATCATGTGAAAATTTTCAACAGTTTGAACTCATAAATTTAAGGAATTTTTACACTGTATAGACATTTGAGAGGGACTTTATCAAAAAATAGATATATTTTATCTAAATTATTGTAAATAGACTTTTAGACTTATTTACTAATCATTTAATAGCCACTTTTAAAAACTCTTTAACTCCCCATCGTGCCTATTATCATGGGAATGAGCAATTTTTTAACTGTGCATTTATTAGTTTTACCACTTCTCAATTACTACTCACTGATTATGAAAATTATCCTATTTTTTCGGTATATCAAAACTTAAGCGGTAAAATAAATTTTTTAAATTTCGAAATCTAAGATAAAATCAAACTTCCCTTTTTATCTTCCTCAACTTCTAATTATTCATTTGTAATTTAAACCGTTAGGGTTTTTTAGCCTAAAGAAACGACAGGTTTGTCTATTTCCTTTTAACTATTTATGTTGATTTTTTGTATGTATACCTTGCATACTGTCTCTGAATTTACATATTACTTTTATATTTTTTGCATATTGTTGATATTTACCTAGCATATTGTCAATTAATTTAAATAGTATGGTTATATTTCTGGAATATTTCATGCATATACCTTGCATACAGTCCTTATATTTGCATATACAGTGAATTTTCATACAGTCCTGACTATTTCCTTTTAACTGTTTTGTTGATATTGCATGCATATTCCTTGCATACTGTCCTGAATTTTCACGCGTCCATTAGTTTGCAGATTTTTCGGCTGCTGATAGTTAACACAATCGACGCTAGTATTTAGGAGATATTCACGCAGATCTTTTAGAAGTTAGGATATCCATGTACCTATTATTTAGCATCAATTTTGGTTAGCCATTGATATATGTTAATATGTCTATTATCTAGTAGGGCTATGTAAGATACTTGGTTAGTTATGAAATTTTTCCTAAATTTAACAGTATCATAGTGAGCACAATATTTAAGGATTTGGATTCCCTCCTGTACCTCATCTCTCCATTTTGTCTAGTCCCTCTTCAGTTTGATTATACTTGTACACTTTTAAATCTGAGGGCCAATACTTGTTTAACTAAATCAGCCCTTAAACCATGGTTTAAACTAAAAAACTTAGTGTGTTTTATCCTTTCCTTAATTATATTTGGCAACACTTAGATAGGAGAATCTCGCGAATTACCAGCAACAGTTAAACCCTTTTCATGGTTTTAAGACTTCAAAAATGTCTTTCTTCTCTGTAAATCCCAAGCTCGTTCAATTGAAATATTATTTTCGTGGGCTGTTTCAGTAATTTTCTCACTGTTAACATACTCATCATCTTAACAAAACTTTTAAAACCAGTTAATTCATTGTTAGCTTAACCTGAAATTTCTTGCAGAGAAAATAAAGAAGATGAACACTAGTCGGATATTTATTCATAACTTCTTGAAGATAATTAGAATAAATAATATTTGAAATTATAAGTTACATTCGACAAACTTAATACACAAATTTTTTATGGCAGTATCATAGCATTGCAAGTGATAAGAAACTCTAAAACTCTGGCTTTCCGATCTCCTGACTCCTGTTGTTCTAGTTTGTAAATGGTTTATACTTTTGTTCTTGTGGATTCTTATATTGCGTCTCTACGGAAGGAACGATCTCCATGGTAAGAAACTCTTTCCAATAAGAAGGAGATGTCCAGCAACACTTTGGAAACTTCTTTTCTCTCTCCAATAGTACTGATACAGAACGAAATTTTTGCTTAAACCATGGTTTATGGGCTGGTTTAATTAAACAAATTTTGGCCCTTAGATTTTAAAATGTACAGGTGTAAGGAAAATAAATGGGCACTGGACAAACTGGCCTGGAGAGATGGTATACAGGAGAGGAGCTAGATCCTCTTTTAGGCATGCACGTCAGTTTTCTCAAGCACGATCGATAAATGTATTCAAAAGTAGTTTTTGTTTGCAACTTTATTTTTTCTTGTCCTAGTTGTGATTCAGAACAATTTTTTATTTTTTTAAAAAAAAAAGAATGTAATCTTTTCCTTCACTTCAATGTTTTCTAAGAACGAAACAACTCAAATCGTCAATCATTTATCATTTACCGAGTAGAGAATTAATTCTGTGGATAATACCCACTTTAATTTAGTTTAGTGTCAACTAGGCCATAGTCGTTATTTTGTACGTCGATTCCATAGATCAAACTCCATAACATACATTAATTGAAAGTCAATTTTTCAATCAAATAAACGGGTACCAAAACCAGAACATATAGTTCACTACACGATGAAATTAAAAGCATCAATAAAAGTCAATTATCTTTATATTTTTTTCTTATAAATACAGCTTACTTGGGTGACTTGGCTAAAAGACCTCTGCAATGAAGGAAATAGAGGGAATAACCCTCAAGTCTTAAAAATTGGGTGTATAACCCTTTAATTGCTTAATGACCATTTAACACTAATGATCTTACCCAAGTTCTCTAGTCTCAAACCCCCAGCCCCCAAGTTACAAAAACTACACTTTGGTCTACTATATAAACAATTATTATTTACCTAAAATAGCAAAAAAAAAAACAATTAAATCTTCCCACCAAATTCCCTAGACCCCCAGTTGCCTTCTTCTTCCCTCCAAGCTTTCCCGCCCAAAACCACCTGCACCTTCAATGGCTGTTTGAGCTTCGTTTTTTGCTCCATTTCTCTCATCAAGAACTGCGTCATCTCGATCTATAACTGTTTTATCTTTTGGAACCCGTTTTTCTTGAAATTTCTTGTTGCGGCTGTACGTCTCGATGTGAGTAATGTGGATGGAAATCTGAGGTGAATTGGTCTGGGCTTCCGTCTTTGCACATACATCCTTTCATTTCTTCAACTGGTAAGAAGTTCAAGCTGTTTTTTATTCGTTCGCCATTGTTGCAGAACTGCTGCATTATTTCATCGACCATCGACCACATTTGGTTGATCATCGACTTCGTTGAAGTAGATGGGGGGTTTCGTAGTAGTAGGTGCTGACTTTATGGGTGAATGGATTGAGACCCCAAAATACTGGAATTGGCAATCTAGGACAAAGACAACAATCCCTATTGCATTAAATTTGGAATGTACCTATGATCAGTTAATTGACCAATTAATCGATCGCGGCAACTTAACGTGCCATCGCAGCGAGGTTTCAATTAGCTATGTTTTTAGTACTTCTCCTACGAGGGGTAAGGTGGCTCCTTCTTTTATAAGGAATGATAATGATTTGCATATCTATATGCTCGATGTTGGAAATAATGGTAGCAGGCCTATTTTAAAGATATTTGTTGGCGAGAGCTCTCAAGCAGGCTCAAATGTTGCCACTAATGGTGCAGCTGATTCTGCAAGACCACCACGACCACCACTATTCAATGAGAGTACGGGTGATCATGGCAGTGATGCTGGAGTTGGTGATACTGCTGGTGATATGGATAGTTAAGAAGAAAATGCTATTGAAGATCCAGAGGTTGGAGAACCCGCTTTAAATGGGAGCAACTGTGTTGCCGAATCTGCTCCCACTCAAGGCAGCAACTTGGGTGATGTGGTTGATGATTGCACAGGTTTTCATACTGGGAAAACCTTCGATACCAAGAAGAGCCTGGTTGTGGCTTTGAAAATGGGTTCAATGAAGAAGCCATTCACATTCAAAACAAAGAAGAGTACTAAATCCCTGTATGTCGTGGCATGTGTAGAAGCGCGCTGCAGGTGGATGGTGCGCGCCATGAAGTATGTTAATTCCAACAGGTTTGTGATCACCAAATACTTTAAAGAGCACACATGTGGGGTGCAACATCAACCAAGCCATCATCCACATGCTTCAGCGGATGTCATCGGAGAATATTTCAAGAACAGGTTTATTGAAGGCAAAGGGTTGACGACAAAAGATATCAAGAGCGCTTTGGATCAACAACTGAATAGTAAGGTAAGTTATTGGAAGTTCTGGAAAGGAAGAGAAATTGCAAAGGCTTTAGTTAGGGGCAGTCAGGAGCACAGTTACGCAATTTTAGATGCGTACAGTTTTGTGTTGGAAAGCCTAAATCCTGGCAGCAAGACTGGGTTAAGGGTTGATGAACAGGAGAGGTTCAAGTATTTTTTTGTAGCTTACGGAGCTTGGGTTAGAGGGTTTACATATATGAGGAAGGTGATATCAGTCGATGGGACACATTTATCGTCCACTTTCGGCGGTGTTTTATTGACGGCTGTCGCGCAGGACATGGAGAACCACATTTATCCATTGGCTTTCTGTGTGGTAGACAAGGAGTGCGATAGCTCATGGCAATTCTTTTTTGAACAGCTGGTTCACGTAATCCCCAATACACCGGACCTGTGCATAATTTCCGATCGCGCCAAGGCCATAGAAAATGGGATTAGAAGGGTGTATACCTTAGCATCTCATGGCTGTTGCACCAAGCACCTTGCTGAGAACATGCGCGTAAGGTTCAAGTGTGGATCATTTTTTAAGGATTATTACATCGCTGCGAAGGTGTACTGTTTTGAAGTGTTCAGCGATGCTTTTAACCAGCTCGCGTCAAAATGCCCTGCTGCAGCTGCTTGTCTTAAGAATGAAGTGGGCTTCCATAGGTGGACGAGAGCATTTTTTTCAGGAAACAGGTATGATGTAATGACGACAAACCTTTCCGAGTCCCTCAACGCAATGTTCAAGGACGAGAGAGAATACCCCATCCTGGGACTGTGCAATGCTATTACTCGCAGGTTTACTGACAAGTTCAATGAGAGGCGTGAGGAGATGAAGAAACACAACACCATTTTGGTGCCCAGTGCTGAAACAAAATTGAATTAGAATATGCTTGAAGGAAACAAATTGATTGCTTATCATGCAGGCGGGAACGTGGAAGTACTGAAGTACACTGTGGTTGGAGATGGCCTATCCCACACTGTCAATCTTCATTTCAGAACGTGTACATGCAGGGAGTTTGACCTGGACAAGATACCATGCAAGCATGCGTTTGCAGTGTTAAGGATAAGGTATGGAGATGAATATGGTGCTAGCGCGTACCATTACACTTGTCCATTTTATAGGCTTCAGACTTACATGTGTGGGTATGAAGAAAATGTTTATCCAATGCCACCGGAGCAAGAATGGATGGTTCCTCCAGAGGTAGTTCATAGAAGAATTCTTCCGCCGATGGTCGATCCTAAAAAGCGTAGAAGGAGAATTAATCGTTTTTCCTCAGTTGGTGAAACTTTTTTCTCAAGGAAGAGGCAAAATAGATGTTCAAACTGCAAGAGAAGTGGCCATAAGAGGACAACCTATCCTGCTTTGGTACGAGGTTGATAATCAACCTTGCAATTTTGATTTGGTGTATTAGCTTAAGTTGTGATAATTTGGTGTGTTTAAGTAGTGTTAGATGTGGTTGTCTTAATTTGGTACTGTGTTATTTGTTGGAACAATTTGAACTGATTGTAATAGTTTCGTTAATGTATTTTATTTCTATTTTAAGTGTCTTGTATAAGAATGACTATTATTTGAGTTCAGCAAATGCTGGACATATTTACAACCAGTTGAGTATTTACATTTTTGATTAATAGACAATATATGGGTTGATTATTGAAAAAAAAAATAACGTAGATTAATTGACCCAATGCAGTTGATAAAGTGATTGAACGCATTTAATACACGCGTGCGCCCCGTCATTGAAAGCAGCCGGAATTGGGTTAAACGAAGTGGCTGTTCATAATTGCCACTTGAAACGATCAGACTCGAAGTGGTTGTTCATAATTGCCACTTGAAACGATGAGACTTTTGCATTAGATCCAACAATCCACAACACAACTCAAGAATCACTCTCATCTTATAATGGCAAGAGCTCCACGCACTGCAAGTAGAAGTGGAAGTGCCACCAGAAACAACAACAATGGCAATGTCACTCTCAGGAACAACGACCCAGAGGTGCTGCTGATTCGTGCTGACATAGACAGGCTTATCCGCCTCCTGTGTGATGATCGCAGGAGGCAGGAGATGAACATCCGCCGTACTGCTAGGATGTTGAGGGTGCTCATGGAACGAGCACGGGAGGATCTGGACAACTACATCACCCATCCCCCCTCCCCTCGTAATAATTAGTTTTTTTTTTTAAATTTTTAAATGAAAAAAGAAAAGAGTTTTCATTATGATTGCTCTTTTCTTTAAAACTATTATAAATGAAAAGCCCCCTGGGTTATTATTATATCTGATTCTGCATTTAATTTCTCGTTCAATTTCCCGCTCCCCCATTTTTTTGCGTATTCTTGATGAACTGTCCATACTCCATTTTGGTGTATAATCAACCAACACCAAGTAGATAAATCGATAGATAGGTTCGCAAAAATGGAAATAATCAGAATATGAGAAAAAACAAAAATATAAATAGAAAAAGATAAAAGTAAAATAATAAATTACGATAATATTTAATTAATAGAAAAAGTGAAATTTACTGAAAAATGTAAATAAAATAAATATTAAGTAATACGAAAAATATTTAAGTCAATGGGAGAATTTCCTGAAAAAGGGAAACGTATCAGAAAAATAAAAAGTCGGGACTTGACTGGACAAAGGTAATCGACTATTAACCAAATCAACTAATCGACTGCACATAGGACCAAGGTAATCGACTATTAACCAACTCAACCACGAAAGGGTTGATTATCGACCTAGTGTAATTTCACATAAAATCAAAAAAATCATGACTAATATGTGTTGTTACAACTCTTGTGTTGGTATATGGACCCCATTTGAGTATTATAGCTCATATTGATACATTAAAACAACATATTGATGCCTAAAAGGGAAAATCTCATGTATATATAAGCCTACTATGTCGATTCTTGTTAAGCAATGCCTTAGTGTTACGACAAATATGTGTTGTTACAACTCATGTGTTGGTATATGGAACCCATTTGAGTATTATAACTCATATTGATACATTAAAACAACATATTGATGCCTAAAAGGGAAAATCTCATGTATATATAAGCCTACTATGTCTATTCTTGTTAAGCAATGCCTTAGTGTTACGACTCATATGTCTTGTTTCACCATAAGTGATGGTATAATATGTCCATCTAACATTATTGACCACTTTAATACATTATAACAACCCATTGATGCCTACAAGGGTGTAACTCGTCAATACATAAGCCTATTACGTCAATTCTTGGTAAGCAATGCCTAGTATTGCGACTCATATATCTTGTTACACCATGAATGATGGGATAAATACTACATAACTTAAGTATAAGCATGTATTAAGTTAGTGCAATTCATTTATAACATTATTTATACACTTTTCGATGAATAATTACAGTATTACCCTTTTTGGATTCGAGAATAATTCCATATGTTAATTTTCAAGATACAAAGTTGATTATTGATTACTATATTTCGATTATCGCTAACCCTAACCCTAAACCCTAACCCCAAACACCAAATCCCCAAACCCCGAACCCAAACACGGAACACGTCACGCCCCAGGTCACGTGGCTTAGGCAAAAGTCAAAACATTTGAGCGGAAAATGGAGCCCAAATTTTCCGCCTCACTTAAACTTAAACATTAACTTTTTCAATATTTTAAAACAAATCCCCAAATATATAAAAGCTGATTTAACAATTCCCCAAACAATTTCTATTTCACAAATCAAACCTAACCCACCCAATTCTTCCTCAAAACCTTCTCTTTCACCAGCTGAAAAATCAAACAACTCAAAGAACATCATGAGTGAAGATTCGTCCAGCTCCAACGTAGCAGCGGAAGCCGATATCTGTTTCTGCAGCAAAAGCACGAAGCTGAGGACCTCTCGCACTAATACAAACCCTGGCCGCAGATTTTGGAGTTGTAAAACTCCAAATGTGTGTTACTCATACATTATAGTTCTGTTTTTGTTTTTGATTATTTGTTAATATACTGATTTTTTCTTGAGTTTTGTTAAATAATGCAGTCAAGTGGTGGGTGCGACTACTTTCGGTGTTTTGATGGTGGACCACTGCCTGCAGCAGCATCGAGTGTGATTGGGAATCTGGTTAGAAAGCTTAAGGATACCGAAGACAATTGTGTTTTACTGAGACAACTACTGAGTGAATGTGAAGAGCAGAATAGTTTTCTGAAAATCATGCTGAGGGATGCTGAAATGAAGTTGAAAGAAGCTGAGAAGAAGAGGGAAGAAGCTGAGCAGAAGAGTCATCGACTGAAGGTGTTGATTAAGTCGATGGTAGCTGGTTGTGTTATCTGCTCCGTTTTTAAATGGATCTCATATTAGTTCGCTTCTTTTAGTATTGTATTATTTTGACACTGTGTAAATTTTGTTCATAATCCGGATATGTGTATTATTATTTTGACGCAGTGTAAACATAAGGTCAATCGTTTGGCCGTTTTTGTATAAAGGCCAATAACTTGGCCGTTTTTGTATAAAGGCCAATAACTTGGCCGTTTTTGTATAAAGGCCAATAACTTGGCAGTATTTGTATAAACTTAAGGCCAATAATTTGGTTGTTTTTGTATAAAAGCATCGATATTGTAATGTAGTCGGGAAAGCTCTGTTTTGTTTTTGTTATAAAAGCTTCGTTATTGCTTGAATTGCGAGCACATAAGGAGAAACATGTTATTAGTTGCAAACCATACTTGAAACATTGAACAATGAATGAAATGAGTTCTCTCCTAACAAGTACCCTGCATTAATAAACCCACAGTTCATGTCCAAAAACAAGGTCAGCCACCATATACTTGTCTATGACTATAACCAGGAGATAACCAGAGATAACCATAATAGAATATACTAGACTGTCATCAATAGAATATACCTTAACAAGTTTAAAGTTAACCATCAACTACTGTCATAAACTACTAGTTCAACATTCAACTTATACAAAACCAGGAAACCAATCATTAATACTGAACCCGTCAAACATTATCTGTTCCAATATTCTCTGAAGGAAACTGAACATTCAGACTTGCAAGAACTTCATTCACAGCAACATTAGCTTCATCCACATGCAATGCCGCTTGTGTCTCGCGATTTTCTTCAACAATCTCTTCGTTTCTAGCTTCTTCAACAATCTCTGCATTGTCTCCTTCTTCAGACATCTCTTCATCTGCTCCATCAACTTGAGCTTCATTTCTGGCTTCTTCTGCATCTGCAGTCATCTCTTCATCTGCTCCATGAACTTGAGCATCATGGAAAACCTCTTCTTCTTCATCGACTGCGACATTTTTTTCTCTCACATCTTCATCCTTCTCTTCATCATTATTCCCTTCATTCACTACAACTAAAAGGAAATACTTAGAAACTGACAAAAATAATCAAATTTTCATTAAAATGAATATAGATACCTTTCTTTTTTCTCTTTACAAGCTTCCTTTGCTTGAACAGTTTCCTCTTCATCAAGTTCCTGGACTTTGTTTTCCTTTCACTGTTCACCTTCTTCTCTTTCAACAATTTTAAAATCTCCTAACTCACCTCCAACATTCTTGACAGAACACCTTGCACATGCCCACAGTGCCTGCAAGTTCCCCTGCTACCACCATCAACACCATCACCAGCACCAGCATCATCACCATCATCAACATCATCAACCCTATCTTCCTGGCTTTCAGTTTTGTGCATTTCATCAGCATACTCCTCCACAATGTACTTAATGCCAGTGACCCCCTCCAGCATAGCCCTTACCCTGTCCAGTGCAGGATCCTCGACCTCATCAGCATGATGAGAGACAAATTTTTTGCAACCCTCAACTTCTTGCACTGTTGGGATCAAGAAAGGGTGCAAAACCTGTCATCAAATGATAAAATAATTAATAAATTAATCATTAAATGATAACATAATTAATAAATTGAATTGGCTTGGTACATACTTGTCTAGCTCCTTGATGGCCTGCATCAACATCTCCCACATTTCTTCTTGTATGCTGCCACCTCAGCATCCTTGGGATTGGCAAGGGGGACTGTTCAGATTTCCCAGCATTACGGCCAACCAAGGGCACAACCTCATATATCCATGCCTGTCATGAATGCCACAGTCACATTACTTATGTTTTCACACAATCATTCTTAATAAAACTGGAAAATAAAATAATAATACTTACAAGAAAGGCCCATGGGAATCCAAACAGTGCATAACCAGCAGTTTTTCCCTCTACATGCTGTCGATGGGTCTTCGCAAAATCCACTTTATTGTAGAGGTAGTCCACTGTCAAGTCATAACTAAGCCTGCCCCAGGGGTACTTGCTGAAAAAGTCCAGGTTATCCACACATTGGATCCACCATTTCTCAACATTTTTAGTTTTGTCCCTGGCCATCAAAACAGTATGGAGGAACCACAGGAGAGCCAACTTTAGCTTCTCTTCCTTAGAGAACTGTCTCTGCTCCATCAAGTACAGTAGATTTTCTGCCCTCACATCCCCACCACCACAGACCTTCTCTAGAAATCCTTCACCATTTGCCAAGAACTTGGCCTTCAATTTGGTATCTGGCTCTTCACAACAGTTTAAGCCAGTCATCAAGTAGAACTCCCTCAAGCCAAAACAGACTGGCTTACCATCTATTAAGAACCACATCTCATGCTTTTTTCTTGGACTGCCTAATAGTCCTCAAAAGCACTGAGTGCACCAGCTGACCATTGAAGGTCCAACTCTCAGAAAGGTTTAAGAAATCCCCAAAAACTGATCTCCTAAACATCTTTTCAAGCCCCAATTTTGCAAGCTTGGTCTTGAAGTCATAAAATTTTTTCACTGAAGATCTCACAGAGATCTTTGCATTAAATGATTCAAACCTTGACAACCAGGTTTTGAACCTAAAGGTACTGACATCAATGTCAATCACCTTTTGTGGAATACTTAATCTGTCAAGAGGATGCACATCCTCTTCATCATCCTCATCTCCCTCTTTATCAACTCCATCATCTGCTCCATCATCCCTTGTACCAGCCTGATCCATATCAACCCCTTTATCAACTCCATCATCCCTATCACCAGCCTGATCCTCCTCTCCAGCACTCTTCCTACTTGCCTCCCCAGAATCATCCTCATCCTCATCCTCATCCTCATCAATCACAACAGTTTTTCCTTTTCTTTTTGCTGCAACAGCATCACTACTACCAACTCCATCTTCAGCTTGAAATCTGTCTATCTGATCAAAGGTATCAGTAGATGCACCTTTTGAACTCAAGTTGTCACCCACCTCTGTTTGACCACCACCAACATCTTTATCAGTGGATGTGGCATCACTGTCATCATGTTCTTCCTCCACCCTTCTTCTTTTGTATTTGACAAAATCTGTGGGGATGTTCGAAGACACCCAAGCTTCTTGTGCTGCTTTGCGCATGGACCACCTACGCGTACCTATATTTTTTTCCTTAGCTCTCTTCTCTTCTAAAAGCTCCGCTCTACGCTCTTCCCAAGTTCGCGGACTTTTTCCTTTCGGAACGACGTGCTTTAACCTAGGCATTTAATCACCTAAACAAAATACATTTTTACAATGAAAGTTAAAGAAAAAAACCCCAATAATTACACCTACACACACCACATTTTAATACGAAAGTTAAAGAAAAACCCCCAAAAATTAAACCGAAAACCAAAATCGAAAATTGCGTATAAACCGGTAAAATAACAAAACCCATTACCCGAAATCAAGATGTAAAGATGCAGAATAGCCATTAATCGTAGAAAATACAGAGTTAAATTTCAAATAAAATCCCTAACAAAATCGAGTGCGTACCTGTTTATGTTGTTCGTCGATAATGTGTTTAACCCACAGAGATCCTTTAAATAACTCAAAAAAGACACTCACAGCAGTTGAAGTCGTGCAGGCAGTTGATAGAGAGAAAATAGGAGAAGTTGAGAGTGAAAATTGGAATGGCACGCAGTAGTGTATGATCAACCAAATAGAGTAGATGTAGTATCCGTTATTGTTTAAATTACCCGGGTACTTTTTTTTATTTCAAAAGAGTTCACAAGTTTTTTATGTTTTGCACCCTAAGGAATTATTGTTTTGCACCCACAAGTTTCTAAGAATTCTAATCCAGCCCTTGGTCCCCACTTAAACCCACTTAAATTTTTCTCTCTCCAAAAATAAGTCAAAAAGAAATGAAAAGGTTAAACTTTTTATTCAACACTTTGAGGGGTCTTTTAGCTAATTCTTCTCAGCTTACTTACACCATTTGAAGAATCACAAGGAGATAATCTTCTTAACAATGGAAATCATTATCCTCTCTAAGGAAATAGTGATGCCATCCACACCAACACCTCCACAACTAAGAAACCACAAATAATGTCTTTTTGACCAACTTGCACTTGAAATATGCATCACACCCATCTTTTTCTACAAGAAACCAGTTTTAGAAAACCTAAATCATCTCAAGAATACACTTTCAGAAACCCTTACTATATTCTATCCACTTGCCGGAGAACTCACACAAGATTCAACTTTTGTGGATTGTAATGATAATGGTGTTCTTTACGTAGAGGCTCACGTAAAGGCACGTTTAGTTGAGTTTCTTGAAAATCCTGATCTCTCACAACTCATTAACTTCCTTCCACAAAATGCTAGCACGAGTAGTACCATGAATTATTTTGAAAGTCTTGAAACATTGGTTTCTACTCAAGTTACTAGATTTGATTGTGGTGGCATTGCTATTGGTGGAGTCTTGTCACATAAACTCTTAGATGGAGCTGGAATGAGTGATTTTTTCAACACGGGGGCTAAAATTGCACGCCGCGATAATAGAGTTGAAAATATGTCTCCTGATTTTACATCATCTTCGCTACTATTCCCCAGCTGAAAATCATATTCCTCAGGAGTTGTTGGGAGCCGAAAAAGAATTATTCTTCGACGAGGGAAGTCCCTTGTTAGAAGATTCATGTTTGATGCCAAAGCAATTGAAGCCATCAAGAAAAAAGCAGCTAGTGAAAGTCATGTGAATAATCCAACTCGCGTTGAGGCATTAAAAGCTTTCATTTGGAAACATATGATTTTAGCAACAATTGCAATAAGGGGTAGTTCAAGACCATGCATGGTAACACATTCTGTGAACTTAAGGTCATGACTTGAACTAAAATTGAAAAATGTTTTTGGTAATTTAGTAATGTTTGCAACTAATGAATATTTAGAATGAATGAAATAATAGAGTTGCCTCACTTGGTGGAAAAAGTGAGGCAAATGAAACAGAATGTGAATAGTGAAAATTTGAAGGCATATGGCAACACAAGTTGGAAACTTGTTATCAGAAGTTGATACTTATAAGTTTTCAAGTTGGTGTCGTTTTGGACTTTACGATGTTGATTTTGGAAGGGGAAAACCTATTTGGATTGCTTCCTTTATTGACGCTATTGCCTCGTTGAATAAGCAACAAGCTATTCTTGTAGAAAATGGTAGTGATGTCATTGAAGCTTGGATCCTTCGGAACAATGAGGACATGCATGCTTAAGTTGGAGAATGATGAGGAATTTTTAGCATATGCATCTGCAAATCCTAGCGTCCATGTCCCTTTAATTGTTTTTCCTTTCTTCTTTTTTCCCTCAATGTCCCTTGAATTATTCGATATTAATTACTGCTATGTTTCACTTTATATTCTAACTTATGTAACACCATTTCTATATCAGTATGTTCTTTAAAAAATCACACATGTTTATATTTGAATAGAACTTTCCACTTTACCTTTAATGAGAAATATTTAGACATACAAATGTTATATAACGTACATGTTTATGATCACAAGTTACAAAAATCTTACAACTAAACCAATGATATACTACCTTATTAAAAATACAGGTTTCAAAAAATTTCATTTCTTGCTGAGCTAAACTATGCCGCACAAATGAAACGGATGGAGTAATCTACATGAGATGTCGCCCCAAGGAGACTTCATGCTCCTTGCATTCGTATAACTAAATAAATAGGTTGTAACTTTACTTTCTTTGTTACATAAAACTTATTACATAATGCAGAACTGTTTAATCGCAAGGCATACCAAATTTGAACTAATCAAAATCTTCTATTAACTAAAAGTGAGACCAAATTTTTAGAACTTTTCTCTTCCAGACATGTCATGCAGCTCCAGACTGCAAGGAATAATGATAAAATCAGCGAAGAGCAAAGTATTTGTTTATATAACAAAACAAAGTGAAGTGGTCTAAGCTTACAAGTTGTTCATGATCCCCCATAATCTCGTCTAACTCTTCTCCAGTCTGCAAGGAATAAAGATAAAGTCAGTCAAGAGCAAATTGGTTTATATAACAAAACAAAATGAAGTGCGCTAAGCTTACAAGTTGTTCATGATCCCCCATAATCTCGTCAATTAACTCTTGTAATGGTTTGTCTGCGCTGTTTTGAACAAGAGCAGCAAAGACGGGTTCTTCAAGTCCTGAAAGGAAACAGGATGACCATGAAAAGGATCAGTTCAGAGGCAACAATGAACTGACAAAGCTTCATAAGTGATCAAAAATCAAGCTCCTGTACTGTATCATGGAATGCCTTTATTATCAATGTTATGGCAAGAAGATTACCATATAAAAAGATTTGCATTTCCAAGGTGTAGTGTGTAATGTTATGGCGTTGTCCAAGTTTAGTATATTGTGCTACAAGTGGCAACCAACAGAGCATCCTTCCCCTCATGTATGTTCCTAATAAGATTTTTATGACAGTCTATTTCTCCACCTAAATCTCAAGAGAATGCTGCATTAAGGCCGTACATTGTTTACGAATAGGGACATTTCCATTTCACACATTCTTTCAGGTAAGCAGAAGTTCTCTGCCTTAATGAGTGTTTTTTTTGTTTAGACAAAATTATTTTGTTAATTTAAAGATTTATGGTAGTTAATGCAGACAAAAAGAACTCTTTACCACTTTCTTCGAATGCATCAATAAACACCATCATCTCCTCTCCAGTAAGGCCAGACAGAAAGCAAATTCGTGGAAGCTGTTTAGCAATCTGCATAAATGATGGAATCCACATTAGAGTATACTGATGAATCTGTCTTTTAGGAAAGACGTTTCTGATCCTTATGACACTTCATTAACTGGGAAAAATGCATGGGTAAGCGTACAGTAAAACAGCAATAGCCAATTCCAAGCTAGTTGAGTTCCGCTATATGAATCCCCAGTATCCATTTGGACCAATTTCAATTTAATACTCAATCATTTAAGGTTCTCTAACACTAAAGGTCTCTATAATGTATACTGACATACAAATCTTGAAGCAGACAAACACAGTCTTAGCAAAAGATGGATCTAATACATGTGTATCAACATGACTAGACTTTAATTCTTGCTAGTTGGAATCTGACTTTGTGATCGTTTGGTTCCAATGTTCCCTATTGCAATGATCAACATAAAGGTCAGAAATCATGTTGAAAGACTAATTGACGGTTGAGCTGATCTGCTAGACTACAATATTGCAATCTTATCTACGAAATTTTTGAATCTTCAAGCAATTATTAAACAAATTTTAATACGCTACACAAGTTAAATGTATAATAAATGACATTGGAAAACGAAACTTTAAGGAGCTGTTCCTCCTAGATTGAACATGTAATACTAGGTTATTGTGTTCTAATACATAGGGCTGGATGCTTACACGAGTTTTTGCAGAAAAACATGCCAAAAAACACATGCCATTTCAAACCTAGGGGTCAAGAAGGGAAACTGATGATATGTACTCAAAGAGGCTCTGGCCTAGGCTGTATATGCTTTTTAAACTTAATAGTGATTACATAAAAAAAATATATTCACGTGTTCCGCAAAATAAATTTGAGGCCTAGCGTTGCTATCATAATGTTTGCAAGCTACTTAAGGGTTCTACTATTTACTGTTTTTTTATAGTCGAGAAATCCGTTCTTTCTAAGTTCGAACTCGTTGGACAATGTACCCATCCCTCTACCCTACCCCACATAAATACTAGACTTGGTTCGCTAGTCAGGATTCAAAACTCATGGTGGGCGCTTACCATACGCCCTGCAGTGTGCTACCTTTGTCATTGAATCAAACCCCTGGGGACTCTACAATTTACTCTCTTTTGTTCGACATGCTGAACAATATATTCTCTTCCATAAATTCAAGCTCACAGCACAGCCAAGAACTAATTATTTTTAGCATGTCAACTGTGGGTGCACATGCAATCTTTTACCATAATAGTACTACATATCAGAAGATAATTTCATATCTCCACGGGCCTGTGAGTGCAGAAGCACAGAGAACTGTCATGGAATTCTGTTATCTGACCTTTGAAGCGTCCAAATTGGTCTGTTTTGTATTCACTGCTTCCCAGAGTGACCGAGAAATCATGTCTTCAGTGCAAAAGATGATCTGCAGTGTAGGTTGTATTAACTATAAATTTAAATCGAAGTGCGAGAAAAATAAATTTTGTCCGAGGAAGATAAGGAGAAATTCAGTACAGGGAAGAAAAGCAAAAAGTTTATTTGTACAGGTCTCGGGCTTGTGTCAATACCATCAACTATAGAAAACATTTCTCTTTCACAAAGAGGTGCAAATAGAAACACATGTAAGCAAGTAGAATATCAATACTCTCAGTGGGTAAATCCACTTCATTATACACCTTTTAATAAGCATTATGCACACACAACTCACAGTTATAGGGTGCACAGAACTAAGCATACCATTCTTTTGGAAGTTGGATACAGATGCTCCCACTCATGAGAAGTTAAAATCATTAGTTAAAAGGATAAACAGGCAATGCATGCCAAACAGTTAAAAGCTAAAAATCCAAGAGAAGCTGGATATGTCTCTTGTTAACCAAAACTGTTTTAGCATCAAAATGCAAAAGAAATGAGCTAGAAACTAGCAATAGGATGTTTTGTCAAATTTACCTGGAGGAATTCACCATCAAGCTCCTTCAAAAGTTGCTGTATCTGCAACAAGATAATTGTATCGGGATAAGTTTTGGATGCTAAAAAAATATCTAGGACTCCATGTTAATTACTATTCAAGTTTATCTTCCAGAAAGCATAGTGGACCCCAAAAGTACTGTTAGCTATCTGTTGTTATGGTTACTTTAATTTTTTAACTTTCTTATCCGACCAGCATTAATGGGAAACATATCTTTAGATTCTTTTGGAGTACCATTTCACAGATTCAGAATAGGGTAAGAAAATCTAGAACTAATAAACAATATCTGCCATTAATGAGTGTATGATAGTATATGGGAATTCAGAGCTCAAGAAAAGGCAATAAATAAATTTGAGTTACTAAAAGAGAATTTATGCAAACTGTCCCTTGAGTTTTGTCAGAGTATAATAACTAAACTTAAGTAAAATAGGAAGATGCAGACAGAAAAAGGAGTCGGGAAGAACAGGCAAAAAGACTTCAGCATGTTAAAAACAATGCAGTTCATCCTCCTTATCAGAAAGTGCTATCAAATTAAAAATGGTGCAGACACTGCATGAGATCTCATCTTAACATGTCAGATGTAATTAGTGTAGAAGTTACCTTTGCTGCCTCGTCCACTTCGAAGCCTAGCAACAACAGAGCCTGTGAAATCGGTCATTGAGGTGTCAATTTAAGATTAAAAATAGAGCAAAGTATATTGGAACGTCATCAAAGGTGTGCTAAGGATTTCTAGAAGTTTTAGCTTGAAAGAAAAACATTTGACGGCCATCCAAAAAAGGCCACCATCTGGTATCAACTCTTGTGAAACATTGTACACAGCTTGTTAACTAGATTACAAATTACATTTTGATAAACTTTCAAGTCATGAAAACTTGCAATGCTGGAAATATATATTCTGAAAGTTGATTTCAACATTTCTAATTGACAATATCAGATATGTCATATCTTCTATATCCATGTTTTTGTGTGTGCAACAAAATGATAAAAGTACAGATAGAGAAGTTCTCACTTATAATACGTGATCTCAAATGAGCTCTTAGCAGCTTAGGCAAACTCTTTTGTGATACACTCCACACAACTTCTTCACTAGATATCAGGCAGGACATTTGATGAGCCTAGATATGTAAGTAAATCTCTGCTTATATGACTGAGAATTAAAACCTTAAAAACAAGCATTCACTTTACACAATTCCATAGCAGTTCCCTTGTATCTTCTTCTTATTGGAAGTTCACTCAGATGCACATACGTAAAATAGATGCTCAGTTGAAGAATCAACCAAATAAATGAGAAAAATAAAAAACAAATGGAAAAATAGGAGAAAAATAAATGACTGATGCTACTGTAAAGTAACTGACCAGAACTTACAGATGGACCATATCTTGGGTCTTCAGGATTTACAAGAACAAACTTAGAATCTTCATCAGTAACCCCAGAGGGAAGGTCTGCAAGAGGGCATTGTGATGGACTAAATGATCAGCAAATATTGCATAAAAACTCAACAGGCCAATAAGCAAAGTGATTCAAATGAACAGTGTCTTCGAAACCTTATCTACGAAGTCCATGATAGAAAATAACATGAACAATTGGTCCCTATCAGGAGTTTGATAAAGGTACTAGCTTATTGCATTTCTAGTAGCATTGTAATCACAGAAGGATCTTTAATATTCCACTAGCACGAGTCAATAATTTGCTGGACCTAATTTACAATGTTTCAGATGTTATATAAATGATCAGCGCACATGATCTATCTTCAAAACAATGGCGTCTAGCTATCTTATTATCTGCAGCCATTTGAAAACCAATCTTACTTCATGATAAAAGAAAGTGGATCATGGATTATCAGTAAGACCTTATTGCTTATGTTACAGATGACTAGCAGCAGCACTAACCAAGAAGTTTGAGTATATTTTGAAGGTTATAGAGATAATCTAATGTAAAAGTGGGAACTTGTAAAAAGTGGATCAGTGTGTTAAAGAAATAACACATAAAGATCAATAACATGAGAAGTTTAGTTAGAATTGCTAGACCTTATTAGATTTTAAAACTTTCTACTCCCTAGTCCCATTTTACATGACATCATTACTATACTAAGGAATCAAACATTTCTTTTATTATAGTAAAAATTTGCCCACACTGGTCGTCTACACCAAACTAATAGATGCATGACATGTGTTTGCACATACAGTTATGACATTAACCATGGTTAATTTATATGTATTCTCAACTCATTGCGTTGCTTAACCCTTTCAAGTTGGTAGAGTTTGGTGTAAGCACTCAATGCGGGTAAGTCTTACCTTTCTTTCACTATGCTCTTTTCAAACACTTCTAAATACTTTAAATGTCAAAGATTATAACTTTCTAATAGTATTTTTTATGTAGTTTCCAAATAAGAAAATTTATTTTCATGAATTGTGCAAATAAATGAGATGTTTCAACTCTCCTAATCCGAACCCCATCATTCATTTCTTGACGGAGAGAGCAAAAACTCATTACTCCCTCTATTTAAGTAATGTTTTTGCTTTTTGAGAGTCAAACTGCATAAATATTGACCAACATTTTAAGATGTATTTTTTCACAATATGGATATAAGAAGAGTTACAACGTATACTACTTTGCATATCGTATTTGAATATCTAATTTTTAATTTTAATATATTGAATTGTCATCCTCAGCCTGAAAGATTAGTCAAATTGAGAACGAAAGGTTCACATAAACTAGAATGGAGAGAGTATGCCACAATCCTGCACTTCTGAATATGAAGGACCAAATAAACAGCAGTTCTTGAACAGAAGAACAAGAATTCTAAGTAAACATGCAAAGACAGTAAAGAATGAGTAAAACCATATAAATAGTAAAGTAGACTTACCATCATCAGTAGATGCTCTAATTAGGAAGTGTTCCTTATTTGTAAGCCTCAAATGGTGACCATTTTGAGTGGACATAAAAGCTGAGATATGGGAATTCTTGAAATAGTTTGACAAGATTGTTGGTTGCTTATTATGGTGCAACCTCGAGCAGAAGTTTCCATAGCTTAAACTGAGTGTTAAAGAAGAAGAAGCCATCAGTTTTTTCCAAGTCCCTTACAACCTACTACTGCTATTTTTACAGTTATACAGCGTTATCTGTTTGATGTCCCTCTTTTCTCATTTTTCCAATTAACTAAAGTAGTTAGTACTCACTCTGTTCCAATTTACACGACACCATTTTTTCTTATTTATCTTTTTTATTTGTCCCAAAAAAATGAATTTTTTTTTTATTAGACAATTATTTAATGTACTATTTCTATTTTATATGTGTTGGGCCTTACATATTTTTAAAGCCAGAAACAATTTTTTTATTACTCAAATCTTCTTTTTCTTACTTTTTCAAAGGTAAAATTGAAATTTCACAAGATCAATATCTATTTTCTTAAACTCTGTGCCCGGTCAAATGGTGCCACATAAAATGGAATGGAGAGAGTACTATTTTTATGTCAATTTTGCATCACATAAATATAAAAATTACTCCATCAGTCTCGTTTAATTTGTCATGATTCATTAAAGTATTAAAGTATTTATTATTTCAGAATATCAAAATAGAATGAATTATTTTCTTCTTACTTTGTATTATTAATTCTTCTTGAGAGTAAAACTAGAGGAAACATTTATTGAGCGAGATTAATATGATGCAAAATTATTAATAAAAGTAAAATAATCAAAGAACTCTTCTTATTAATATTGCGTGCAAAATGAGAGAATGACAAATAAATTGAGACTAAGAAAGTACTATAATTCATGTACCTGGTATTTTTATGATAACATCCCGAACGAACCGTTATAACAAAAGTTATTTGTTTGTCAAATAGTCCATGAAAGAAACTAGGATCTTTTATCCTAAAACAAAAGTAACATATCCAATAAAATATCACAAGTAAAATCTGAGGAGAATGAGTGTGCACGACCTTACATCTATATCATCCCAAGTATGTTAGTAAAGCAAAATGAAAAGTTAGGAAGTATTTAGATATAATTAAAATGTTACTATTATTCTTCAAATAGATTAGAAAAAAAAAAGTGTAGTATAAATAAATTAGTAGAAGTATATGTTATTATTTAACCGTAATTAATTACTACCTCCGTCTTATTTTATTTGTCCTCTTTTGCACGTCCATTGAGAAAACATTAATGATAAATGTATTTTTGATTAATTTGCCCACCATATTATTTTCTCTTCAATAAATATTATTTGTAGTTGTATTTTCAATAACAATAATTACTAGGATAAAATGAGAAAAGATTAATTAATTTTGACTTTAACTCTTAAATAAATAAATAATTTGAGACGGTTATCTATTTATATAGTTACACCTATTGTACTCAAAATAGGCATGGATTGGTATCATAAGCGAAGTTGTCGGCAGTAATGAAACCACTTCCAAAAAGGTTTATTTGTCTTTACCTCTTCTTTCTTAACGTTCAACCCTCATGTTAACACACTTGCTTGAAGCTACACACAAATACTGATTCTATATAAAAGGAAAAAAAGAGAATCAATGATGGAAAGTACATTAATAGGCAAAAGAAAGTTCCAATTCTCTGAAGATGGTTACCAAATTTGATTACTAGTAAGTAGTCAAAGGTTGCATCTTTTTTCATAAATACTCTACTTCTATGCAGGTGTTAAGATAAAGATGTAATTTTGATTATGTTATCTTTTGTTTAATTATCATATATGAGCTAAAAATGTGATTTTGAGAGATGGGGTTCTTGAATCTTGGTGAATTCTTACATTTATTGACTGTAACTGCATTGTATATTTGTATTTTTGAGATAATTGTGCTTTCTTGATTTAATAAAGGGAAAAAGGGCCAAATTTGCTTCTTGAAATTGCTCAATGTTGCCCTTTGTTAGTTTGTTACACTTTTTGGTTCATTCATATCCTTGTCGTTAGTAATCGTACATTACCTTGCCACTAAAAAAAACTCCAGTGCGAAATGGATGAACTTGTCGCAGCTAAATTCTTGGTGCAAAAAGTTCAAATTTACCCTCAACTTTTGAGTATGGTTTAAATTACCCTCGGGTTGGAGCTCCATTAGGGGTAAGGCAAAAGGCGAGACTTTCCCTTATGGTGGAGGTATTAGGCCAATAATAAAGGGCAATGTTGTTCTATCTCAGATAGTAAACGGGAATTTGATCCTTTTTTTCCCTATAAAATAATCATTTAAGAGCCATCCATGACACTCGCGGTCCACGGCAGTGGGTGATCAACGTGCACCAATTATTTTGGACCGAAACTCTTTATATATTGACATACAATTTAAAAAGACAATCTAGCATGTATTAGGAGGTGCAGGCACTGGCTTTAATTCTTGGATTCCTCCCTGCTTAGGAGGGAACCATCTAAAGTCTTTGCATATTAATATGTTATATTAACCGAGTAAAGTGCTTGTCAAAGTATTGGTTTTAAGATTTGTTAGAATTTCATATCAAATTCTGTACTTTCAGTTGTTTCATGAATGTGGTCTGCTCAACATATTAGTTGAAAATCAGTTAAATGATGTTTTCATTTTTTAGGTTGCTTCAGCAAATTTTCTGTTCTAGAACAATTGGAAGTGGAATACAGTTCTTAGATACCGATGCTTTGTGCATCTATGCACCCTAGCATTACAAAATTAGCTTTGCTGAATGGATGACATAGTCATGTGATATACAGTTTATTATTTGCTGTACTTTTGAAAGAAAGGTGTTGCAAATTTACAATAGAAGAATTAGGATGGCAACTGATGGCTGCCCTTTTGGTTTCCAGGTTGTGGATGTGAGACTGTCTATAAACTTCACATTGGCTTATCAGTGGACATGATCTATATTCAAGTAAGATTTTTAATGAAAAGGAGAATTATGTCTCCTTTTCTCTCTCTTTTATTTTTCTTAAGAAAATCATGTGTAGCCCAATTGATATTTCTTTTACCTCTGAAACAAATTTGGGTCCTACAGCTAAAATGGATTATAGTTCTTAGTTCCAGATTATATGTTTTTACAATTTATGGAATTGCAAGAAGCTGCAATTTCAGGTTCATGGTTTTCTTTAGAAATGAATGATTTTGGATTCAGTCCAGATTATGCTGTTGCCCTTTTATTGATCAAATTCAAGAATGAGACATAATGCTTGGTAACACCAGCTAAATTCTTAAACAGTCCATACTATCACATTGGGCGATCTTGATTGATTCTATTATATGAATAAAAAGTGAAGGCAGTTAACTTCTTTACTAACTTTTTCTCTATGGTCAAAGAACTTTTCAACGACATGTATTTGAGCTGTAAATGGTAGTAGGAGCAAGAAGGGGACATATGAAGGGTGATGTTCTTGATTTTTTTTTTTATCGTTAGACTTTCTTGATTTGTTTCTGATAGGTATGATAAGAAAGGAATAGGTAGACTTGTTTCCCATTTTCCTTTGTGCAGAATTACTCAAATGGACTTTAGTTGCTGGTTGAGCAAGCAATAGCAGTGCTGCTGAGAGGTGAAAAACAGTTCATGAACAAATCCACTTTGACTGATTTCGATTAAATCAGATGCGGAAATACGCACACCCTTTATTATTTTTTGACTTGTCAAGGAGTCCCTAAAAGCAGCCCAAAAAGAACTTTATAGAAATCTACTTGTCCTTCCTATGAATATATTACTGCTGATGTGTCGATAATTTTTGCATCTTCCTGGTTAGACAAAAAATAGAGGGCTCTTATCTAGTTGTTGTGGTACACCAAAAATACGATGCACGAACCAATATATACAAACACAGTGATCTCAGTGACGTAGAATCTTAAAAATAGCAAATCTAGTCACATAGGCTAAACTCTGAAGGATAATTATAATTGAACTGCTTTTACTTTGATTCTGACTATTATCTCAAACAAGCATATGGTGACATCAAGAAGCATTTCCTACTTTTTACCCTTTAATCTTTGAAATTCTGTTTTTTTTTTTCTGAACGTATTGAATTGCTGAAGTACGGCTTGTGCAATGGGCTTCAACATTCTTATTTATCTTTTCAACCACTGAACTAAAATTGTTCCTGGACTGTACTTCTTCTTAAGCTACTGATGCATGTCACAGTACAGTGATTCATGAAGTATTTGATTTTGAGGGACCTGTCCAACATTAAGCATAGCAAACAGTTTCTGCCAATGTACTTAATTCAATTGTTAGGAAAGATGGAGATGATGGATGTCATATGTGTAACTTAAGTTGTTACATTTTTGTTCCTTATGTATTGGTGTCAATGTGTTTCTGAGAATCCTGTGTATTTAAACTAATTAATTGTGTTTAACCCCTAGAGCTTTGATCTAGTGGTAAGAATGCAGCTTGGGATGTGTGGGTTATGCACATGTCACATATATTCGAATCCAGATGCATACAAAAGCCTGGTATTTAAATGGATAAGGGTAGAGAAACGTGCACATTATCCACTGAGTTTCGAACCTTGTGCCATTGGAATTTGGACCTCAAGAATTTGTTGTTTATCCCCAAAAAAAAAAAAAAAAAAAAAAAGGAAGTTATTTTGCTTATTGTAAGTTCAACTAATACTTGTCTGCATGAATTGCTTACTGATGCTGATAGAAATGCAGCCGCCAACAGGGGTTGGGCTAAAAGCATCTGATCAAATTGCTTGTGCAGTAATAACTTACTAGTTACTAGGCAATTTTAGTATTTAATACTCGGTACCTGCCTGGATATATGCTAGTTTTATATGCTTTGCTACACTGAACACCAAATTATTCTCATTTTTTACATATAAAGGAGATTTTAAATTTTAAAACTTTTGAATAATTTATTAAGAACTCCTCTCTGATTGTGTTCTCACACCACCAGGGATGACGAACATTTCGCCTCCAAGAAAATGCTTGAATTTTCCACAGTGGATGGCTTTGTAGAGATAACTCAATCCTTGGCAGACATGATAACGTTCATTGCAAACGAGCCCTCTGCAGGGCTTTTCTACGTTCAACAGCATACCCAGAAAGCAGTGCCCAACCTTATCAATCTTAATAGCAGTATCGAGGAGAAATCTCGTCAAGTAACTTTGCACACAGCTGATTCAGAGGATTCTATCGTCGTGGTCAGGTCAATGAGAGAGTGTGGCTTCACAATAGCTAATGACATGATTAAAGATATCATGCATTCTCTAGCTGTCATGTCCAAGAAGCAGCCAAAAAGAGGATTAGTGAGTAGACCAAGCTCTAGTTTCAGGATAGGGAAAACTCTCTCTTGGAATCCTGCTACTTGGGGTATTAATACAGGTCCAGAACAGGATGGTGAGAGGACTGCTGATTATATCTCCAACGTTTTCAGGTCAGCAAAAGATAAAGCTAGTAGCTTCAAGTGGCCTCAGTTAGAGTCCCTAGAATCTAAATCGGGCAAGAATGAGACATCTCTGGCGGACAAAGATGAGCAATCCGTGACTTGTTCTAATGATGCGCCATCAATGTCAGATGCCAGCTCTTGCTCCAGAGGCCAATGATGAAGAGTTTCTGTTGTCAATTCAATCTGCCGGCGTGCAGGTAAATAAAAGCATCCCATGATCACATTCTGTTTTTATCAGAAAACTATGAGGAGTTTTGGCTGATAGAGAAGCGACATTAGAAGACTGGTCTGGAGAGACAGACAACAGTAACGCTGGGCCTGGACAAGATAATCAACAGTGAAGGGCTTTAGCTTGGTGTATCTTTGTACCTCAAACACTTCTTTTTCCTTTGAAAGAGACTTCACTTCTACCATATTTGATGAATCTTTGCACTAAAGCAGAAAACTTAAAAGCGTGAGATGATCATAATGTGGAACGGAGACGGGAAAAAGAGTGTTGAATCTACAACAAGCTTAATGCTTCAGTACCTTGGGAAATTTATCTTTGTAAAAGTGCTTTAAGCTGATTCCCCGGATTTCTATCTGTCTGATTGCTCAGCAAGCAGCTTTATGCCATTTGTCAAAACTCTCACCCATGAAATTTGCCTCTTGCCCAGTAATCAAAGTTCAGGTGTAAATTTGATAGGCCTGAACTATAATCTGTTTATCAAACTTACAATTTCCATATATGTAAGCTGAAATGTCTTGAATTTTACACATACATGGTTGAGTAAACTGCAAGAGATTCTTGAAGTTGCTGGGAACAGTCCAATGAGCAGGAAACCTTTGCATTGAGCTGTGACCTTAGTTGAACTTCCAATTTTATTGCATATATTGTCCACTGCAACATCATTGAACTAAAGTCGCTAAAGGGTGAGTTGTTAACTTGGTTTATCAAGATTTATTAGATTATTAGCATCAAATAATTGTTGTTACATGTAACAAGGAGATAATAGTGGCTACTCTTCTGTCTAGACTATGTTTTCGAGGTCACTGTGATGTGGCTGAATGTAAAGCAATCCGTTGATAGTCTTTGATCAAAAAATTACTTCAGAAGATGGATAGTCGTAATTCTACCTGCTTTTAGAAGTTCTTGTCAATAATTTTCGTCTTTGTTTAGAGTTCTTTATGTTCCTTATGTGGGATTCACCCCATGTGTCATTTTACCATTTTTTTAAAGATGTTCTTGGGTGTCATTTGGGAACTAAGGAAACGGATTTAACTGCATGTTTTTCTTCTTATGCTACTGCTCGACTTGATCTTTTGAAGAAAAACAATTAAACCCTACAACTAACTTTTAGAGTTATAGTGGGGTAAATCATAGGGTGTTACAACTTGCAACACATTCAATTCTATGGACAACAAGATCAAGAAAGTTGCAAAATTTTTCTGAGCTCCATTTATTGCTCTTATCCTCAATGACTATACATGTAATGATGACCTTGAGCTATTTCATTAGTCAACTCTTTAAAATGGATTAAAATTTTGACATGCACAATAGTACAATATATAACTCTATTCCCATTTAACTAACAAAACAACTGCTTGAATACATTCTGTGCATTGACATTACTTTTAGTGCACTAATTTCGTCTTCCATTCATTTGAAGAAGACAGCTCCACCAAGAAATAGGCACTACAAAACTTCCTAAAATTGATATATACAAGAATGCCTTAGATAACCTCTATTTTCTATTAAAGCAGTGCACTCCCTTGCTTCCATTTGTTTCAACCCAGTGATTGAGTTGTGAAATATGTACAGTGGGCTTCAAGACAATGAGTAAAGGAGCAACAGAGCTGAGCTGAAGATAGCAGCCCTAGCTGTCTGTGAAGCATTCTTGCCCATATCAGATCCCGATCACCTGCAAGCCACAGCATAAAGGAAGAAATCAGAACTATGTTTCCCTAGGCATAACAACATACCCACTGTTATTCCACAGGTGGGGTGCACGCAGACCTTACCCCTACATTGAGCAAGGTAGGGAGGCTGTTTCCGATAGACCCTCGGCTCAAGAAGAACTATGTTTCCTTAGGCGAGTAAAGGAAAATCAAATCCATGTTAACTGTAAGTTTTTCGCACTGGCACAAATCTGGGTGCTTTTAAGTCACAAAAAATTGTAACACAGTCATGCGAAACAAAATGATAGTTCTTATTAACCATGATAATTTGCCATAAGGGGGGTGCAATCGTAGAGGACGTACAAAGATGCCCTCGGCAACTTGTTTTAACTGGCTCTTTTAATAGGTACTACTGTAAGATTTTAACCAGCAAAGAGAAAAGAGCATAAAGATTATTACCATAGAAAAGCCAAGTGAATGTGAAGTTTCTGCTCCCACAATATCCATGTCTTTTATGGACCACCAGAATTTGCACTGGGAGGCGCAGCACCTGTGCCCGTGCTACCTTCATAAATATTTGATGCATGGACAGAGCCACTAGTATTGGCTAATATAATTCCTCCAACACTAGGATTTGGAAGGGGCAAACCGGTTACACCAACCCCAAATGTATCGCTGATGCTTGAATTTGGATGCACTGATCCATAACCACTACCCAGTGGCTTAGACTCAATGGTGTCATTTACAAATATATTCGAACTTGAAGGAACTGGAGATCCGGTGTTGCCGACCGGTAAAGTCGCCAAATTCGCACTTGCTGGAGGCATGGAGCTAAAGCTGCTCCCAACTAACTTAGTTCTGATATCCCCAGCAGATAAAGTGGTTCCATTGCCTCTGCCAACTATTTTAGCCTTTCTGAGAAACAAAATAAAAAAGGGATCCATGACAAAGCTGAAATTCAATTGAACAAGAAAAAGGACAGAACAAACTAGAGGAAGAGGAAGGAGGACGCTAAATAGAGGGGGAAGGGCTCATACCTAACTATTTTTCGCTTGAGAGTGGTCGCTTTTGACTTTGCAAGACCTTTTTAAGCACAAAATATAAGCAAATGTTAGGCTCGAGTATGATATCTGTGATAGTAGAGAAACAAATAAAACTGCTCACAACCCCCCCCCCCCCCCAACACACACACACACACGCGCGCACACAACATAGAGAGAGCCGAGAGAGATATAACACCCACCAGATTTAAGAGGAAGAGAATTAGACCCAGGTTTGCGCTTGCCTCTGTCAGCCTTAATCGAAGCAATTATTAAATCAGCAGAGGGCCCCAAACCTTTTCTACCGATCAGTTTTACCCCAAGCTTCTCAGATAGGAAATTCAGCCTCATCTCATCACCACCTCTGACCTCTCTGAGTTCCAGCACTTGCTTCTTGGATAACAGGGTATAAACATGAAGCTCCTGCTGGTGATTAAAATGGGACTGAAGCTGCTGAAAAAGTGATTTATTAGAATGATGTTGGTCACTCCTGATCAAATCACGACTTGTCTTTTGTGATTCATTAATACTCATTCTTAAAATTGCTGTTGACTTAAAATCGGAACGCTTTCCAGCAAAAATTACAGAAAAGCTACCAAATTCTAAGTCTGGCTCTCTAAATAAATCCGCAAGAAGAGAAGCATAAGAATGAGCATTCCTTGATGTTTTTTTCTCAACATTTAAATGCAACGTTCTAACGCTAGCGTGGTGGGCCATGTTTGCAGCTTCTCTAAGCCCAGTTAGAAATGCGCCATGCATAGTGGCTGGATAGCGCCTAGTAGTGGCCTCACCGGCAAAGAAAAGCCTTCCTTCCCCCACAGTTTCTGCTAAAATGTCATAGTCATCTCCTGATGCTCCTACTGCAACATTGGAGTAGGAACCGAAGCTGAATGGATCACTACCCCATCTCGTACAGACAGTTTGGATGGGCTCTGGGACTTCAATTCCTTGTGGTTCAAATATACCTGATAACAAAGACCAAAATCTCATAACTTCATAAGCTCCATGACCAGGAGAAACTTTGATACAACGCATCATGAACCAGAAACTTTGAAGAGGGCACCAAATTTTGTCTGTACTAACTAGGGCATATTCAGATATGTATACCTACTTAGCAGTATCAAACCGAAGATGATGAAATCAATTCTCAAAGTATAGAGTTGAGACAAGAGTAATGCAAGAAAAGAGTTTTTTAAGAGGTAAAGACTAAAGGACTCCTTATCAGAAAAGGAAACTAAGAAAAGAGGTAAAGACTAAAAGACTTCATTCTTCTCTTAATATGTTTCTCTAATGTTTCTAAGCAGAGATTGCTAGTTAATCAAAGCAATACAGCCATGTAGAGGTGATGTATTTTCTTTGCTACTTTAATAACATTAGCTCTTTTATTCGCCAAAAAATTAAAAAAAAAAAAACAGAGGCTATTTCTTAAAGCAATATTCGCATAAACACCATTCGACAAATTTTCATTACCTACTTTCCCCACAAGTTGCCATCTAAAAGAGATCTCCCAAATTTTCATTACTATTATTAAATATCATATAACCGAAAACGTAAAATACGGTGACATCTTTCTGATACTACTGATGCAAGGCATCTCTGAGCAGCTCTTCATATTCCAAGTATCTCAAGTCACAAACAAGACGATGGATACATGCTTCAAATGAATATTAAATGGTCATGGCTCTGCTACTCCTTTCAATTATTTAACTCTAAATCAAAATGTTTCATAAAAAAAACTATGAAGTCTAAACCAAAATGACAGGAATGCACTCGTCGAGAATTCTCATTTTTCTGCTCACAGAGGTTATTACACTTTACATGTTACTTGGCCCCGAATAATACACTATTTAAGAGGGAGAAGCATCAAATCACTACTTTTTCATATATACTGAAGAAGGAAAGAAAAAGAGAAAGAAAGAACCGGATTTTGGTATTCTGAAAGCAAAAGCTACTGTGGAACATAACTTTTACCTTTTAAAATTTGAAGAACTCTTGTCACTGCATCAGTTGGGGGCATAGTCTCAAACTTGTGTGCAGCTTCTCCAGCGGCTAGAGCTATCAATAAGGGCCCACCAGCAACTGTTGCATAGCTAAAGAACAGGAAGAATTCCCCCCGACAACTAGAATCATTAACAACATGACCAAACGTATCAATATTGGTGTCCCAAAACACATACGGGAAAAGCATTGCAACCTTATTTAACAATCCAAATCCCAGTCTTTTTATAGCATCCAGCTTTCTTTGAGGCAACTCTGGGATGAACTTGATAGAACCACTCTTCAGAACTCCAAGAGGAACAGTGCATAATGCCATATCTCCCTCGAATACTTGGCCCCCAGCCACAATCTGCACACCGTCACTACCATAACGGATGGTATTCACAGTTTTTCCAAAAACAATAGGCACGTTTTCAGCCAGTGCCTGGACTAATCTTCCATTTCCACCCGGCAAGAAGCAATGATCCCCTCCCATATCAAAGGGGTCATCCTGATCCCAAAATGCTAACGAAAGCTTTGACAGCAAACCTGCATTTGCATATTCCAGATTTGCACAATGCCAGTTAAACAAGCCCATCTCCTCATCGCTCACCGCATCACCAAGAACCTCTCGGAAAGTATCCAATGCCGCTCCAAGAGACACATCCTGAGAAACATCTCCCATCAATTGCCTGAGCTTGCTTGCCTTATCCAAAAGTCTGTTATAAGCAAACTCCACCTTGTCATCCAAATCCTTGTCTACTGGCATTCCATCAGCACGATAGAGCGGACATTTATCTCTCACCTTATGAAGTGTATACGACAGCTGTCGTGCCAAAATACCAAGCGGATTCCCTGATGTACCCGTCAAAATACTCCCTCCTAAATCCGCAGCTGCCACCTTATTCCCTCCTTCCATCTTTTTCGTATACACCCTTCCGCCCGCACGTTTCCTTCCCTCCAAAACAATAACCTTAAACCCAAACGACATAAGCTGCCTCGCAGCCGCCAATCCAGCAAGTCCAGCCCCTACAACAATCACCCTACCCTTACTCGACTCAGCCGGTATCCTCTCCTTAACAGCTGGCGCCACCCCAAAATTAATATACCCACGCGACAACAAATAACCATACGCAGAATCCAACAACCCACGACAATGTTCGGGTATAACATCAACAAACATATCTTTACTCACCCAAGTCGACACATTTTCGCGCCATCTAGTAATAATATGATTTCTTATCAAAATATAATTAATCTGTTCAATCCCACCAACTACACTAACAACCCCAGCTTCGATTTCCTCATCGGTTAACGAGTCGGCCGGAAACCCAACAGTTAATGCAGTTAAAGCCTCAGAAGTTGGTTCTTTATTTAAATCAATTATCTCATCAGATACACTAGATTTCTGTTTTCTTGCATTTGAACTATTATTATTATTAATAATATTACTATTAACGATGTTTCTACTTTCTAAATTGGGACTTTCTAAATTGGGAACAGTGGCAAATTTATTGTATACCTGATATAAAGATGATGTATTTTTGGGCCTGCCTCTTCTTTTCTTTGTGGGGATATGAAAATTTGGGATTGAATTTGAAATTGGATGAGGGTTAGGGTTAGGGCTAGGGTTTGGAATTGGGGTAGAATTGGGGGTGGGATTAGGGTAATTAATTGGAAATTGAGGGGGATTGTTGCTATTATTAAAAGTATAGGGGGAATTTTGATGATCCATTACTGTGTTTTTTTTCTGCAGTTTGTTTCAGAGCAAAGAGAGGAAGAAGAAGGGGATGATCCGATATGTAATTGGTTCGGGTCAGAAGAGAATTGGGTTTGGGCACACTTTATCGTAAAGATTTTGCCCACAGGCCACTTTTGCCACTGGTATTTAGTTTGAAGCCACTTTTTTTATTGGTCTTACATGAGAGGCCACTTTTTGGAACTCAATCTTTTTGAGCTGAAGTTCAAACCTTGTGGGTTGAACTTCATGCCTAAATTATGAAGTTTCAATTTCAATCTGTAAGGGCTGAACTTTTAGACGTGAAGTTGAACTTCAACCCTTGTGGACTCAAGTTGAACTTCAACCCTTGTGGTGGATTGAAGTTGAACTTCAACCCTTGTCGGCTGAACTTGTGTGAAGTTCAATCCAAAAAGATTGAAGTTCCAAAAAGTGGTCGTAAAAATTTCGCCCAGCGGCCACTTTTAACACCGGTATTTGGTTTGAGACCACTATTTTCTTTGGTCTTACACTAGAGGCCATTTTTGGGACTTTACTAAATAAACATTGACTTAAGTTCTAATCATTGACTGAAGTTCAGTCCATACGGCCCCTGGACTGAATTTTCCATCTTTGGACTGAAGTTCCATCTTTAAGGACTGAACTTCAGTCCATATGGCCCTGGACTGAAGTTCCATCTTTAAGGATTGAACTTCAGTCCATATGGCCCTGGACTGAAGTTCCATATTTAAGGACTGGACTGAACTTCAGTCAACATGACCCTGGATTGAAGTTCTATCTTTAAGGATTGAACTTCAATCCATATGGCCCTGGACTGAAGTTCAATCTTTAAGGACTGAACTTCAGTCAACATGGTCCTGGACTGAAGTTCTGTCTTTAAGGAGTGAACTTCAATCCATATGGCCCTGGACTGAAGTTCAATCTTTAAGGACTGAACTTCAATCCGACCCCTGGACTGAAGTTCTATCTTTTAAGCGAAAGTGGCCACAAACTAAATATTTTGGTATTAGTGGCCTGTGCCCAAATACCAGTGGCAAAAGTGGTCTTTCGTGCACTTTCCCCAAAGTGGTCTCTCATGTAAAATCAATAAAAAAAAGTGGCCTTAAACCAAAGACCACTGCCAAAAGTGGCCTTTAGTGCACTTTGCCCCACTTTATCACGTAAAAATTTCACGTTGGGGCCTGTTTGGCACGCGCTAATTGATTTGTAGCCGTTAAAAATAAATTTGCTGAGAAATAGCCACCTTTGGACAAATCCCAATATAAAATACTGGGGTATTTTACTATGGGACTTTATATAAAGCTTCAGTAAACTAACCCCAGTATAAAATACGGTTCAAAGCCCCAGTATTTTGTTATGGGACTGAAGCTTTATATATAAAGTCTCATAACAAAATAATGAGACCTTTGAATATGTTAGTTCAAGATCCTATTATTTTGTTATGGGACTTTATATATAAAGCTTCAGTCACATAAGAAAATAATGGGACCTTTGTTATGGGATAAATCTCCTTATTTTGTTATGGAATAAAGTACCATAACAAAATAATGGGGTTGTGAACAAAATTTGTTCAAAGCCCCAGTATTTTGTTATGGGACTGAAGCTTTATATATAAAGTCCCATAACAAAATAATGGGGCTTTGAACAAAATAATGGGGCTTTGAACAGTTGTTCAAAGCCCCATTATTTTGTTATGGGACTAGTCTAGGGTGTTTTCCAACGCTAATGGAGTGTAAGTGTGAGCGCGAATTTTTGGCTATTTATCAATTAATTTTGAAACTGTGGATAAAACTCCTTGAGCGCGTCCAAAAATGGCTACGCATCAAAATTTTCCCTTTATCACTATTGGAGGTAGCCACTAAAAAAAGTAAAAATTTAGACCCTTAGCCTGTTTTGACCGCACTAAATGAATACTAGCCAGCAACGCAAAATTGTTTGAAGACTAGCCACCTCCGGACAAGTCCCAGGACTTTGAACATCCCAGTATAAAATGTTGGGATCACTTAAACACTAATCCCAGTATAAAATACTGGGAATTTGTACATAAAGCTCCAGTGGTACTATAAATATGAATCTCATTATAAAATAATGGGACTTTTGAATATGTTAGTATAAAATACTGAGACTAGACTTTATATATAAAGCTCCATGATACTATAAACACGAATCACATTATAAAAAAATGGGACTTTGAACATGTTAGTTCAAAGTTCAATTATTTTATACTGAGACCAGTCTGGGGTGTTTGCCAACGCTAATGGAGTGTAAGTGTGCGTGCGGTGGCTATTCCTCAATTAATTTGGAAATGATGGATAATTCTCATTTAGTGCGTCCAAAAATGGCTACGCATCAAAATCACATCTAAAAAAATGGGATTATTACATCATTGAACACTTCTAAGAAGGTATGTGCAAAATCGAACCGATAGCAATAGCCGAACCGGTATTAACATTGATAAGCTTAGCGGTATCGGTATAACGATATATCGATTTGTTAATGGTATTGTTACGTACTAGTTGGTTGGTTGCTTGAAAGCCTCCTATGCAAGCAGTACACTAGTAGGACCACCAAGAATTCACGCATTACTTCGGTGGAACAAGTAATACCGGTTAGCGAACCGTTAACTACCGAGCCGTTAAGAATCGATAACCTGATATACCGATAGCTTATTGGTAAGGTATTGGTTTTGCAAAATTACATACTGTAAATCGATATACTGCAAGTGATAAGTTAAAACTCGAACCGTACTGACCATGTACACCTCTACTTCTAAGTACCATATTTACATTAATATATAGTAATGTTATTAAATAATTATAATAAAAATAACAGATATTTTAACATAAATAGTAGATAAGTCGTGAGTTGGTAAAATACTTACGACACCAAACAATTGCCTATACTTAATCTTAAAAATACTTACGACACTATTTTGCACCTCACTAATCTTAACAATAGAGGAGCTAATTTAATTGCTACAGCGTTATAATTTACTAACTTTTTTATATCAAGTATATGCTTTTTTTTCAAATACCACTAAGCGGCATACTGGAAGAAATAGGAAGATCGACGACAGAACGAAGAACGAAACTTCTTAGTGGCTAATTTTTATTAATAATAATTAATAAAAAAACAAAATATATATGGTCTTTACACTAGGCAAAAATAAAACCATGCATAAGTTAGAAATCTTGCCACTAGCTATACTACTTATAAATAAAACCATTATCACATGAAATCCACTTATCGTATCCATTTCAATGGAATGAGCATCATACGACACTAATACCACCATTAGAAACAGCTACAATAAGTAGAGTATGTGTCTAACAACGTGTATATAATACTCAATATAAACTAGCATGAATTCCTTGACCAATATTGAAAATCACTCATTAATGTGCAAGCTGAGACACCCATGAGTTATGCTAATGCTCCCATAATCAACGATATAAAATTAGCATCAGAATGCCCAAAGCTATAAGGGAGGTGTCGCCCCCTAAATCACTTTGTCCATGCTGAAGCTGTCCAGCCTACGCCGCATGCAAAACGCCTTGGCAAAAGTGGTACCCACCGTCTCATCTACGCGGTATGGAAGGCAGCGCCTTCAGAAACTCATGCGAGCAGAAAGCTGGAAGTGTATCAAATGCGTCACCTGCCAAAGCGCTTTGGCAGAATTGATGGCTCACGAAGGCGCATGTTGAGGACGAGAAAATTCTGTCCATCTGCGTAACTCCACGCGATGTCCCATGCGGCACCCCCTCTGCAGCGCACCACCACGTTCCATCATCAAACATCCCAACGCCAAGCACCACTATCCAAGCTTGAATATTTTCAATGCCAAAGCATTCCAAACTCCTTTCCAATCACACAAATGAGCATGAATGAACTTCACCATATGAATTTTATCCTTGAAAATACCTAAAAATAAAAAATAATGTTAGTAGTAAAAGCCTCCATGTTCTCTTCATAGTTTTGAACATGAAGGATAACTCCACCTCCCTTATTCCTAACCATTCCTCCTCAACCTTGAGTGAATGTATGGCTCATTATACTTATCACCATTCAAAATTCTCCTTCCCATACTATCCAACTGTTGAAACGAATCCAAAATGACTTCCCCTTGGTCAATTGCTACATAAGCCAAGTGATCTGCCAATTTGTTATCTTCCCTAAACACATGAGTAACCACCACCTCTCTATTCTCCATCAAGCTCCAGATTTCCTTCATTATATGCACAATTTTTCAAGGCACTTCCCAAGTTTTTGCCTTGATATTTTTTAGCAACATCGAATCAGTTTCGACAATAACTTGGTACCTCAATGCCATAAGAATTGTCGTAGCCTCCACTTGGGCATTTGTGGTCATACAATCTTCTGCCTCCTTTGCACAAGCGCACAAGTTCAGGGAAAACTCTACCAAAAATTTTACGGAAATTCAAAGAGTTGGACAAATTCGGAGTTTTAGGTTGTGTCTATAATTCTATCCAGAGTTTTCCTTTCATTCCTTTGAGTCCATATCTACTGTTGCCACATGTGTTATGCATCATACATGCTTATAGTTATATTTTTATCATGTTATGTGTGATTTGGAGTCCCCCATAGAGGCTGGACATTGGACACACAGTCCGGTCGCGTGGGTATCAGGTTCCTAACCGGATTGCCCTAAGATGTGAGGAATGAAGCCTTTAGCCTAAATTGATATATTTTTCTGCTTATTGAATAGAGTGGGATCGTTTGGCAAGGAAACCAAAGGATAAAGCGGTTGTTGATTAGCCGTACTATCTGTTGGAAGAGGTAAGTATTTATATCCATTTCTTTGGAGGCACCTGGCCTCGTGGATTTTCTACCACGTGTTCCTTACGTGTGTAGCTGCCGATAGGCTTACTCATTATGCCTTATCTTTGGATTTATATTATATACTATATGTTACGTCCTGTTATTGGTATTGCATTGAGGATCTGAGCATGGTACTTTGGCTGTGAGTTGACATACACTTCCCGGCTGTCGACGAGAGTCCCGCGCCAGTGAAGGGTTATTATTGCACCATATTGCATTCATATGCATTATATTGCATCATATTGAGGCTAGGAGGATTCCGCCCTCGGAGCAGGAGGATTCCGCTCCATTGCATCATATTGAGAGTAGGAGGATTCCGCCCTCGGAGCAGGAGGATTCCGCCCTCGGAGCAGGAGGATTCCGCTCCATCTATTTGGCACATGTGACACCATTGCATCATACTGCATCCATCCCATTTCATTGCACCACGTGCTGACTATTGTGTGACTATCATGCTGTGTTTTGTGTATGCGGTATGTATACCATATTGTGGACATATTTCAGTTTGCCTATGTATTTCTGGCTCATATTCTGAGTTGCGGGGATCGGGTTGCACGCTGCAGCGGTATAAATATATGGATCGGGTTGCATGTCGCAGCGGTATAAATATATGGATCGGGTTGCACGCTGCGACAGTATAAATATATGGATCGGGTTGCACGCCGCGACGGTATGAATATATGGATCGGGTTGCACGCCGCAACAGGATGAATATATGGGTCGGGTTGCACGCCGCAACATGATGTATTTCTAATTGTTGATATGTTCGGGATACCTATATGATCTGGCCATCTTACGTTCCTGGTTGTTAATGAGTTTGTGATTCCATACGTGTTTCTAGTTATTATTTGGCTCCGCCTTTTCATAATTTAAATAAGAGAAATTTGGTTTAACTGTTTCTTCTCCCTGGCTAGCTATCCTATTCTTTGAGGTAGCTAGTCTGCCCCACTTATTGAGTCCTTTTGACTCACCCTAGTTTGTTGTTTGTTTCTTTTCTATCTATTTTGTTTCGGCAGGTTCGCTCCAGGATTGAGTTCGCCACGTTGTAAAGGAGCGAAGACGACTTCAGCTGTCAGGGTGAGCCAGCTTTTGTTCCGGATGGCAACCAATTTATTGGTTGTTATTTCTGTTGCATTTTGCTCCCTTCAGGAGGTCTTTGTCTTCTTTTGTACTCTTAGATGTCTAGTCTGGATAGCCCTAAACCTAGCATGTTGGGTAGTCAGCTGTAATTTCTTTTGTACAGCTTAGAGGTATCAGTATGTATGTGTTTTTTTATGTCTTGTCCTTATTTGTGAATTGTTATATTTATTTTCCTGATTTAATTGGTAAGGGTTCGCCCGACGGGTCTAGAAAAAGATGTCGGGTGCCCGCACGGCCTAACCGGATTCCGGGTCGTGTCAATTGGTATCAGAGCCCAGTTTATAGTCTATCCAGACTAAGACAGTGTCTAGTAGAGTCTCGCTGATGGGTACGTAGAAGTCCGTACTTATCTACGAGAGGCTATGATGGCATTTAGGAAGTTTCACTTCCTTCTTTTCTGATCGTGCGTCGGTCTAGGATGCAAAAATATTTTCGTTAATTCGTTCGTGGTAATTGTGAACCCTCGTGCGACAAATCAGTAAACGGTATGAGTTCAAGACGAAGCAGTCTAGCCTGGGGCTAGCACTGACGAAGCCCCGAGAGTTTGATGGATATAATTTATTCATATATTTTCATAATTAAATATTAAGTATTTTAAATAAAACGTGAATAAATATATCCATCTCTCGCATATTTTCTAACATATTCTGCAGGAAGAAGAAGATATTCAAAGTGAATAAAAACAAGAGAAAAATCATTGATGATTTCACTATTCATAGTGTGACTATAACACTGATAGCCATGTCCGTGATTTTCATACGCTGAAGAACAAAGAGCAAGACGGAAGAAATCTTCTCTCTTCAACTCACCTTTGCATCTATGAAGAACTCATTAATTTCACCTTACCTAGGCATCTTTGGAAGCCTAAGCTTATGGTTTCATCTATAAATAGATGACCAAAGTTTGTAAGAAAGACATCAATTCACTTGCAAGATTTCTCTTGCTTTCCCTTTCTTTCTCTCTTTCAAAGTTTTTGTAGTTTTCATCTTTTAGAAGAAATACTACTTTCTTCATAGTCTTTATATTTTTAAAGTTATTCTTACTCCATAATGGAGTAATCTCTTTTGTTGGGATAGTTGATGAAACTCGGTATTATTTATAATACTTATCTCATTTTTAATACATGCTTGGCCTGAAACTTTCTAATCAAATTTTAATACTGTGCTAGAATTATAGTTTTTACTTAATTAATATTTCCACATCCCTCTATTTTATCTCCAGGTTATTGTTATATTAATTTTGTAATTCTCACGGAGCAAAATTAATGTATGATAACTGACGAATAAAATAGTAGAGTAAAAACTATTTTTCCAAGTCCGTAATCTTGTTTACCTCAGTTTTAATTCTCACGGAGGAATTGTTGTAGGTAAGATTATTGATTTTCCGTAAAAATATTCTCACGAAGTTTTTACTACTTTTTAGCACAATTCAGGCAAGAAAAATATTTCGGTTTAATCGTCACTAGTTATAATTTGATTAATATGCATAACCTCACGGAGTGTTATTAATTGATTATTTTCTTAGTGAGCAAAATATAATTGAATTAGCAATAAGCAATTATTCTTAAGAGAAATACATGTCAAAACTGAGATATTTATTATAAGTATTACCAAGTGAATTCAACGATTCCCAACTCTTTTAAATTTGAAATCTTCCGGAAATTCTTTCTTTTAGTTTAAGTAAATTTAAATTAAAAACTCACTTTTCATCAATTTGATTCTCTCAAATAGTAATTAAAATACTACAAGTCCGTAGCATAGAATACCCAATCTCTGTGGGACGATATCTTAAACTATATTAGAATTTGACAAGAACGAGCAGACAATTCCTATGCACTTTGGACCTCGTCAAATTTTTGGCGCCGTTGCCGGGGATTGGCGTACATCTACTTCGGACTAAATATTTGATTACTAATTTGAGGACTTATTAATATAATTAATATTAACTTGATCTAATAAATACTACTATAACTAATCACTGATTACTAACATTGTCGGTTTTGTTTAGTATATCTATTGTTATTTATAACTTTTATTACTATCTCTATTCTCTAACTACTTTTTTCTTGCTACTCTATCTATATATAAAATAACTAATTGTTGTATTTTATCTCTTTAGTTATTGATACTAGTACTTATAGTCTTTGTGTTTTGCGTCTTTTCTGTTATTAGTACATTACTATTACTTATTTTTTTTCTACTCTTTCTCTGTTAACTATTAATTCTTAACGTTTTTCCTCACTGTTACTATTATTATTTTTTATAACTACTATTTTATTGAACTCTTATCTTTATATTATTATTTTAATTGTAAGTTCTTTACTAGTGTTACTAATCACTGCTACTATTAACAACTACTATCTTAGTGTTATCTTTTCCTTCTTTCCTCTCTTTCATTCTAAACTATTACTATTTCTTATTCTGTTTTCTGATCTTCATAATTTTCTTTTTCTTCACTACGTTTAGTGGCACCCCTTCTGATAGTATTAGAACTACCATTATCACCAACTGTTTCTTTTATTTTTCGTTACTAATATTATCTATTAGAATACCTATTAAGTACTAACATTTTAACTATAATTGCTAGTATTGTTAATATAAATTTTTATTTAATTCTCAGCACTTATTACAATATCTATCATTTGTTACTATCACCACCTTGCCTACCATTTTAACTACCTCTATCACAACTGTTACAACTTACTACTTTATCTTTATACTATTTACTATTCTCGTCTAGTATTATCTATCTCATCATCTTTTTCTCCCTCATTGTAAGTACTATTATTGCATACTATAAATCTACTACTATTTACTACTTTTCAAATATTATTTCTTTTCAACGTTCACTTCTTAATATTTTTTTTTGTTATCTTTATATCTATTATTAATACTATAACTATAATCTGTAATAACTGAAATTATAGCAGTATTGCTTTTTATCCCAACTTTATTAATGTTTTTCTTTAACAAGTAAAATTAAGGTTTTATCAAGTAATATTTTATAACTTATTTTTTTCAGTACTTCTACTTATAGTACTCTACTACTATTGTTTTTTTTTTAATCGCCAACTATTGTTGCCATCTTAGCAACTTTCTTTACTATCATTAATATTGCTCTTATCAACAAATAGTATTTTACTGTTACGTCTTTTTTTTCCTGACAGGACTTCTACCAATTTTATTGTTTGTACTTTTACATGCAGTATTAAATTTTTTAACCCCAACTATTCTGGTCAGTCTTTACTTTCTTAACCATAACTACTAGTAATACTACTCCACTTTATCTATTAGTATATACTAACATATAATATTTGTATTATATGATCTCCTTTTATTTTTGTGATTATTATCAAATACTGATACTTTTTATTTGAGTTGTTTCTCACTATACTATATTTAGTTTTATTCTAACTAGTAGTAGAAGTTCATTACAATGTTTTAATAACATATTATACTATTATCTTAGTCTTATCATTTTGATTGTAAGTTTTTTTTTTTCACTATTATTACATATCACTACTATTGTTATTACTGTGTTAGTATTATCTTAACTTTGTCTTCTTTCCTCTCTGTCATTATTAAGTTTTACTCCTATAATATTTTTTTTTCTTTTAATATTTAATTTGAACACTACTCCTCTACTTTGGAAACTAATTAGATAGTATTATTATCTATTTTATTTTTTTTACAAAACTTCTACTACTAATTATTTCTACATTTTAGTATTTTCTTATAATACTTTTATTACAAGTACCTTTAAATTTTTTTTTTCTCTTTAACAATTTCAAGTAGTTTATGACCCGCTCTTCTAATAAAGAGTTGGTAATTTACGATCCTGAAATTGAAAGATCTTTGAGATTGTGCAGAAAAGGACAACCATCGTCTTCTAAAAGCATAATTTGTGACAAAATGGAACACCAATTAGGAGATAACAATAACCCATTAGGAGTCGCACCACAAGTAGAGGATCAGTTTGATGAAGTAGCACCAAGACCAGCAAACAGAATCCTAAGGGATTATGCTAGGCCAGACCACTTTAACTGTGAATCTAGTGTCAGGAACCCACCTGTAGCAGCCAATAATTTTGAAATTAGGACCGGCCTAATTCAAACAATTCAACAGTCTTGCACCTTTACTGGTGATCCAAGTGAAGATCCACATAGTCATTTAATTGATTTCTTGGAACTAGTTGAAACTGCTAAATATAATGGAGTGCCTCCTGAAGCAATTAAGTTAAGACTATTTCCTTTTTCTTTAAAAGGAGATGCCAAGACTTGGTTGCGAAGTTTGCCTCGAGGCTCTATAACTACATGGGACCAGATGACACAGAAGTTTTTGAACAAATATTTTTCCCCTGCTAAAACAACAAAGTTAAGACAAGATATTTCTAATTTCTTGCAGACTGACACTGAGTCAGTTTATCAAGCATGGGAAAGATTAAAATCAATGTTAAGAAAATGTCCACATCATGACATTCCTGAACATATGCAGTTATATATTTTCTATCATGGACTAACACGTTCTTCTAGAAATGTGATAGATGCAGCTGCAGGAGGTTCCATAATGGGAAAGACCACAGAAGAAGCATTGCAATTGTTGAATGAAATTTCTGAGAATGCTATCCAGTGGCCATCTGATCGTGTAACCATCAAAAAGGCAGCCACAGTAAATCAGGCAGATGCATTTAATACACTAACACAACAGATTGCCTCCTAGGCACAAAAGTTTGAATCTTTTCAGGTGAATGCACAACAACCAATTCAGTCTGAGTCTTGTGACATGTGTGGAGGAAACCATCTTAATCATGAATGCCGAGCAAACAATCAGAATGATGAGCAGGCTAATGCCATCGGTTACAAGCCGTATCCTTTTGGAAGCCCAATGGCACATAAACATCCAGGATTTCAGTGGAGCAATCCAAATGGTGCTGAGAACTCTCAAAACTTCCAGAAGCAACCAGCACAGGGTCCACCTGGATACCAAAATCAAAATCGTGGGCAATCGAATTTCAGGCCATATCAACAAGCAGCTCCATATCAGCAAAGTCCTCAACAAGCTCATTCAAGTCTTGATGACTTGTTGTACAAGTACATTAAGGCCACTGATGAAAAGATGGAAAGCCAAAACTCGACCCTCAAAAACTTGGAAATTCAGGTAAGCCAATTGGCAACTCTTGTTTCAGAAAAGATTCAAGGTCCCTTACCAAGCAATACGGAGAAAAATCCAAAGGAACACCTTAAGGCCATCGTCTTACGGTCAGGTAAGAATCTTGATGATCCATATGCTGACAGACAGGAAAAGAACCATTTTGAACACCAGGCAGTAAAGGGTAAGAATGTTGAAATACCATCTGATCCATCAGAAGAGAATGAAATCAAGAAAAAAGATGAAAAGAATTTTGAAAAAATAACTCCTTTCCCTGTGACAATCCCTTTTCCACAAAAGATGAAAAGAGAAAAGCTTGATAGTCAATTTGCAAAGTTTTTGGAAATTCTGAAACAGATTCACATTAATATTCCTTTCACTGATGCTTTATTGCAAATGCCTTCATATGCTAAATTTTTGAAAGAAATTTTGTCAAGTAAAAGGAAATTAGAAGAAGTTTCTGTGGTAATGCTTACTGAAAAATGCAGTGCTATACTTCAAAATAAGCTACCACAAAAGCTTGGCGATCCAGGCAGTTTTACGATTCCATGCACTTTGGGAGGAGTATATTTTGAAAAAGCACTTTGTGATTCTGGAGCTTCAATAAATCTGATGCCATTTTCTATTTTTAGAAAATTGGATCTTGGTGACATAAAAAATACTGTTGTCTCTCTTCAATTTGCTGATCAAAGTACTAAGAAACCTAAGGGAATTATTGAAAATGTGCTTGTGAGAGTAGATAAATTTGTTTTCCCTGAAGATTTCATAGTACTTGAAATGGAAGAATGTCCTGATGAGCCAATAATTTTGGGTAGACCTTTTCTTGCTACAGGCAGAGCAATCATAGATATCCATCAAGGACAACTAATTTTGAGAGTAGACGAAGAAAGAGTCATTTTTGATATGCACAAGATGCTAAAATTTTCCGGAGATGAGACATCATCTTCTTGCTTTTCAATTGACATGATTAGTGATCTTGCAGATGAATTCAAAGATGACCAATTGATTTCAGACTCAATGGAAAGATGCTTGGCCCAATCTGGCACAAGACAGGATGATGATCCAACAATTAGAAGTGAAGCTGAAATATTGGAAAATGATTCTGAAGAAGTGGGAGAAATGCTATCAGAAAATGTTCAACCAAAAATTGAACTCAAAATTCTCCCTTCCCATTTAAAGTATGTTTATCTTGAGCCTGAATTATTTCCTGTAATAATTTCATCTTCTCTGACTGCAGAACAGGAATATAAATTGATTGAAGTGTTGAGAGCACACAAAGGAGCCCTAGGGTGGACTATAGCTGACATCAAAGGCATTAGTCCAGCTATTTGCACACACAGAATCCTCATGGGGGATAGCTACAAGCCAATAGTCCAACCCCAAAGGAGATTGAATCCAGCAATGCAGGAAGTTGTGAAAAATAAAATAATAAAACTTTTGGCTGCAGGTATTATTTACCCCATTTCTGACAGCCCTTGGGTAAGTCCTGTTCAGGTGGTACCAAAGAAAGGAGGTATGACAATTGTAAAAAATGAAAATAATGAACTCATACCTACCAGAACAGTAACAGGATGGAGAGTCTGTATTGATTACAGACGTCTCAATGATGCCACAAGAAAAGATCATTTTCCTTTACCGTTTATTGATCAAATGTTGGAAAGGGTAGCAGGTTATGGTTTTTACTGTTTTCTTGATGGATATTCAGGGTATAACCAGATATCAATTGCACCAGAAGATCAGGATAAGACAACTTTCACATGTCCTCATGGAACCTATGCCTATAGGAGAATGCCTTTTGGTTTGTGTAATGCACCTGCTACATTTCAGCGTTGCATGTCAGCTATTTTCTCAGACATGACTGAAAAAATTTTGGAAATTTTTATGGATGATTTTACCCTTTTTGGTAAAACATTTGAAGATTGTCTTAATCACTTGACCTTAGTTCTTAAGAGATGTGAAGAGACAAATTTGATTCTTAATTGGGAGAAATGTCATTTTATGGTTACCGAGGGAATTGTTTAGGACATAAAATCACTGCTAAAGGGATAGAAGTTGATAAGGCAAAAATTGATCTTATAGCAGGATTACCCCCTCCCAAAACTGTTAAAGGCATTAGAAGTTTTCTAGGTCATGCAGGTTTTTACAGACGGTTCATAAAAGATTTTTCAAAGATTTCAAAACCGTTGACTAACCTTTTGATGAAAGATGTTAAGTTTGATTTTTCAGGAGATTGTATGAAAGCTTTTGACACTCTTAAGGAGAAATTATCATCTGCCCCTATAGTTGTGTCCCCTGATTGGAACCAACCTTTTGAGGTCATGTGTGATGCTAGTGATACAGCCGTTGGAGCTGTTTTAGGCCAGAGAAAAGATAAAATTTTCCGTCCCATTTACTATGCCAGTAGAACATTGAATGAAGCTCAACTCAACTATGCCACAACAGAAAAGGAACTACTGGCAGTAGTATTTGCTTTTGATAAGTTTCGTTCCTATTTGATAGGAACCAAGGTCACTGTTTTTACTGACCATGCAGCTTTAAAATACCTCTTAGCAAAGAAAGATGCACGACCTAGATTGTTAAGATGGATTTTACTTCTCCAAGAGTTTGACCTTGAGATAAAAGACAAAAAAAGAATAGAAAATCAGGTAGCTGACCATTTGTCTAGATTAGAGAACCCTCCTCTTGAGTCTAGTAATATAAAAGAAGAGTCTCCTGATGAACACATTTTTTCTGTCAGCTCAGTAGTAACTCAACCACCCTGGTTTGCGGACATTGCAAATTACTTGGTTGGAAAATGGACACCCAGAGATCTCTCTTACCAACAGAGGAAAAAACTTATATCTGATGCTAAATATTATCTGTGGGATGACCCTTACTTGTTTAGAATTTGTGCAGATAATATCATTGGAAGATGTGTACCTGAAGATGAAATTCCAAAGATTTTGTTTCATTGTCATGATGGAGCAATTGGAGGACATTATGCTGCAAACCGAACTGCTTTCAAGGTTTTGGAAGCTGGATTCTTCTGGCCAATACTTTTTAAGGATGCCCGTGTGTATGTTGCACAATGTGATAGATGTCAGAGAACAGGTAATATCACAAGGAGAGATGAGATGCCATTGCAATCTATTCAGGTATGTGAAATATTTGATGTCTGGGGTATAGATTTTATGTGACCTTTTCCTTCATCTCATTCATTTGAATATATCCTTGTGGCTGTTGACTATGTTTCACGATGGGTTGAAGCCATTCCCACAAGAAAGAATGATGCTCGAACAGTGTGCAATTTTCTCAGAAAAAATATTTTTACCAGATTTGGCACACCACGAGTCATCATGAGTGACCAAGGGACTCATTTCATGAATAAGCAATTTTCTGCTTTATTGTCAAAATATAGTGTGACTCATAAAACTGGAACACCGTATCATGCTCAAACTCAAGGGCAAGTTGAGGTTTCCAACCGTGAACTAAAAAGAATTCTTGAAAAAACTGTTGGAATCTCAAGGAAAGATTGGGCTTTAAAATTAGATGATGCATTATGGACATACCGAACGGAGATCAAAACGCCGATTGGAACATCTCCATATAAATTAGTCTTTGGAAAAGCTTGCCATTTGCCTGTTGAATTGGAACACAAAGCCTTTTGGGCACTGAAAGCATTGAACTTTGATTTAACCTCTGCTGGTAAAAATAGATTTTTGCAGGTTAATGAGTTGGATGAACTGAGGATGGAAGCCTATGAAAATGCCAAGATTTACAAAGAAAAAACAAAAAAATGGCATGACAATTTGATCCGACCAAAAAATTTTAAAATTGGAGATCAGGTACTTCTTTATAATAGCCGTCTCAGGCTATTCCCAGGAAAACTGAAATCCAGGTGGACAGGTCCTTACAATGTTACAAATGTTACTCCATACGGAGCAATTGAAATTCAACAAAGAAATGGAGGAGAGAAATTTAAGGTCAATGGTCACAGGCTAAAATTGTACTTTGGAGGACATTTTGAACAACACCCTTTAGTAACCATGATAGTATGATGAGTGCCACAGTTACTACGTCGAGCTGACGACGTTAAACTCAGAACTATGGTTCTTTATCCCGTAGCCATTGAGGGTGAAGCAATGGAGCCTCATAAGTCCAACTTAGATCTGACTAATTAAATGCTTAACCAATTGATCTGGTCAATATCCAGATTATTGTACAACCGGAACATCTCATGAAGGCCTCTACAAAAACAGAGTCACCTAGACAGGAGTAACTCCATGGTGATCGGTATGCCTAAGTTACTGGTTGGTTAACCATTCCATTGTCCAAATCTAATGTTGGCACAGGTAATTTTCTAGTTTATATTCAAACTAGGACCTAATGACTGATAAGGTCTAAAAATAATCCAGTCTATTGCACATAGAACATGTGTGGTCACAGTTTCTTTCAAGCTTTCTTCTGTGATCGTATATTTGAAAGCCAAAAAGATTTTTATTTTACTAATAAAATAGTATTTTTATATTAATTATATTATAGTTATATAATCCAACTACCACTTGATCCTTCTTCATTTTTTTTCCTTCACCCTCATTTCTTTCACTTTTCTAAAAAAAAAAAAAAAACATTTTCATCCAGGAGAATGAAGCGTTCAAGTATGGGGGAGGTTATTCTAGTATAAATATAATTTTTAAAGTTATTTATTTAACTATATATTTTTATCTATATATATTATACACTATTTTCCTCTTATTTATGGTCTTAATTGTAGGTTTTTAATTAACAATATAAATTTTTGTTCGTTCTGTTCAATATTATTTCTTTTTATATTCACCATAAGATTTTTCATGTCTATGATTTTGACTTTGTGAAAGCAAGAGCAAACATCTTCAACTCAGAAAATCATTAGAATTGAGAAAAATTATGATCACAAAGAAGGTAGAATCAATGACTTGGCTAGAACATGCTCTGAATGTTTTTCGAGGCGAAATAATGGATGATACTGATTTTTGAAAAATGAAATTAGGTCTTCTTTGATACACAATTCAAGCCCCTCAATTTTCTATCCAAATATACATATTTTTATCTTTTCGAACCCTTCTTTGAGCCTTAATCCTATTTTTTTTTTCAACACCATGATATATTACAAAAAAAAAATGATATATGTATACATTGTTTACATATATATAAAGAAATAAAAAAGAGTTATTGTGTCTTCCAGCTTTGAATGAGCAAAGATTAAACATCACCAAAAGGAAGAAATATTACCAAAAGAAGCAATGTTGTGAATATATGAATATATATGACATAGCAAAAAAAAAAAAAAAGTATTACCGAATGAAGAAAATTTTGAGAAATGTTAGCTCCAAGCTGGAAGAAGAACAGTCACTATCAAATATCCTTATCCTACCAGCCTGAAGCCTAACATTACAAGCCATGAAAAGTCCTAAAAAGATTTTGAAAGTCGGTATTGAATCTATATTAGTGGAGATGAACATGAGGAGCAAGCCTATGGACAAGACTATGATACTTATTGAATACATGATCATAACTCTATCAATTTTGAAAGATTCAAGGGGAGAAGGCTGCAAGTTCTGGTTGATCAAGTCAAAATTCATAAATAAGTTAAAGAATTTGGTGAAGTAAAAAGAATAATTGCATTGATCATGATAAAGGAAGTTTATCTTGAACAAATTTTCTATCCTACAAAGATCATGAGTTTTGAAGAAAATATATATTTTTTAAAAAAAAAAATATATATATCTTTTTCCTCGAGGACGAGCAAAGATTCAAGTATGGGGGAATTTGATGGATATAATTTATTCATATATTTTCATAATTAAATATTAAGTATTTTAAATAAAACGTGAATAAATATATCCATCTCTCGCATATTTTCTAACATATTCTGCAGGAAGAAGAAGATATTCAAAGTGAATAAAAACAAGAGAAAAATCATTGATGATTTCACTATTCATAGTGTGACTATAACACTGATAGCCATGTCCGTGATTTTCATACGCTGAAGAACAAAGAGCAAGACGGAAGAAATCTTCTCTCTTCAACTCACCTTTGCATCTATGAAGAACTCATTAATTTCACCTTACCTAGGCATCTTTGGAAGCCTAAGCTTATGGTTTCATCTATAAATAGATGACCAAAGTTTGTAAGAAAGACATCAATTCACTTGCAAGATTTCTCTTGCTTTCCCTTTCTTTCTCTCTTTCAAAGTTTTTGTAGTTTTCATCTTTTAGAAGAAATACTACTTTCTTCATAGTCTTTATATTTTTAAAGTTATTCTTACTCCATAATGGAGTAATCTCTTTTATTGGGATAGTTGATGAAACTCGGTATTATTTATAATACTTATCTCATTTTTAATACATGCTTGGCCTGAAACTTTCTAATCAAATTTTAATACTGTGCTAGAATTATAGTTTTTACTTAATTAATATTTCCACATCCCTCTATTTTATCTCCAGGTTATTTTTATATTAATTTTGTAATTCTCTCACGGAGCAAAATTAATGTATGATAACTGACGAATAAAATAGTAGAGTAAAAACTATTTTTCCAAGTCCGTAATCTTGTTTACCTCAGTTTTAATTCTCACGGAGGAATTGTTGTAGGTAAGATTATTGATTTTCCGTAAAAATATTCTCACGAAGTTTTTACTACTTTTTAGCACAATTCAGGCAAGAAAAATATTTCGGTTTAATCGTCACTAGTTATAATTTGATTAATATGCATAACCTCACGAAGTGTTATTAATTGATTATTTTCTTAGTGAGCAAAATATAATTGAATTAGCAATAAGCAATTATTCTTAAGAGAAATACATGTCAAAACTGAGATATTTATTATAAGTATTACCAAGTGAATTCAACGATTCCCAACTCTTTTAAATTTGAAATCTTCCGGAAATTCTTTCTTTTAGTTTAAGTAAATTTAAATTAAAAACTCACTTTTCATCAATTTGATTCTCTCAAATAGTAATTAAAATACTACAAGTCCGTAGCATAGAATACCCAATCTCTGTGGGACGATATCTTAAACTATATTAGAATTTGACAAGAACGAGCAGACAATTCCTATGCACTTTAGACCTCGTCAGAGTTTTTTCATCGTGCTGACGATCTAGTTACGGAGGTCCCAGCTGTACGAGCTTGCGATGGGCAAGGGAGCAGGGCCTTGTTGTTCCCTTGGCTCTCTACGATGCTTTTACGAGAATCTTGGTGACGCAGATACCGCAAAAAACTATTATTCGCTAGGCAGCTTATCAGGTTGCCGCAGATGCAGATGCTCGGTCTCAGGGAGCTTTTATTCCAGTTCTTAATATAGCCCAGTAAAATTATGTTCCAAAGGCAGCATGTGTTGCACCACCAATTGTTCTGACTGGTTAGCCAGTCGAGGGTAACAGCTCGGTCCGAGTGCCCAAAGAGGTTGCATTATTTTACGCTGTTGAACTTTCTAATATTCTTAAGCAATGCATCAGATAGACCTCGTGATTCTTTTTAAAATAAAATGATGTCAGCATATCCTTCAGGCTGTCGGTTATCTAGAGCAGTATGGTGTTGATTGTTCTGCTTTCCAGTTTTGGGCCGCTCTCTTATTAACTAACGTGGTTCGATTTTTCTTTTAGATTCGTGGAAAAGTTCCTTTCGAGTAGCGAGCAAGATGAAGGGTGTCTCCAGTTTGAAAAGATTAGAGAGGGTAGCCTGTCGGTTAGCCTGTTGGTTTCAGAATATGAGATTGAATTCTATAGAATGGCTGGATATGCATTAGAACTAGTCTATGAGCCTTTCGAGAGATTCAAAGATTTATTGATGACCTTTCCTTTTTCTTGAGATCCCACATGGCTCGAGAGATTGAGGTCGAGATTTCAGTTGATGTTGTTGTTGATATTGCCCGAAGATTCGAGGCATACCATAAGTTAGAGCGAGAAGAGTTAGAGCGGGAGAGCAAGAGATCCCGTGGCCCTTGTGGGCAACCATGGTACCTCATATGGAGGTAAGAGTTCTGATTATTTTGGGAGGTCACCTTCTGTCACGACCCAATTTTCGGGGCCGTGATGGCACCTAAGTGTTACATCCTTAGGCGAACCACGAATAATTAAACTGACTCATAATGATAATTTAGATAGAAATATTTCAATAAAATGTAGGTGTAGACATCCACCCGAAATACAGTGTCAATAGAGCATCTACGAATTCTGACATCCGATATACATATATATATAATACAAGATGTAGGAAGCGTCTAAACACTAAGGTGGATCAGACGGTATGCCACCGCGAACCATGCGGTTGGCTCACCTCAAGCAAAAATAGTCACAGCCTCGAACGGATCAGATAAGTCCAGGTGTCTGACTAGTGGAAGGATCTGCACATTTAAACAGTAAGTTATGAGCCAAAGCCCAGTAAGATCATCGACAGGCCCGCTAAATTACCCTTTCGGGACAAGTCTTTGATAATGCATAAGCAGATAATGGAAGTACAATCCACACCTTTACAGTAACCCATAAACATTACATACGATAATATAATTATACAACAACACAAGCAATAATACGCGAATACATAACATGGTCAATAATATAAAGATACATAATATAGGCAGCATATACAATATTATATTGATACTATGGCATAAGCAATAATATAATTAACACACAACATGGCGATGATATATCTCGCATACCACATAGGTAATGATATACCTAGCACATAGCATAAGCACACACCCTGTGCGGCTTTGTTTATAGGTCATAACGCACCACAAGCCTCTGTCCCTATAAACAACTTTACTTATAGGTCATAACGCACCACAAGCCTCTGTCCCTATAAGTCTCCACATCTAGATCATAACGCACCACCGGCCTATGTCCCTAGATGGAATTTCGCTTCTAGGTCATAATGCACCACCGGCCTCTGTCCCTAGAGCATATCAATAATACACCGGCACACAACATCGACTATACACAAGTCACGTTTGTGCTTTCTCCTTTTTGTATAAATATAACGAGTAGTACATAATACTATCTACTAGACAATGCTAGTCAATTAAGTACTCGACATCTTACTTAGCAAGATCAAATCTTATCTGCAAGCAAAATAGAGGTCAAGTTTCACTTACCTCAAAATCGGCTCAAGTGGCTAAGGAACGACATCCTTTCCCAAACGATGTGCCTCCGTAAGACTCCTCTCTGAGCCAAAGAAATAGTGTCGCACTCGTAAGCATGTGAGGAAAGGATTCTAAGCCCTTACGCAATTTAAGAGGCAATTTACCAAAATACCCCCGGTCAGACGTACCCAAAAACCCGTAAAATTTATGTTTCCGGACTCCCCATACTCCCACGAGTCCAAAAGTACCATTATTGTACATACCCGAGTCCAACTCGGTCATTTTTCCCATTTCACAAATCTAGGGTTCAAACCCTCTTTCCAAGGATCGTCACTTTGATCCTCGGATTAAAGCGTTAAAAATAGGTAAGAATAGTTACCTTGTGTTTAGGAATGATTTTGGTACTTCAAATTCCCCTTGGAATCACTTTTAGAAGCTCAAAACATGAAAATAAAAATGAATGCCCGCCCTAGTATATATAGCAGCCCGCAGCTTTAAAGAGTTGTACCACATGCTGTCCAAATTGTACCTCACTGGATAGCTTTCAGTAAAATACCCATATCTTTTCATAGAAATGTCCAAATGATACGAGGTTGGTGGCATTAGAACCACAACTCAAAGAACCACCAACTCAAAGAGCTACAACTATCATTTTTTGACTTGTTTCCAATTCATTATGGATTGATCTTAAAAATCGATTTCTTTCCAGCTAAACAGTAAAAAAACAGAATTCAGCAGCTTTTTTTGGCTTTGCACCAGGTCAGCCACTGTTTTTGGGTCCAAACGGGACCCTACGAAGCTCAGAATGACCCCAAAATTTGTACACAAGTCATACAAGACTTGTGTGACATGCTCGTCAAGACGAAACTCAATTCGGATCTCTAGAACTCAAAAAGTGGGTCCCACGGGAAAGGGTCAAATTTCGACTTTCGCCAAAATAGCGAATTTTAATCAAACGACCCCGGAATCCAAATTCGAAAATTTCTACAAGTCACAAATGATGATACAAACCTAACGGAACCCTCAGTTCTCTCACCGGAGTTCGTTTACTCAAATCGAGCTCGAAAACCTCTTTTAACCTTTTTAAACTTCCGCAACGGAGACTTTATCAAAAGTCCTATCAAACGAGGTCCGTTTTCACTTCTGAAGGTTGCTACAGGTCATAAATTACCATACGAACCTAACGCAATTTTCAGATTTCACGTCAGAGCTCATTTGCTCAAATCGAGCTCCGAAACCTCTTTTAGCCTTAACGAATATCCGAAACGGATGTCTTTCTCCGATACCTATCTAACAAAGTTCGTTTTAGCTAAAAAATTTCAGGCATGTCATAATGGACCTTACGGAGCTTTTAGGATTGTCGACATGCAAATCGAGGTCCCGATTCCCGAAACGACTATTTGAGGTCGTTACACCTTCCAGGTTATCTCAGCTTGTGTCACGTGATTCTTAGAGTGAGCCAGTAGCTCGTCAAGATTAGACTCAGTTTTTCTCTTTATAGCTATCAACAATCTGTCAAGCTTCCATTTTCACTGAAAATGTATTATCATTATCGCGAGCCTGTTATCGTTGGTGGAGTTCTCTCTTACTCCGGCAAGTAGGCAGTCGTCCTTTCTCTTGTCATCAGGCACTTGCACAGTCGCAGGTGATTTCATTTAGATCTCAATCAGCAAAAGAAACGCCACCATCCAGTAGAGGTCGAGAGTGTGGTGGCAGTGGTTCCTCAGGAGGTGATTATTAGGATAGTGGCTCAGCTCAGCTGCAGAGGCAGTTCTATGAACTGTCAGTCCGCCAGGATGCTGAGGTATTCGATGTAGTAGACCCTGGGATTTCTTCTTCTCTTAAATGTGAGTAAGATTTGATTCTTGCGAACGATTTGGAAATGGTGTGTCTTATCATGTTTCCATGGCTTCCTTGGATATTGTTTCTATTAAGAATCGGTTGCGGTAGAGGGGCGAGCTTCTGGTATGATTTATTCCTGGTGTTTATGAGACCCTACTAATTTTTCTGGTCTAAATATGAGATATTTGACAGTGAGTGTCGCTATTGCCTGCTTGGTATCCTGTTGTACCACCTTCTCTTATTATATCAAATCAGTTTACCCCTCTTCTCGGAATTTCGTGTTGGTTGGATGATGGGATTCTAGTTCATCACCATAAGAGAGTGTCATTGTTTCTTTCGGTGTAAAGTGCTTAGTAAGTAATATTCGATCTACGTGTCTCCTCTTGGTTCGAGATATTAGTAAAGTCATGTTATCCCATGAGCTTATCTGGATTATAAAAGGGTTTTCTAGTAAATTGTCAGAGTTCCTTTCTTATTGGAAGGTTAAATTGGCATGGAAGTTGTTCCATAAAGCTCATTTAATATTTATTTCTTCGATTGCGATTCTTTAGCTAGCTTAACTCGTGAGTAGTCTAGCTCAGGTAGCCAAGTAAATAAGAAGATGAGCTTTCTAAAGCTTTAATTATTCCTATCCTCAGTCCGTTGCCATCTCTTCTTTGTCCGACACTAATGAGCTTAGGCGGTCAGTAGTCTCTTGTGATGCTCCCTGTGTTGAGCCAGAGTGCATGTCAAGGTAGCTGGGTAGGAACATTGTTGTTTTTTAAGGCTACTAAGGGTAATGAGAGGCGTCATTTGACCTTTGATTTGATCCATCAGGCGGTGGTGCTTATAGAAAATGTATGGAGTTGTGAACTCGAGAGTTGCAGCTGTTTGGCAACTCGAGAGAGTAATCTGGTAGCTCAGGTCTGAGCCACGTTCGCTACTCAGCTAAGTCTTCCTTAATCCAGCAGGTTGTGCGAGGATGACTATTTCTATTCAAATTATTTGTATGAGTTTATGCTCTAAGTGGAGGAGTCTTCCTCTAATTGATACCGAACCATAATATTAAATCTCTAAGGCGTTGCTGAAGCGTAAGCTAATTCTTTGTTTCATCGACTTGTTCTATATCGAAAAGTATATCGACGAGGTGATTCACCGGCAGAATCATGTTAATCCATTCAGAGTTTCATGTATCTTTGCTTCGAAAATGTAAAACTCTCTTCTCGTAATCGAGGAAGGATCAGCTTAGTCAGAATAACCTGTGCAATGATATTATCATATTATCCAGATATATTTTATTCCAAAAGTTCAATATGCGTGTCATAATTCTGATACTGCAATCAGGAGATAATGCCAGTGGAGTAGCTTATGAAGGTTGTGAAAGTTCTTCTGTTATCTGTGCGGAATTTTCTTTAAACTTAGGCTCGTTCGAGGACGAACGAGAGTTTAAGTGGAGGAGAATGAAACGACTTCGGTTAGTCGTTTCGGAAGTTAGGACTCAGATTGGCGTGCCGATAATTTTAAAATATTCGTAAGGCCCATTAAGACTTATCTGTAAAATTTGAGCTAAATCAAACCTCGTTTGGTAGGCATCGGAAGAAGGTTTCAGTTTTTATTGTCGATAAATATTAAAAAGAGATTTTCGAGCTCGGTTTTGGCAAATGAGATCCGATTCGAAATCCGAAAGCGCCGTTAGGTTCGTATGATTATTTGTGACTTTTGTGAACTTTCGAAAGTGGATTTCGATGTTGTTCGGCTAGTTTCTGCTAAAATGCCGAAAGTTAAATAATTTGACTTTTTTCATTTAAATTCGCATCTTGAGTTTCGGGAGTCTGATTTGAGATCCGCCTTCGCGAGTATGTTACATATATTTTGTATAACTTGTATGGCATAAAGGTGACCGTATATTTGCTTAATTAGGTGCTATGAACCACGGCAAAAGATGTCCAAAACAGTAGCACAAAATGTTTCAAAATCTGGAAAATTATTTTTATCTTCGGACAACTATTAGTATATTGATCATAACTCCTTGTACAAAATTGATATTAAGATGCTTTAAGAATTTCTAGAATCCTAAGACATATATCTACAACTTTCATGGAGACCATAAAGTCTATATCTTTAATCTACACTCTAAAAATTAGGTCGAAAGGCAGGACAGTGGTGCTGTCCAGACATTCTATCAGCGGATTTGTTATGTCATCCAGTCGTCTCATCTTGTTATCCATTTAACATGTTTATGTTATCAGTTTATCTGGGTATCCATTCTCGTGTGTAGTATAGTGCTGGTTCTGTTTTTGCGGATCATCCAGTTTCAGGGGAAACTCTACCGAAAATTTTATGGAAATTCAAAGAGTTGGACAAATTCGGAGTTTTAGGTTGTGTCTATAATTCTATCCAGAGTTTTCCTTTCATTCCTTTGAGTCCATATCTACTGTTGCCACATGTGTTATGCCTCATACATGCTTATATTTATATTGTGATCATGTTATGTGTGATTTGGAGTCTCCCATAGAGGCTGGACATTGGACACACAGTCCGGTCGCATGGGTATCAGGTTCCTAACTGGATTGCCCTAAGATGTGAGGAATGAAGCCTTTAGACTAAATTGATATATTTTTCTGCTTATTGAATAGAGTGGGATCGTTTGGCAAGGAAACCAAAGGATAAAGCGGTTGTTGATTAGCCGTATTAACTGTTGGAAGAGGTAAGTGTTTATATCCATTTCTTTGGAGTCACCTGGCCTCGTGGATTTTCTACCACGTGTTTCTTACGTGTGTAGCTGCCGATACGCGTACTCATGACGCCTTATCTTTGGATTTACATTGTATACTATATGTTATGTCCTGTTATTGGTATTGCATTGAGGATCTGAGCATGGTACTTTGGCTGTGAGTTGACATACACTTTCCGGCTGTCGACGAGAGTCCCGCGCCGGTGAAGGGTTATTATTGCACCATATTGCATTCATATGCATTACATTGCATCATATTGAGGGTAGGAGGATTCCGCCCTCGGAGCAGGAGGATTCCGCTCCATTGCATCATATTGAGGGTAGGAGGATTCCGCCCTCGGAGCAGGAGGATTCCGCTCCATCTATTTGGCACATGTGACACCATTGCATCATACTGCATCCGTCCCATTTCATTGCACCGCGTGCTGACTATTGTGTGACTATCATGCTGTGTTTTGTGTATGCGGTATGTATACCATATTGTGGACATATTTCAGTTTGCCTATGTATTTCTGGCTCGTATTCTGAGTTGCGGGGATCGGGTTGCACGCTGCAGCGGTATAAATATATGGATTGGGTTGCACGTCGCAGCGGTATAAATATATGGATCAGGTTGCACGCCGCGACAGTATGAATATATGGATCGGGTAGCACGCCGCGACGGTATGAATATATGGATCGGGTTGCACGCCGCAGCAGGATGAATATATGGGTCGGGTTGTACGCCGCAACATGATGTATTTCTGATTGTTGATATGTTCGGGATACCTATATGATCTGGCCATCTTACGTTCCTGGTTGTTAATGAGTTTGTGATTCCATACGTGTTTCTAGTTATTATTTGGCTCCGCCTTTTCATAATTTAAATAAGAGGAATTTGGTTTAACTGTTTCTTCTCCCTGGCTAGCTATCCTATTCTTTGAGGTGGCTAGCCTGCCCCACTTATTGAGTCCTTTTGACTCACCCTAGTTTGTTGTTTGTTTCTTGTCTATCTATTTTGTTTCGGCAGGTTCGCTCCAGGATTGAGTTCTCTATGTTGTAAAGGAGCGAAGACGACTTCAGCTGTCAGGGTGAGCCAGCTTTTGTTCCGGATGGCAACCAATTTATTGGTTGTTATTTCAGTTGCATTTTGCTCTCTTCAGGAGGTATTTGTCTTCTTTTGTACTCTTAGATTTCTAGTCTGGATAGCCCTAAACCTAGCATGTTGGGTAGTCAGCTGTAATTTCTTTTGTACAGCTTAGAGGTATCAGTATGTCTGTGTTTTTTTAAGTCTTGTTCTTACTTGTGAATTGTTATATTTATTTTCCTGATTTAATTGGTAAGGGTTCGCCCGACGGGTCTAGGGAAAGATGTCGGGTGCCCGCACGGCCTAACCGCATTCCGGGTCGTGTCAATTAGGGTCTTGAATGATGGAGTAATATTTTTGCTAGAAAATTAAGTTGTGTTTGCTTAATTGTAATTGACTGCAGAACATTGAAAGAAATTGGACAGTTCCCTAGCTTTATGCTTGTGAACTGATCTACGAAGCTGGAAAATTTTAGGAACTTTTACCGCTGCTGCGCAACTCTCTTTTTCAGGTTTGATATTGACTTTGTCTGCTAAGTGCAAATACCTAATGTCACATGTTGGACTATGAGATGCCCAATATTTAATTTTGGATGTTCGAGTTTGAAATCTATGTGTTTAAATTCTATTTTTGGCGAATGCTTAGGAATGAGATAGCAGATCTATGTGAATGACCTATCGGTTCTCGCTATCGAACTTTGTTTCACTGGGACTTCATTTAGTTGAAATTTATGGTCCAGTTAAGAAAAATGATTCTTAATAGCTAGTACATTGCAATGTTTGGTCTTTCTAGTTAGGTTGAATTGATAAGTCTTTCAGATTTCAATTTACATTTTTATTTTTCTCTTTGATTTGTGTATTGTGTCATATTCTGATCTAAGAAAAGATGGAAATAGCTGGTGCAGTGCTCATTTCAATATTCATTAAGATAACAATAATTGGCTGATAGGAAAATTGTGTGCTCACCCAACTATTAGTTTTCAAATGGTGTGCCAACTATATCATATCCTTAATATATTGCTCTTGTGAAATTTTTTGCAAAGCATGCCATGAAGTTTTTAAATACCTGAGAACATGATCCCAATTAAATTTTGTATTGGTGGTATTTTATTGATGTCTAATCACTAAGTAGTACTTCATATTGGTATTACTTTATTCTTTGTGGCACAAGTCTTTGTAAAGCTTCTTTAATCAGCTTCTTGTTTTCTAATTGATTCAAATTAATTTTGTTCAAGTAGAGTACACATATTTCATCAATATGAAAGAATCATTCACGTTAAGATACATAGATACACTACTATGGTGTGCATGAGACTTGCTTATTGTGGAAAAGATGGGATTGCGATCTACAAACTAAAATGGGTAGACTTGTTTTTCACTAATATACTTCCTTTCTCTACAGTATATGTATGATCAAATTCCTCCATCTACTCCCTCTTGTCTGATAGTTCTGTTCGGGCTAATATTTCCTATATCAATTCCAGCTAAGCTCTGCTAAAATGTGTAGTAAGTTAATTGGTTTTTGAGGTGCTGTTGGGTCCATAAAGTTCACTTTCATACTTGATAGTTCTAGTTACATGTTCTTTTCCCATTCTTTCATTTGACTTTGTTAACTATGCTCTCCAGTATATATTATCACTCTTTTATGTCTGAACTTTCTGCAAACTAAGAGAACTTGGGAGAGGTAGAAGAGAAAGTACTTTTGGAAGTAATCATTCTTTTTGAGAAGAGTACTGATACTTGTAGAGATGGTTTTACAAAGAACTTGATGTTATTTGCGATTATTGCGACTGCTGATATGAGTTGTAGTTTTGTGGGAGTGGGCTGTCGGGACTTGAATAATAAGTCTGAGTTAACACCTTTTATAACATAATTAGGAAAACCTCTAGGGAACAACTAATGAGTTGTAGATTGTTGGTCTTATCGTTGTTGTGATCTCTCCCATTCAAGATATCTGGTTGGTGATAGTGCTTCACTTTATTTCCTTTAGATATGTTTTGTATTGAACTTAATTTCAATCATACTTGGATCAATTCATTATGCATTTTCAATAATATCATTTCTACTACTTAATGTACTCGTTCAGCTTCCATTGTCTTGGTCTTTTCTCTTTTCCAAGTACCTCCTGTTTGATTTCGCTTTGTTATCATCAGAAATAAGTTTTTATTGTGATTAGTTTACAATAAAGAAGAATATCCGGCTCTTGAATTGATAAAAACGAGTTACTCCTCACAATAATTGTTCAGCGTAAATTAATCTTATTTAAATAGAGTTAGCTTGTTGGTTTAGTGATGTCTCATACTTGGAGCAGTAACCCAAGACCCTGAGAATTGTTCCCTAATTTATAAATCCCCTAGCTGGAAGTGTCAATGCATCACTAACTTGTTGTCTCGCCTTATGGATTCCAAAAAATTTCATTGTACTATTTATGCTATCTAATTTCCTTTCCCTGTTTGTTATTTTTTCCTTTTTCAAGAGTAGATGCGTAGGATTATCAAGTGTATTTGAAGTGGAAAATGCCAATACCGCTAGTTCAGACATGCACAGTTTACCTATCGAAAGTCGCTGTTTATTTTTAGCGCTGGGTTTTAGTTATTTGATGTGATTGAAAGCCACTGTATTCTATTGTATTGTTGAGACCATTTCTTGAATGTTATGACGTTTCTAATAAGCATCAGCATCTTTTTTAATAAAATAACAAATTTTGATTTATTTATCTTCTCAGATTTTAAAGTAATATTTAATTATTATTAATTTTTTGTGCTTATTCACATGTATTAATATTGGAATCAATTAGGACCCAAAATAAATTGGAATCTACAAAATGAATAAATTAGTTTACCAACAAATTTTTATTTCGTCAGTAATTTTACTAATGGATTGCGAACCAACTACAAACACATTTTCGAGAATGAATTAGATTTACCAATGAATTTGTTATCTGTTGGTAAAATTTCTAACATATTACTAACAATTTTTTTTTTAATTACAAATATCACTAATCATATTACTAACAAAATTTGAAAAATTAACTGCCAAATTTCCCAACGAATTCTCTATCCGTTAATAAAATTACCAACAAATTAGCAACTTAAAATTTGTTAGTAAATTTACCAACGAAAATTTCAAAGCCTGCTGAATGAAAATTACCAATGGATTTACTAACCAAATTTTGGTTACTAAATTTGCCAACAAATGCATATCGGTTAGCAATAATTACCAACGAGCCTTTTAGTAACTGATGCAACCCAATGCACGAGCAAGCCATTCACTATGAGCCAAGCATGGGAGTTGCAACAGATGCAGACTATGTTTGCACAATTGGAGCTGCTGGGGCAAGTGTTGGAGGTTTCAAGGCATTTCTGCATGCTTACTGCCTCAGAATCTGGGAATGTTCAGCGCGATCGTGAGGCATCAGACGCGATCGCGGAAGGCCAAAAAGATGACCATCGTGAACCATCTGGTGCGATCGCGCAAGAAGGAAATGCATATCAGCGCGATCGCGTGTCCTCAGATGCGATCGCGCAGGAGGCTGACATTGGATGAAGGCCCACGCCTTCGCGATCGCGTGACCACGCCTTCGCGATCGCGAGGCTCTGATTTAATGAACTGCGCGATAGCGCGTTCCTGCGAGTGCGCTGAGACGATGATCAGAAGCCTACTTTCAGCTAATGACTTTTGAAGGCCCATTGTTAAGGAGTAATTAAGGCAACTTGTGCCATTTTTTAGAACCACTATATAAGACCCTTATTGTTCATTAATTTAGGGTTAGCTTTTGATGATTATGAATATTGTGAGATTATTGGTAGTTTGCTTAAGCACATTATGTCCTTGATTTGCAATTAGATTTCATCTAATTGAGGATCAAATAGCGTAGGTTCCTTTTGTTGGACGATTAGAGGGGTGATTAGGTTAATCTTTCCTTAATATACTTCTCTAATATTTTCTAATCAAAAGTGGGTCTTCCTTTCATCTTTTCAATTCTTGTTAATTTTATTTTTGTGTTGTTAATTTCCGTATCATTTGGTATCAGAGCCGGATTAGTGCCTGTTCTCACAAACACTAACCAATTTGTTGTCATATGATCCTTTGTGCACTTCTCTCATCACGTATTCATATTCTTCGGGGCCTAAACATTTGGCCATCGGGCCACAATAAATTTTTTTTACAGCTGTCCGTACACCATTGTGTATGGGACAACTTGCTTTCTGAATTTTGCCGCTTCCTTTTATCTGGTGGTAGAGTCCCCGACTCTAGATAAGAGATGAATTTTGTTCGCCAATCCCAATGTCGATTCACAATATTCACTTCTAGCTTCATCTTTCCTATGGCCGACGTGAAAACCCTAACTGTGGCATCAGTCCCCGAGTCGTCTGTTGCTACTACCGAGGCTAGATGGGCCAGAGCATCAGCCTCTACATTTTCCTCTCGCGGTACTTGCATGACTTTCTATTCTTGAAAAGCCTCGAGCGCTTGTTGCATTCTTACCACGAGTTGCTTCATTCTGGGCTCTCGAGCCGTATATCCACCGAGAACTCGATTCACCACCAGTTGTGAGTCACACCTTAACTCTACATTTTCAGCTCCCATTTCTTTGGCCAATTTTAATCCTGCTATGGTGGCTTCGTATTCGGCTTCATTGTTGGTCAGCTTCTCAGATTTTATTGAGTGCCTTAACTTCTCCCCATTTAGGGCTTCGAGCACTATTCCCAGCCCCGAACCGTTGGAGTTGGCTGCTCTTCCTGTGTAAAAGCTTCCACACTCCGGGGGCAGGACCTTTTGAAATTAAGCTCTCTTTTTCCGCCTCGGGAAGAAGTTTAACACTGAAATCGGCTACAAAATCAGTCAGCACTTGAGATTTGATGGTTGTGCGGGGTTGATATATGATGTTGTACTCACTTAGTTCGACTGTCCACCTAGAAAATCTCCCCGACAGCTCTTGCTTGTGTAATATATTTCTCAAGGGGAAAGTTGTCACTACGGCTATCGGATGGAATTGGAAGTAGGGGCGCAACTTCCTAGCAGCAATGACTAATGCAAGCGCTAATTTTTCTAAATGTGGGTACCTTGTTTCAGCATCGAGGAGGGCTTTGCTGACATAGTATACTGGCTGTTGCTTTCCTTCTTCCTGTTGAACTAGAACAACACTTACTGACACCTCGGAGACAGCTAGGTAAATCAACAGGGTCTCGCCATCTTTTGGTTTGGCCAACAACGGAGCGTTGGCCAAATAATGTTTCATCTCTTTCAAGGCCTCCCTGCACTCGGGGGTCCATTCGAAGGACTTATTATTCTTCAAGGCAGAAAAGAACTTATGACACCGCTCCGATGACCTCGAAATGAATCGGCTCAAGGCGGCTAATTGGCCAGTTAAGCGTTGTACTTTCTGCGGACTTGATAATTCTTTGGGGATTTTTTGTATAGCTTTGATCTTGTCGGTATTTGCTTCGGTGCCTCTCTCCGAGACAATGAATCCTAGAAATTTGCACGAGCTGACCCTAAAAGTGCACTTTTCGGGGTTGAGCTTCATGCAGTATTGTCTCAAAATCGCGAAGGCTTCCTTCAGTTGTTTCAAATGATCTTCCAGTCGAGCAGATTTTACCAGCATATCATCGATATAGGCTTCCATCGTTTTTCCAATGTAATCTTTGAACATTTGACACACTAATCTCTGGTAGGTTGCCCCAGCATTTTTTAGGCCAAATGACATCACCTTGTAGCAATAAGTTACTTTTTTTTTTTGGCAAATACCACTAAGCTCGTAGCTTAGCGGCTAATTTTATAAATAATAAGCGCAAAACCAATAATGTCTTACAAGAAAATATAAAGTATGAACTAATACTATGTAGCCTAACCTATAAAGTGTACTATTCCTCTCTATCATATCCATCTCACCAAGTGCTAATACCACCATTAAAGACAAATATAATAAATTAAAATAGTACATTACAATGTACCAAACAAATACTAGGCTAACAATTCTAAATAAACTAGTGTAATAACTTGTATCCGTTTCTTCATATGTGTAGGATGCACGATGTTGGCCAACAGGCAATGCAACAAATAAGACTTTGAGAGCAACCTGTCTCGCGTCGCCCCAAGGGCTGTAACCCATAAAACACGATCTCAACCAGCATACAGTGCCCGGCGCCATTGCCCCACAACGCTGATTAACTTCAGCGCTAAAATCCCAGTCTAAACAGTGTAACTCGCGTCGCATTGTGGACTGTACCTCTTTCAGAACATGTACATTGTCTGCTCCTTGCCAAAGGGAACAAGATAATTCAGTGTTGACACCATCAGCTACAACAAGCATCACGAAGCCAAGCTGAATTTTATCGTTGAAAAATCCTAGCTGCTCAATTGAACTTGCAGCTGCATGACGTAACATAGAGACCTACAGTTCAGCTTTGCTAACTCTAGCAACAAAACCCAGCTGCTAAAAAAGACAACCAGCAACTAACTGAATTTGAATAAATGACGCAAGACAAAGTCGACTTTTAAGCGCAACCATCATGATTCCAGGCCTCCTTTCCCATGTATCTATGTATCGCCTTGTAAAAACATCAGCCCTCCCCTTCAAAGAGCCTGTACATTGCCTCAAAAACAATAACAACACCTGTTAAATATAGCAAGAAAGCCTCCCTACATCAGATTGAAAAAGGTTGACAAACAGGAGCGTGAATGACTCCATCGAACCAGCTGCCTTGTCTCAAATTTCTCCTCCAAAGCACGTTAATGCAAGCCTTTTTGTGACTGGATATGTGCAGAGCCTTGTACCTTCCAAAACAAGGAATAAATTCACGCAGAATAGGGTCATGAAAAGCCAAGAAATTAAGCCATAAGTTGCCTCCAACGTACCTGCAAAACAATAAACAAATTGAGCATAAAACACGTCCATTAGCCTCATTCTCCTTTCCCTAATCATGTCTTCACTACGACTGAACGAATTGATGGGCATTGATCTTTGTCCAAATTAATAATCAACCTTCCTTTGCGATCAAATTCACCAAAACTTGTGTAACACAAAGCACCCCCAACATCTAGCGCCTTATTAGCGAGGTAGTCCGCAAGGTAATTCCCTTCTCTAAACGTGTGGACTATTTGAAATTGCCACCCCATGATGGCTTGAATATCATCTACAACACTTGCAATTGCCCAAGGAGAATCCCAAATACCTTCTATAATATTCTTCAATAGCAGCGAGTCCGTCTCCAAAATAGTAGGCACTAAATTAAAAGCTAAGCAGCATCGCATCGCTTCCAAAAATGCTTTAGCCTCTGCGAAAATATTTGTACAAACTCCCAAAGGGTTACCACCCAATCTGTGGAAGCCTCCATCGCACCAAAATATGTCTCAACACCGGAACAAAAGCCTTCAAATTATCCACCATTGCAGCCCATGACAAAGGTAAAGATTTTATACCTGGATGGGCAGTAACAAGCAGCTTATGAAGATTAGAAGTAACTTCAAACTCAAGGCAAACTTGACCCCCATGCATTAACGTATTGCGTCGCTTCCATAATTCCCACACAATAACAGATGGAGCAGCATTCAACAATAACTTTAGACGTGGTTTAGCATGAGTAGCCCATCATTTTAAAATACCCTGGCGCAAATCACAGTTGGCAAGCGAAATACCAACAATAGACGAGAAAAAAACCCCACAATCGCTTTGCAAACGGACTTGTAAAGAACACATGCTCCATAGTTTCCTCCCTGGGACTTCTACAACAATAACACCTCGAGGCAAAGCAATAACCCATCTTCCTAAGCGCATCATCCAGAGGTAGTTTAAACTTCCACAAGCGCCACATTAAAAATGAAATTTTAAGCGGCAGGCCTTTCACCCACATCTTCTTGTAACAATCATTCAACGCACCTTTTTGCCTAATAAAATTCCATGCCGAATTAACAGAGAACTTACCATTTGGAGTCAATTTCCACCAAGATTTATCATTGCCACCTCCCTGAATAATAGAAGGCAAATGCAAAATGTGATCCGCAATAAAGCCCGAGACTTTTTCTCGGACTAGCTCTTCATTCCAACCATTGCCATCAATTATTATACCAAAAGTGCGAATTTCCACCCTTGACTTGCCAAAAAATTTGTTGATCGATACGATCCCTTGCCAAGAGCATTATCTTCCAAACATATGACCCATTCGTATATTGAACAACAACTACATTAAGCTTCTTGCAATATTTATTTGCCATGAAAGTACCCACAATGATGATTTTGTTCTAAAATTCCACCATAATTTACTAAACAATGCCATCGAAACATCATAGAGTGATTTAAAACCCTCCCTCACCTGGAGGAAGACAAAAAGTGTCCCAAGAAGCCCAATGCTTGCACCGAGTTTCCTGAGAATTTCTCCAGAAAAAATTAGCAAACAATTTATGCATTTGATTAATGACACAATTTGGAGGATCTATGGCTGACAACAAATAAATTGGCAAGCTCTACAACACAGATTTGATTAAAACTGGATGACCTCCAAATGATAGCATCTTGGCCTTCCAAGGTTGAAGCCTCCTCATAATTTTATCAAGAATATCATTGTAGTAATCCTTTTTCCTTCTTTCATAAAAAATGGGACACCCCAAATAATTAAAAGGAAAACTACCAATAGAAATTTGCGTAATACCTTGAACCCGCTGAACAACCTCTTTCTCAACATTTTTGTGAAGATAAATGGCGCTTTTTTCTTTATTAATACTGTCGACGCCCATTTTTCCCCGAACCCCTCGTAAGGGTTCGAAACATGGCTCGACTTATTGGGACTCGCGGGTAAAGACTTGGAGTCGCCACCTAACATATTTTTTAACTAGGCGTATTAGGGCACCTATTTTATTTCTAGCCAATTTTACAATTAATTCTGAAACTTAGTCTACAAACCAGAATTTCTAGGTAAGAGGTTCAGGTTAACTCGAGAGGAAGGGGTTAGGCACCTCTCGAGCCCCACCAAATGTGGTTACCGGCCGGACTGAAAATTGGGATTTTAAATAAAATTAAAGTGTTCAAACAATTAATAGAATTTAAATATCAAAAATTCTAAAAGTCCAAACTAAATAAGGAAGAGATTCATGTATCCGTCAAATTATTAACTATATGTTGTGCTATATTTGGACCAAAACATAAATAAATAATTTCGCACAAATAACTACTAGGTGTAAACTTTATAGAAAGATGGAAAAAACACGAGTTAGACACCAAAGCAAATATTGAAGATAATAGCGAGTAAATTTAAATTAACTTACCTTAATTCGAATGCTAAAAATAATGTACATAAAAATATTTAATTTACTGCTGATTCGAGGATAAAATTAATGCAGCTTGCATGGAGCGATCTTCTCTGTGCGATGTAAGCTTCTACAAGTGAAAATACCTCGCAAAAATAAAATTAGTAGAACATCCGCCACCTTAAATTGTGGCTAATTTAACATAAGCAAATATTAACATCTTCACGAATAAATGAACTAAAATTTAAAAGTTTAAAATGCGGGATCAGGTATAGGCGAGGCGAGAGAAGGGCCCAGTCCGATGTAACTTCCCCTCATTTTGCTTTGTATAATCAACAATCTTAAAAGTTTATAGACAAGACAAAAGATGTATCAAAATATCTTATTTTGAAAATAATATTTAATTCGAAATAATTTAGCGTAAATAGTATGAGTAAAAAGTTGTTTTCTATTTTAGAAGTGTTGCTATTTGAAAAACAATGTAAAGCTTAAAATAATCTAGTATTTAATTTGAAGACCTTCTAAATGGTTAAAAGAAAATTAAAATCGTTTTTTCGAAAAATAGTAAAAGTGATGAATCTTTTAAAACTCAAATGACAGTGACATATCAAATCAAAACTTAGGGAGTAATGAATTGCTTTAATATTATAAAGCTATATATGTGTTCTTCATTCGAGAAGTCATTAGCCTGCCATTGTCATCATATCCCATAACATACCTGACCTTGGTTGAGATAACGCCTCCACTCGCTTATATGCTGTCGTTGGCAACGCCACTCAATCACAGTATACATGCAATGAATATTCGAAAAGAGGTGAGAGCAGGTTTATTCTTAATGTTTAACTAATTAAAAAAAAAGACCACATACATTACCAGTCTAAATTTTTGATTCCAGCTACAATACGACAATTCTAAGCCATAACAAAATAAATTCTATAATATAAGCGGAGAAGCTTGCATGACGATGTAGTAGGGAAAAGTTGTCAACAACCTGCTTCTCATGTTGTAAAGAGATGACTATTTAGGACTAAAAAAAAATGACTAATCCTCCTTGATAACATTTTTTAACGTTTTCTTTCATTAAATCAAGCAATCTCATAAAGATGCACTCTTTAATGTCCGAGAGTTGCTTGTAAAAATGACTAAGAATAATATAGTCAAACAATGTCCTATTTGCATGATTGCTAATCAAGGCAGACAACCATTAGACAAAATAATAAGCTCACCAACAGTACTACTATAATTCAGTTTGCACTTTTTCTATTGCCAAATTAACTCAAATTATCCTAATTCTTTTCTTAAGCTCATAATCAGAGAATGAATAACTCTTAAAAAGCATACTTTGTTTTGCTCGTTACAAGAGAGGTGTAGGCATAGTCACTTAGCAACTAAGTTTCCATATTATCAGAATGTTACCGTCAAGCACCAAACTATACTTTTTTTAATAAACCAAACTAAAACAGCTTGTAGATCGGAATATCACAAAGGTTAGAGACGACCTGTTTTATGGACAACAACAAACTAGAGGAACATGAAGGGTTCCTTGGCCACAGATACTGGTTTCTCGGCGGTGGTTGCTGGTGCCTTTTCATTTTCCTTTGATGGTTCCCTTTCACGTTCTAGAAAAAATAGCGAGGTCTGATCTTGTTGAGGGAGAGGTAGAGATCGAGGGAGTGGAGCTGTACTTTGGTGATACGTATCTATGGAGATGAATCCATGCGTAGAAATCAAAATGGAATGAAGTAAGAAAATATATGTTGAAGGGAGAGAGTTTGGGAGAGAATTCTTGTAAAGAATGGGAGACGGAAGCAGTTAGTGGTCATGGAGGTAATGAATAGGATAGATAGGTGATCATTATTTGGAAAAGAGTGAGAACTAAAGGTCCTAGTGTATAGAAGGATTGTGCCCGTGTGTAGAACTTGTTTTTGTTCCCCCCTCTTAGATGGTGAGGACGATGTGCTATATGTAATGATAGGTGTGTGCAGTGCCTTTGATTTTGTGTGTGGGTCCGTTGGAATCCCTCAAATTAAGGGATCTGATTAGAAGAGAGACGTTGGGGAGGTAGAGTCAATCAAGGGGTGGAGAGACACGAGAGATGTAAGGGATTGTGTTTTTGACTTGGGGCTGATAGGGGAGGTGATTTGGGTGATTGGAAAAATGAGAGTGATTTTGGGGATGAATTTTGGATATAAATGTGGAAAATTTGATAGTAATTTGATTAAGGGAAGTGTGTTAATGAAAAATATTGATTTTGGAATTTTTTATTCAAAATAGGAGAAAGGAAAGTATATGGTGTAATTAAGAAATGTTGTGGATGTATTTGGTTAGGTATTTGGTTTAGGTTCAAAGTAAAAGTAATTTGATAAATAGAAGGAAAATGAATGAATAAATAAATAAAATGAATGAATTAATTGATTTAAAATGTATGGGAAGAAAGAAAAAGTTTATGGTACCAATTGAATGTGTCCGGTTGAACTTTTGTCCACGTGCAAAGATAAATATTGAATTCAAATTAATATGTCAATATTATGAGATGAATATGAACGGTATGGGATTTTGACCGGACATTTTAATTAGACTGATATTTAATTTAAAGGTGCATAATAAAGATTAAAATTAAAATATATATATATATATGAATCACATATGGAAGAAAGACAAAATATACACATGAAACAAATTGTATCAAATTAAATTAATTACATATAAATATCCACACATAATTATTAGATATTGTAAATGTAGTTAAATTGCACAAATCTATAATTGAGATGTATTTAACAAGTAGCCTAAAATGATGAAATTATGTAATATAGCCACATTTATGTATATAATGTATAAATAGGGGATAACACACGTAAATGCATGCCTTCTAATGCAAATTTCGTTCAAACAGTCGGTATTGCACCTTTAAACTAAATATAGCCAATTAAGGAAAAAGGAGGGACAAAATTGGGTGTCAACAGCTGCCCCTCTTTGCCCGGGGATGATGAAAGAGTCTTCGGGCAAAGATAGTTGACGGAGTAGCCAATTTTGTCACGACTGGTAGGCGAAAAGATTGGAGGGGAAATGGGAGTTTTGGGGTGTTTTTGGCCGAACCCCGGTCTCTGAGTTGCCTACATATCTCGGGTTTCACGAGAATCAGGCCGTGTGTAGTTCTAGAATGGCATGTTGCCTGTGTGAGATGTTTATGACGCACGATTTTAGATGTCAAGAGTAAACTTGTCGGAGTATGTAAAGTTTACATTTGAATGTAACAGCCTTTTGCCGAGTTAAATGAGGGATAAAACAGAGACACTATCGAAGATGAGATAACATCAATAGATCGAGCGTGGGAAAAGAGGCTTGCAATCATCCTAGTTATGAAAATGTGGTGCACGACACACCCATAAAGAGGAGTTTACACGTACGTAATTTCCACTTCGTCTCGATAGTCGAGTCATCTTGTCTTTAATATTGTCTTTGAATGAGCTGGGGAATACTGAAGAGTAAAGCACAGTAAGTATGCATGATTCAAACAGATGGGCACGATTAGGCACGAGAACACGCACGATTGACACAGATAGGCCTGAACAGGAAGGAATACAAAACTGACATCCAATCAGGAATGAAAGATTAAGTGGATCACTGGCATGAGTATGGAATTGTAGCATGGAATTCGGAAAGATAGGTAGCTTGCGGGTGTAGCAAAAGGCATTGTACGTAGGATCAGGCTTTGCTTTGTATGTTTTTAAGGTTTTGTGGTTGCCTAATTGGCCGTGATTTTGGGAGTAGGCGTGAGAGTATGGCACAGGGGTTTGTCGAGAGATCGGGGAGTACCCTGCAGCAAAATCATGATAAATGCAATATATATAAAGATAAAGTAAAGTAAACTTCCCTGATGAGTTGAGCTCTCCTTTGTCATGTAGCTGTCTAGTCTGTTTCCAAGTGCTTTGAGTGTTTAGGAAATATATGCTTCTCCTCTGGGAATATTCCTGTCGCCGGGCTGTATCTTGGAATATTGTACCACTGTTTCTTTTTATAATGCTTTCATGAATGTTGGGCCTTTTCAAGTTTTCTTCGGTGAACACCCAGTTTCTGTACTTCGTCTCTCTTGAAATTTTTGAGGGGACCTCAAAAATTTCTGCCCCAGTGTCAGCTTACGTCTTTTGGGAATTTTTGAGGGGATCCTCAAAAATTCTGCCCCAGTTTATTGCCTTTGATAGATCATCATATCATGATAGTGCCTGCAAAATAAACAAAAAATACGTGTGTATGTCCAATTCTAAGGCGGACGAGCCTATTGTAGTGATGCCTGCAAAACAAAATAAGTGAGTTTGTCCTATTTTAAGCCGGATAAGGCTGATTATAGTAGTGCCTGCAAAACAGAAAGAATGAGTATGTCCAATTCTAAGGCGGACGAGCCTATTGTCATATTCTAAGCCTGACGGGGCTCATCGTCATATTTTAAGCCTGACGTGGCTGATTGTCATATTATAAGCCTGTCATATTTTAAGCCTGACGGGGCTAGTCGTCATATTTTAAGCCTGACGAGGCTATTCGTCATATTTTAAGCCTGACGAGGCTAATCGTCATATTGTAGTGGTGCCTGCAAAAAATAAAATATATGAGTTTGTCCTATTTTAAGCCGGACAGAGCTGATTATAGTAGTGCCTGCAAAATAGAAAGAATGAGCATGTCCAATTCTAAGGCGGACGGGCCTATTGTCATATTTTAAGCCTGACGTGGCTGATTGTCATATTGTAGTGGTGCCTGCAAAAAATAAAATATATGAGTTTGTCCTATTTTAAGCCGGACAGAGCTGATTATAGTAGTGCCTGCAAAATAGAAAGAATGAGCATGTCCAATTCTAAGGCGGACGGGCCTATTGTCATATTCTAAGCCTGACGGGGCTCATCGTCATATTTTAAGCCTGACGTGGCTGATTGTCATATTATGAGCCTGTCATATTTTAAGCCTGACGGGGCTAGTCGTCATATTTTAAGCCTGACGAGGCTATTCGTCATATTTTAAGCCTGACGAGGCTAATCGTCATATTTTAAGCCTGACATGGCTAGTCGTCATATTGTAGTGGTGCCTGCAAAAAATAAAATATATGAGTTTGTCCTATTTTAAGCCGGACAGAGCTGATTATAGTAGTGCCTGCAAAATAGAAATACTGAGCATGTCCAATTCTAAGGCGGACGGGCCTATTTTCATATTCTAAGCCTGACGGGGCTCATCGTCATATTTTAAGCCTGACGTGGCTGATTGTCATATTATAAGCCTGTCATATTTTAAGCCTGACGGGGCTAGTCGTCATATTTTAAGCCTGACGAGGCTATTCGTCATATTTTAAGCCTGACGAGGCTAATCGTCATATTTTAAGCCTGACGAGGCTAATCGTCATATTTTAAGCCTGTCATATTTTAAGCCTGACGGGGCTAGTCGTCATATTTTAAGCCTGACGGGGCTAGTCGTCATATTATAAGCCTGACGGGGCTAGTCGTCATATTCTAAGCCTGACGTGGCTAAAGTGTTATCATGTCCATTGTGATTGCCTGCGAATTCTTGTGTTTGTGTTGAAAGATCTGTTCTCAAAGAAAGATTCGTTAGTCGAAATAAAATGGTTGTATTGCACTGAACACCAGTGTATTGGCTTGAATCTGTATTCGTCCTTCAGTATGATGATCAGGTATCTCGATGACTCTGATTGTGTGGATACTGAGGTTGGATTTATCGGATTTGGAGGCTGTCCAAAATTGTATTTGTCTTGGGGTTGTGATGGGGTGTCTTCATATTTCATGCTTATTTTTTGACAGACATGGAGCTAACTTTGATGGGTGGTTGCAATACCTTTTGACTGAGCTAAAGGAGTAAATGTGTGAGGTTTTGTCTTTTCGTCTGTCCTCAATTGTGTTGAGCCTTTGAAAGTCTTGAAAGAGAGGAGATTGTTTATGGTGCAAGTTGGGGTACGGTGCGAGGCTGTGAGTTTTGCCAGTTTTGGTCGTATAGTGATTAGAATTTTCTCTTGCGACTCTTGTATGAGTATATTGTCAACTGATTTTGGTTCGTTCATACTACAAATCATACGGAAGTGGAATTGGGCTTATCTGAGTTTTCTTGGTGTCATATGCTGGTGATTCGAAAGACTTTGTTTCAGAAGCAAATATTATCAGCTTGGCTTGCCATTTCGGCTTTTCTGAATGCAGATTCTTGACCAATTTCAGTGTTCAGATGCAAAGCGACCGTAATAAAGTGACAACATGCGCAAAACTGTGTTAGGCCATTTAGCAAAAATTTGATGCAAAAACAACACATATAGCTTAAGAGAATGCCTAGACCGCGGATGATAGAGTAGCACTTGAATTTGGAGATTATGACAAATTGTATAAAGATTCTAAAAGATTGCTCGAGTGCTTTATGTAGCAGTCAAGACAAGGATTTTGGTCGAATGACCGATGCTCGCTTAAGCAGGAGATGAGAAGTTGAATGTCAATGAAAGATAATAAAGATGTTGTGTAAAGAGTAGGTTGTGTTGATAGAAAGGAGGTTGGCTTTTGTTGAACACCAACACCTAAAGTGCATCTCCCATCCTGTCTTGCAAATCTGCGTGTCATAATGCCCACGTGCCTTTGAGAGAGATACTCAATGTCTCTCATACTTGTCAACCTACTGCTGCAATTCAAACTTGCCTTAGCTCTTGCTTGTCATGTAGATTTTGTGGCCGAGAGACTGATCCCAGTGTATCATGTATATTCTTAGATCACTGCTTCAGTCAAGAAAATTAATTCATGGTTTTGTAAGTGTCTCAAATAGCTTCATCTTGAGATCACGTCTCGTCCCACACTTGTTAGTTGGTAGGGATATGCTTCCAATACTCAACAAGAGCTTCTAGCTTCGTCATATAATGGAAATTTTGTTACCGCGCCTTTGCATTTTTTTCCAAATTGAATCAGCCTGTTGACTCTGGTTGTTATGCATAAACCTTTGTATCATCAAGCGGGTTCCGATCATCTCTCACTTCCTTATTGCCTTGTGTCCCTTCGAACATATTTTGAGCCAGGAATAGGTGCAAGTTTGGAAACATTTTGGATTGCCTAAAATGTATTACAATATAGACTAGATTAACAAAATGATCCTCAGACATTGTGTCAAAACGAAGTATTTCGATGAGTCATGTGTGCCCTTGAGTTTGACCAACAAATCTCTTGCCCTGTCAATTTTCCGCTTTGTATGTATAGTGCCTGCTATTATAAACTCTTCTTGTTTTGAAAAATCCCTGATAAGCACACTTTGCTTAACCAAATCTTCTGTATTGGTATTCAACTCCAACCTTTTTGGATAATAGGTTATGAGTTCATAAGGGATAGGGAATTATCAAGACATGCAAAAGATTTCTGATATCATAATTTGGGCATAGAGTAAGGAAATGTGGTGCCTTGGTAAGAGATTGGATTTGGGAAGGGATTGACTTAGGTAGAAAGAGACCTAGAGCAATTAAGCAATTTTATGCAATGCACATATATCAAATAAGAAATTCATTCTATAATATAAAGGATCGTTTTACGCACGAGGATTTGAAAAAAATGCTTTTGTGCCACATGTATCATTTCATCTGCTACAAAATGCGGAGTCTAAAAGAGAATATTGCATTTATTGAATATTGGTCTTATTACATTGGCTGATATTGAAACAGTGTAAGAGAAGGAAAAGACTAAACATTTCTGGGGGATTAAATCATGGCCAGTTGAGCATCTTTCATGTTGATCCATCCCCAGAAGATTCATATTCTTCCTCTTCGGACGAATCTTCGCTAGACGAACTTGCCCCTGACGAGTCTCCTTGGAAGATGATATTGTCTGCGTCAGTTAAGAGCCGGGATATGTCGAATGTGAAGTTTTTCAATATTTCCCAAGCCTTCCTTCCTTTCTCCTCTATTCCTTTGTCAGCCACAGAGCTCATCCCTTCGCTAGCCCATACACCGATAGACTCTATGCGTTTTGTCAGGAGTTCTGCCTTATTGCGCCATTTGTCTTTTTCTTTGTCCTTTGCTTCGACCAAACTTTGCTTCTTCGTTATTTTCTCTCGTGCCTTTGCCAGTTGTTTATGTAGCCTCTTGCACTCAGATTCCAAGTCATCGGCATTTCTTTTCCTTTTCTTTGTTGCTCTTGGTTGAACTGCCTTTGCTATGTCTTTCCTTAGCCAGTCTGGATAATCTTCATCATAGCCTGCATCAAATCTGTCTCGTCCAATAGTCTCAAATTCCATCCGATGCCTTGCTTTCCAAAGTTCTAATATCTTGTCTTTGAATGGTATCACTCCTCCGAAAATATCGGCTTTGAAACTTCTGATGTCTCCAATTTGGGGTACATTCTGCTTTCTCCCCGCTTGTCTAAGTACCCTTAAAGGAGTGTATGGGTAAACTCCTCTAAAGCCCACTAAGATGAGAAATGAGTCTCTTTCCGACTGTGTGATCACTGTAGTGCTGGGAAAGTAATCAAACATCCATTGTATGTTTTCAGATGTCAATTGAGAGAGTTTGTGGTGCCAGCCTTCGGTTGTTGTCGGCCGGTCCCACTTTTCAAGAGCAGTGTCCATGCGGGCGGTATGAGTCAAGATGTAGTTTTCTCTTGGTATGGAGTGGAAGCCTTGGTCTGTGAAGTTCTTCTTGTGCAAATGCTCCATCAACCAAATTTGTAGAAGCAAATTGCAACCTTCGAAAAAGCTAGCGCCCTTCTTGCATCTTTCTAAAGCTTGATACATCTCTGCAACAATCATCGGTACCAAAGTGTATTTCTTGATAGAGTATTTGAGTAAGGCATCGGCAATTGATACCATGCCGACATCAACTCGTCCTTTGTGCTGTGGAAAGACGACGATCCCTAAAAAGCTGGTGACAAAAGCAAGTACCCTTCGCTCTTGCCAATCTGCCTGGTCAATGTTGAAATAGCCTTCCGATTCCTGAAATGCTTCTTCATACCCAAATTTGATGTAGAGGGAAGTCAGAGAAATTCCCGACTGCCTTATATTGTCTGTGCATAACTCGGGCTTAAACCCTACCATTTCGAAGAACTCCTCGGGTGCAATGTTCTTAGGCATCAAGACTTCTTCACTTTCAAATGGTAATTGGGTTAATCCGCCTATTTCTTCCAACAATGGTGTCAACTCTACACTCCCAAAGTGAAAAACTGCTCGGTCTGTATCCCAATAGTGTACTGCTGCTTCTACTATCCCTTTCATTGCCGTGTGCTCCATTAGTGAAATCAGGTTCCCAAACACCACTTTAACTCGGTTTTGTTGATCTATGCTTAAGTTTCTCCACCAATCTCTTAGCAACTGAGGGACTTCAGCAACCATGTCAAATGTTCTAGTGGCCATGATCTTTTGGAAAAGGTGAAGGAAGGAGAAGACAAGGAAGGAATATGCCTAAATTTTGGTTGTAAGCGTATGGCACGAGCTTTTGAAAAGTAATGCAGTATGAAATATGAAGAGAAGTGTCGTTATAGATTGAGAACCCTTTAGACACTTTAGAAGGAAAAAGCTAATGGACTTTTACCAAACCACGGGTGGCGAGTCTTTATATAATGCCTAGAGGATAAATGTGCATTATGTGTCATCCCGTCTATCAAACGGTCATTTCTGCTTCATATTGGGCCTTTAATGCCTTTTCGGTTACCCTTTGTGCATTTGAATAGCATTGAATACAGAATAATTCTAACCGCTTAGGAGTAAACAGTCGTTTCTGATTCAGTTTTGGCTTTGATGCCTCTTGGGTTACTATTTGTGCCTTTGAATGGCATTGAATGCAGAATAATTCCCATAAACGGTCTACATTTGCACGTTCAATCCTTTAAGTATATGCCAATAAATCATGTTTAACAGTTTTAAGGCCAAAACCCGTTCAGATTATTTGAACAAGTTGGCTTATTGGACTTGAGAACAAGTCGACTAATGATATGTCATGATGCATGATTCCTAGCATTACTACTAAAGAATGGAGTTAGCTAGACCGAGTTTTATTATCCTCCCAAGCGGACAACTCAGGAGCGGGAACGTCTTGGACCAAATAGGTTCTAAGTCGCTCCCCCTAAAAGGAGATTTTTGTGAGGGAAGAGGTGGTCGTAACCACCGCACGATTTAGAAACTTGCCAGGAGCGGCGGAAAAAAATGCACAAGTTTTGAAAGAAATGCATATGTCTTGTAAAATGATGCACACATATTGAAGTATTTCGTAAAATGATTTTAGAAGGATAAGAACAAAACAAATGCGTTAGTTTTAAAAGATATGATTAATATAAACTAGACAATATTAAAAATCATGAAAAATAAAAAATGCACATATTAATATTTTACAAAATAAGTTTTAAAAGGGATAACAAAATGAACACACATTAGTTTTAAAAAATAGAGTTAATAGAAACTAGACAATATTAAAATGAAAAAAGAATTAAATCAAGTGAAATTATTTTTAAAAAGATTTATCAATTTTATAGAGAGGGTGCACATATTGAAGCATTTCAAAAATGATTTTAAAAAATGAGTAAAAAGAGAAAACGAAACAAACAAGTTAGTTTTAAAAAATAGGATCATGGAAACTAGACAAAAAGAATTATGAAGTGAAATTGTATAAAAGAAAAAGATTTTGCAAAATTTATGAAAGATTAGAAAATAGTAAAAGTGTTGGACGCTTTGTAAGAACCTTCCAAGAGTGGGTTTACTAGACAGGAACATGGTTCCCCCAGGCGGACAACCAAGGGGTGGGAACGTTTGGAATTGTTGGTTGTACCACGGACCAACTTATCCCAACCGTCCCTCCTAAAGGGTTTTTGAGAGTGAAACGGTCGTGAGATCCACGTAACCGTTTATGGTGTGTGCAAGTGTAAAAAATTCCAGGAGTGGAGGAAATATAAATAAAATAACAATTACAGTTAATAAAGAAAACACAAATAAAATAGAAAACTAAACTTCAAACCTGCAAAAGGAAAAGGAAGAAATATTAGTTTTGAGAAATAACGAAAACGAGAAAATAAATGCAAAGAATCCCAAAAAGTCCGTAATGGTTAGAACCTTGAAATCCCCAGCGGAGTCGCCATTCTGTCGACGCCCATTTTTCCCCGAACCCCTCGTAAGGGTTCGAAACATGGCTCGACTTATTGGGACTCGCGGGTAAAGACTTGGAGTCGCCACCTAACATATTTTTTAACTAGGCGTATTAGGGCACCTATTTTATTTCTAGCCAATTTTACAATTAATTCTGAAACTTAGTCTACAAACCAGAATTTCTAGGTAAGAGGTTCAGGTTAACTCGAGAGGAAGGGGTTAGGCACCTCTCGAGCCCCACCAAATGTGGTTACCGGCCGGACTGAAAATTGGGATTTTAAATAAAATTAAAGTGTTCAAACAATTAATAGAATTTAAATATCAAAAATTCTAAAAGTCCAAACTAAATAAGGAAGAGATTCATGTATCCGTCAAATTATTAACTATATGTTGTGCTATATTTGGACCAAAACATAAATAAATAATTTCGCACAAATAACTACTAGGTGTAAACTTTATAGAAAGATGGAAAAAACACGAGTTAGACACCAAAGCAAATATTGAAGATAATAGCGAGTAAATTTAAATTAACTTACCTTAATTCGAATGCTAAAAATAATGTACATAAAAATATTTAATTTACTGCTGATTCGAGGATAAAATTAATGCAGCTTGCATGGAGCGATCTTCTCTGTGCGATGTAAGCTTCTACAAGTGAAAATACCTCGCAAAAATAAAATTAGTAGAACATCCGCCACCTTAAATTGTGGCTAATTTAACATAAGCAAATATTAACATCTTCACGAATAAATGAACTAAAATTTAAAAGTTTAAAATGCGGGATCAGGTATAGGCGAGGCGAGAGAAGGGCCCAGTCCGATGTAACTTCCCCTCATTTTGCTTTGTATAATCAACAATCTTAAAAGTTTATAGACAAGACAAAAGATGTATCAAAATATATTATTTTGAAAATAATATTTAATTCGAAATAATTTAGCGTAAATAGTATGAGTAAAAAGTTGTTTTCTATTTTAGAAGTGTTGCTATTTGAAAAACAATGTAAAGCTTAAAATAATCTAGTATTTAATTTGAAGACCTTCTAAATGGTTAAAAGAAAATTAAAATCGTTTTTTCGAAAAATAGTAAAAGTGATGAATCTTTTAAAACTCAAATGACAGTGACATATCAAATCAAAACTTAGGGAGTAATGAATTGCTTTAATATTATAAAGCTATATATGTGTTCTTCATTCGAGAAGTCATTAGCCTGCCATTGTCATCATATCCCATAACATACCTGACCTTGGTTGAGATAACGCCTCCACTCGCTTATATGCTGTCGTTGGCAACGCCACTCAATCACAGTATACATGCAATGAATATTCGAAAAGAGGTGAGAGCAGGTTTATTCTTAATGTTTAACTAATTAAAAAAAAAGACCACATACATTACCAGTCTAAATTTTTGATTCCAGCTACAATACGACAATTCTAAGCCATAACAAAATAAATTCTATAATATAAGCGGAGAAGCTTGCATGACGATGTAGTAGGGAAAAGTTGTCAACAACCTGCTTCTCATGTTGTAAAGAGATGACTATTTAGGACTAAAAAAAAATGACTAATCCTCCTTGATAACATTTTTTAACGTTTTCTTTCATTAAATCAAGCAATCTCATAAAGATGCACTCTTTAATGTCCGAGAGTTGCTTGTAAAAATGACTAAGAATAATATAGTCAAACAATGTCCTATTTGCATGATTGCTAATCAAGGCAGACAACCATTAGACAAAATAATAAGCTCACCAACAGTACTACTATAATTCAGTTTGCACTTTTTCTATTGCCAAATTAACTCAAATTATCCTAATTCTTTTCTTAAGCTCATAATCAGAGAATGAATAACTCTTAAAAAGCATACTTTGTTTTGCTCGTTACAAGAGAGGTGTAGGCATAGTCACTTAGCAACTAAGTTTCCATATTATCAGAATGTTACCGTCAAGCACCAAACTATACTTTTTTTAATAAACCAAACTAAAACAGTTTGTAGATCGGAATATCAGAAAGGTTAGAGACGACCTGTTTTATGGACAACAACAAACTAGAGGAACATGAAGGGTTCCTTGGCCACGGATACTGGTTTCTCGGCGGTGGTTGCTGGTGCCTTTTCATTTTCCTTTGATGGTTCCCTTTCACGTTCTAGAAAAAATAGCGAGGTCTGATCTTGTTGAGGGAGAGGTAGAGATCGAGGGAGTGGAGCTGTACTTTGGTGATACGTATCTATGGAGATGAATCCATGCGTAGAAATCAAAATGGAATGAAGTAAGAAAATATATGTTGAAGGGAGAGAGTTTGGGAGAGAATTCTTGTAAAGAATGGGAGACGGAAGCAGTTAGTGGTCATGGAGGTAATGAATAGGATAGATAGGTGATCATTATTTGGAAAAGAGTGAGAACTAAAGGTCCTAGTGTATAGAAGGATTGTGCCCGTGTGTAGAACTTGTTTTTGTTCCCCCCTCTTAGATGGTGAGGACGATGTGCTATATGTAATGATAGGTGTGTGCAGTGCCTTTGATTTTGTGTGTGGGTCCGTTGGAATCCCTCAAATTAAGGGATCTGATTAGAAGAGAGACGTTGGGGAGGTAGAGTCAATCAAGGGGTGGAGAGACACGAGAGATGTAAGGGATTGTGTTTTTGACTTGGGGCTGATAGGGGAGGTGATTTGGGTGATTGGAAAAATGAGAGTGATTTTGGGGATGAATTTTGGATATAAATGTGGAAAATTTGATAGTAATTTGATTAAGGGAAGTGTGTTAATGAAAAATATTGATTTTGGAATTTTTTATTCAAAATAGGAGAAAGGAAAGTATATGGTGTAATTAAGAAATGTTGTGGATGTATTTGGTTAGGTATTTGGTTTAGGTTCAAAGTAAAAGTAATTTGATAAATAGAAGGAAAATGAATGAATAAATAAATAAAATGAATGAATTAATTGATTTAAAATGTATGGGAAGAAAGAAAAAGTTTATGGTACCAATTGAATGTGTCCGGTTGAACTTTTGTCCACGTGCAAAGATAAATATTGAATTCAAATTAATATGTCAATATTATGAGATGAATATGAACGGTATGGGATTTTGACCGGACATTTTAATTAGACTGATATTTAATTTAAAGGTGCATAATAAAGATTAAAATTAAAATATATATATATATGAATCACATATGGAAGAAAGACAAAATATACACATGAAACAAATTGTATCAAATTAAATTAATTACATATAAATATCCACACATAATTATTAGATATTGTAAATGTAGTTAAATTGCACAAATCTATAATTTGAGATGTATTTAACAAGTAGCCTAAAATGATGAAATTATGTAATATAGCCACATTTATGTATATAATGTATAAATAGGGGATAACACACGTAAATGCATGCCTTCTAATGCAAATTTCGTTCAAACAGTCGGTATTGCACCTTTAAACTAAATATAGCCAATTAAGGAAAAAGGAGGGACAAAATTGGGTGTCAACAAACACGCTGCCCCGAGGCCTCTTCATAAGCACCCAACACACCCATTACCAACCTCAAAGAATTGTTGTCGGCAGAAGTGAATAAAATTGTATCATCGGCATACGACAAATGATTGATGAAAGGACTCCACTTAGGCATTTGATACCCCTTATACAAATTATTCTGAAAAAGAGAATTCATACCTCTAGAGAACACCTCAGCAGTTAGGATAAAAAGTAAAGGCGAAAGCGGATCACCTTGCTTTAAACCCCGAGAAGAATTGGAAAAACCAGTGGCCTAACCATTAAAAAGAACTGAATACCAATTATTGCTCACCAACTTGAAAATCATATCAACAAAGGCATGGCAAAAACCCATCTTCATTAAAACTTTAGAGAGAAATAACCACGAGACCCGATCATAAGCTTTCATCATATCCAGCTTAATGACCACGTTCGCATCCTTGACCCTTTCATTTATATCACGAACAATCTCTTGAGCCAGTAACACATTCTCAATAATACTTCTGCCCTTCACAAAACCAGCCTGCGTAGGAGAAATTAGAGCAGGAAGTATAGGATCAAGTCGATCATGAATAACTCTAGAAATCACCTTATTAATGAAATTACTCAAACTAATTGGTCTTAAGTCTGAAAAAGTAGCAACATCATTTTTCTTAGGTAAAAGAACCAAATTAGTGTGAGTAATATACTTAGGTAAAAATTGCCCGGAGAAAACAGCTTTCACTAATAAGGTGAGATCTTCACCAATAATATACCAGCAAACCTGATAGAAATTACCATTGAAACCATCCGGACCAGCTGCGCTATCACCATTCAGACCAAACACTGCCCTCTTAACATCATCTAAAGAAGGAGCCTTAATTAAATCATCATTCTTAGCCTCAGAAACCATGGAAGGAACATGCATAAGAAGATCAAAATTCGAAGGCTCTTCATCCTGCTTAAATTGTTGTTCATAAAAATAAGCAGCCTCATTCGCCATTGCCTCCTTAGAATTAATCCAACTACCCCATCTATTTTTAATTCTGTGCACCTGGAGCTTGTTTCTTCTACCTTTGACATGAGCATGAAAAAATCTGGAATTTTTATCACCTTCCTGAAACCATTGCATACCTGCATTCTGCCTTCAAAAATCTTCTTCCAGAGCTTGATATTTAATTAATTCAGCCTTAGATCTCTTAAGCACCTCTCTGTTAGCTGCACTAGGAGTATCTTGCAATTGTAATTCATGAATTTTAACAATATCTTCAAGCGATTTGATTCTATCAAAAATATTGCCAAAAGCGGCTTTGCTCCATCTAGAAAGTACAACCTTTATGTTTACATGGTGGAATGGTCGCTTTGATGATGAGTTTATTCTTAAACGACTTGATAGATGCTTATGTAATCAAGAGATGAGGGAGTATTTTACTTCCAATGAGGTGGAACATCTTCCTAGAGTTGGCTCGGATCACGCTCCTTTGCTTTTTTCATGCAAAATTGATACTCGCACTATTGTCAAACCTTTTAGGTTCTTGAATATGTGGCTTCACCATGCTGAATTTTTGGAGGTGGTGTGCCAGTGTTGGGGTGATCGTGTGGAGGGCAGCCTTTTTTTAAATTTAACTCCAAGTTGAAGAAGTAGCTGCCTATATAATTCCCAAATCAATAAGCCCACAATTCACAATCATATTTGCAAATTCCTCATACACCGAAAGAAGCACTGACAGGCCACCATATTTCTCTTCATCAGAAAGAATCACATTAAAATAACCACCAATCATCCAAGGTTTATCAACACCCTCGGACAAAGAGTATAAAGAATCCCACAATCAATTCTTTCAACACTTGAATATTTTGCATAAACAAACGTACACAAGAAGTCTTGATCCAACTGCTGTCTATACAAGTTCAGAGTGAGATGTTGCACATGATCTTGAACTATAGTCACATCAAAACCATCATTTACAAACACCCACACTTTATTAGTACAATTAGCAATAGCAAACGGCATCCCCAATCTTCTTTTGTAGCGATCAATATGTCTAGCTGCTTGAAATGGTTCCATCAACCCCATAAAATTGAATTTATATCTATTATGCATTGTTGTAAGACGCTGAAAAGCTTTTTTGGTCTTGATCAACCTAATATTCCATATCAAAGCTTTATCCATCAATTAATTCTTTTTTGACGAGCCGGACCTCACAGTTTAAACTCGTTGTGGAGCAATAGCAAGGTCTTTCTTTGTCCGCCTCTGCCTCTTCAAAGTCTTCACCTGCTTAATATTTTCGCTTGGTTTCTTCAACGCATTCAAAGGACTCATCCCGCTAGTTAATTTTCTAGGAGATATATCCGCCCTAGCTGCTGTCTCGTTGAAATTATGAGCTGTAGACTCATTATCTTCCTCTTCTATCAATCTGCCCGGGCTAAGAGGACCATCTTGCAATCGACAAATCATAGCTGGCATAGGGGTAATAATGTTGGGTAATTCACTCATGTTAGCAATGAGATCATCATCTGTGGGCAAACGGTTTGAACGCTCCATATTAATTGTTGCACTTCTCTCCGTCGCATGCCTCTCATTAAGTGATCTAATCAACATCTCTTTCTTCAAAGTGGATAAAGAGTAATTTGTATTTTCATCTGAATGATCAACTCCAACTGGAACAATAGCATTAGATGTCGCATGATCCTGCAAATTCAACTCGCGCACAAGCTGCTTCTAAGCCAAAAAATCCTCCACATCCTTATGTATTCGAATTTGTTGACTAGAAACCATTTGGGATTTTAATTCAATAGCAGTCCCACTATGCTTTGGAGAAGAGTAATGATGAGAAGCAACAACTAGATTTTTAGAAGAACTAGGATCGTCTGCCTATTGTGAAGTCTGAGATTGAATTGAATGCAATTCAGCTCCCACAGGTTCCTCAATCAGATCGATCACCTGAACATCAACGCCTTGATTACTGCCCCCAACTCCCAGCTTTAAAGCAGCGTTTACTCCACTCAATGTCGATCTCCCAGCTTCAATTGGATTAGCATTAACTGTGCCTTTATGCTCAACCGCCTTTTTAATAATTGCTCCTTGTAAATTTAACAGGCCCCCCGCGTCAGACGAAATCAAATACATATTTAACAAGCCTTGTGTCGCATTAATAACTTCATAACCCCCAGGTCCAACATCCTTGCCTGAAGTTCCAACGTCAATACTCCCAGCTTTATTGTTCAGCTTCCCAAATTCTACAAAAACGACGTCGCCCTTTGAACCTTGAATCCCCACACCTTTAACCCTTGGCAAACTCCCAGAATTACCATTCTCAGCTCCCACAGCTGACGTCACATTACTTGCATTAACTCCCAGCATATTTAAACCTTGGTTCCCCACAACATTATATCCCGAAGTAAAATCCAAACAGTATCTTCATTAATCCCAACACCCAGGTTTTTTGTACCCACAGCTTTATCGCCTTGTGAAGACGCAGCATTAACGTCGCCCTTAGCACCTTGATTACCCACACCTTTAACCCTTTGCAAACTCCCATCTCCCACAGCTGAGTTATTTTTTTTTGTAATAATAACTCCTTGCGATGACGTGCCTTAATTGTTTCCCACAGCTTTAGGAACCACTGTCTCTTGTTCATTGTTTGTACGACTAATCTGCTTCTCCTTGTTCATCGAATTAACATCATCTTCATTGGCTCTATCAACATCAACATTAGTTACTGCCAAGATCTAAATATTTTCACGACTATCTTTCAGCTCCTTATCAACGTTCTACACAATCTTTTCTCTATCAACAATATCATTAGATACTGCCACGATCTCCCCATCTTCCTCAATATTCTCCAAAGCAGCAAAATTGTTTTTTGAAACATGAACTTGATCAGTCTCCTTTTCAACAACACGATTCTTTTTGCCCACAACCTTCCATGCATTGGGATCTCTATTAGGATGAACCCTTAAATTCCTTTTAGCTTCCTGATTGTTACCAGCTTGAGCAACACCTTTTCCTTATCAGCAACACGCAAGCCTTGTTCTTTATAATGATCATGTGAGGCTTCTTTTCCTTCTTTCGACTTGTCAACATAAAGTTGAGGATGTAACACACAGACATTCATCATCACTGTGGCTTTGCAAGCAACATTCTCTACAATATTTTGGTAGATAATCATACCTAATCTTGACTGTTTTAGAATATTTCTTACCCATTTCCTCATCCAATTCAACAATATCAATCTCGTGCGGGAATTCACCAAGTAAATCAACTTCAACTAGGCCTCATATGATTACGAGTTGCTGCATCAATATATAAGGGTTTTCCAACGGCCAAAGCCAAGGAAAATACACATTCTTGAGCAAAAAAATTGGGAGGCAGATTGAGAAACGAAATCCAAGCGATTGCCATTGAAGTTTCTTTTCTAATATTATCCCAAGGACCCCATTTTAATGTACGCATCAAGTAACTAGCGCCACCCACCCTGAGCCAAAATCCTTTGGATAACAACTGAATATAATCTTCCACCAACGAGCATCGAATGAGAATATTTTTATTATCAATCGCACCAATAACACATTGCCCTTTAACTTCGCATTGAACAGGAATGATTTTCCTCAACTCATATAAATCAGGCGCACCATAAGTGAATTTACCAACAACACCATATTGTAACTTTGTGACTGCAATGGATTGTTTAACTTCATCAGATTTCCAAACAACAGTGGCTCTCCCATTAATTTTCTCTGGATTCTTAACTAGAAGAGAATTAACCAAAGTAGCACTAGGAACTAAAGGGTTTGGAGTAGCATTAGGAGCTAGAATCACTGCATATATGATGTATTTGGATCCGAAGGTTTGTTAGAGGGGGTCGAAATTAGATGGACAACCCCTGGAGGGGGCTGCCCGCCATCAAGAGCAGCCATGGCTGCCGAAATTAAAGAGGAGTCTCCCAAGTCGCCTGAAAATCGCCCAAGGGAGGAGAGAGAAGAGAGTTGTTCCTTCGGGTTTGTTGGGGTTTAGACTGAGCAATAAGTTACTTCATCCGTAATAAAAGAAGTTTTTGCTTCATCACTTGGGTCCATTAGGATCTGAGTATACCCTGAGTATGCATCCAAAAAGGTTAAAAGCTTGTGTCCAGCCGTGGAGTCTATTAACCTGTTTATCTGGGGTAAGGGGTAGGAATCTTTTGGGCAAGCTTTATTTAGGTCGGTGTAATCAACACACATTCTCCACTTGCCATTTTTCTTGGGCACCACTACCACATTAGCAACTCAATCTGGGTACTTGACTTCTCTTATCAACCCGTTGTCGAGTAACTTCTTGGTTTCATCTTGGATTGCCTTCTTCTTTTCTCCAGCGTGAGGTCTTTTCTTCTGTTTCACCGGGCGGTGATTGGGATCCACGTTCAGCTTGTGTATCATGATTGCAGGGTCGATCCCTACCATGTCTGCGTGGGACCATACGAAGCAATCATCGTTGGCTTTTAATAATTTGATGAGAGCTTTCTTGGACTCGGCGTCTAGCTCCGAGCCAAAGAATATTTATTTTTCTTGGAACTCTTTTGATAATGCATGAAATTCTAGCTCTTCCACCGTTGAATCCTCGGCCTTTTGCTTTTGAGGTTCTTGGATGAAAGTTGGGATCCTCCCTTCATGCTTTGGAGGAATTGCTTTTTAGACCGAGCTCTCTCCTTCATGGGGCCCAGGGTCGCTTGGTTGCGACCTTGAGTGCCTGATCGGGACGTTCCCATTTTGCGCAGCGACTGAATAGAATTTTTTAGCCGTTGATTGGTCACTTCGAATTGCACGAATTCCCCACGGGGTGGAAAACTTAATGACTTGATGAAGGGTTGATGGCACGACCTCCATTTCGTGAATCCAAGGTCTTCCGAGGATAATATTGTATGCTATGTCCTCGTTCATTATTTGGAAATTTATTTCTTTCTCAACCCCCCCCCCCCACCCGTCGGTGGTCATGAGGGTTATTTCCTCTAGAGTTCTTTCCACGGAGTTATTGAACCCTGCTAAGGTGGTTATCTTCGTGACGACAAGGTTTTTTAACCATATTTGTTCAATGGCTCTGCGGTTGATTATATTTACGGAACTCCCAGGGTCTACTAAGACTCGTTTTACATCTGAATCGTTGACCCTTAAGGTAATAACCAAAGCTTTATGATGAGTAGTCGTTATCTCGTAGTAGTCTCCTTCGTCGAAAATGATTTCTTCGCCACCCCTCTCTATTTGGGTTTTTTTCTCCATGCTGGTTGAGAGTTTCGCAAGCTTCTTAACCGAGGAATGATTGATACCCTTTATTTCTATACCACCCGTTATGACGTTTGAAAATTTTGGATACGTCGACGCCATCAGCATCTTACATAAATCAGGAAAAGCTCAACTTTGAAACAAACGTTATTACCGGTTTTCCCACAGACGGCGCCAATTTGTGTTGGCCTAAATCAGGATAGGACAACAAATCGAATTTGTATCGGGTTTAACTGGTAACTTGTTTGTATCAAAGTGCTGCTTGAGCTAAAACTGAGTTTGGACCAGATGAAATGCTTGAAAAAGTAAACGAGGCAAGAAATAAGTTAAGTGACAAATGAGACAATAGATAAGAATAGAGTTGAATATTGTATTGATCATGTCCGGTTTGTTTACAGAAGAATTGTATTTATAGCTGGGAAAAAATGACGTTGTAACTATCATAATTGTGCCTTTATGGCCATTACTCCGTGTTTAATCTTGGTTGACTCACGACCTTTCTCTTAAATGCTAGAGCAACGGTCGACAGTTACAAAGACTGAACTTTGAGGTGCTACATCCGCTCGGGATTATGTTGTTACGGTGTTTGCTCCGAGCTTAATGATTTGAGTTCACTCCTCCTCATTTCCTGAGGCAATTTTCCGGGGCAAAGAGTCATGCAACCTCTCCTCGTATGTTTGCCTCGTGGAGTGGACTTCGTGTTAGGCTTTGAGACTTTGCTCGAGATCTCGGTGATTTTTCATCCAATACATTAAGCAATTTCATAGACAATGTACAATGTAATTTGACAGTTTTGTATACCTAATCTGTTAGGTGATTAAGGAAAATCCATTGCTTATGCCAAAAAAACTGACAGACATGTCAAATATTCAACAAACGAAATGAGCGCCACAGGTAAAACTCATATATTAGGAGGAACCTGAAGTTTTGTAATATCATGGGTCCAGAGGTGTTTATGCTCGTTTTAGATCTGCGCATTAGTATACATGAATGTACTTAATTTGTTCATAACAATTATAATATTGCTTTAATTACAGAGAGACACCAGTTAGATCATGCGATGCCGAGACTACAAAAATATTTGGCAGATACCAATAATAGATCTACAGATTAAGCAAACACCTGCAAAGAATCGGCCTAGAGTAAATTGGTTCTTCACAGCTTTATCAGAAGAGTATGAAGTTGGAGGTAATTAAAGTTAAGGCTTTAATCATGACTACTACGTAACATACATTTCTTTTTTTGAAAGACCATATATAAGAGCTTTAAGGAATCTGCTCGAATTTATAAAAATATTTCAGGCGGCACTACATACACCTTAGCATTTTCCTAGCTTCATAAATTGAAACAAGCCCCAGATTGCATCTACTATACGGCTAAAAGGTTTCAATATGAACCTCCAACATTTTGTTTTGCACGCGGGTATATCGCACTGGCCAGCACTCCAGTGCCAACTGAACTGTACTAATTGTTTACAGCTGATATAAAAGAAGCTAAAGAGTTCCGTAAAAATGTTCGAGCATATATGCCTTCGCGTCTTTTGGCGTTAAGCTTGATAAGTAATTGACATCTTCAAGAAAAAAAGAGTGTACACCTTTAAAGAACAATGTCACATATATCACGATCTTCCATCATTGATACCACGAGATAATAACCCATGTTACTTTCAACTGTACTTTTTTGATGCAGATAATGAATTGTCCAATAGGATATCAAAACTTCAAGAAAGAGCCCTATTAGATGAGCTTGTGTCAAGAATGAAACAAATAGTGGATGGAACGTCGTATGCAAAGAATTTGCAGCAGTTGAAAGATCATTGAAATTTTCAAAATTTGCAGCTTCTGATTGTTGCAAACGCAAGCCTAGATCAATGAGCGTACAACACACCCTCAATAGAACAAGTCACAGCAATTTGGATTGATGGAAATAATCCAAATACACCATTTGAGAGAGAGACATAATTGACCATGAACATTCCGGGAGCAAGGCACTGACTACTATATGGCTGTTGCGACCCGTTACAATAACCTGTAATTTTCGCAAAAGGCGAAAGAAGCTGACATCAAGGAACGAGGAAACAAGAAAATGCTCACGTCCTGAGTGCCAAAAGCGATATTCCAATGCAGATGCACTATTTTCCAACGAAAACCTAAGTAACATGTTCTTACTACTACACTATTTCAATTGTATTTTATTAAAATCACCATAACGCATTAATACAACATCATTAGATGTACGACACAAACAAAAGGAACAGTATCTTGCAGAGAATATTATTGTTATAAATTATAAGTGGGGGAAGCAGATAGGACTGTATTACTGCTATGTGGAAGATTGTTGCATCAATTTGTGTTTGACATGTACATAAACCTAGAAACAACATAGCTTGAATATCTGAGAAAGGAACAATCAAATTTTAGAAGAGGGGTTTTACAAGGAATAGTAGATTGTATAATGGGCTGAGAATATAAAGGAGATAAAATTGGTCAAAGAATCCTAGTGCCAACATCTTGTATATTTTATTACGTATATCCTAAAATTTGATTTCAGGTATTACAATTAAATTTATATTTCGTTGAGTCTTAGGCGACCGTTTTATATCGAAGTCTGATGCTTGATCGATGATTTTACGTTCACAAGACTGGTCGTTTTAATGAATGCTTAAATGAGATCGAAACGTAAATAGATTCGAGCAATGACAAATAAATAACAAGTGATTAATACTAAAATCGATGATAAATATGGCGAGAGAATAACGAAGAGACTAGCCAAATATTCGAACACAACAAATGAACAAATTGACTTGTCGATTTGAAGAATTAAAGTAGCCAGTTACGAACATGCAGATTGTCAATGATACAGTGTATTTACACAAATTGATTGATCAGGCGAAGTGATTATTGATTTCCGATAACGACTTAACAAATAATCAATCAATAGTTGCCGATTAAACTAGATGTTGTGTGAACTTAGTGATAATTAAATGATGACTATGCTTAAGCAAGATTTCGATCTAAATATACTTATTGATTAAACGATGACGATAATGATAAATGGATGAAATAAAGCAAATAATGAATAACCGAGCAAACGATGAGCAATGAAATAAGACAAACTAATGAGCAATCAAACAAGCAATAAATGAACGGATGAATAAAAGTTGAGCTTATTGTATTTCACAGTTGAAGATTTATGCTCCGTTGAAAGAGATTATTCCCTCTTACAAAGCAAAACCAAGCAGTACCAGAACAATGATGGTGTAATGACAATAGTGGTGGTGATACAATGATAATGGCGGCTAATTATAAAGATGGAAGTAATAGCAATAGTGATAGCAATAAAGTAGAGGGGGCTATGTTCAGAAGAACGTAGCTTTACAAGGGGAAGGGAGAGCTGTACTTATAGCCTAAGAGCCCAACCCTAGATGGACTTCACTAAACACACGTCTCTCCATATTCTGATAAGGTCGTCATCCGCGTTCAACGGCTCTCGAAAATGAAGGAGTTTGATAAGTCGTGCTCATCTGTTACGTTGCCTCGTGTCTTCAAAGAAATCATCCACGATCAATCACAACGAACATGCGTCTTCGATGACTATTTCTTACTCGACGACGTCTGACTTGTCCTCGATTTTGACGCTGAGCTCGCCATATCAACGAACACGTATTGTCACATGTTCGGATGATTTTTGACCAATACAGATAGTTCCCCCAATTGCCAAGTGAGTGCTCGTGTTATCTTGGCAAGTGGCATGAAATTTTAGGCGGGAAAACATGTGGAACTTCCTTAGCCTTGCAATTCGAAATGCCAAAACATCACTTCGCCTTCCCATCACTACACGTGTACGCCATCGTGCGGGTGGCAGTCTCGCTGGTTACCGAGGCACTCATTACTTTTACTCCTATAAATATCACTTCAAAAATTCATTTCTAAACTTTTTCTTCTCTTTTTTCTTCAAATCTTTAGAACTTCTTTGTGATTCCTCCATTTCTAGTTGTTTGATCTTCTGTTTTGAAGCCCAAATCTTGTTTTAGATCTTGTTTTTACCCACATATTCTCATAATAACTACTGAAAAAACTCATACGCATACAACTACCACCGATATCATTGTCTCTGCCGCCCCTTCCGCCGCGGCCCTGCCGCAGCCTGTCGCTGCAACTGAACAAGCGAATGTTGTTGGTCCCTCTGAAGTAAAAAAGAAGGAGAAACAAAAAGCGAAGGGTTCTGGCCCAGAAAAACTTTATACGGAGATTCTTCCAAAGAAGTTCAGCTACGATGACGAATGTAAGGAAGAAAAAGAATATTCCCGTCGATTCTTTATTTGGTGTGAGTACTCCGGAGTCGATACCAAGGGCTTGATATGAGTGTAGGTGGAAAGAAGGCGTGATCGATGTGGTATGCCCTTCGAGGAGATCTACTTTGACCACCTTCTACGGCGACCAATATGTCGTTTTGACATATCCATTTACGATAGAATTTACTCTTCTGATCGATCCTATAATCGAGAAGTTCTGTCGTATGTACAAAATTTGTGTTGGACAAGTTTCTCCGATAATATGGCGGTTGGTGGCCATGTATCGTTGGATTGCCGAAAAAGCTGAGGTGGAGGTGACACTTCAACATATTCTCCATCTATACTCCCCTCGATTTTCTAAGGTCGGAATTGTCACCGTGCAAAAGCGGGGACAACGAGCTCTGATTTCGGACAACGATGATGATCTTTGGGCATGGGATCAACATTTCGTTTTTATCCCAACACATCAGCTTACTGCCCCGGGGGCAGATTTGTTCCCCGACACATGGAACCGCACTCATAAGTGTTCAATTCTTGTTTTATGTCTATAATTTTTCCTCTCTACCCTTATGATTTTTCATATTTCAGCCAACAAAGTCTTGTTCGATTTGGTCCCCGACATAGAGGGGGTGGCTAATTAGGGTTTTGGACAAGACTACCAATGATAAGAGAGCTTGGAAACCGATAGCTGCTCTACTAAAAGTAAAAGCAAAACATCACGGTATGTTCTCTCATTCTTTCCTTGTAACTTGTAAAAATCGACTTCCCTTGTTAATGGATGAAAAATTCCTGCAGGCATTACTGGCATCGGTGGTGAGCCAATTCAAGATGATGCCGAAGAAGCTGAGGGGGAGAAGGTTGATGAAGCTCCCCCGAAGAAGAAAAAGAAAACATCCTATCAAGACCTAAGGGCAAGATATCTTGCTAAGAATGCCCCACAAGATCAGGAAGTAAGTATATCGGCTGCCCTCAAGCCCATTGAAGACGTCGAGGTGGGTGCAGTCTCGGTCGTTGAGGCGGTAAAAGCTGCCGAGAGGGTGTGTCTATTCATCTCGCCCCCGAGGATGAAGAGGCTGAGGAGTCGGGCTCTGAGCAGCCATTAAGGCGCCCGAAGAGGCCAAGGAAGAAAGTGATGCTGGAAACGGCTGAACAACTTAGAGCAGCGGAGGAGTATGATGGGGCTTCTTTAGCTGACTTCGGGGTTGAAAGGAAACTTTCTCTATCGCCTATAGTAGAGGGTTTAATCGAGGTTACCTCGGGTTCTGGGGGTTTTTCCGAAAGGAAGAGGGCACCATCATTGCTACGGCACAAGTGCCCGAAGTAAGAGGGATGACTATTGTCTCCATGGATCAAGTGCCTAGGGAGAGAGTCTTGAGGAAAGGCAAGCTACCTCTCGATCGGCAAGTGGAGATGACGAAGTCAAACCATGCGGAAAGATCAGGCTCATCGTTTTATGTGTCGGATCATGAAAAACATGTGGTCCCTCTTCCTAGGGGTGAAGAGGCTGCATCATTTGCCGCTTTCAAGAGGGCCAACGCTGCTGGGAAAGTAAATGCTAGGTCGGTTACAGTGGTTGTTCCTGGTAATGTCGATTTGCTTAGATGTCCAAAGCATCTCGCCGACTACCTCTTCGAAGTGATGGGTCCGATGGAGAAAGCTCGGCTGAATTTCCATAGTGATTTGAGCCTTCCTTCCCATATTGCTTTCAGCGCTTTTCGGGTAATTTTAAACCTTTCTTTCTCAATCATATGAATTTCTTCTTTTATTTCTTTCCTCTTGACTTCGTTTTGTTTTATACCATCATCGCTATTGAGACAACCGACCGGATTCGTCAGCTCCAACCAGAAATAGCGCATTTGAACGAGCGAGCTGCTCATGTTGCTTCAGCTGGCAGTGGATGGCACAATAATTTGAAGATTCTAAAGGTGAAGTATACTGAGCTCGAGGCTGATTTAGCCAAGAAAGCGACTGCCCATGCTCTTCATGGGTCAGAGTTGGAATCTCAAATCCAGGCTCTGAATGACCAACTCGAGCTATTTGAAGCCAACATGGGCAGCAAGTGCACTAAACCGGAGTCTAAGCTGAAGGATAAAGATTCAGAGCTTGCTCGGCTGAACGAGGAGCTTTGCGCTCTTCGAGGCAATAATGAAGACCTGGTTTCTTAAGTCAACGCTTTAACGGAGAGGAATCTAATTCTTTAACAAGATTCAGCCGCTCGGAAGCGTGCGATGGAGGAAGAATTTGAGGAGATGAGGGAGTTAACCCTTGCAGAATCTAGGCGTGATATGCTGCGGTAGATGTCCGAACTCAGGGTCGAGATCGCCGTCGAGCTAGAAGAGGCCGTTCAGGCTGTGGACCTTGGGCTCCCACCAAGCTCCTCCGATAATGAAGGCGATGAATGAGACGAACTTTGTATTTTGTTTTGTTCTAGTTCTATCGACCAGTTCTGATGGCCGTTTTTGTAAAGATAATGGGGCCGTTGGCCATTCTTATGTGAATATTTTGTTTGGATGAATTTACTTGCCTTTCTTTCCATTTATTGCTTTAAGTATTGATTTTTGAAGATGAAGCTTTATCGTTTACTAAGACAAGTGGCATTTCCATCATTCGAAATTTCAATGTTTTTTGTTGTGATTACTGGAAAGAGCAAAATAATTGGGCCCAATATAGTTAGCGCGTAATGAAGAATGATGTCTCATTTTCATGCAAGTGCACTCTTCGAACATCGAGTTTGGAAAAATATTTGAACACTTAAGTCATTTTAAATCAGCGAATAGTAGCAGATGTTTGACAAGAAATGTTGTATTAATTGAAATATTGGCCGCTATCTGGTGCTTAGTACATTTTGACCGACTGATCATTGTGATCGGTCTTGGAACGTGGCCGTTTTCAGTCTTTTACGAGTGTGAACTAAAACTTTGGCCGCTAATGGACCGTTTACATTTCATTCTGAACTAAGATCACGAGCAGTCCCCAGTATGAGTATCTGCCTTGTGATGATATTGAAATTAATCCTCTTCACAAACTCAAGCAGTTGACTCAAGCAGTCCCAAGTCTTTTTCGAACATTGTGCAAGCTTGACCTTGGGGCAGTCCCCGTTATCCTTTCGTACAGTCACCGATTTTGGACCCAGGCAGTCCCCAGTCATCGAACGATTGATAGCAATTCGCGAAAAAATCCATCCTCCTTCTCCATCCCCCAGTGTTCGAGTACGAAGTATGAGGGGTCTGACACTGGTTCGATGCTTCCATTATATAAACTTTGCACTTCCTGAAACAAAGGATGAAAAGAAGAAATAGGGGTGACTTAAATATGAAGACCGCGATAGAGTGTTCGTCAGACTTATCGACCCCGACTGAGAGCGTTTCAAGCTCGTTGTGTTCGTGGGCGATGTACGTCATAATTCGATTCCAACTATGCCTATCATCTAAAAGTGTTAATGCCAAAAGTAATAATGAAGTGCGTCCGAGTTGGAATAAATTAAAGGGAATATAAAGGGTAAAGGTATACGATACCGAACGTTTTTAGAAGTGATACTTCTTCAATTGGGTGATATTCCAATTGAACTCAACTGCCTTCGAGTCTAGGGTTTTCAATTGATAAGATCCTTTGCCGACCACTGCTTTGACCCGATAGGGTCCCTCCCAATTTGCTCCCAGCTTGCCTTCGTTGAGTTCATCCTTCTTTGGTCATCTGATCTTCAACACATAATCACCTGCATTAAAAGTTCGATACCTGATTTTTTTTGTTGAGGTAGTTTTCTGCCCTTTGTTTCTGTGCCTGTATCCGGGACCAATGCAATATGTCTTTTTGCCTCAATCAAATCCAAATCTACTAACATAGCCTCATTGTTTGATTTATCGGTAGAATGAGCGAACCGAAGACTTGGTTCGCCGACTTCCACCGGGATCAAGGCTTCCGCTCCATAGACAAGTGAGAATGAAGTCTCTCCAATGCTGTTTTCCCCGTTGTTCAGTGAGCCCATAGCGTGCCTGGGAGTTCATCCGGCCAGTTGTCTTTTGATTCGTCCATCATCTTTTTTAAGTACTCGATTATTGTCTTGTTGGAAGACTCAGCTTGTTCGTTTTCCCTAGGTGATATGGAGTTGATGCAATTCGCTTGATCCCCCACTTCTTGAAAAAGCTGTGATCCGACTACCAACGAACTGTTTGCCATTGTTGCATGTGATCTCTTTCGGGATCCCAAAATGACATATGATTTTTTGGTGAATGAATATGATGACTTCATTTTCTTGAATTTCAGCCAAGGCAATTGCTTCTACCCACTTAGAAAAATAATCAGTTAAAATCAATATAAATTTTACCCCATCAGGCGCTGTTGGAAGCGGCCCGACCAAATCCATCCCCCATTTCATGAACGGCTATGGTGATGTGACCGAATGAAGGGGCTCTACTTGTTGGTGAATAAGGTTTCCATGCCGTTGACACTTGTTGCATTTTTGAATAAGGGATTTAGCATCTTCTCTCATCGTCAGCCAATAATAACCAGCTCTGATCAACTTTCGTACCAAAAATTTGCTTCCGGAGTGGTTGCCACACTCGCATTCGTGAACTTCTTTCATTACATAACTCGTATCTCCTGGGCCCATGCATTTCACCAAAAGGCCGCTGTACATGCGCCTATAGAGTTGGTCGTCCAAAAGCCAGTATCAAGCCGCTTTAGCTTTGAGTGATCGGTTGTTTCGGGAAGAATTCCTGCCTGTAAGTAAGCCAAATATTTTTTTCTCCAATCCCAAGTACGATTGACATTGTTTACCTCCTTGAGACTTTGATTGAGTGAAGATTCGAATAGATGTACAATTATCTCATCGGTTTCTCCTTCCACGACTGCTGCAGAGCCGAGATTGGCCAGAGCATCTGCTTCGATATTTTATTCCCTTGGGATTTGTGCTATCTTCCACTCCTGAATAGAAGTTAAAAGACTTTGTACATTGTTGAACAGTTGCTGCATTCTTGTATCTCGAACACTGAAGCCTCCTTGGACTTGGTTCACAACCAGCTGAGAATCACTCTTGATCTCCAGCCGTTCGATCTTCAAGTCTTTGGCAATTTTAAGACCTGCAGGGAGGGCCTCATATTCGGCCTCATTGTTAGTTTTGGCATGTAGTTTGATTGCATACCTTAGCTTTTCACCCGTTAGTACTCTTAACAAGACTCCGAGGCCAGTTCTTTTTAAGTTTGATGCTCCGTACGTGTAAAGCATCCAGACTCCAGGGTGTGGGTCCCTCATCATAAGTTCTTCTTTTCTTGCTTCCGGAAGAGTGCTAGCATTAAAGTCTGCTACAAAATCAGCCAAAACTTGTGATTTGATGGCGGTGCGAGGCTGGTAAGTGATATCGTACTCACATAGACCACCCATTTCATTAATCGGCCTGACAAATCCGGTGGATGCAAAATGCTTTGTAAAGGAAATGTGGTTACAACAGATATAACATGGCATTGGAAATATGGCTTTAATTTTCGTGCAGTTATAACGAGTGCAAGTGCAAGTTTTTCAAAGTGTGAGTACCTTGTTTCTGCATCAAGTAAGGTTTTGTTAACGTAATAGATAGGAAATTGTTTACCTTCGTCCTCACGAATGAGGATGACACTTACAGCAACTTTTGAAATGGCCAAGTAGATCAGCAACACTTCCCCCTCCACTGGTTTTGAAAGCAACAGAGGGTTTGACAAATATTGCTTCAACTCCTTGAGGGCCTGTTTGCATTCCGACGTCCACTCAAAGCTTGTGTTTTTCTTCAAGACTGAAAAGAACTTGTGACATCGTTTAGATGACCTCGAGATGAACCTGCTGAGATAGGCTACCCGACCGGTCAAGCGCTGAACGTCCTTCACCTTTGTAAAATCATTTGGTATATCTTCGATTTCTTTGATTTTGTCTGCATTTGCTTCGATCCCTCTTTGGGATACGATGAATCCAAGCACTTTCCAGATTCGACCTCGAACGTGCACTTAACCGGGTTCAGCCTCATATCAAAATGCTTCAATATTGTGAATGTCTCCTTTAAATGATCCAAGTGGCTTTTCGCTTTCAACGACTTCACCAACATATCATCTATGTAAACCTCCATAGTATTACCGATCAAACTTTTAAACATGGTAGTGACTAACCGCTGATAGGTAGCCCCAACGTTTTTGAGACCGAAAAGCATGACCGTATAATAGTAAGTCCCCTTGTCTGTTATGAATGATGTTTTCTCTTGATCCACTGGCTCCATCAATATCTGATTATATCCCGAATATGCATCCAAAAAACTTAGCATTTCATGCCCTGCCATCGAATCGATCAATCGGTCAATGTGAGGCAACGGAAACAAATCTTTTGGGCATGCCTTATTTAGATCGGTGTAGTTAACACATACTCTCCACTTCCCGTTCTTCTTTGGGACTACGACCGTGTTAGCTAGCCACTTCAGATATTTTACTTCTCTTATGAATTCATTTTTCAACAACCGGTCCACTTTATCATCGATGACTTTCCTTCTAAATCCCCCGTTAGGTCGTTTCTTCTAATTCACCGGTTGATGTGATGGATCGACGTTCAACTTATGAGTCACAACTTTCGGGTCTATTCCTTTCATGTCCGTATGGGACCAAGCAAAGCAATCATCATTATCTTTGAGAAATGTGATAATCTCTGTTCTCATATTGGGGTCTAATTCCGCCCCAACATACACTTTCCGTTCTGGCTTGTCTTCGAAGAGGGCTACTTTCTCAAAATCTTTGATCATCGAGTCCCCGACTTTCTATTTGTTCAGCTCCCTAACACATGCCAGAATTTTGGCGAAGTCCTGATCCATTGGACTTGGTTCTGTTTCATCATCTTCGCCCAAAGATTCCGGTGACTGTAATTGCTACTTCGAAGTGTTCGAATTAGCACCCTCCTTCATGGCTACCGAATGCACTTCGAATTAGCACCCTCTTTCAGGGCTACCAAATAACATTCTCGGGTAGTCTGTTGTTTACCTCTAACTTCTCTTATCCCCCATGGGGTAGGGAACTTGACAACTTGATGTAAGGTTGATGTGACCTCTCCCATAGCATGGATCTACGGTCGACCCAAGATCATGTTGTAAGCCATATCTCCCCCATCACTTGGAACAAAGTTTCATTCTCAACTCATTCGGCATAAGTCTTAATCATAATTTCACCTAATGTCGTTTCACTTGAATTATTAAATCCCGACAACATTATAGACCTGGGTCTTATTTTGTCGGTCAATTGCAACTGCTCAACTACTCTCAACTGTATTATGTTGACCGAACTGCCTGTATCGATCAAGACTCGTCTCACATCGGCGTCATCCACCCTCATTGTGACGACCAAGGCATCGTGATGGGGATGTATCCTTTTGTCGTAGTCGTAATCCCATAACACAATATCGTCATTCATAATCTGCTGCATTCGTTTATCTCTAGTGAATGATACTTTCGCATATTTCTTCGTTGTATAAGTTACCCTATGGACTTCCACTCCACCGGTAATGACATTAACCGTTTTCCTCGGGGCTGGAGGCTTTGGCGGCTGATGTTCATCTTTCTTTTTACTAAAGTTCTCCTTTCCTCTTTCTGTCAAAAATTCCGTAAAGTGCCCGCTCTCAAGCAATTTTGCTACCTCATAACATAAAGCTTTACATTCTTCGATCGTGTGTCCATGATCGTGATAGAAAGCACACCACAAATTGTCATCTCTGCTGTTCGAATTCATTTTCATGCGACTGGGGAATTGTACCACTTTATCACCCATTCCCCTCAACGCATTCACCAAGCTTGCTGTCGAAACACACAAATTATATTCTGAGATCTTAGGAGGCAGTGGGTCCCTCGGAGCTGTAGATAGACCCGACTACTCCTTTCTTAGTTGACTCCTCGAAACGCTAGCTTCGTGTTCGTTCCCACTCTGACGAGGCAAACCATAGGGCTCGAATCGCTATTGAGCCCTGTGATTTCGCCTGTCATTTTCAACCATCCGAGGAGCCGGTCGCTCATATCATCGATTGTAAAGAGCTAACTGTAACTCTTCCTCCTCAGCTCTAATCTTTGGCTCACATTTACGATGTAGATCGTCGAAGGTCTGTGGAGTGACTTCCCTCAATCGATCTTTCAACTTCCTGCATGCCTCTGTTGAGTCGTTACTTAGATTGTTTATGAAAGACAAACAGTCCCACCTCTCTTTGACATTCGGGATGCTTATCTTTTCATCATTAAACCGCTTCAAAAACTGTTTGATTGTTTCGTTGGGTCGCTGCCTAATATTCAAAATATCCTCCACTCTTCGTTCTATCTTTTTAGCTCCAGTATGAGCCCGAATAAATTTGGCTGACATGTCGTCGAAATCCGATATCCCATTTTCGGGCAGCTGCATATACCACTTCAACGCTCCTCCCCTTATTGTTTCACAAAATTTCTTCAGACTCAGCGAATTAATCTCGTCCGATGTCAAATCATTTGACTGTACTGCGATCGAAAACATGTCGATGTGATCCCTCAGATCTGTAGTTCCATCATACCTCAAACTCTCTGGTAGCTTGAAAGTTTTTAGAATTGGCAATGGAGCTGTGCTTGGAGGGAACGACCGCTTTAAGATTGACTTTTTAGTGGCGTCCTCCGTTAACTTTGGAACTCCTGGCAATTTTTTCATAAACGATCTCATCTCATTGAACTTCTTCTCCACTGTATCATTCAACAAAGTCTGCATCGTAGCCAACATCCTTGCTTCTGTCAGGACGGAGGCTGGAGCTCCCTTAGCCACGGCGGCCGAACCCATCCCTCCGAGCTCCACTCCCGCTTCAGGTCCCCCTATTACTGTGCCTTGACGATCAGAGATCGGAGTGCCTGCGGGCGGTGTTGCTGGGAAGGCGGGTGCTCTATGACTTGCAGAGCCCGACAGAAGCTGCAAATACCCACTTACTCTCTCCATCTGCTCATTTTGCTTAACAAAAAATTCTCGCAACAAAGTGTTCGTATCAACTAACGTTACCTCGGCCGCGGGTTCCTTACTGGGTCGACGTCCTCGATTGACATTCGACTGAGAACCGTTCGTAGTGGCGTTCAAGGGTGGATCCTGTTCATGGTGGGATAATTCATCGACCTCTTCAACGCCTGGAAGCTGGGCCCCGTCAGCGGGGTTAGGCTGAAGTGCGCCATCTCTCATGGCAGCGTTGACGTTGTGAGCGTTGTTGCTCTGATCGTCTGCCATTGCACATAAAAATAACAAACATAAGTAGAATCAATGACAAACTTCGGAACAAATCGATTGCCTAGACCCCACGGTGGGCGCAAAACTGTATATCCTAAAATTTGATTTCAGGTATTACAATTAAATTATATTTCATTGAGTCTTAGGCGACCGTTTTATACCGAAGTCTGATGCTTGATCGGTGATTTTACGTTCACAAGACTGGTTGTTTTAATGAATGCTTAAATGAGATCGAAAAGTAAATAGATTCGAGCAATGGCAAATAAACAACAAGTGATTAATGCTAAAATCTATGATAAATATGGTGAGAATATAATGAAGAGACTAGCTAAATATTCGAACATAGCAAACGAACAAATTGGCTTGTTGATTTGAAGAATTAAATTAGCCAATTACGAACATGCAGATTATCAATGATACTATTAATTTAAACAAATTAATTGATCGGGCGAAGTGATTATTGATTTCCGATAACGACTTAACAAATAATCAATCAATAGTTGTCGATTAAACTAGATACTGTGTGAACTTAGTGATAATCAAACGATGACTATGCTTAAGCAAGATTTCGATCCAGATATACTTATTGATTAAATGATGACGATAATGATAAATGGATGAAATAAAGTAAACAATGAATAATCGAGCAAACGATGAGCAATAAAATAAGACAAACTAATGAGCAATCAAACAAACAATAAATGAACGGATGAATAAAAGTAAAGCTTATTGTATTTCGCAGTCGAAGATTTATGCTCCGTTGAAAGAGATGATTCCCTCTTCCAAAGTAAAACCAAACAGTAGTAGAACAATGATGGTGTAATGACAATAGTGGTGGTGATAGGCGGCTAATTATAAAGATGGTAGTAATAGCAATAGTATTAGCAATAAAGTAGAGGGGGCTATGTTCAGAAGAACGTAGCTTTACAAGAGGAAGGGAGAGCTGTATTTATAGCCTAAGAGCCCAACCCTAGATGGACTCCACTAAACACACGTCTCTCCATATTCTGATAAGGTCGTCATCCGCGTTCAACGGCTCTCGAAAATGAAGGAGTTTGGTAAGTCGTGTTCATCTGTTTACGTTGCCTTGTGTCTTCGAAGAAATCATTCTCGATCAATCACAACGAACAGGCGTCTTCGATAATCATTTCTTACTCGACGCCGTCTAACTTGTCCCCGATTTTGACGTTGAGTTCGCCACGTCAACGAACACATATCACCACGTGTTCTGCTGATTTTCGACCAATACACATTGGACGACTCAGAGATATACAACAACGATATGTGGACGCAATTGCTTTAGTTCAGCATTTTGGAGACCAGATCTATTCATTACCATGACATGTAATCCTGATTAGGTGAAAATCAAAGAATAGTTGGGCCCAGGTCAAACAACTCAAGGTAGACCAAATTTCAGAGCAAAATTAGAAGACCTAAAAGAGCACATTTTCAACAAAGAAATCTTTGGGATTGTTGTAGCACATGTCTTCATGGCAGGGGCAGATGTATAGGTTAATCGGTGGTTCACGTGAACCCATGGTCCTTTTGCTAATTTAAGTTTATTATGTATATATTTATCAAAATATGTGGGAACCCATTTTCTAAGAGCTTGAATGGTTCATTTAGTCACACACCGGTTCACTTACAATCAAATGCGAGGATTAATTCCCATGTAAATTCTCGTTTAATATCTCTTTTTTTCTTTTTTATTACTTACATCGGTTCGGTTTGTTTGGCTTTTACCTTTAAAAAAGGTAAATTCCTGCGAGAGATATTCGAACATGTAGCAATAGAAAATTTTAGACACCTTTTGCCAAGTCGACTTTATATAGATGTTCAAAACTTAATATGTCATCGTAGAAAGTGATATTTGGCCTATAAACACAATAATTTTCCGTTAGAGGTTGTTCGCCAACCATGCTTTGAACATGGTAGCTCCGCCTCTGACAATGGTGAACCTATCATCTCGAAATCGCCTCTACTTCGTGACGAAATTCCATAAACGATGCCTTTCACACATACACCTTTTGATCATTCTTAAGGAAAGCCATAAGATAAAATCAACCGAATTAGTATGATAAGTTCATCTCTGTAGCATTACCCGAAAAAGTTGAATATTCATTCTTACATGAATTAGTTGTCAAGCACATGATGCATGATCCGTGTGGTCGAAATCATCCATCAAATTCATGCATGAAAGATAGTCAACACAAGTATCACTATTCTCGGCTATTCAACAACAAATTCATACAGCTAAATGATTGATTTCTCTTTGTCTCACTTTGTTTCTCATCAATTGGTTAGACACAAAATTTAAAAAAATTTTGAAATTTGTGAGGCGAATAGATTGAGAGTGAAAGTTGCAAGGCTAAGTCAGGGACTACTAAACGTCTCACAAAGTGACTCTCTACAAGAACGTTGACATTGCTTGAAATCATATAAAATTTTGCTTGTTTAATTTTCATTATTTGGACTATGTGGTACTCCTAATATTTTGTACTCCAAAGCAATCAAAATTTTAGTTTGTATAAATTCTTTTCTTATTGGAATTATGTAGCATATGTATAACTGTTTTCATGTTACTTTTCCTACATAATCCACATCGTCCTAACTCCTCATTCCTCACTGATAAAATTACGATACTCCACAACTTCTATTACCTCACTGGCACAATGTCTTCCTTCACTAAAGCCTTTCTCTCCAATTCTTTGTTACTAATTACTTTTTCGTTCTTATTTACGTGACAATATTATTTTATTAATCTGTTTTAAAAAAATGACAATATTTTAAATTTTAAAATAATTTAACTTCAAATACTACTTTATCATTGCATAAATAATTTACAAACACACAAATATCTATGACTTATTTTGGATCATAAGTCACAAAATACCATGACTGCAATTCTTTTTTCAAGAGATGGACACTTCCGCCACCAATCTGTAAATCTTTTTATGAGCAAAGACCTAGCGACCACCGTCTTGACGATTGTTAATATGGGTCATTTTTGTCCTAAAAATTTGGCTCCGCAGCCTGCTTGCACTGCACTCAATGAAAACTATCCAACATTTTAAAACTTTTAGAAAACTACCCAGATCTGAGAAACACAAAAAAGTTCCAATAAAAATTGCTGAATTTCAAAAACTCAGTATTTTATACTGGAATCACTTAAATATGAATCCTATGAAAAAATACTAGAACTTTGAACATGTTAGTTCAAAAGTTCCAGTATAAACTACTAGGACTTTAAATATGAAGTTCCGGGAAAATTCTCCTGGAATTTTAAACTAAACTCCAAATTTTTTTGCTGGAATTTAGTTCAAATTTTTAAATATTTGTATTGTGGCTAGTCTGGATATTGTTACGTTCTAGGGTTAAATTTTATGTCAACTAATCAAACCCTTTAACCTTGGTTAATTAAAGCCCACGTTTCCTTACATATTAGTTAAATTTGGCGAAGATATAAACAAGCTCCGAAACCGCATCACAAATTCTTGTTGATTAAGAAGATTTTTCTTATTATGGAATAATTTGTTCAAGAGAAAAAAAAAAATACAAGAATCAACCAAAACAGAGGAGTATAAAATATAATGGTGGAAATTAGAACCTAAAATGGAGGAAGATACATTGCAGTATCTCACTTACGTGATACTAAGCATGCATTTGAACACAATTTGATTAAAATTTGTCAAAGAAATTATTTGAAGCTCAGGAAGAGTACTCTACAGTCTAGTTGAACGAGCATGGAATTTTGAGGGGAGGATTTTTCTGGATTTTTTAGGACCATGAGAACAATAAAAAATAAATACACTGCAAGAATGAAAATTAGTTAAACATTTAGATGATGTAAGTCTCGAAAAATACAGAAACATATGTAAGTGTACGCGAGGTGGTTTAGCTATTTTTCAATTAATTCGGAAATAATGAGTAAAACTCACTTAAAACCTCTAAAATCAACTATGGGGGTCAATATTCTTGAGCACATGTTCTCTCCTACAGTATAAAGTCTACTAAACAAAATCCAAAATACAACACGTCGTGCTCTCTAATAGTAACTCACACAACACAACAGGCACAAAAACCTTTATCGATCGATCAAATAATGGCGCAAGTACCCAATTTGGATAACGCTCCCTTAAATCTGAAATCATTAAGGTACAATCACATATTCCATAATGTACTTCTATTTTATGCACATCTATTATATCCTCATAATAATTCTCTTAATTTTCGACTTTACACAGAGATCAATCACAGAAAGAACTCTTAACAATTTTGAAAAACGTAAGTTTCATTTAATTTTATTCTAGTTTTGTTAAATTAATATAATATTTATTAATTATAATTGAAAATATTGAAATTTTAATTGCAGATTAGGGGAAAAAAGTGTTTAGTAATTGATCCTAAACTTGGCGGTTCATTATCTCTTATTGTACAGAGCTCACTTCTCAAGGTAACTTTTTCTCTCGACTATACTTTATTTATTTATTGTTTTAGTAACTGTGGTGTTCAAGGCAACTTGTCGCCTCGACTAATCTACTGGGGTCGTTTGGTAACGGGATAAGGATTATAATTCCGGGATAGAATTCGGGATTGTCCGTATCCCATGTTTGGTTAGGAGTACTAGTTAGTTTTAGTCCAAACTTTACACTAAAAAGGTGGGATTAACAATCCCATATGGGTGGTGGGATTCTTAATCCCGGGATTGTTAATCCGGTGATAAGTCACATTGCTACCAAACGACCCCTGGGTACCTGTAATCTCGCACTAGTATATGTACCATGTAATTTTGATCACCTAATTTATTTTTCGATAGCTGAGGTGTCCAGGCCAGCTTGCGTGCACCACGACTAATCTACCGTATACCTGTATTCTCGCGCTAGCATATGTACCTAATAACTTTAATCATCTAGTTGGTTTTTTGATAGCCATGGAGTCAGGGCAAGCTAGCATATATACCAAGTAAGATTTAGATAGTTGGAAAGAGATCACCTAATTATTTTTTGATAGCCGTGGTGTCCGTGTCAGCGACTAATTCTATTTGGTACCTACTACCTCCCACTAGCACAAGTACTGGGTAACTTAGTCGACCAAATCTTGGACAGACAGGAAGAAATCACCTAGTCTTACTCATTCCACGTGGCACATGCTACCTCCGTGATAGGTACTGAATAACTCTGTCCACCAAGTCTCGGAAAGATAGGAAGAAATCACCTAGTCGTTTTGTCTCCGCTGAAATTTGGGATTAGAACTTGAGACCTCATGGTTTTTAACCTACTTCATTGATCAATGGCCACACCCTTGATCACCTATTTTTTTTATTGCCTTTGAACTTGGTCTCTCATGATCAGTTCCAACTTCGATGATCGCTAGTCCACACCCTTGTTTGTGAGATAAGTTTAACTGTAGAAACTACATGAACATATTATAATTAGGAGTAATACTTTTTTGTATTGTTACAAATGCTTAAGTACGACAGTGCCGGACAAATTGGGTTGGATGGAGTATCTTGTTTTGTGTCCTTCACTTTTATGGTTGGACTACTAGGTTTTTCTAAATTTCAGCAAGATTTTCCTGATGTCCTTGGTTAATTGGAATAGTAGAAATGGGAAATTTCCAGTTTCAAGGCTTTACGTTTAAAGAAAGCTAAACTTTACTTGCTGCTCATTTGTTAAGCAAGATCAGTTTCAAGCCTGTATGCTTTTCAGGTCCATGAGATTTGTTATTCTTTTGGGTTATAATAAGAAGGGTTACCTGGCCTTATGGTAAGAGTTGCTAGTCACCAAAAGGTCATGGGTTCAAGCCATTGAAACAGTCTGTTAGTAGAAATGCAGGCAAGGCCAGGGTGCCCTTTTTGTTTTGGGTTATTATTAAAGACAATGAATTGATACTGGACAAAGGAACCGTTATTTGAACTGTGAAATTCTGGATGTTATTAAGGAAAAGAGAACAGTTATTTGCTCTGAAATTGGGTGGCAGACATGTTGATTCCGTGAACTAGTTTCTCTCACTAATTTTCTTTGTTGTTTTTTTGCACCCCTATAACAGGAGCATGGAGCTGAATTGCGGCATCTTAATGAGGAACCAGTTCAAACTGATTGCACAAAAGTAGTCTATCTAGTCCGAGCACAGCTTGACTTGATGAAGTTCATATGTTCACACATCCATAATGACATCTCTAAAGGGACTCAAAGGGAGTATTTTGTTTATTTTGTCCCACGTCGTGCAGTTGTATGTGAGAAGGTTAGCCTTTTATTATGAAAGATAAACTTCTTTAATGATCCAGTTTGCCTGTATTTCTCGTTCACAATTCTGTATGATCTTGGCAGATACTCGAGGAAGAAAAAGTTCACCACTTGTTGACTATAGGCGAGTATCCCCTGTATCTGATTCCACTGGATGAGGATGTATTATCCTTTGAACTTGATGTTGCTTACAGAGTATGTCTGGTCCTTACAATCTGATTCATAGAAAAGATATTGTACTTCTTTTAAAGATGGCGTATGTAATAATAGTTCCATTTATATGACAGGAATACTTAGTTGATGGGGACACTACCTCCCTGTGGCACATAGCAAAAGCTATCCATAAACTCGAGGTGCTTTTTACGTTTACCTGATAGAACTTACTACCACCAGAATAGGCAAAATATTTTCAGCATAAACATTTGCTAACAACTTTTTGTTTGTTGAGAAATGTAGTTTTCCTTTGGAGTGATTCCAAATGTGAGGGCCAAAGGGAAAGCATCAGTTCGTGTGGCTGACATATTAAATCGGATGCAATCGGAAGAACCTGTGAACACATCTGAGGTGACTCAAAATCTTGAATCCACTAGAGTAGTATCATACCTCAAAAATATTGGGCACCCTACGTTGTCACAGATGTCACTAAATTATACCAATTTGTTGTTTTGCTGCAGATGGGTGTGCCTGAAATAAATACTATCATCCTTTTGGACAGAGAGGTACCACGTCTTTTCTTTCTTCCACTCAGCCACCCCCTTCTCCTCTCTCATTATATTCATTTAATGCAGTTATAAAATAGTATTAGTGTATGACTGTTTAATTTCAGCAGTTATTTGGTAACGGGGAGACTTCTTTCCAGAATATTTTATTCATGCAAGTTATTGTATTTACTATTATGTTTTCAACAAATTGATTTTGCTGCTCCTTATAGAATATAAATACGAAGGCTTGAGTAAAAAGGATGGGCTTTTCGGAATGATATCATGTGCTAATGTAGTTGGTGTGCTCCAATGACAGAGTTCAAGATACTTTTTAAGAAAGAGTACCTTTTCCTGCACTGTTCTTTTTTGAACTCAATTTCTTTTGAAGACCAAAGATACTGGAAAGAAGAAGTTCATCGTATCATACTCTTTCGGCTTGCTTTAAAAGAAAATGCTCTTTTATTTGCCTTGTGGTGTGAATAGTTGAACAATCCTCAGGTCTAACTTTTCTATTTGATACGGTTTTACTCCTTTTTGTCTCTTTTCCTTACGCTCAGCTAATCTCTCTACTGCTATGGTTTAATTTATTTTTCTCCAACTGTCAAAGGTTGTGGAAATACTATGGTAACTCGGTTAGTGTCTTGTGTTGTGGAACAATATTTTATGGCCGTTATATCCATTCGTCACTATGGTTTTAAAACATTCCTGGTACTGTGCAGGTGGATATGATCACTCCAATGTGTTCACAGTTAACATATGAAGGGCTACTGGATGAGGTAATACTGATGTTCTTAGAATTGCTGTGGATCTCTATCTTTAGGATATTGTTTAGGCAGCAGTTCATGCTGTATAATGTGTATGCTGCTTATAGAGCAATAAATATATAAGTATAATGTGTATGCTGCTTATAGAGCAATAAATATATAAGTATAATGTGTATGCTGCTTATAGAGCAATAAACAGACTATATATGCTATGAAAATTTTAAAAGCTATCTCTAATAGGCTTCATGCAGTTTCTTGGTATAAATAATGGTGCGGTGGAGATAGATTCATCTATTATGGGTGTCCAGCAAGAAGGCAAGAAGATGAAGGTTCCCCTTAATTCAAGGTAAACTAGTTTCTTTGGTATTAGACTTCACTTATTACGAGAATGTTAATGCTTTTTCGCTTTAACTTTTTCATCCAAAGACAAGAAAAGAAAAAGTTGAAAAGAATGTTATGTTTTTAGGGGGATAATGCAATAATTTCATTGGTGTAAATTGGAGACCTCTGTATACTAACGATGTACTAGATTCAGAGAGCAATGTGATTTCTATTGATATGCGTCGTGTTTTTTTATGTGCGACATGCTAATGCCCTTGATTCTTATGCATATGTTATAAGGTGTTTCCTCGTATACATCTATGAAATTATTGCATTATACAGTGATGTGACCGCTGGGAATTATATATCTACAATCTCTTCTCTTTTAAAATGATAATCTTTTTTTTTTTTTTTTTTTTTTTAATTTTAACTTTCTCACCGTGCCATAGAGGCATTGGCGTTTTATTTCTCTGTTTTGAAATTTTAATTCATTGCCTTTGTAGCGACAAATTGTTCAAAGAGATACGGGATCAGAACTTTGAAGTTGTTGTCCAGGTTGATTTATTTGTCACCATTTTTTTTTTAACAGAGTCTAGGCAACGTCAGCATACCTATCAATATATCATGCCCTATCATAAGATTCAAGTTGTTCATCTTTTCTCCTCAGTCTTCGGTTTCTTTAATTTTCATTTGCAGTACGATTGCAGGTCCTACGTCAGAAAGCAACTTCCATGAAGCAAGATTACACAGAGATGCAGACCACGGTTAGGCGTAATGTTAGAAGTGCATGTCTTAGCTTTGCCTTTGTTACATGATATGACTTTTATGTTACATTGTTTATTTTGTGTAGACCCAGACAGTCTCTGAATTGAAGGATTTTGTCAAAAAGCTTAACTCGTTGCCGGAAATGACTGTAAGAGTTAATTTCTACTGTTTTTGATTCTAGAACAGTTGTGTTGAAGTTACAATGTTATAATACTCTTGGCTTTCTGTTCCAGAGACACATAAATATTGGTCAGCATTTATGTACCTTTACATCCAAACCTTCATTCCTTGCTCGACTTGATATGGAACAAACTCTTGTTGAGGCTGAAAGCTATGACATGTGAGTAAAGTTGTTCTTTTCATTCTACTATTTGTAATTACTTTGGTAGTTCTATACCAAGTTCTATCTTAATTCAATGGGTACTCAAAGGCTATGTTACATGGAGTGCTTGTCCTCAAATATTTGACAATTGCAAATTAAAGTCCAGTTTTTGTTACCAAGAGGCAAGCAACAAATTCTTTGCATGCATGATATGAGGCTATGTATTCGTTTATTGTGTGTTTGTGAGCAAGGGTGTGTGTCATTACTCACTCTTCTTCCTTTTTTTCTTCTTGTTGCATGGTACTGAAACATGCTTATTACTCAATCGGAAGAGCAGACATGCATATATAGCTGCAGAGCACCACGTTAAACCAATCTAAAGAAAAATGAAGATATCATTCTCAACAAATTCTAGCCTCCATGCAAAATAATAACTACTTAGAGCAAAATGCCTGCAATACCATCATCTCATGTCTTGCATTTAATTCAACTGTTTTCTCACCATTTTACTGAAGTCATCTCTAATAACAAGTATTGTTACTATTAAATTCTTTGAAACATTGATTTTATCGTCTGGTTGCTTTTTAAGAAATGGTAGTCCATTGGAGGAAAGATGATCATAAAGAGGTTAAGTATGAGCTGGAAGTGCAAGAGAGGGGGGTCTAAGGGGTGGGAAGGGATCTCTGTAGTGTAATACCATTCCTTTTCTCTGAGGTGATTGCTTTCATGTTCTGTTTGTTCACTTTTTCCTCACTGGGTAAATGCAGATGCTTTGAGTACATTGAGGAGATGATCCATAAGCAGGAGCCCCTTATCAATGTTCTACGTCTTCTTGTCTTATTCTCAATAACAAATTCAGGGTTGCCCAAGAAGAATTTTGATTATTTGAGGCAAGTTAACTCCAAGAATAGCTGTTTCATTTATGCTTGACATGGCTTCAATGCTTTAGGTATCACCATGTGAACCTCTTACTAATATTCTGAACTTCCTGCTCTTTTGGTTAGGCGAGAATTGCTTCACAGCTATGGTTTTGAGCATATAGCAACTTTGAATAATTTGGAAAAGTCTGGATTGCTTAAGAAACAGGTCCATTCATGGGTTTTCTTCAACTATTTTGCTTCTTGTGGTCAGTGAAATTTGTCAGCATTGTTCTCTCAATTAACTTACCTCATCACAGCAGGAGACTAAAAGCAATTGGATAACAATTAAACGTGCTCTGCAGCTTGTCGTGGAGGATACTGATACTGCTAAGTATGATATTATTTTGATCTTGATAAAAAATGCTTTCCCCTTCCCCTCTTGAAACTTGAAGACAATATGGCCATGGATTTAAATTGGGTTCCTGCGCAGCTGTCATTATCATCACTGCCTTACCACTGCGATCATTTTTAACATTTAATTTGATTTTTGACAAATACAGTCCCAATGATATCTCCTATGTCTTCTCTGGCTATGCACCTCTCAGCATTCGCCTGGTTCAACATGCAATTCGATCTGGGTGGTGAGTTTTGTCCTTAAGCAATCTACTGTCTTATCTTTCCCATCCTGACATTCATAATTCAAGTGAACTGTTTTGAATGATTTTGACTTGATCTTCTTGTTATTCACTAGAAAAAGATATCTCTATTCTATATAATCTAGACTTTGCCTTGAATACATAGACAACTAGTCATGGAATTAAGTCTTTTGCAAGAAAAGTTCAGTAATTCCTCTTTTTTCTGTTAGAAATCTTGCCTTATTGTTTCTGTAATTGATTTCCTTGCTGAGCATACCACTGTCCCCCTGTGGGTGGCTAATTCCCCACTCACAGCAAATTTGGTTTGGAGCAGAGCAGAAATTTGTTAATCTCAGTCCATTATTTATGACATCTGGAAAACTTTATATTCAGGCGCCCTATTGAAGAAATTTTGAAGTTGCTGCCCGGTCCACACTCAGATATTAAGAGGGTAAACTTTAAGCTTTCTGCTTTTGTTTTGTTCTTCACATGGATTTTCCATTTTTTCTGATCATATTATTCTGGTCTAAGTCTTAATCAGTTTTTTTATTTTTTTATTTTTATAAGGTAATAAGTTTTATTGCTGAAAGGGCAAGGTTTAATCTATTGTTTTTGCTTGTTTCTCTACAGGGTGGATTTTCCAGTAGTCCATCATTCGACACATTAAATGGGTCTTTGCATAGCTCGGACAAGTATGTATAAGAGCATCTACTTACTGACTCTGTAGCATTCCTGGCCTATTTAACACTGAAAAAAGAAAGTAAATGAAGTTTGTAGATGCATGCTTACCATCACTAGTTAGATCAGAAAAGCCAATAAGTGGAGAAAATTATGTTTGGTTGTGAACACTTGAGGTAATATTGATAAGAGATAGCATGAATTATGTTTTCAAATTGGATGAGATTGAAGCGGGGTGAATGAAGGTGCGGCCTGGGTAGTGTGATCAGATGCAAATGCAAAATAAGTGGAGAGAAATATGTTTGATTGTGAACTTTAGGGGTGACGTTGACGAGAGGATAAGTATGAATCATGTTGGAAATTAAGATGAGAAAGAAATAAGGAGAATGAAAAAGGGACCTGGCTGGTGTAATTAACTCAACGTGACAATTTTATAGTTGTATTGCGAATGGGGTGATAAAAGCAGAGATGGATACCCTAGCGATGACCGCTCTGTCACTATGCTGTAGAAACTACTAGTTCTCTCCTGGTCTTTGATCCCTTGAGCAGTTTTGGTTTATTATAATTGCTTCACCTTATTCTATTCTGTATTTGCTCTTATCTTTATTTGATCGAGGAAGCATTTGAAAAGTTGCTGGACCTTATATTTCATGATGTTAAGACCTATTTTTTTTCTTGGTAAAACTGGAAATTGTATATTACTACTAGAAAAAAGTTAATACATCACATAGTTCTGTGTCACTTAGGACACTTTGATCACCAAGTCTGGCCAAATTATTACAAGTGCTATTCACAGTCTAACAAAAATCTGTTTCTTTTTTATCCGCTAACACTTCTCCACAAATAGGGTGGAACTGCGAGGTTAACTTTTCATGATGCTAATTCTTGCAAGCGTAAAGCTGAAAATTTCTTTTATCATCTCTGACCAGTATTAAACCTTCTAATATCATTGATGCTATTCCAGAGTTGCTGATGGAAGGCGGTCTTTGGTTCTTGTTGTTTTCATTGGTGGAGTGACATTTGCAGAGATCTCTGCTCTTCGTTTCCTCAGCAGCCAGGTCAGTGTATTAAGACTTATGTCTTAATTATGTAAATTGATTATCAGAGTCAAAACTTCTTAGATGTTATCAGAGATTGCTCACTTTGAAAACATCCTATGAAAAAGGAACCGTGATAAAAAGGAATTCTAAATGCTGTATTGACTGTTTTTGTTTCAATCAGTCGCTCTTATTGCTGACTCGATGCTGCTGCTTTGTTAGTTATCATTTGAAACATCTCCAATGAATCCACCATGTGCTAATGCTAGTTATACTGTTACAGGAAGGGATGGCATATGATGTTATTGTAGCAACTACAAATGTTATCAATGGAAGTACATTAGCAGAAACATTTGTAGAGAAATTGGGATGACTTGCTAAGATTTATATGGCTGATTTAACTATAGGAAATTTCTGCTGCTTGCATGACATGAGAAGATCGTGTGACTTGCTGCCGTTCATAAGATTTTTCTTTCGTGGCCATTTATCAATATTGTTTCTGCACGGGTTTGTAGGAACTCAATTGTGTTATTTTGAGGCGCAGAATGCCCTCTGTGTGCTTAGAGTGAAAATTGGAGTGTTCGGTCTAAGGATATGTTTGGTTCTTTTGAGCAGTGTATGGGAACTAAAGGTGCGGTTTAATTGGTTTTTGTACCTATATTTTGGTAAAAATTTCGCCCAGCAGCCACTTTTAACACTGGTATTTGGTTTGAGGCCACTATTTTCTTTGGTCTTACACTAGAGGTCACTTTTGGACCTTTACTAAATAAATATTGACTTAAGTTCTGATAATTGACTGAAGTTCAGTCCATACATACGGCCCCTGGACTGAAGTTCCATCTTTAAGGACTGAATTTCAGTCCTTATGGCCATGGACTGAACTTCAGTCCATGGTATGGCGATGGACTGAAGTTCAATACTTAAAGATGGAACTTCAGTCCATGACCATACATACCATGGACTGAAGTTCAGTCCATGGCCATATGGACTGAACTTCAGTCCACTGGACTGAACTTCAGTCCATATGGCCCTGGATTGAAGTTCAATTTTTAAGGACTGAACTTCAATCCGGCCTCTGGACTGAAGTTCTATCTCTTTAAGCAAAAGTGGCCACAAACTAAATGTTTTGGTATTAGTGGCCTGTGCCCAAAGACCAGTGGCAAAAGTGGCCTTTCGTGCACTTTCCCCTTTCTGTTATGTTGCCCATACTAGCTGATCCAAAGGATTTTTAGATAATATGTTCATATGAAGTCATAATAGCTGTGTGTACTGCAGTTGAAAATTGCCCATGTCTTTTGAAGCAATAATCGTTAAAAAAGATTAAAACAGGTTCAGAATCCAGAAAGTTTATCAGAATTTGAATGACTGAACTTGGAAAGTTTTGGCATTAGCAAGAGCTGCTTCGTATATTATCCCTTGCAAATGCGAAAACAAGGGCATACGTATTTTATTTGTATCATCCGAAGCAAAATTCCCCTAGTTGATGCAAGAAATCAACATTGCACCATGATTATTTGAGAGGTTAACTAATATACACTGATAGTGTAAACTATTTTTTTACAATGTTGGCTAATCTTAAGTCAATTACAACTAAATTTTCAACTATTCTTACTTTTTTATTATTCTCAAGCCTAATACACCTATTAATTAGTTAATCTAGCTTAGAATTGATCAATGGTTGAGTCATGATTAAAAAATCGACCTTCAAGATTACAATGACAAAAATTAGCATATAATTTATATCTTGGGCAATGAAGGAAAGACACTCACTTGGCCAAATCATTGGCATAACTAAAGTTAAGTAATAGCAAAAGAAGTAAGAATAGTTGAAAATTTAGTTGTAATAGGTTTTAAATTAGTCGATGGTGTAAAAAAAAAATAGTTTACACTGTTGGTGTATATAACTTGTTTTAATATTCTCAAGCCTAATACACTTTTAATTAACTAATCTAGCTTAAAAAATTGACCAATGGATGAATACACTCAACTCAACATTATTCGGATGATGTGCATGAAGTGATGAATAACATGATAGAGAGGACTCTTCTCTTTTAACATCTGAAATGCAAATAAGTAGGGCTGACTCAACAAGATTGGGCCCTACAGCTAAACTTAAAAGAGAGGCATATTATATATATATATATATATATGATTTTTTTTTTTGTATTTAAAGTCTACTATTCCAGCTTAAAAAAATGCGAAGTCATTAATTATTGTTTTCTAATCGATTTGTGCACTTAAAGAATATCCTCCCATATTTGTTGATTCAAAATTTTTGTGTTTGTTAAGAATTTATCAAGGGGTCCTTTTTCTAGTTGACATGTTTAAATTGAATAAATTCTAATAATAACTAAAACAATAATCTATACTTTTAAAATAAGAATATCAACAATGTCAAATTTTAAATGAAGAAATATAATATAAAGTTAGAATAATAAAACCTGACTCAAGAATTTGATAAGATGATATGAAGATCAAGATATTGAAATAGTTTTGTCTTTCAATATGATGATTGCTTGTTGTAATGCTCGAAATCTCGAAGAAAATACGAAAAAAGAAAGAAGCAATTTTTGATCTTGCAAGTAGTATTTTTGTACGAGGTTTTGCAGTTTAGAGTTTAGAGACTTTAGTGCTAGTAAGAAAATAAGAATGGTAAAAAAGATAAAATATACCCACATAAGGAATGCCAATTCATCCCAAATTAGTGCAAAGGGTCCCGCTTTGAAAGGTGAAAAGCTATACCTTCTCCACAAAAATTCTATTACATCCATTTTTTTTAAATAATATATATATATATATATATATATATATATATTTAATAATATATAAAAGTATATAAAAAAGTGGGGCTCCCAAAAAGTGGGGGCCTGAACCAGTTGCCAGGCTTTATGGTAGAGACGACACTGCAATAAGGCTAACAAAAAAAACATCTTTGTTGATACATACGCCGCGTCATATATAGGTAGTAAGTTCTTTTGTTCATTCCGAGCATGAGATTTATTATTATTATTTTTTAAATTAAATATTAGACCAAGTAAGATATGCTTTACAAGACACCCTTACCGGTTCTAGTGTGGGGTTAGACATAGAGCCCAACCTGTATATAACATCACATAAATACAAATATAATGGAGGGAGACATGTACCTTACCTTCAAAATTATGATGATAACCTAGAAGGAGACAAATATAGCATGAGGAATATCTCACTAGCCTAGGATAGGTTGTAACACCTATATACAAAAGAATCTAGGATGGATAGTGAGGGAGACTCTCCCATGGTTAGGTTATGTGTTAGAACTAATCTAGGACTAATCTAGAAAGCTAAAAAATGGAGGTATGCAAGTCTTCATTTCGGCTATCACTTCGAAGTAGTGATAGCCAAATTGAAGAGAGTACCTTGTCCATTTTAATGTGTTGAGCATCTGGGCAGAATTGATGCTCCATCCAGAGATCGAGTAACTTGAGCAGAAGACAGTAGCAGCAGCCATCAAGGCAAGAGCAACATCAGTAGTAGCATAATCAGCATCAACAGCAAGCATTACCGTAGTAATGAAAAGCAGCTCAGCCTGAGTGAGATTTGGAACCTGAAGAAAATGAGTTTTTGTATTGTCACTAGATATTCGTGGAAAAGCATTTTAGGAAAATGACAAGTAGATATAAATATGCTACTAAAATCAAATCTTGAAAGCCTCTAATCGAATTGAATGATATTTCATCAAAGCTTCACTCAATTTTCCAAAAGGAAACTATAGAACTCATAATGGGTCCAAAAAAAATGGGTGAAAATTATTTACACCCCCAATTTTGAGTTAAAAATCAAACTCCCCCCTCAACTATGAACAATGATCAAATTCCCCCCTTTTTTCAATAAACTTTTAAAAATTCCTACTTTACCCTTAAGATTATCAAACCTCTTAATTTTTTTCTTTTTCATTAATATCATAATATATTTTATTCTATTCTAAACTTATATAACAAAAAAATATTATAATTAAAATAAAAAAGAGTGAATAATAATTGAAGCATAAAATTTAATGATTTCATCAGTAAAATATATGAGGAGAATAAATTAATAGAAATTTTTTTAATTCTATTAATATTACGAATAAAAAAATAAAACTCAAAGTTAATCTATTGCACAATAGAAAATAAAATTTTAATGCATGAAGTATTAGAGGAAATTATTGAAGATCGAAGTATATTTTATATAAAATAAATTTATTTATTTATATGAAACGAATTTTAAATAATAATGTAGATTATATTTCATCACAGAGGCAGACCCCACATGGTGAGTTAGGTGCACTGGTACTTGCCAGCTTGGCCAAACTTTCTGTATTTATGTGTTAATTTCCTTGAAAGAAGACATATGTATTAAGGTGGCAACCATAAAACATAATTATTTTGCGTGCATTGGTCAAGTATGCCTGCAATACTTTCATCTTTTTTTAGTGTACTCGCCATATTTTGAATTCCTCAGCTCTCTTCTTTGTTTTATTTTTATTCATACATTATAAATAGTGGAACCCATAACTTCCAATTCTTGAATCTGCATCTATTTCATCAATGATAACTAAAACTCAAAAATCTATTTACACGATAGAGAATGAGAGAATGTACTTTATGGCAAATTCATATTTAAACATATTGATAATATTGATGAACTTAAATTATTATCACAAGCTATAAATTATAGGTAAAATATTTTGATTAAAAAATTATATATAAAAATATATCACATAGATGGGGTTTGAAAAATTGGAAGGACAAAATGAACATTGTATAGGATAAAGAGGGGAGTTTGATCATTGTTCATAGTTGAGGGGGGAGTTTGATTTTTAAACCAAAGTTGAGGGGTCAAAATGATTTTCACCCAAAAAAAAACTCTCTCCGACAAAGGGTGTTAGGACCATCTTTTCCTTTTATTTTCGTTATAATTAATTGGAAACCCTTTCTAGCTAGGATATTGACAATAAATAAAAAAGATATGGAACCCTATTATTCACGCATTTGCAATCATAAATGACGGTGACAACATTTCGTTCCCCTTCAAATAAACAGATGGAGTATCAAAAGGATTCGATTTAGTAGTATGTGCAGTTTCAAGAAGTTTTTTAAGTTTTTGTGACACCAGCTTTCATACCATATGTTTGGTTTAATTTTTTCTCAGTGCAATTTAAACCTTTATCAAAGACCAATAAGATTTACATTTGGAACAATCTCATTATTTACTAATCTTTGTACCCTTTATATCTTTACATATATAACCAAAAAACGTCCTGCCACAAGTAAGCAGAACTTTCATCAAGTGAACTATATTAATTCCAACATTATAAAGTAGTAAGAAGGGCTTACGAAGATACACAATCGAGTTTCATTTTATATATAAAAAGATACTGACTTACAATATTTAGTTCAACAAATTAATTACTTGATGCATGCCGATTTATATGCGCAGATATTTTTGGGGATTTACAAAAATGCCCATCAAACCCTACTTATTTACATCTTCATATCCATTACATTTTTACCCACAAACTTATTTACACTGTATACCCATCCTTTTTTTTTTTTTTTTTTTTGCTAAGGAGAGCACGCAATATATTACTAAATTATAGGTTCATAATACAAAAGTCCCCTTTCGCTCCCTGAGGCGAGAGGAGGAGTCATAATCCAATTCAGCCATAACAAAGGCAGGTACATAGTCAAAGTAAATTAAAGAGTTTTGAGAAGCATTACAACCATATTTGGATAGTAAATCAGCCACAAAATTAGCTTCTCTATATATATGCTTGACTTCAGTGCAGCCCAAATCAGATAGTAAGGACCTGCAATCAAATACAATATTAGCAAAAGGTTCACTTGTGCCGCTTATCATGAGTGGAAGTATGCTTGAATCTACTTCAACTTTTAGTGGCGTTAGATTGTAAGACTTTGCCATAAGTAGGCCCTGATAGAGAGCACTTATTTCTGCGTGGACTACTGAAGATTGAGGGAGTCGCTTTGAGAACCCTATCATCCAAGAACCTCTATGATCTCGAATTACTCCTCCTATACCTCCTACTCCGTTTGTGTTGGTGAAGGCCCCATCTGTGTTTAATTTAAAGAACCCTTCATCTGGCGGATGCCACTTTATATATATAATATTAGGTTGACGCAATTCCATAGCTGAATAGTGCAGGTGGTGGTACTCAGCTGCTTGTGAATAAATTAACTTCAGGTTCACCAAAAGAGAGCTGTCTTCAAAAATATTTTTGTTTCTGTTTTTCCAAATATTCCATAGAGCAAATGGAATATAAGTTTCAAAAGGAATACCTTTGAAGGTCAGTGTGGTTCCTTTTTTTGAACAAAGATCATGGACCCATTGAAATAAGTCCTGAGTGGGCGATAGCTTTAAAGTGTCCCAGATGCATCTTCCTGCTGAAGGGCATTCAATAAAGATATGGTAGGTAGATTCAACTACAGATGGGCAGTGTTTGCATAGAGCGCTTGGGACAATGTTTCTATTATAGAGCTTTTGGGCTGTTGGGAGTTTGTCGTGACTCAAGGACCAAAGAAAAAATTTTATTTTATTCGGGATGTTTAATTTCCAAATCCAGGCAGTTGGGTTCTTGGTTGACGAGGCCCAGGTAGAGGAGTCCTTGGTAACAAATAGTGGGTATGCCGACTTGGTAGTAAAAAAGCCATTATGAGATAGGTTCCAAAAAAAAAGTATCCTCCTAATTCCTTGATTGCCCCTGGTGTGTGTTTTGGATTCGATTAATGATATCTGATGGGAATTCAAAGGAAAGATTGGATAAGTTCCAGGACGCAGGAGTAAGGATTGACTGGACTGTTGAAGTGAACATAGGAGCTGCAAGAGGACCCTGGATTAGAGATCGGAGGGAAGTATTAGGGTAGATCCACTTATCGTTCCACAAATTAATGCCATCTCCTTTTCCCACTGTCCAGGATGTAGCAACATTGACTACATGATGAACTTTTGCAATGCTTTTCCAAATGAAAGAGTCAGAAGACTTTGACACTATACGCTTGACGAGGTTACACTTCCTACCATACTTAGATGTAAGAACATTTGCCCATGGCTTGTCTTGATGTTTAATAAGCCTCCAAGCCAGACCTGTCACTAACGCTCCATTCTTAGCACTAGCTTTGTGGAGACCCAAGCCACATTTTCCTTTTGCAGTGGTAACCATATTCTAATTAGCATGGTGAATCCTTTTTTTATCTGGAGTAGAGCCCCAAAGGAAATTTCTTTGGATTTGGTCAATGAGATTTAATGTCTTAGCTGGTATAAGATTAACCTGCATAGAATAAGTTGGAATAGCAGCTAACACAGAATTAATAAGAGTAGCTCTACCTGCAATGCTGAGACAATTAATCTGCCAACCCTGGAGTTTAGAGTTCATTTTATCAAGGATATTCTGATAGTCTGAACTCCTGGGATGGTTATTAGTGATAGAGAAACCTAAGTATTTGCCAATTTGAGTAGCAACACCGATATTAAGAATAATAGAAATTTCATTACATAGACTGGAATCAACATTCTTAGAGAAAATCATTTTGGATTTTGTAAAATTAATCTTTTGGCCAGAGAGCCTGCTAAATTTTGCGAGGACTCCATTGATAGTGGAAGCATTTTCCCTGGTAGCTGAACCAAACAGGATGAGATCATCTGCAAAAAGAAGGTGTGATAGCTTAGGGCCAGCTCTAGAGAGCTTAATAGGTTTCCAATTGGAGTTATCGACAGCCTTGTTAATATCACGACAGAGGACTTCCATACATATTATAAAGATATAAGGAGATAAAGGATCTCCTTGTCTAATACATCTCGAGGGAAGAAAGTATTGAGAAGGTCTTCCATTGATAAGGACAGAGATGGAAGAGGTAGAGATACATTCCATTATAAGATTTATAATATTAGCAGGGAAGTTAAAATAGTGGAGACTATATTTAATGAAGGACTATTCAAGCCGATCAAAAGCCTTCTCAAGATCAATCTTAATCATCATATTACCTGTCTTACCGCATGTTCGCTTAAAAGAGTGAACTGCTTCTTGGACTATGATAGCATTGTCTGAGGCTCTTCTACCAGGAAGGAAGCTAGACTGGTACGGACCAATAATATTATCCAAGTGAGGACGAATTCTATTAACAAGAATTTTAGTAATAGTTTTATAAATTGTATTGCAAAGACTAATGGGTCGATAATGATTTACCGTTTCAGGAAATTGGACTTTGGGGATAAGGATGATGTGAGATTTGTTGAAGCTTGGGTCTAGCTTACCTGAGGAAAAAGCTTGGAGGCAGACATGATTAATAGCATCCCTAGTGTCCAGATGGAATTTTTGGAAGAAGGCAGGATGAAGTCCATCCGAACCAGGAGCTTTGAGGGGCTTAAATGATGTCATAGCCTTTCTTATTTCGGTTAAATCAAGAGGGCAACCAATTTGGAGAGAAGATTGGTGATCAAGATAGTTCATAAGGGCAACTTCAGAAGTTTGGTGGGAAATCAGCAGATCAGTTTTATAAATATTCTTAAAATGGTTAAGGATCATGCTATGAATATCTGTCGAATTGAAAAACCAATTTCCTGTTAAATCAGCCAGGGCTACAATTCTATTTCTTCTACGTCTTTTGACAGTAGAGGTATGGAAAAATCTCGTATTGGCGTCGCCATCATCAATCCATTGGATACGAGATTTTAATTTTCAGAAGTCTTCTTCATTCTTTAAAATAGAATTATAATTCTTTAAAATAGAATTATACCCATCCTTCTGTATACCTATCTAGTATACAGTATACTCCCCATGGTATACTTGTTACACTATACTCTCAAATCCTTCTGTATACCTATCTAGTATACAGTATACTCCCATGGTATACTTGTTACACTATACTCTCAAATCCATAAAGAAGTATACTTAATTTGGTATACTAAAAGGTATACAATATAATGCAAATGTATACAGTTAAAATTGGGCGGGTGGGCACATAGTGTAAATAAAACAGGCCAGATGGGCATTTTTGTAAATAAAATGAGGTGCATGGGTATTCCATGTAAACTAATTTTTTTTGGGCACAAACACGTAAATAATTTATTTTCGTGGGCATAGAGTGTAAATTCCCCGATATTTTTAGGAAGAAACTTATACCAAAGGGATTTCCTTGAATTATCATATTTTATTATAAAAGTAGGAATACCCCCAAGTAAAAAGTGAACAACCATTATGCCCTTTAATCAAACATTATTCCAAGAATGTCTTTGTACGAAAAAGGAAATTCACATTTTTAAATATAAAACAATAAGTCTAATTTATTAGAAATTAGAAATACTATATTAGAAATGCGTTGTTTATATCCTTCACGTCTAATCCAATTGTTGATTTCTCAATTGTAAGATGTGCATTAAATGATCTAGTAAAGATGGATTTAATAAAATAAGCTGATTTGGAGAGTCTCTTCCACTTCCTTACACTAATCTCTAGGTAAGTTGATCTTCTTTATAATCGGGTGCTACTTTAATTTGTGAATTGATAATTCATGATCCATTAGTTAGCTATTGTAGAGATTAATGTCTTCTCATTAAATTTTATACATGTGTTATCAATTATGAAATAGCTTATACAATTCCTATATATTTAATCTGCCAATTCTCAATTGCTTTTTTAACTGACCTTCCAAATTTCTCAGAGAATACAAACAATTTTATCTTATTCTTAAAAAAGCTAAATAGACATAGCATATCAAGAGACTGCGCTCAAATACCTTAAAGAATATTTATCTAAGAGAGACCATTAACACTAAACATATATATATATATATATTTAGGCTAGATCAAACTGTAAGTGATGCAATATGTCATGATTACAGAATGAAAAGTTCCTCTATTACTATGTGGTTATCAGTGAAAAAAGAAGGTTTAAAGATTTATGGCTTAAGGTCTGTTATAAGGTTTTTTGTTCCTACATCATTTGCTAGCCGTGTGTGTTCGTAAGACTGAAATTTGTCATGTTGAGTATACTTCAAAAGAGTGAAAGCCAAAAGAATACTTCATGAATTAGTTACTGGTATTTTTTATAATGTTTTATGTTTTCTTTTTTATACTTGGTCATTTGAAAATTTAATGGTTAGCTTTTTTATGACTAATGTTTTCTAACTTTTCATGCATGCATTTTCATTTAAGAGCTAGCCTTTTCTATTTCTATATCTTTAATATTCTTAACCTTGTTTTCTAAGCTTGACCTATTAAAATTCTAAACACTGCAACATAGTAAGACTTTTTAATGTTTATGAACCAGGTCCCAAAAAGCATTGGGATACCGTATAAATAGGGTTGAATAAAGATTCACAGGCACACAAATATCTACATGATTTTCCAGCAAGAATATGTAATTGGATACAACGGGTACGTACAAAAGTAGTCATTTCATACTCTTTTTTCTATAATGCCAGTTAGTACCTTTAATAGTGATGTGTAGATTGATGATATCTCAAGTTTATTAGATCCTTTAAGAAATATTTTATGCTTACATAGGCAGACTCATAATTAGTATGGGATATAACATTTTTCAAGACTAGTATCCTTCAGGGGTCGTTCGGTTACTGGGTTAATAAGTTAATACCCGTGCAAAACTCTGCGTTAATTTAGCGCAGCGTTCGGTTGGTTTTCTGAGAAATTTTAATACCTGCATAAATTAACACAACGTTTGGTTACGTTTTTGTATATTCCGCATTATTAATACCTGCATTATTAATGCGGGAATCTATGTATTACTTTATGCGGGGTAGAAGATGGTATTAATAATGTGGGTATTAATAATGCAGGTATTAAAATTTAAAATGACAAAAATAACCTCATTATGAGAATATATTTTAAAATTTTATTTAAGGAGTAAATAAATATTTTAAATAATAATATTGTAATATATCAGTGATTCAAAAAATAATCCCTATGTTATAATATATGTATAGCTAATACCCACATTACTAAACCCCGCGCTAACTAATACCCGCATTATTAATACCCACATTATTAATACATACATTATTAATACCCACATTACTAATACCCACATTACTAATTAATACCCGCGTAAACAACACGAGTAACCGAACGACCCCTCAGTGTATGATCTGGCTAAGAAAATATCTTGTAACATCAATTTAAGTAATTATCACTTGGCTAGTTATTTATGACAAAAGCTTTTGTGACTTTTACATAACTATTGTGTAAATCCTCATAGATATTTAGTAAAGATGTTTCTAGAAAGAAAATTATGCCAGAGAGAATTCCTTCTATACTATCTAAGTTTGACCAGATTTGGAAAATCGCTTCTAACATTATTTATACATCATTGTGCTGGCAATTGTTTCACACAACAAGGAAAAAAAAAAAGAGGTTAAGAAGTTCTTATCATGGCATCAACATCATCAACTCCAAATGAGAAGAAGATGTTGACATTGAAGAGCAGTGATAATGAGGAATTTTATATTGAAGAATCAATTGCCTTTCAGTCTGAGCTGATCGAGGTCATAGTGAAAGAAAAAAATGTTTCAGTCATCTCATTACCTAGCGTCAAAAGCAAGACACTAGTAAAAATAATTGAGTACCTTAAAAAGCATGCTGAAATCTCGACAATCAAAGCAGATGTCAAGCATCTCAACTTAGACTTCATGTCTCGTTTTAGTGACTTTAATGATTTCAAGGCCTTTTATTTGGCTGCAGATTATATGAAAATTAAGAGTTTTGTCGATATGATTCGATGAAATAAAAACCACAAAGTCTCTTCTTCGAAAGAGATGTTTGGAGTTGTTAAAACATTATTCTGATAATAAATATAGTACAATAAATGTTATCTGAAATAATGATATATGGTATCACATTCCTTTAAAGATTTTGATTGGAGTATGTAGTATATGCTATTGCTATGTTTCTCTTCCTGTTGGTTACATTAGTATTACTTCGACTATGTTCTTGTTTCATTAAATTTACTTTTCTATTCTGAAAGTTCCCATATGAGGAAGGCAGAGGGGAGGCCGAGTAAAGATAATGTAATCTTCCACTATTATGGAAAGTGATGACAAAGATCATTATAAAACTAATCGTGATATGAAATATATAACATACATATTATATTCCGGAGAATTTAGAGGTCTTAAGAAAATACGCTTAAAAAACCTGAGTAGTAAAATACTTTTTTTTTTTTTTTTAAAAATGAACCAGGATTCAGGAAGATCCTGGAGTGTTGCATTCATAAAGATCATATAAACAGAGGGGGTACTTGGCCTAACCTCTTCTTACAACACCGATTCACAAAAAAGGAAGCAACTATACATTATCTAGCTTCCTCAAAAGAAAACTATAAATATTGGCAACTAACAAAAAAGTTAGATTTCTCATATCTAATCCTTAAGCTTGGAAGCTGGAACTTGTCCATCTGAAATGAGCCTTTGGCTCTTGCTGGTAGCTATAGGCTAGAGTGGGTTGATCCTTTGTGGTAGCAGATTTTGCTAAGGAGTCGGCTACATGGTTTGCTTCCTTGTAGCAGTGGTTGCAGCTTGGCTCAATGTCTGTGAAGTGTTTTCAATAATCTTCCTATGTTCTGAGTTGTTGGAGGTCGTGTTTGTTAACATGTTGACTACCAGGAGAGAGTCCATTTCCATAATGATTTCAGAGTAACCATTTTGATTTCTATGAGTCCATTGTATTTGCAATACAGAAAAAGAGAATAGGGAAGTCAAGAACTACTAGTAGTAGATATGATGTTTTTTCTTCTCTATTTCAGTTATATAATGGTTTTTCCTTTCCTAACTTCTATGGGGAAGATAAACCCTTTTCACTAATGTATGATGTTTTCTGTTTCGTGATTGGATTTAACTTATACTATATTAGGTAAAATTATTTGGAGTTAAACTCATCTTTCATACGTCAACTTAATGTCGGAAACCAATATTCTATTTCTGCTGATTTCAACAAGAATCAGTTTCCTTTTCCTTTTAATTATGTATCGTGTTCGGTCCCAGTTTCTTTCGTTTGTATCTTTCCATAAACAGTTCTGGATTTAAGAATAATCGACATGTTATGAATACTAACTCAAATCAAATCCTGATTGTAGGTAGCGCTGAATGGTTAAGTCAAATTTTGACGTAAATTTTATTTACATTATATGATAATATATTTGTAACGTAAAGTACTCAGATCACACGAATAAACAAGAACAACCGATAGTATTCATGAACTGATAGCGGAGAATTACAGAGCTTCTAGACAAGTAAGAAGGGGAAATAGACAGAAAAGGGGACGAGGGATAGACTGATACAGAAGTGGATGAGAACAGAAATACAGAGTAAGGAAGGAAGAGCCTGAAGAAGGGGAGATAGGAGGGATAGGGTTCACAACATCATAGCTAGTTTTCCTTCTACTATTGTATTACTATTTAACTATTTGTCTAACCTGGGTCCTAAATATAGTTTGCTAAAGTTCTAAATATGCCCTCCAATAAGCTATTTCTGTTCATCACAATATTACTCCTTAATTTTCATGGTGATTAAAAAAATAGTGCTGTTCACTAGAATATAGGGAAATAAACAGAGTTTTTGGGTCCGAATTTGCTCCATTGATATTTGCTCCATTGAATATCAATTCAGTCTTGGTTCATCGCCATGTGGATTAATGTATTTGGAAGGCTGAAATTCATTCTCTATTACATGAAAAGTTGATAACATTGCAAAATAAAAATAAAATTAATGAGATCAAACTAAACTGCATTTATCTTTTGTGAATTCAATAATTTCAATTAGAAAACAACGAAAGAGATAAATTATCATTGTTATATCTATATTGCTATATTTTTAAAAATAAGGAAAATATATGGGAATAAACATTTAGCACCCTTATAAACTATAAATAAATACTACTACGATTTAATTTGTTAGTAAATCATGTCGCTTTGTTAGTAAATCATGTCACTTTTATTTATATTTCTATATTTTTAAAAATAAGGAAAATATATGGGAATAAACATTTAGCACCCTTATCAACTATAAATAAATACAATTTAATTTAACTTAATTTAACCACTGCACCTAAAATTTTCCTCCTTGGATTCTTCTCGAATATTTTCCTCCGTTGAATCTTCTCCGAAACTATATTCACTTATTTGAAATTTTTACCATATATTTAAAGCTCAACTCCATAGCTTTGAAGGCAGAATAGTTTTCTTCTTAAGTTTTTTGCTATAGTGTTGATGTATCCGCTAAATTTTGTACTCCTATAAATAACTAGAGTATACGTTGCTGGTGGAATTGGTTGGCAAGGTTGAACGTGGGTGTAGCAACTATTTAGTTAAGGAGTGGTGCGCTAATCCTACTGATTTCCTTCTTCATTGAGTATACACTAAGTATTTCTTCAGTGTATATCATTTGTACAGACAGAGTATATCTTGAGTATACTGTAAGTATACACGCTAAGAGGTTGGTGTTTTCTTGTCGCAAACTACAATATTTAGCGAGTATATACACTGTATAGGTTTGTGTTCTAGTGCAGTATACCACGACTTAGCATAGTATACAGTGAGTTCTATAGCAGGTTTGTATTCTAAAATTTTTTATGCGCATTCAGGAAAAGATTTGTGAAAAGAAATCTTTGTATTGGTGTTCTAAAATTTTCATCAAATTCTTTCATGAAATTTTTGTTATGTATTTGTACTGCTACAGTTTGATTTTTAGGGTGTGTGGTGGTTAAGGGCAGGGCTGTTTCGATGGAAGAGGAAAGAAGAAGATTGAGAGAGGAGAAGTAGCGGGTCAACTGTGAATGGGAAAGAGACGGAAGGCCTGAGGGCTGATCAGGAAAAGAAAGGTCTTGAAACATGAAGTAGCAGTAGTTACCGGCTATTTTTTTAGTGTGTTTTCAAAAATATTAAATATATTACTAATTTTTATGTAAAATGGAATGTTAGTTTGTATATACTTATATAAATGACTGCCTTGGGTCATACATTCTATATTAAGGTATATTCGTAAAGTGAATACGCAAAGCGGCAAAGGAGGGCGACACAAAATCGAACCTCCTCATTCTAAATGTATGAGAATGGACTTCTTAGCAATTGTCAAATTTCTAGCGGACAGTGGCGGATAAAAGATAAAAATTTTATATGTTAAACTTTTAAAATTGTAGTTATATAGTGTCGAGTGAACCCATTGTCAATATGTGGTGCACCTATATATTAACATAAATTCCTTGATCTGCGTCTCCTAGCAGAAATTCATATTAGAGCTTTAGAATATATTTGTGTTTCAGAAGAGGACGCTGTACAGCTAGCCAAAAGCTTGAGCCCTTAGTTCCTTCACCTCAAAGGTAAAAAAATGAAATCCAGACCCAATAAAAGAAGACAAGATCAACTATTTTTATATACATTAAGGACATTCTTATATAGTTATTTAAAATTTAATCTCATGTACAAAACGGAACTCTATATTTGAAAGCTGGATAATAATTACTATTAGTACCTTTATGTTGATTAGCTTCGGAGAAAAACTTGTTACAATATCAAAACTAAGTTACAATAGCCATTAGGAACTTCTTTTAAAAAATCTGACTTGAAATGGAAAAACCTTAGTACTATGCTATTGCTAACATTAAGGCAGACATTATATGTTTTCATGCTTCATATCATATATGTTGACATAGGCTCCTTTCCATATGCATCAACCATTGTAAGTAACTTGTGTTCTCTTGTCTACATTGTTATTTTTTAATTCTTGAAAACTATTTCCATCTTCATTATAAAGCACATGGAATACCTTATGAAAAAATATAAAGTAATAAATAATATCGAGTTTCAAAAGGCAGATAAAGAAATTTCCAAAGGTAGCCAAGTACACAAAATCTATACCTAGACAATTATAATTAACATACCAAATCATTGAGGCAAGATCCCCGAAGGGATTATACAGTAAACTTGGTAATTGATAGATCTTTGTAATCTTCCCATTACATTGTTCATGGCTATCAAATGGAAAACCTATTGATCAAGTTTATACAAAAGTTTAAATGGGAGTTTCTACTACAAAAAAAATTAAAATATAAATGACTATGCCTAATTTTCTTATTTCTGTCGAACATTATAAATACAAATATACACAATAGAATGTGCTAGGTAAATAATATGAGATTCCAGCATTCTTGAGAACCTCTTTCACTTGGCCCTTCCTTACCTTCATTCCTTTTGACTTAGGAGAAGTTCCAATGTTCATCGATTTCTTTTGCAACTTCACTGAGTTAAAATTGAGATCCACTCTGCTAGTCAATGTGTAATTTTGCATTTCATTTCAGTTTCTTCTATGTCCATTAACTTGATATCTTTCCATAATGAAAAAAAGAGATAGAGAGAAGAAGATTGTTTTTAATGAACAACCAATTATTAGAATCGATGATGATGAAGTAAAAAATCGTTGCTTGCAAAAGGTGGAGAGGATTTTAAAAGGATGCGGAAAATCTTTACTTGATTTTCCAACAATGCCAACAGCTGTATACCATGAGGATGAAGTTGACAATAGCAATCAATTAATCCACGACGAGTTGCGATATAATAAGAGATCTTTAAAAGAGGAACATCACCTGTTGTTGAGCAACTTGACGACTGAACAAAGGTCAGTTTATAATAGAATCATCTCGGCTGTGGATAAAAATAAAGGTGGGCTGTTCTTTTTATATGGTTATAGAGGAACAGGAAAAACATATATTTGGAGGACTTTGTCGTCGATGCTTCGATCAAGAGGAGATATTGTCTTAACTGTTGCATCAAGTGGTATCGCTTCACTTTTGTTACCAGGTGGACGAACAGCTCATTCAAGATTTGCAATTCCTCTGACTCCTAATGAAGATTCAACATGCAACATCAAACAAGGTAGTCCTCTTGCAAATTTAATTATCAAGACAAAGTTAATTATTTGGGATGAGGCACCAATGCTGCATAGATACTGTTTTGAAGCTCTTGACAAAACTCTAAGAGATATTCTTAGATTTGATGTTCCATCCAGTTTAGACCAACCATTTGGGGGTAAGACAGTTGTTCTTGGGGGCGACTTCAGACAAATTTTGCCTGTTATTCCAAAAGGTAGCAGGCAAGATATTGTAAATGCTACCATAAATTCTTCATATTTATGGTGCAACTGCCAAGTTTTACAGCTTACGAAAAACATGAGGTTGCAAGGAAATCAATTGGGCGAACACTCAGATGAGGTAAGAGATTTTTCAAACTGGATTTTGGCAATAGGTGATGGAAGGATTGAAAACTCCATTGATGGCATTGAAAAAGTTGAAATCCCAAATGATCTTCTCATTAATGACTCTGATGATCCAATAGCTGCCATTGTACAAAGTACATACCCTAATTATTTAACACACTCAACTGACATAGATTACCCTTGCTCCAACACTTGACATGGTAGAATCAGTTAATGAGTATATGGTATCACTCAATCATAATCCAGAAAAGATATATCTCAGTTCTGACACAATATGTATGTCTGATCAATCTTTTACAGGTTCAGAACACATATACACACCAGAATTCTTGAATAGTATAAAATGTTCAGGAATTCCAAACCACTCTATTACTTTAAAAGTAGGTGTTCCGGTGATGTTGTTGAGAAATATTGACCAGTCATCTGGATTGTGTAATGGTACCAGGTTAATCATTACAAGACTTGGAAATAGGGTTATTGAATCAAAGGTTTTATCGGGTAAAATGGCTGGACAAAGAGTGTTTATCCCAAGAATGACACTGACTCCTTCAGATACAAGAATACCTTTTAAGTTCCAGCGAAGACAATTTCCAATTATGGTATCTTTTGCAATGACTATTAACAAAAGTCAAGGTCAATCATTAGCTAATGTGGGAATCTTTTTGAAGAAACCGGTATTTACACATGGTCAGCTGTACGTGGCGCTATCACGAGTGACAAGCAGAAAGGGGTTAAAAATTTTAGTCTATGAGGACAATGGAAAAATAACAAATGAAGCAAAGAATGTAGTTTATAAAGAAGTGTTTCGTAATTTAATTTAAGACTGTTAGTATCTGTTTTCCGTTTTTAAGAAATATTTCTGTTTTAGTTGACTATTGGCAACTTGGGTTTACATAATGAGAGCAAATCCGAGAAGTTTTTCCTTTATTACTGTTATCTAAATAGACTGGAAAATAGTAGTTGTTGTTTTGCAGTTCATGAGTTGGTTTTACAGGGATGGCATAGTGTGAATTATTTGATGCATAGTAACTCCCAGAACATTAGGCTGTTTTGAATTTTGACAAACGAGTGCAAATGAAGATATCTCTATCAAATCAGCCTCACAGTCAAAGCGGACATATTTATTCATTTTGCGCTCAACCAAAGGTTAGTGAAACTGTAAACTGTGAATCATTTAGCCTAATTAGGATTAAACTAAACAAATTTGGAGTCTTAAAAATCGAATTACGTACTGGACTTACTTTTATAGGTTAGTCTATACACTCATAGTCGAATTGTATCAAGTTCGAATTTACTCAAACGACTACTGTTGAAGAAAGTAATGATCCACATTTTGACATGACTATTATCTGTCTTTTTTGATTGCAGATCTTCTGTGTATGAAGTCAGGTTAATCATCATACCATGGTTGTTGCCTGCCACTGTGAATGTGAAAATTCTGGACATATTCAAATCACAAAGGGAAGTTTTGGAAATGTTCAGTTCAGATTGATCTGGTAGGGGTTCTGACTCTCCAATTTGAAGACAGCAACACATTTGAGTAAAGCAAGGTTACAACTTCTATTTAGAGTATAAGAATTGGTAAAATGTATTGTGACCAATATGGAACTATAAGGATCAAAAGCAGTGGTAAATATTCTTGCAACCCAAAATTTAAGGAGCATTCTATTATTGATGAAAGTCATCATCAAGTAAGCTATGTTCACTTACTAAAAGAACTACATCGGATAATCTATGTTTAGATTCTAGATTGTGAAAGAACAAATACTAAAGATTAAGGTCGTGCTAATACCTTGTATCTGCGACAGTACCAGTTTGAAGTTTGGAACAGAAATTAGGGTGCGTCAATGAAATATGATGAAGCTAAATATCAAGTATGGAATTTTTTTGAAAGAAATTAGGGTGTATAAAGAAGAGTGTCGTAATTTAATTTAAGACTGTTACTTTTTGTTTTCTGTTTTAAAGAAATATTTCTGTTTTTTTGGTTGGCCGATTGGCAACTTGGATATACATAATGAGATCTGATCCGAGCAGTAATTTCATTAGTACTGTTATCTAAATAGTCGGGAAAATATTAGTTGTGTTTTGCATTTCATAGATTGGTTTTACAGGGATGGCGTACTGTCAATTCTTTGATTCAGAGTAACTCACAGAACATTAGACTGTTTTGAATTTTGACAAACAAATGCAGATAAATTAATTTCTATCAAATCAGCCACACAGTCAAGCGGACAGATTAATTCATTTTGCGCAGAAGCTACACTTAGTGAAACTTCTCAAAATGTGAATCATTTAGCCTTATTAGGATTAACCTCAACAGATTTGGAGTCTTACAAGTAGAATAAATTTATGGACTTACTTTAGTTAGTCTATATTACATTTTAACTTTTAAACATAAATGTCTCACTTACCTATCATCTTCTTTTCTGCAAGTTATGCAAATTTCATATGGTTCCCTTTGAGATCACGGCTGAGACCTGTTTTTTGCCACTTGGAGAATCGAGAGTATGAAATAGCTAATGCTTATAAGCTCAGACTTGAACAATTGCAGAGACAGGTACTCATTCAAGTCTTATATGTTGTGTTGATGAACATTCAATAGTAACTATTACCTATTTGAACAGAGGAATGAATGAGATATCCTTTTGTTTCCTTTAACAACAATAGATATTGTAGGGGACTTAGAGTACTTTTACGATCTGGTGACAATTGTCTCGCTGGAGTAATTTTTTTTTCTGCATTTTTCAGCATTTTTAGTAAATGTATTATAAATAAGTGTTACATGCTATGCATAAGTCCCAGCGATGAAATTAACAACTCAGCCATTCTGCTTTTGTTTGGCACTTGGTTTTCAAGTAAATTCTGATGGCCAATCTTCAGTTGTGCAAATCCTATATAACTGAGACATTCTGTTTTTGCTAGCCACTTGCATATATATACTGAGCCCGAGTAGTTTTTCCATTTATAATAATATCTAAATATTCTGAAAAATAGATGCTGCTATTTGCATTTAAACAGTTAGTTTTATAGGAATGAGATAGGTTCAATACTGTGATGCATACTAATTGCTAGAGCTTAGGCTGCTTTGAGTATTTACCAGCAAGTGCAGATGAAGCACTCTCCAATGAGACTGCAGACAATCGGACACACAATCAAAGCGGATAGATTTGTTCGTTTGGACAGTGGAAGCAAAGGTTAGTGAAGCTTCAAAAACTGTGTCTATTTTAGCATGATTAGGACTAACCTAAACACATGTCTATATCCACATGTTGCTACGATCAAATATGGACCATCATGTTATTTTCTAGCTAAGAGCAATTTGCAGGTTGTTTTTTAGATTATTGGTGTATTTTATGTACTTTTGGTACACTGATGCATGCTTCTCCTAGGTACACTGAGCTTAATATGAGCTTAACCAACTCTACTTCGCTAATGACGAATATCGATTTAATATTATTGCTGTGGTGTAGGAGCGTAGTCAGGAGCTCTTGCTATACAACCAAGAAATGGCTTATAATGTCAGCGTTGAAGAAACCTAGAAGCGTTTAGAGTTGCTGGAAAGAAGACTCCTCAAACTATACACAATCTAAATGAGGTACTCATTCAATCCTAATATAGCAGACATGAACTTGAACAACATATAGCAGACATGAACTTGAACAACATATAGCAGACATGAACTTGACATAGCTTGTGAAGATTTCAAAAACATTATTACATACCCATACAGTTTGGTATAAAAAGGAACCATTGAAAGTGGACTTGAAATTGTTGTAATTCACTTTTTGTCAAAGAACAGAATCGGACAGCTTATCTAGAGCTTTATTTTCAGAAAGAGGTGACACTTACTAATTCCTCATAACACCTGCATGATGGGTGAGCTATCATGTCTATTAGAAGTCCAAAAAGTTTTCATCTTTGATGAAACACTATAACTCCTATAGTTTTATGATTTTAGGTAGCAGAACTGGCTAGAATAAATTATGAGAACTCTGCAAAACTACTAAGTTACTGCAGCGACAGCACACTATTGACAAGGATGTTAGTGTTTGAGTATGCATCTAATAGGATATTGTATGAGCACCTCCAATATTAGTGGAATAAACTAATTTATATATGCGCTTACATTATGTTTTAGAGGCTGAATTACAAACTGTTTGCACTAACCACAGATGATGAAGGATGTAGAGGAAAGGTTTATTTATGAATGGAAAAGAGGAATATGTACATAACAACAGATCAAGAAGAGTTGGTATGTTTCCTCCCATTTGGTGCGGCTGTAATGGTTTCATACTTATGTCTCTGGTGCTCTTGACATGCAACTCATTGGTCCAAAATTAGAAGTTTTGATGCCTTGATCAATTCTTGAATGTGGTGAACGGAAATTTATTGGGATCGCCAAGTGAACTGTCATGTGTGACCAGAATACACAGCTCTAATACCAACTTAGAAGTATATTTCTATTAACTACCAAATGAAGAACGCTGCTTACGCAGAGGAGCATTATGGAAGCTTTAAGGCATGACTCTTAATAGTTATTACCCATTTTTTTCACAAATTATACAACTGATGTACCCAATAGCATTGATATCTGAATTCTTAGGTCAATGTGAGTGGAAATGGCTCAATTTACAAACTGAACACAAGCACAGTATAGAAAGAGACGAAGATCTATTCAAAGCTTTCCAGTATTTTGATAAAGATGGCAGTGGGTACGTGCTATGCGTATGTTGACTTTTTTTTTGGTTGTAACAGTTTATCACAACAGATGAACTCAAGACAGCTTTTGAAGATCATGGAATAGGTGTTCCAACCTGCGTAAGAGAAATAATATCTGATGTGGACAAAAATAATGTGAGTTTCTTGCTATTTGGTACATTTGTGGACTCCACCTTGATATTCTATGCTAATTCTGTAAGATATTCAGGAGGGAAGAATTAACCATGAGGAATTCTGTTCAATGATGAGAGGAGGAGCGAAACAACAGCTACGAAAGTTACTATACTTTTTAAGAGCAGAGTGTTTTGTGATGCAATGCTATTAACACTACAACATCTACAAATTGAAAGATTTTGCATCTCCATATTTGACATTTTTCATGGTACAATATAAGAAAAAGATGCAAGCATGTGACACTATACTAAATTTAAAGTGGAAAGAGTTAAATTGGAGATTTTATGGCAATGTTTAGTGTAATATATTATGTAATCACAAAATTTTATGCGTAGAGCTGTTTTAATTATCACTTAATTTTTGTAACATTTTCAAGAAGGATAAATTGCATCTCGACTGAATATATGTTTGCATCTCAGGTATTATAAGAACAGTTTTGTACAGATGTAAAAGGTTTGTTTCATCATATAGTAGTCATAAAGAAATGAAAAGTCATATTACACTTTCTTCATCATTCATCGATAATTCAATTTCTAAAAAAATTTAATGCCTACCACTTTTATGCCGAGAACCAGCATTTACCAAAATTTATGAAATGAGTTTGTCCTCTTGCCCTATTTCTAACAAAACATTGGTTTCAATAACGTGAATTACATTTATTGTTATTATCATAAAAATAACTTTGTAGACGAATTATCTATTACTTCATTTTGCAGATCTAACTATAGGTTGGATTGTGAGCTGTTTATCCAACTAAAAGAAAAAATAATCGCGTGTCGGGCGGTTATTAAACCAGACATTTTGAAGAGAATTCTTTTTGGGCTTTCTTTGGTTCCACAAAATCACATGTGAGCTAACTTATATACAAGACTGCATTAACAATCTTATTCAATTTTTATAGTATCTAGCTGCGATCTCGCATTTCCTTTCTCTTTCTGCTTCCTGGGACAGTTTTAAATATTTGTTATTTATTGTTTTGCATTTTTATTATTTGTCTGACAATCTGATTGTCAATTTGGCATTATTAAGCCTTTCTTCCTTAGACATGAATTTCTACAAATTATTCATCTTTATTATGCGCTATGAATTTGCAAATGCAATCCTACTTCATAAACCTGCACATTAAAAGAACGAAGAAAGTCATAAATCCTCATACATGAAACAGCATATAAAATCTACGTCAAATGTATAACAACTACATCTCTGTGCTCCTATTGGAATAACATATGTACTGATACATGACGAAAGTGAGGTGGCTGAAGCAGAATTGAAAATATTTTATCCATCCTGTATGTTCTTTCTCCAGTCTATTAAAAATTAATTTCAATTTATTCAGACGATTAACCGTTGTGCAAACATAGTTTTAACATTAAAAAGTGACAAATTTTTTATATTTTAACTTTATACATCTCAATTGATATAGGCCGCGCAACTGCGCGGGTACTATACTAGTATTCGTAAATTGAATACGCAAAGCGGCAAAGGAGGGCGACACAAAATCGAACCTCCTCAAAAACTATAGGTAAGTTGGACACACGCAACTCAATAGTCAATTTTATTTGGATGGCATGAAATGATGAATCAATAACATCATACAGAGGACTTAGTCTCTTGAGAGAAAAGAGGGGAAAGGACCCGTCAAGTCTTTAAATAAGGATAAGGGACAAGACCAAGTCAACCTTTAATTAATTTAAGTGAAGACTGAAATGTAGTACTTAAACATTTGTGGGCAAAATAAATATTTTTGGATTTACAAAAACACCCCAATTTTTAAATTTTCAATCTCCCTCATTCCCACCTACTTTTACACTCTCTCTCATATTTCAAATTATTTCAAACTTAATTTTCTCTCTCTTCTCTTCTTTCTCTCTCTTTTTTTCTTCTTCCTTCTTCTTCTTTCTTCTAGATTTCTTTTCAAATTTTATTTCATCACCATCCACGTTATTTTTTCTTTCTTGTTCTTCGTATCAATTTTATTTTTTCTTTGTTCTTCTCCGTTTTCTTCCTTTTCATCCCCGTTTCATTCTTTTTTAAGTTTTTTTTTTTAATTCTAGTCGTTTTACACATCTTTTCGGATGTGTAAACATATTTTCAGTATGTTTATACAATTTTGGAGATGTTTTCACGACTGGAAAAGATGTGTATGCATATTATTATATGTGTACGAGATGTGTACACATCAGACGAGATGTGTACACATCTTAATTATATGTGTACACATCTCGACTGGTGTGTACACATCCTTTTATTGGAGTGGTGGAGGGTGGTGGTGGAGGGTGGTGGTTGCTGGTGGAGGGTAATAGAAGGTGGTGGTGGGTAGTGGACGGTGGTAGGAGGTGGCGGTGAGTGGTGGAGAGTGGTGGTGGAATAGTGGATGAGCGGGGGAGGGGGTGATGTGGGTGGGGGCCGGATGGAGGGTAAGGGTTGATGGGGGTGGGTGATGAGAGGTGGGGACTTTGTGTAAATAAAAAAATTTGAGAGACTTTTAAAATGTTAGTAATTAGTACTAATCTTAAAAGTGTCCCTTTTAGCTATTTTTTGAGACTTGAGTCTCAAAAAACTATTCAAAGACTTAGGAGTCTCTCTCACCCAAAAATCCCTAGTCTCTTTAACTTCTGAATGCAAATTAGGCTAACGAATAACAACATTTTTGTTGACATGTACATTGTATTTTATTTTAAACATGTACATCTTATCATATACAATAAGTTTTTTTGTTCTTTCCGGAGTCTGAGTTGGAACTCGAAGAGATGAGCTTTGGTGTTGTAACTATATATTTGTAGAAAAGCATTATAAGAAAATGAAAAAGTAGACGATAAATATGCAACTAAAAATCAAATATTGATAACCTTAATTAAATTGACTGATCCCTCACCAAAGCTTCATTCAATTTTCCAAAGAAACTATAAAACTCATAATAGTTCCAACAAAATATTTCTCTTCGACAAAGGGTGGGGACCCTCTTTACCTTCTATTGTTATATATAATTAAATGGAAACGCTTTCGAGGGATATTGGCAATAAAATTGGAGAAAGATATGGAATCCTATTATTCACGCATTTGCAATCATAAATGAAGGTTATAAAATTTATTTCTCCTCCAAAAAATAAAAAGATGGAGCATCAAGGATTTGCATACAGTAGCATGTACAGTTTTATGAAGTTGGGCAATTTTTGTGGCACCTTTCATATCGTACGTTTGGTTTGTTTTCTCTTAGTGCAACTTAAATCTTTTTCAAGATCAGTAAATTTAGATTTTGGAGCCATCCCATTACTTACTAATCTTTCTACCCTTTAGATACCAGTTCACTAAATTACATCATGCATTTACACGTAAGTAACATTTGGTTAGTTAATTATATTTTTTCTAATCAAGAACCACCTGAATGCATGGGCGAATTCAGAATATTAAGGAAGGGGTTCAAGATTTAAAGAGTTGAATAGCAGAAAACTTTTGTTAAAAAATTTCATAATTTTTTTTAAAGTCCTTGTTATGATCAGCTAGCAATATATGTGATCAAAGCTAATTAACTTTCTTTTGGAGTAACTTTGTAAATAAGAAAAATATTAAACAAATTGTTATAAATATTTTTGGAATCCGTACAGATCTTTAGTCAAAATATGAACAAAATACATTTATAAATTACTAATATACATAAATATTTTTTGTAATTGCTTTAATTATAATAATATTAAAAGGAAAAAAGGAAAAGGAGACAAAAATGGGAGAGATTACAATGTGATGAAAGCTTTTGAAGCTTTCATATAATTACAATGTGATCGTACCATTCAAAGATTTGAAGTTAAGCTGTGTATAGTAAGAAATTTATGCTAGAGAGTATTCCTTTTATATTATTCAAGTTTGACCAGATTAAAAAAATCTCTTGTATCATTATAAATATATCTCATTGGTTGACGCTGTTTCACTCAACAAGAAAAATAAGATAAGATTAAGAAATTCTTATTATGGCATCAACATCAACAACAAATCAGAAGAGGATGTTCACTTTGAAGACGGGCGATGACGAGGAATTTTATATTGCAGAATCATTGGCGTTTCAGTCTGAACTGGTCAAGGTCATGGTAAAAGAAGAACAAGTGTCAGTCATCCCACTACCTAGCGTCAAAAGCAAGGCGCTCGCTAAAATAATTGAATACCTAAAGAAGCATGCCGAAATCTCCTCAAACAAAGGAGACGTCAAGTATCTTAACAAAGAGTTAGTGACTAATGTTGGTGACTTAAGTGATCTCTGGGCCATAATTTTGGCTGCAGATTATATGAAAATTAAGAGTTTGGTTGAAATTTGCTGCCAGGGAATTGCTGACATAATTAATGAAAAAATCACTGAGTCTCGTCAAGAGATGTTTGGAATTGTAAATGATTTCAACCCAGAAGAAGAGGCAGCAATCAAGAAGGAAAACGTTCAGGCCTTCGAAAATGAAGATACCAACAACTAGATTAATATTTATCAGCACTAGTTAGTTAAAACTGTATGCTAATAATAAAATGTAGTACAAGAAATGTTATCTGAATTAATGATATATGGTATTACATTCCTTTAAACTTTTTAAGTCCGATTATCTATATGCTATAGTTGCTTTATTCTTCTTGTTGGTTACATTGGTGTTACTTAAAGTTGATCTCTCTCTTGTTTATGTAAGGCTAATATCATTTGATTTTTGAAAAGAAAAAAGAGAAAAAGTTCTAGTAAGAAGTAAATGAAATAATATAGATATGATTCAAAATAGGGGAGAACAACAAAAATTACAATGTATATTTTGATTTCAAATAAATTGTGAATCGGCTATATCCACCGTACGTCCATATCAATTCATGTTCAAACTAATGAAGGGTGGTTAATCATGTCCTTTTCCTTGAAATCTTTAATATAGGCCTAGTGTCTATTGTCAAATTACAGTTTGATCTTCAAATTACTGGTGTCAGTTACTACAAATGTTGCTCAATTTCATTTAATCAGGCGAATCTGAAACATTTGATCATTTTGTGGGACTCGCATCACTCAATGTTCATGAAAAAGTGCAAACCAGAAAAAAGATGAGGGAAGAGGAGGGGAGGTGAGAAAGAGTGAGGAAGTAGCTCAACTTTGGAAGAAGACGGGAGTGCCCCATTCTTAGTGAATAGACAACTCAAATGAAAGAGTATTTTTGCGTGAAAGCAAAAGACGGCAAAGACCAAAATGTTCCTATTTAAATGAGGTGGAAAAAATATTTTTGTGAATCAAAAAGTGGGTATAATGTTGTGTAGTAGATTTTTAATTCTTGTCCTTCCTGGTTCAAAATATATTAATGATATCTTTAAGTAAGAGAAATTAAATCGAGCCATATGAAAGCTCTTTAGTTGCAAGAGAATTTCACCAACTTAGCTTGTAAATCGCCGCCTCTCCCTGAGGTCAAATTCACATGTAATAATGGATTGCGTATATCCTCGGCAACTTGTTCTTGGTCATATTTCTGCAACTGCTTGCAGTATAATTAGCTTAAAAGGAAATTTCAATCTATTTGTATTCCACCAACTCAAACTATCAAAGTATATATATAGGAGCACGTTCAAGGTAACAAGCTTTTTTCTAAGTATAAATTCAACTTTGATATTGTCTCTTTAGTAGCTCCACTCAAAACGACTATCAGAGCTTGACAATTGATCATCCTCAGTGATATCAGTGACTTCACTAAAATTAGATGCTCCATAAGACTCTTGCAAAGTAGATCTATTCTTATACTTTTGAAACAGCTTAACAGTGGATTCGAATTTCATGAATTTTACTTGAAGCTTCTTCACCATAAATTTATAGAACATACAACTCCTCCAATATATCTTGTACATGGGATCAAGGACAAAAGCTAACGTTATCCATCAAAATATGCACATGATCCAAATATTTCGCAAATTTCAACAACATCGTCGATGCCACCTTGCTATTCAAAGGATTAGAGTTCTTCACCCAAGCATCTAGCTAATTACATCTTAACTTCACACACTTTTAAAAGTATTGGCTTGAAGTTGGATATTGTCTTCCCAATACTTGTTTAGTGAAATGGTAAAAAGTTTGAGCTTGCCACAAACATCATCTGCATTACTCTGTCTCTCTTTGCCGGACAAGATCGATAGTTGGTGTATTATGCTCAACTTCTTGAACACCTATTCCTAGTGTATAGTCATTCTCAACATTAGATATATACATTGAGTTCCAACCAGTAGGGCAACCATATGAAACTTCTTGCAATAAGAACTTTGCAGCGGACGTCTAACTACTTCAAACCTCTCAATACGACATTGTGATGCAATCCAATACAATACACTATTACGCACTTTGCAAATACCATCTTCTCTCATTTTTACCTTCTAGGGCAATCAATTTCAAGATATGCGTATCACAACACACATAAAAGACTTGATCCATATCAACAACAAAATCCTTTTATTAAGTTTCTTATCCAATTACACTTTCATTATGGCATTATTTATACTAGCATTATCAACCATGTAATGGTTGATATTGTTCGTTCAAGTATCGAATCAAATAAACAATTAACCAAAGCAATGTATAAAGCTTCTTTATTGTGCGGAGTAGGAACGTAGACAAACCGCAAAACATGGCTCTGAAGCCTCCATAATTCATCAATAAAATGACTAGTAATAATCATAAACCCTTTCTTGTTACTACTCAGACGCCCACATATTGATTGTAATTACAATTCTACTTCTGACTTTTTCAAACAACTTAGATGTTATTTTATTTCAATTATCAAATATTTTTATTTTATCATTCTTGATTGTTAAACAAAATTTGGAACTCGCAACAAAGTTCCTAAACCTAATATGATCAACTATAGAAGTGGATAATCATGTAAACTAATTTGTTTGAGCGAAACATTGCTTCCGACCTTCGTTTACGCGACCCTCGAGCTTCTTCATACTTCAATATCATTAAATTTCACCATTTGTGCTCCAAAAAGGCCAGCTATCAACAATTTAATTCCTAGAAAGCGAAGCACACAATATAAATCTAATTGATTCAAAGTACTATAAAATAAATCATAAAACATATAATACGAGACAAAATAATCCAAAATATCACTACATCTAGCCTGGTATCAAACATGTTGATCAAAATAGTATTGTTGCATTCCATCATCACTCCTTCCCCTTGTATCACCCTCACTCTCTAAATCTCTTGGCCTTTTAGGATATCTAGGTATGTGATCCCACATAGACTTCCTCCTACAATTCCTAGAATCCTTATATCAACAATCACAATAATTGCAAAGACTATACAGAACACTGTTGACTTGCACTGGATTAAAGTGTTTCTATGATTTGGAAATAAATATTTTTTCGGCTCTATAATAACTTCATCATGTTGCAATGGCTTTTTTTTTTTTTGGGTGGTTAAGTAGAAATTTCATTTCAACCAAATGTTCAATGTAAAACCAGGCCAAGTGCAGATAGTGGCTCTGTCGCACCCCCATCCTTTTACCCAACTTGGAGCGAGTTAAGGATTGGGTTGACTCATTGACTCGGTTGAGTTTAGAATTGGAGTCGCCACCTAATATGTGTTTATTAAGGCGTATTAGGTCACCTAATATGTCTAAGGTCAAGTCTTTGTTAAACAAATTTTATTTTCAGAGATTCGAAGGGTAAGAAGTCCAAATGACTCGAGGAAGAAGGTATTAGGCACTTCCCCAAGTCCCACAAAAGTGGTTCCTGCCCAAGCTTTTACTTTTGGGATGTTAAAAGGCAATATGCAAAACATGGGTTCACTTTACAAATTATTTTACTAACTAAAAGGCTACAATTGCAATCAATAAATCAGAAAGGTCTATTTGCATAAAACAGTCCATGTGGCGATAACAGTCATGTATTGGGCTTCTAACATTGCAGAAACGGCCTAAGCTATCTAATCGCACTTTTAGCCTCTGATTCACACACATTGAATTAGAGCAGGCCAAATTTGCAAGAAACGACATAAATCAAATAATAAATGCAATTTCAGTGTTTGAACGTATTTTTTTTTACAGAAATAGCCACTATTTAGGAAATGCTTCAGATTTTGTCAAAAAAAAAAATGAGAATTGTTTTGTAAAAGAAATGTTAGTCATTCCGGGTCGGCGTATTTTAACATTAATTGTTGAATACTAACTTTAATGGCTATTGCTTTTTGGGGTCAGTTTTTGAAAATATAGTATATAGGGCTGTTTTGAAAAGTTGGTTCAAAAAGCACATAAATGCACATAAGGGAGCTGTCAAACGTAATTATATGTATATAGGCATGCATATACATGAATCAGTGAGGATAGACTTTAGAAAATATGTATAATATACTTGTATAGTGACCCCACACTTATACTCCCCTGTATAGGAGATCAAAGTTGGAAAATACATACTTGAATACACAAAATGGGCCAGATTTGAAACAAATTTTGGGCCCAACTAATTTACGCAAAAAGGGGCAGTTGAGTTTTTATAGAAAACAAGCCAGATTTTAACAGTTATCGCGCAAATAGCCCCTGCTCAATAGTTTTCAACAGATTTTTAGTTTTCACAAGCATGCTATCAAAAACTTGGTTAGAACTGTTATGCAAATTCAGACACCTCCACCAGACACGTTCTGTTCTTGTTTTTACCAAGGATGATGCAAAACACATAGAGAAAGGGATGAAAAAATGGCCCCTGTGTAGCCAAAATCATGGCTTGTGGCCACACACCTATTAGAAAGAAGTACACACGGGAAGACCTAGCAAATACAAGCAAAGGGGAGGAACTAAAGGGGTTTGAGTAAGAGATGAAAAGAGTGCCCCGTGAGCACTGTAAAACCTGTAGATTAGTGTAAAGGGAGCCCAGGGGATGCCTTTTTATAGACAACCATTAAAAAATACCAGCACATTAATCTTTGGTATAGCTTAAAAAGCTATCCATATGTATACTACATAAAAAGGGGTTAGCAGGGGCCAGAGACAAGACCCAAACAGAAACACAAACTGATAGAGAACATACAAAAAGCACATGCATGGACAGTTTAGACATAGGAGCAAACAAGAATGTGAGCCATGATCTATACCTTGTCAGGAATTGCACCAAACAAAGAACAGTTTTGAAGCAGTGTAATGCAACAAAAAAGGGCTTGCACCAGTGATGAAGTCTTCTAGGTTTCGGTGAAAGAACATGAAGTGATCAAGAGAGAGAGAGAGTGGTGTGTTTTTATGCTCAGAAAAATTCAGTGTGTAATCCTGTGTGTAGTGAACAATATGACTAGTTTATATAGCTGAAATGGTGCAAGATTCGAATTCAAACGGGTGACCACATAAGGCGGGGTAATATTCCTTTCAAGAAGAGGGAAGATACTCTTAGGTGTTTCTTCCAAAAATAGCTTAAACAATCCCCACAATTAAGGAAAATAGAACTGCAATCAATTATACTTCTTTCTTTTTAGTTTGACAAATCGTCTAGGTTCAAAACGGTATGCACTAACATGTTTTAGGTTCAGATTACCTTCACAGATTTTGAAAGATTCCCATTGACACGAGGCTAGATAAATATCAAGTTTTCCCATACAAGTTTTCAATCAAGAATCAATTTGGAATCCCTACAGTCATGATGAATCATTGTCTTTCAAATCATAGATTTAAAATCATAAAGATCATGTATCTCGATAGAGTGCAGGGCTAAATTCACCCTAGCAACAAGATAGGGTAAAATCAAGTCAAAACGGCCCTAGTCTCTAAACTTTACGGATCGACATGAATAGCTTTGAGTACAGGCCACAATCACACTAAATCTAGCATATGAACAAGTGAAACTAGTGTTCAAAATGGTGCAATAAAGTGAAAGCAAACAGTTTTTTTTCATGAATTTCTCTAACTAAACAACAACTAAAATTACTCGCTAAAGCACTAAAAGTTTAGGCAAATTCAGGTTCAACGATCACATAAGCAATTTTAAAAAATCAGGCAAAAGGATTTCGGGTTAGCCGTTTCCATCGGAGTCGGGTCAATTTGACCCGTCTCAATCATGTTCGTGAAAAGGGTTCTTCTCTTTCTTTAGCCGGCGACGGAGACTGAGGCACGATTAGGGTTAAGAATTGACATCGCCGTTTTCAAGGAAATTAGGGGTGGGTTTTGTTGCGGACGTTACGAGGATTACGGTGGTGTGATTTGTTTTGAATTTCGCCGGTGAAAATGGCCAGTAAACAGCGAGAGCAGCGATGGTTTTAGGTTTTGTTCTCGAGAGAGAGAGAAATGGGGAGGGGGCGGCGCTGAGTTGGTGGAAAATGAAGAGAAGAATAGGGTTTCGGGGGTAGGGTGAGTAATTAAAAATGGTAAGTTTTGTTTTGGCCGGTTGATTAAACAAATGGAAGGCTGAGATGAAGCCATATAGGCGTGACTAAGGGTTGATGTGGCACTTACGTGGATAAGTGGGAAGGGTGTGAGGTGTATATTTTGAATGTATCTTTGGTGTATAAAAATGGTATAAAAACGTATAAAATAGGTGTAAAATTGTAGAAAAAATTACAAAATTAATTAAAAATGCTAAAATGACCAAGGGAGTGTACGAAAATATAATTTTGAGATTTAAAATGATTTGACCAATTTTGTCGAAAAATAGAGGTAGTCGCGGAATTTGATTGGATGCGTATATTTTGTAAAATGGCAGTGATTCGCGATGATGTTTTCAAAAATTGCCCAATTGCTATGCTCTTATAGAAGGATTATTTTGAAAGATGGGTGAGGTGAAGCTAGACGCACGATTGTCGGTGTAATTCTGTTTGAAATTGACTATAAAAAATAGGAGGGACAAAATTGGGTGTCAACAGCTGCCCTTCTTTGCCCGGGGATGATGAAAGAGTCTTCGGGCAAAGACGCTGACAGAGCAGCCAATTTTTTCATGACTCTTTGGAAGGTATATTATGGCAGTCGCGAGCATTTGCTGAATGATAGTGTCATTGCGCTGCTGGGTTGTATGCCCTGCAACATAAGTGAGTTTTTGCAAAATATATATAGAATTGTGTATGCAAACATTCCTGTTCGTGGGGATCATCATGCCAATGCTTTTATCTTTTTAAGCGCATGCTTGTTGCGTCAGGTTGTGCACCTTCCATTGTCAAGCTGTTAATCATTATTTGCATTGGTTGTCTCATGTTATGTCGCTCCTTTCACCGGGCTGTGTTCCCTCCAGGTTGTCTATCCTCTGTCATGCGCTTCTTTCGTAAGGCTGTCTTCCCTCTAGGTGCCTAATTTTCTCCCATCGGGTTGTCTTCCATGCGGCCGCCAAATTTGTCCTTTCATAGGGCTGCTTTCCCTCCAGGTGCCAATTTTCTCGCATCGGGATTTCTTCCCTCCGGGCGCCAAATTTGTCCTTTCATAGGGCTGCCTTCCCTCCATGTGCCAAATTTTCTCCCATCGGGTTGTCTTCCATCTAGGCGCTAAATTGTCCTTTCATAGGGGTGCCTTCCCTCCAGGTGCCAAATTTCTCCCATCGGGTTGTCTTCCCTCCGGGCGCCAAATTGTCCTTTCATAGGGCTGCCTTCCCTCCAGGTGCCAAATTTTCTCCCATCGTGCTGTCTTCCCTCCGAGCGCCAAATTGTGGGATGTATTCCCTGTAAAAAGTAAAAGTAGGGTGCATTATAGAATGGTTAGGTGCTCCTCGCATGCTTTATTGCGTCGTTTTGCCTTTTAGTGCCTGCGTTTAAAGAAAGATTTGTATTGTGCGGGGAGGCTTGGTTTTGTGCATTCTTGGCTTGCTTCGCGCCTTCTTCCCTTAAATGCTCGGACCCTGGATGAGCTAGTGGGGATATAAAAAGAAAAACAAAAAATAATGCAATTGTTTTGAAAAAACGTTGTAACAATATGCATTTTATTCCATTGAGTTGTGGATCGCATAGTGTAAAGTTCTTATCTTTGTCGAAATGAATTTTGAGGGTTCCTCAAAATTCTGCCCCAGTTTTTTCATTTCAATTCTCCTTGAAATTTTTGAGGGGATCTCAAAAATTTCTGCCCCAGTGTCGATTCTTGTCTGTCTTTTTGAAATTTTTGAGAGTTCCTCAAAAATTCTGCCCCAGTGTCTACTTCATGAGGAAAATAAAATTTTTGTATTAATGCGACTGAACCCTGGGTAGGTTGCCTACGATCCCACTTAGGGAATCAGGTCGTAACGTAGCTCCAGATTACATCATATGCTTTAGAAATAGCAAAACTGTCAACTAATGCAAGCTCTTTAGATATAATATCTTTTGATGGCGTCTGAGTTGATCGGCTTCGGCCAAACTTCTCCGTCCATCTCTGCCAGTATCAGTACTCCTCCAGTCAAGACTCGGTGAACCATATATGGCTCTTGCCAATTAGGTGCGAACTTGCCTCTTGCCTCTTCTTGATTGGGAAATATCTTTTCAACACCAGTTGTCCAGGTTCGAAAGACCTTTCTCGAACCTTTTGTTGAATGCTTTTGCCATCCACCTCTGATGTAGTTGCCCATGACATATTGCATTCATTCTCTTGCCATCAATGAGTGCCAGTTGTTCTATCCTTTCCTTGACCCATTCAGCGTCTTTCAACTGTGCTTCTTGGATGATTCTTAGGGATGGTATCTCAACTTTGGCCGGTACCACTGCTTCGGTGCCCATAAACCAACAAGTATGGGGTAGCTCCCGTTGATGTCCTTACTATAGTGTGGTACCCCAACAATGCATAGGGTAGATTTCATTCTATTGTTTTGAATTGTCAACCATCTTGTGCAATATTCTTTTAATATTCTTGTTGGCTACCTCGACCGCTCCATTCATCTGAGGCCTATACGCAGTGGAATTGTTATGCTTGATCTTGTAAAATTTGCAAGTTGCCTTCATTAGATCGCTGTTGAGGTTGGACCCATTGTCAGTGATTATAGACTCAGGAATGCCGAATCGGCAAATCATTTTGTCACGGACGAAGTTGGCTACCACTTTTTTTGTTACTGACTTGTATGATGCAGCTTCTACCCATTTTGTAAAGTAATTAATGGCTACCAATATGAAGCTATTCCCATTAGATGCGGTAGGTTCAATAGGTCCTATGACATCCATTCCCCAGGCGGCGAAAGGCCAAGGAGATCCCATGACATTCGGCTCATTGGGAGGTACTTTAATCATGTCTCCATGGGCTTGGCATTGATGACACCTCTTTGCGTGTTTTATGAAATCGTGTTCCATCGTCATCCAGAAATACCCAGCTCCCAAGATCTTCTTCGCAAGCATGCATTCATGCAAGGGCCGCATCTCCCCGAGTGTACTTCTTCCAACAATCTCTCGGCTTCTTTAGTATCTACACACCGCAGCAAACCTAAATCAGGAGTTTTTTGTGTAAGACCTCGCCATTCAAGAAGAAACCATTTTCCAGTCTTCACAGTGTCTACTTTTGAAGGTTTGTTGCGTCTTTCGGATAAGTGCAATCATCGAGGAACCTTTTAATGTCTAGAACCAAGGCTACCCATCTGATTCCTCTTCTACGTGATAACAGTATGCTGGCTGCTTCCTTATCATCACGGGTATTGCGTTGATTTAATTCTTATCAGGATGCTGTATCATAGATAATATAGTGGCTAAGGCGTCCGCGAACTCGTTTTGCATCCTAGGCACATGCCGAAACTCTATCTTGGTGAACCTCTGCTTCAAATCCTTTATGCATTCTATATATGGCAATATCTTGGAATTCTTTACTGTCCATTCACCTCGGACTTGATGGATCAACAAATCAGAGTCTCCAATTGCTAGCACCTCTTCTATGTTCATGTCCACAGCCATTTAGACCCATGATGCAAGTTTCGTATTCAGCCATGTTGTTGGTGCAAGGAAACCTCAGTTTGGCTGATGTGGGATAATGTTGTCCAGTCTCTGAAACCAGCACTGCTCCAATACCAACTCCTTTAAAGTTCGCGGCCCCATCAAAGAATAACCTCCAACCATCATATTCTTCGGCGATGTCTTCGCCTACGAACATGACTTCCTCGTCTGTGAAATAGGTGTGCAAAGGTTCATATTCGCCATCCACGGGGTTTTCGACCATGTGATCTGCCAGGGCTTGAGCTTTCACTGCCTTTTGAGTGACAAAAGTAATGTCGAATTCACTGAGTAACATTTTCCATTTAGCTAGCTATCCGGTGGGCATGGGCTTTTGGAAAATATACTTGAGAGCATCCATCCTTGATATCAGCAGGGTAGCATAGGATGTTAGATAATGCCTTAACTTCTGGGGTACCCAAGTTAACGTACAGTAGGTACATTCTAGCAGTGTGTACTTAGCTTCGTAGGGAGTGAACTTCTTGCTTAGGTAGTGTATTGCTTGCTCCTTCCTCCCAGTTGAATCATGCTGTCCCAATACATATCCGAAGGCTGAGTCTACCACTGACAGGTATAAGATTAGAGGTTGCCTAGGTTCGAGCGGGACCAATACAGGCGGGCAAGACAGATACTCCTTTATTCTGTCAAATACTTCTTGGTTGTCTTGTGTCCACTCGATCGCTGCATCTTTCTTCAATAGCTTGATAATTGGCTCGCAAATGACTATGGATTGAGCTATGAATCGGCTGATGTAGTTGAGCCGTCCCAAAAAGCTCATGACCTCTTTCTTGCTTTTGGGCGGTGGCAGCTCTTTGATGGCTTTGATCTTGGCTGAGTCTAATTCAATGCCCCTTTTGCTAACAATGAAGCCTAAAAGCCTCCCTGCTAGAATGCCGAAAGCGCACTTTACGGGATTCAGTTTCAGATTGTACCTATGCAAGCGATTGAAGAACTTACGTAGATTATCCAGATGTCCCGAGCTTTTCTTTGATTTGATTATCACGTCATCCACATATACTTCGATTTCCTTGTGTATCAAGTCGTGGAACATGGTAGTCATTGCCCTCATGTAAGTAGCCCCAGCATTCTCAGGCCGAATGGCATCACTTTGTAGTAGTAGGTTCTCCAAGGGGTTGTAAAAGCTATCTTTTTGGCATCTTCCTCATCTATAAGTACTTGATGATAGCCCGCGAAGCAATCTACGAAGGATTGTAGTTCATGCTTCGCACAATTTTCAATCATGATGTCTATGTTTGGCAGAGGAAAGTCATTCTTTAGGCTTGCTCTGTTCAGATCCCTGTAGTCCACACAAACTCTGATCTTCCCATCTTTCTTTGGCACTGGGAAAATATTGGCTAACCAAGTTGGGTGTTTGACTGTCTTTAAGATTTCTGCATTGAGCTGTTTGGTCACTTCTTCTCCAAATCTCACCAAAACGGATGACTTGAAAGTTCGGGCCTTTTATTTGACTGGTGGAAAGCCTGGATTGATGGGTAATTATGAGCCACCACATCCGTGCTTATGCCAGTCATGTCATTATACGATCATGCAAATACATGCTCGTACTCTTTGAGAAACTCTATGTATCGTTCTCTATCTTCCAAAGTAAGGAGTACACTAATCCTTGTTTCTTTCACTGTTCTGTCATCTCCCAGATTTACTACCTCAGTATCTTCTAGATTTGGTTTAGGCTTATTTTTAAATCTTTCGATTTCTTCTTGTGTTACCTCATCAAAATCATTATAATCAAAATCAGATTCCTCGAGCTTTATTGTTTCATTACACATTATGGTTGCAGACTCAATGAAATTATTAGTTTGAATCCTGAAAAGTAAAATGTTGCATAATTAAAAGGTTAAAAATATAGAACAAGTTAAAAGGAGTAATACTTTATTTATGAATCCTTGCAAGACAAAGTCTGTAGGAAAACATGTTTTAGAAAAAGGGAAATACAAGCTTCACGATTCAAGGTCGGGTTTTATTTTGAAAAGCATGAAAAATAAAACAAAACTCTATCCCCTAGCTCTACCAAGGTCTGCAATACGCTCAGGCCAGGTTGCTAGTCCAGTTGTCCAGTGCAGCTCCAGATTCAGCTTTTGTGGGACCAGGAGGTTCAGCATGTTCTTCCAGGATCACACAACAGTCTTCATCAGATATGAACAGCTCTTTCATGCCTTCCAGCAAATCCTCTTCAGCATCAGCAACCTTCTTTTGCGCCGCATTGACCTCCCCTTTACAACTATCGAAGTAACCAGACGAGACAAAAATATGCAAGAGAGATTTGACGTCTTTCTTGTAGTATTTGAAATCCAGGGATGCTTCTTCCATGCTTTTTTCATAGGTCACTATGTACCCTATGCCAGCTTTCTCGTTGTCAGGCCTTAGCACAAATAGAATAGGCTCTGTCATGCCAGTCAAATTTCTGCCTAAACCTTTCTCAGGTTCGTAGCCTTTCCTTATCATGATGCCTAAAACCTAGTCTCCAGGCCATTTCACGGACTGAGGAAGTATATAAGGCTCATCAATTATCACCTTCATGGGTTCGGGTGTTTTGGGCACCCACTTCTGCTTCATTTTTTCCTTTTCGAAAATACTCTTCCAGTCGACTTGCGCGTCTGCTTGGTACACAGGTCGTGGCTTGGCAGGTATGGTCTCACGAAATTCTCGTAAAGGCACACCCCCATCAGATATCACGGGCTCCCAAACTAAATTTCTCCCTTCATATCCTTTGCCTCGACCATCCCAGTAAGCACTATAAAAGCTCTGCTTCTTTTTAACCCCTTCAGGTACATTGATAAGTTTAGGAGTGAAATGAGTGGTGTACCCTCCTCGGACTATGTCAATGTCCTTCCTAGGCTTGCTGGGATTCCATCCTTTATTGTATCCCCCTCGATTTCCTTGCACTACTCCTACAAGCTTTACGGTATAGAAGGTTTGTCCATAAAGCATGCTCTCTTCGATTGCTGGTATGGTTTGCTTATTATAAATGGAGTTACTCCCTTCTCCAAACACTATCACTTCTTTGTTATCCCATGCAAACTTCACCTTCTGGTGCAGGGTATAAGGGACTGCACCAGCCATGTGAATCCAAGGTCTCCCCAGCAGCAAGTTGTAAGAAGCAGAGATGTCTATGACATGAAACTCGGTGGCGAATTCAACAGGACCCACCATGATAGTCAAGTCATTCTCTCCAATGGTGCCCCTTTGTGAGCCATCGAATGCCTTCACCTTCATGTCACTTTCTCTTATCTCACTTTGATCAATTTCCATCCTTTTCAGAGTGATGAATGGGCATATGTTCAAGTCAGACCCTCCATCGATCAGAATTCTCCATACGAACCAATCCTTGCATTTGACGGTAACGTGTAAAGCCTTGTTGTGACCCAGCCCTTCGGGAGGTAATTTATCCTCGTGGAAGGTGATTCGATTAGATTCCGTGACTTTCCCAACCATGCTAGCAAGATTTTCCACGGTGGTTTCTGCTGGGACATGTGTTTCCTCTGACACTTTCATCAAGGCATTTCTGTGGCTTTCTGACTTGAGAAGCAGGGCCAGAACGGAGATTTGTGCGGGAGTCTTGCCTAAATGCTCGACAACAAAGTATTCTTTTGCTTGAACTTTCTTCCACAACTCCTCGGACTCTTCTTCATTAGTGCCTCATCTGCCTTGAACGAGATGCTTGGGAGTGTAAATCCTTCCACTTTTAGTCATCCCTTGTGCTGCTACAATCTCGACCACCTCTTTGCCTTTCTTTTCCGTCTCATAATTCCATGGCACTGCTTTATGGGGGAACCACATCGACATAAAATCTTGGAGCTACCTCCACTTCAACAGGTTCAGGTGCCTTAGCAGCTTGGGCAACAGAAGCAAATACTGGTGCAATTTCTTTTGCCTTGACAATAGTTCCTTCCAGATTATATTCTTCGTCCAGCTCAATCAAGTTTACCCTATTGTCCCCATGATCGGGCAAAGGGTTGTTATGCATATTCGGTGCCTTCAAATGTATGACCTTTTGATCGATTAAGTCTTGTATTTTATCCCTTAAGGCATAGCATCTTTCAGTGTCATGGCCAGGTTCTCCAGAATGTAGGGGTGGGCATTCGAAATTTCGGTTCGGGTTCGCTTTTTATAAATTCGAAATTTCGATTTTTGGTACTTAAATGTCGATACCAAATACAAAACCAAAATTTATTTGGTTCGGTTCGGAATTATGTAATTCGGTTCGGTTATTTCGGTACGGTTTTGGTTTTATAATTCGGTTTTTATTTCAATTTTATATCGTTCTATTAATAGCATTTTTACAAAACCATTTTGTAGTGGCAGAATTTTACTGAGAAGTCCATGATGTTGGGAGCCATCAGCCATAAATTAAAGTTGTATTGTGAGAAATTGAATGGATTAGAACTAACTAGTAAGTGGCGAAGTGCCATTGTACCAACTTCTAAGGTTGTTCAACCTTAATAAGCTTTCAACGTGCTTTTAAGGGCCACAACCCACAACATGATAGCAAGAAAAAGAAACAATGTTCAATAATATTCTTAACTCTGTCAATGATAGAAATTTATAAGCGTATCAATTCCTGGCATCTACTTGTAACATTTTATTGAAGAGTATGGCAGACCAAGGTCGTAACATTTTAATACAATCCTGCCTTCAAACAAAGTGATTTCTACAATTAGAAGTAATTATATCACAGTGTATTTATTCATCTGGTTATAATACAGATGGAGAACTTACAAAAAGAACGACAAGAAGTTGCAACTTGACCTCTTCAATGCAGAATAAGGAAGAAAGAAGTGTGAATAAAGTACATTTGCTATTTGGGCTAAGAAAGAATTGGACTTGGGTTTGGTTTTAGTAATTAGAATTGTATTATGTATATATTTTAAATATATACACTATAAAAAATTTAGAATTTCGGTATTTCGAAATTTGACACCTCAAAACTGAATTCCGAACCGAAATTCCGAAATACGAATTTTTACACCGAATAGTGTTCCGAAAATCTGAAATTGCGAAATCGAAAAACCAAATTAATTTGGTTCGATTCGGTTTTTTGGTTTTTGGAATTTATCCCCACCCCCACCAGAATGGTAGGCACAGGTTTTGGTTTTGTCGAAGAAGGGTGAGACTCTTTCAGACATCTTGAATGGAATGGGTTGTATGTGGCCCACTGCTTTGAGCCTTTCAAACAGTTGGGTGCGGGATTCAACCAGTGGGGTATAGTTTCTTCTAGGTTTTTGGTTGTTGTCAGTGCGGGATCTTGGTGGGTATACATTGGCATTTCTGTTGTTTGGGCTTTGTGGGTATGGTGGTATTTGTGGAGGTTGATTTTGGAAGGTAGGTTGTGCGTTGTAGACGGGGTAAGGAGGCGAGAGTGAAGCATATGGATATGATGGGAGTGGTGTCTGGTAGTAGTGATTATGGGCGGGTGGATGGTCGGGTGAAGCAGCAACGAATGAGACATCGTCCTTCTTCTTTTTGGATATTCCTGAGCTACCAATTTGTAGTGCCTTGTTGGTGGCTTGCAATGCAGCTAAGCTGACAATCTTGCCAGTCTTTAAACCATCTTCGACAATGTCACCAATCTTGATCAAATCCCCAAATTTCTTATCTTGCATGTTCAACATCTTGTCAAAATAGTCATCCTCTTGTATGCGGATGAAAGTTTCCACTATTTCTGTGTCGTCCATGGGAGGTTGGACTTTAGCAGCTTCAGCTCTCCATTTGGTCGCAAATGCCCTGAAGGTTTCAATAGGTTTATTCTTCAACTTCTCCAGATAGAATCGGTCAGGAATGACATCATTGTTGTGGCCAAAACTGTCAACAAAGTCTCCAGTCATTGCTTCATACCTAGTCCATTTCTTTGTTTGTTGCTTCGAGTACTATACCAGTGCATCACCAGTCAAACTGCGGTTGAACAATTGCATTCTAATCTTTTCATCGTGTCCGACCCCAACCAGCTTATCACAGTAAGACCTCAAATAAGCCATTGGGTCGCCGCTACCATGAAACATGTTGAATTTGGGTGTCTTGTAACCATCAGGTAATTTTAGGTTAGAGTACATGCAAAGGTACTCAAAAGCTAGACCTCGGGCTTCTTTGGTACCTTGGAATTTTTTGAACTTCTCTATCAACCACTTGACTTGTTCTTTGGTACTATCAATATCTTCTCCAGTCCATGCATACATGTCGTGATCTTTGGTGGGTGAGGAAGCAATTTTTATTTCGGCAGTGAAGGTAGGGAGGTTGTTTTGAGGTGCTTTTGGCGGTGCGAGGTAAGTGGGGTAAGGAATGTCTCTTTCGGGGAATAGTGGATCCTTGCCATGGGGACGGGTAGGCTTGTCTGGCTCAATTATTCGATCAACATGGACGAAAGGGACTCGGTTCTCCAGTTCAAACAACCTTTGCTCCATCTTGGCATATTTCTTCGTACGTCACCACATTCTTCTTTCTAGGGGTCCCTCCGATGATGGAGTTGGTGGTGTTTCCTTCAACCTTGTCAAATTCAGCCATGATATTCCATCTCGTCCTTGTTCTTGTAGGTAAAGGGGGAGTTGTTGAAATGGAACCTCTGGATCTCAAGCGGTACTGCGGCACGGCCAGAATGCACAAACCATCCTTGGGGATAAAAGTAACCTTTAAAACAATAAAAAAAAATGACGTGAGTATTCAGGTTAGGGATCAAAAACATTAAGATCGTGCGCGTCGTATTATGCAGGAGACCCCTTTTATGCCACAGGTAGGCCTATCGAACGATTTGAAGTAACGTCTGCATCGAATACGTCGTTTCATTTGCTTAAGATAATCAAAACAAATCTTAAAACCCCAAAATAACAAAATTTTATTAAATTTGCTTGGCTTTATTACAATCACTAATCTTGAAAAAAGGAAAAACGACAATGACTTGACAAACAAACGACTTGACTAAAATAAAAAGACGACTCGACTCAAGACTACTAGACTATGTGCCAAGCAAACAGACATTCTGATCAAGCATTCCCTTTAACATCCTCTTCTTCCTCCTCTTCCTTGGCCCCTTCCTTCGGCTTCTTTGCTAAATTCGTTGGTGGAGGGATGGTAAAGATCTCCATAAGGTCTTTCCCAGCTTGCATGTCTCCTAGAGCTTTCGTGAAAAACTCACAGATTTCTAACCCCATTGCTTCCTTCTCGGCTAAAGGTGCCGCCTTAAAGTGGTCTCCCCAGCCTTAGAGTAGATCTTGTAAAATCTCAGCGACTTGCCTAGCTGCCATTGCTTTGCTTATTAAATATTTGAGCTCATCCCCTTTGACCTTCTCTCTGTATGGCCTCCTCATTTCTCTTTCTTGTGTCAACTTCAACTCCTCCCTTTTTTGTGCGATCTTGCATCGTGTACCATGGTATCTTTCCATAATGTTTGGGGTTTCAGCTTTTCTTTTCAGCACGTTCTTTGATGGGAATTTCTTTCTATCTTCATTGAGCCATTGTGGATAGCATGGTTCGATGCCTGGGTTGGCTCTGTTGTCTCGACCAGGGCAGAATTGCATTGTGACTATTCCTTCCCACATTGCAAGTATAGTGCTTATCATCGGCTGCTCTATATCCTTCATGTCAACGTTGAAACTCTTTACCTTTGTCAACGGTGGGGTTCGCTGTGTCATCCCTACTTACCGGAAGACTCTTAAGGGAACATAATGGTGAGTCCCTCGGAGCCCAATCAGTGTCAGGAAAGTGTCTTGGCCTAGCACAGAAACAGTGAAGCAGGTACAATTTTCTATCACCCATTGTACTTCTTATGACCTTCCCAACTTGACCAACCACCCTCGTACATCTGTTAGCTCGTCCTATGCCTTGACACTTTCCATACGCGTGCTATGTGTCATGATGCCATCAATCCCCATTATCCTTGATGTCGTTGGGCTAATCGGGACCTTGTGCAACCGTATTTGCAGCAAGAGACTTCAACCTTCGAAGAAATCAGCCCCTTTTTTGCACTTGGTTAGAGCCCTATAAATCTCTCCCAGGATCATCGGGACCAAGCTTACTTGTCGTCTGTGAGCGCCCCTACGCAAACCTTCAACTACCCTTCCCAACCTTATGTCGACCGTTTCTTATTTTTCGGGAAAAACCATGCTCCCCAGAAATGCAATGATGAAAGCATTGGATTTGGTCCATCCATAATCTTGGATCTCCCATACCACTGTCCATCTATGTCGAAGAGTTGGGTCTCCAAACTTAGAGTAAAGGTATTCCACTGTTGTCTTTCCCTCGTATATCCCTTCAACGTATGGGTCATAAGGAACTTTCAAGAGCTCGATGAATTCCTTAGACCGCATTTCACAAGGATAAATCATGGTTTCAGGCCCAGGTGTCAACCCTGACAACCCTCCAATTTCCTCCAACATGGGTGCCAACTCTAAACCATATAAGTGAAATATAGCGCTCTTATAGTCTAGTGTGTAGCAGCTTTAGCCAACCCAAGTATGGCAGTGTACGCCTTAAGAGCTATCAAATCCCCCAACAACTTTCAGACATGAACCCTGCTAACTGCTGCCAGATCTTTCCACCAGAGCCTGATCAGATGAGGAGCTTGGTAGAAAGATTCAAACTTAAGTGTGACTCTTGTAGCCATAGTCTGGAAACAAAACAAGGAAAAGGTTAAAATAATCCTATGATTCGATTACACTTAAGCAAATGATCGTATTTCACGCAAACATTCCTTCAAATCCATTCAAAGATGCTATTTTGTTGTCTTTTGGGTCGAAGACCCTTTCGACGTTTGGACGGGGTTTACTAATGGACTAAGATGTGCCAAGGATGCATAGCCTTCTTAAGTTTTTCATGATGCAAAAAGAAAATAAATATGCATGTTGTTGCCAATTGTTCTCATAATTTCCCAAAAACGATTTTGAAGTTTATTACATAATTGACTCAAAAAAGAAAAACAAAATACTTGAACTAAGTAGTGTGCTGCAGTCTAGCTCTTTTAGCTTCTCGCGCGACCTCCTTGACTTCTTCCATAGCTTTGGTTAGGTACCCCTTGACTGCGATCAGTTGTAGAAAGTTCACTTCGGCAAACTCGGAGTTCCATTATTCGAGTCTTGCTCCCAATGCTTCTAGTTTGTCTTCTAGTTTTAATGCATGTTTCCTCCATTTCTCGATCTCCTCTTTGCTCTCTTTATCCATTTTAATTGCTTTCAACATGAATTCGCGGTACCCAATCTGAGCCACAACCTCTCAATCCCTTATGGTATTTCCTCGACATGGTCCAACGACCACATTTCCTTTTAGGCTGGAATGTAACCAACTAATGTAGTTTGGCTCACATCCAGCATTGTATCGGTCTGGTGCTAGCGACAGCTTCTCCATAACTTGCTTTCCTTTCCAAGATTTACGAATGCTCTTGGCCCTCGATATAACATCTTCGGTATAGACAACTTGGTATGCTGATGCGTCTGGTATAAGTGGCACAATTTATTTTCTCCCTACTTGTCTCATCACTCTCAACGGCTGATAGGGTTGGAAACCTCGTAATCCCATAAGTATCACATAGGGTGCCTTCACAGAATTAATGATGAAGTCTGACGAAGGAAACTAAGTGAACATCCATTGTATCAAGTCTTCTTTCAAGTTTTCAAACAACTTTACCCATTTTTCTGTGCTGCTTGGCTGCTTGAACTTCTGACCTCCATATCGCTCCCCAACTAGGTAATTTGAACCAGTATGCTTAGTCAATTCTTGAGATCCCTTAACTTTCCTTAAATGTTCTTTGAACCAGGCTTGTAGTAGAAGGTTGCACCCTTAAAAATATTTTGCTCCCTTCTTGCAACGACCTAAGGCTCGATAAATGTCCGCTAAGATCATAGGGATGATAGTGTAGCGATAATCATCAATCCAATTGAACAAAGCGTCAACAACTATGATAAGTTTCAAACATATATTATGGTCCGAGCTCTCGGGAAACACCATAATCCCCAAGAAACACACAACAAATGTAAATGGTCTAGCCCTCCTCCAATCACTATAAGACTTGAATTCTTTCTTGTAATTGTCAAAAATGCTCGCATACCCAAATCTGTTGTAGAAATAGGAAAAGGGTATCTTCTTTTGTTGAAAAAACCCCACATCGACACTTGTTACCATTCCCAATTTTTCACGAAACTCGTCCGGTGTGGGCACGCTAGGAGCTAAGATGCACCTTGCTTGCCATCGATGTTTGTCTAACCCCGAATGTGATATGAATCCTCCTATATCCTCTAATAATGGTGTCATCTCGATGTCTCCAAACCTAAATACATTAAATCTCTCATCCCAAAAAGACCCGGATGCCTCGATCATTTCTCTACATGGTTCCATTTCTAGCAAAGAAATAAAATGTCCCAAGTGTTGGCGTACTTCGGTTTGTTTTCCCAATGATAAGTTGTTCCACCAATTAGTCAAGACTGGAGGTGCACCCAAAGCCATTCCAAAACGGTGAAATCTTTGACTCATGATGACCTAAAAGAAATTAAAAAATGAAAAAAAAGAACCCAAGTTAGTAAAATAATAATAAAAATAATAGCAAGATAATAAGCAATAAAAAAATCCCAAAAATAAAGACCTGTTATGGTTAGGACTTTGAGTATCTCCAGCGGAGTCGTCATTCTATCGCACCCTCCCTTTTACCCAACTCGAAGTGAGTTAAGGATTGGGTTGACTCATTGACTCAATTGAGTTTTTACAGAAAACAAGACAGATTTTAACAGTTATCGTGCAAATAGCCCCTGCTCAATAGTTTTCAACAGATTTTTAGTTTTCACAAGCATGCTATCAAAACCTTGGTTAGGACTGTTATGCAAATTCAGACACCTCCACCAAACATGCTCAGTTCTTGTTTTTACCAAGGATGATGCAAAACACATAGAGAAAGGGATGAGCAAATGCCCATGTGTAGCCAAAATCATGGGCTATGGCCACACACCTGTGTTAGAAAGAAGTACACCCGGGAGGACCTAGCAAATACAAGCAAAGGGGAGGAACTAAAGGGGTTTGAGTAAGAGATGAAAAGAGTGCCCCGTGAGCACTGTAAAGCCTGCAGATTAGTGTAAAGGGAGCCCGTGGGATGTCTTCTTATAGACAACCATAGAAACTACCTGTACATTAATCTTTGGTATAGCTTTGAAAGCTATCCATATGTATACTACATCAAAAGGGGTTAGCAGGGGCCAGAGACAAGACCCAAACAGAAGCACAAACTGATAGAGAACATACAAAAAGCACATGCATGGACAATTTAGACATAGGAGCAAACAAGAATGTGAGCCATGATCTATACCTTGTCAGGAATTGCACCAAACAAAGAACTGTTTTGAAGCAGTGTAATGCAACAAAAGAAGGCTTGCACCAGTGACGAAGTCTTCTAGGTTTCAGTGAAAGAACAGGAAGTGATCAAGAGAGAGAGAGAGAGAGAGAGAGAGAGAGAGAGAGAGAGAGAGAGAGAGAGTGGTGTGTTTTTATGCTCAGTAAAATTCAGTGTCTAATCCTGTATGTAGTGAACAATAGGACTAGTTTATATAGGTGAAAGGGTGAAAACGGGTGACCACATAAGGCAGGGCAATATTCCTTTCAAGAATAGGGAAGACACTCTTAGGTGTTTCTTCCAAAAATAGCTTAAACAAACCCCAGAATTAAGGAAAATAAAACTATAATCAATTATACTTCTTTCGTTTTAGTTTGACAAATTGTCTAGGTTCAAAACTGTATACACTAACATGTTTTAGGTTCGGATTACCTTCACAGATTTTGAAAGATTCCCATTGACATTAGGCTAGATAAATATCAAGTTTTCCATACAAGTTTTCAATCAAGAATCACTTCGGAATCCCTACAGTCATGATGAATCATTGTCTTTCAAATCATAGATTTAAAATCATGAAGATCATGTATCTCGATAGAGTGCAGGGCTAAATTCACCCTAGCAACAAGATAGGGTACAATCAAGTCAAAACTGTCCTAGTCTCTAAAATTTACGAATCAACATGAAAATCAAGTCAAAACTGCCCTAGTCTCTAAACTTTACGAATCAACATGAATAGCTTTGAGTACAGGCCACAATCACACTAAATCTAGCATATGAACAAGTGAAACCAGTGTTCAAAATGGTGCAATAAAGTGAAAGCAAACAGTTTTTTTTTTTCATGAATTTCTCTAACTAATCAACAACTAAAATTACTTGCTAAAGCACTAAAATTTTAGGCAAATTCAGGTTCAACAATCACATAAGCAATTTTAAAAAATCAGGCAAAAGGATTTAGGGTTACCCGTTTCCATCGGAGTCGGGTCAATTTAACCCGTCTCAATCATGTTCGTGAGAAAGGTTCTTCTCTTTCTTTAGCTGGAAAAAGTCGTGTTCTGAGAGAGAGAGAGAGAGAGAGTTCCGAAATTTCCTTTTCCGGCCATGGAGACTGAGGCACGATTAGGGTTAAGAATTGACATTGCCGTTTTCGCGGAATTAGGGGTGGGTTTTGTTGCGGACGTTTTGAGGATCACGGTGGTGTGATTTGTTTTGAATTTCGCTGGTGAAAATGGCCGAAAAACGGCGAGAGCAGCGATGGTTTTAGGTTTTATCGAGAGAGAGAGAGAAATGGGGAGGGGGGCGGCGGTGAGTTGGTGGAAAATAAGGAGAAGAATAGGGTTTCGGGGTAGGGTGAATAATTAAAAATGATAAGTTTTGTTTTGGCCGTTGGATTGAACAAATGGAAGGCTGAGATGAAGCCACGTAGGCGTGACTAAGGGTTGATGTGGCGCTTACGTGGATAAGTGGGAAGGGTGTGAGGTGTATATTCTGGGTGTATATTTTGTGTATAAAAATGGTATAAAAGCGTAGAAAGGGTATAAAATAGGAGTAAAATTGTAGAAAAAATTATAAAATTAATTGAAAATGCTAAAATGACCAAGGGAGTGTACAAAAATGCAATTTTGAGATTTAAAATGATTTGACCAATTTTGTCGAAAAATAGAGGTAGTTGTGGAATTTGATTGGATACGTATATTTTGTAAAATGGTCGTGATTCGCGATGATGTTTTAAAAAATGTCTCAATTTCTATGGTCGTATAGAAGGATGATTTTAAAAGATGGGTGAGGTGAAGCTAGACGCACGATTGTCGGTGTAATTTTGTTTGAAATGACTCTAAAAAATAGGAGGGACAAAATTGGGTATCAACAGGCTCTCTGAAAAAAACTGACTTAACAGCAACCTAACTATCTTAATGAATACAGCATTATACATTTTGAGATAGAATCTACCTAGTTCCTAATCATCTAATGACAAGAAATCCTTTTAAGTGCTCTATTTTCTTATTCTTCTTCAAGGCTAATCATCCATTCGAGCTAGAGTTTTTTTAATCTTACTTCTGCCGTGTCCTCTGATATAAATGTGGATCCCAATCTCTATGCAAATAGCATTAGCATTAACTTGCTCTTGTTGAGACTTTATAATATTTCTTCCACTCCACATCTTGTACATAAGCATTGCAGAGGCCATCCCAATGATAGACCCCATTCTTGCTTTCCTCATAGCTTGAGAGCTGACCCACTGCACCTCCTGTTGCCAAGTGCCTGGGTGTCTTTGTAACTTCATCCATTGCATTAACCTGATCCACAGGGCCTTGGTGAACTGGCACTCAAAGAACAAGTGCTCCAATGTTTCATCATTCCTTCTACAAAATACACAGGTCATTGGAATTTGAATTCCAAATTTGTGCAACCTATCCACAGTAGCTAACCTCTTGTGTAGAGCCAGCCATAGTGTAAACCTGTATCTAGGATGGATTTCTGCCTGTAATGCAAGAACTCTCCATGGTACTTTTGGATGATGTGGTAGTAGCTGCAAGTACATTTTGCTGATAGAGAATTTGCCACTTGCATCCTGCATTGTCTTCAGTCTTGCCATTAAGTCACCCGGCAATCCAGACCATTGCATGACAGTTTCCCTAGTCTATATGATTTTCCTCACCACCCAAGCTGCATTTTTCTAGTTGGTGCAATTTTCAACAATCTGCCTTCTTATATAGTAATTATGAACCCACTTGATCCACATGCATTCTTTCTTTATTACAATGGCCAAAAGCTGCTTTGTTATTGCAGCTCTATTCCAAGTACAAAAATCAATGACACTCAATTCTCCAGCAGTAGGGTAAACAAACATTTTCCCATGCCACTAAAACCTTTTTGATAGAGTCAGATCATGTCCATAGATAAGCCCTACACATTATTTCTATAGCTATCATGATATTTTTAGGCAAAATGAAGATTTGTGCCCAATAAGTTTGTAGACCAAACAAGATAGATTTTATTAGTTGTAGTCTGCCTGCATATGATAGTACTTTTGTTGTCCAACAGTTAACTCTTGCCAATATTTTCTCCAGCAAGGGCCAACATTGGCTCACAATTAGCTTCTTAGATGATAAAGGTACTCCCAAGTACCTAAAAGAAAGCTTTCCTTCTTGAAATCCCAGCTCTTGTAGCAGTTCTTGTCTTAGCACACCTGACACCCCTGCAATATATATAGAACTTTTCTCAATTTCACCCTTTGTGGAAAAATCATTAGATGAAGAACCTAGAATCTTCGTCTTGAGATGCTATAGTTATCTATTACAGATATCATAAAAAATATTACTACTAATATAATTTTAGTTGCACAATTTCACTACCTTGAATCTAGACAATCAGTCAAAATAATTATCAGAGGCGGAGCCAGATTTTGATGTTTGGGGGTTCAGGGTTCTAATCCTTTTAAGATAGAGGATTTCAAATTAATAATTTTTATATATATTAAATAAATACTTTAAGATAAATACAAAATTTGTACTAAAATTACAAGGGTTTGATTGAACCCCCTTCCAATGTGCTAGCTCCGCCCCTGACTACTATGTTGACCAAGAGGCAAGAAGAAACAAATTAAACAAAAAGAATCACAAGAATAAATAGACATAATCTTACATCGTAACATACAATTGCAAAACTAAAATGAACTTAGTACTTTCATATACTTAAATATAAGAGCGAATTTCACTCATCCCCTTCAACCTAATAGATTTGGGAAATAATATTGCCTTCACCTATTGAATGGGATAGTGAACCCCCTTGATCCTAAATCAACAGTTAAAAATAAAATGATTTTTGCATATATTTTATTAAGGTCAAAACTCGCATCTTTAAATAACAGTAGTAATTTTCTTAAAAATCAATGAGTACCTATATTCTGATTATTGTCTATAAATGCGTCATTAAATTTCATCTGACTGCCATAATATTTGATGTAAGGAATAATAATATCTCATTCATCTTCTGCATGAAACAAAAATTATATTTGAATTAATATTTAAGGTTGTTTTAAAATTATGAAATATCATGTCATCACTTTTAAATTATAAGAATAGTTAAAATTTTCACCTTTTATTTTTTGTTATAATTACTAATGAAATATTTAAAAATAATTAAACCACACAATATGTAACGATGACATAAAAATAATAAAATATTTTATGCAAAATTATTATTCTATTTACGTCAATTTTCAATAGTTATAATAATTATAATTAAATTTTGAAGCTCTACGAAAAAAACTCTATAAAATAAAATGTTTCTTAAATCAAAAGAAAAAACTAGAGGAGTAAAATGAGATACAACATTTTAAATATTTGTATAATACTTTTTTAATATATTTAATCGTGTAAAAAATATATGGTAAAAGTTCATCATAGTTGAATGTTGTTTTTGTCCTTCTAAAAATGGATACAAATGATAAACTTATTTTTAACGGTTGATTTTAAAATTAAGGGAGTTTACGGTCCATTTCGAATTCTATTCTTTCTTCTTCTTTTTTTTCTCTTTGTTTTTGCTCCTTTTTCCTTGACAATCTAGGTCCCTCTTCTTCCCAGAAACCCGGTAGCAACTTTCTTACCATGTTTGGTTTGATTTCGCTTAAGCCAATCCAAACATATATCAAAATCAATAAATCTATACATTTGGACGATCTCATAATTTACTAATTTGTCTAGCTTTCTTTCTTTGGATATACGACCCAAGCGTCTATATTGAAAGAAAGCAGAATTTTCATTAGTGAACTACGTTAATACTCCATTCATCTCAAATTAATTGTCATTTTAGTAAAAATGGTGTGTCCCAAATTAGTTGTCTCTTTAGGATTTCAAGACTAAATTTGTTAGTTCTTTCCAACTATACCCTTAATAATTAAAAGAGTTCTTAAGAAAAGTTAATAATCAAATATTAAATAGGGGTAACATAGTAAAACATACATCATATTTAATGATTTTCTTAATGGACGTAAAAAAGCTGAAGGTGTGGACGGAGGGAGTATATTCTAGCATTATCGTTAACGGTAAAAAGGGATTCAGAAAAATGATAGTGATTTATGGTATTCAGTTCACAAAAATTACGTGATGCATGACGATTTATAAGCATAGATATTATTAAGAAAAATTATACCAAACAGTTTTCTTTCCATGATATTCTTTGCTGCTATCTTATCAAGAAAATCTCTTTTATCATCCATTTAAGTAATTATCATTTGGTAAGCTATTTATGATTAAAGTTTTTCAAGCTTTCACATTATTAGAATGTGATCCACACATAGATTTCAAGTTAGCATACTTATAGCAACTAATTTATGCCAGAGAGAATTCCTTCTATATTTTCTATATGTGACCAGATTATGAAAATCTCTTGTATCATTATATATACATCATTGGTTGACATATGTTACACACCACAAGAAAAAAAAAAAGAAAAGCTTAAGAAGTTATTATCACAGCATCAACATCATCAGCATCAAAGGAGAAGAAGATGTTGAAACTAAAGACAAGTGATAATGAGGAATTCTATCTTGAAGAATCATTGGCATTTGAGTCTGAAATGATCAAGATTAAGGTTCAAGAAGAAAATGTTTCAATAATCCAACTACCCGATGTCAAAAGCAAGACATTGGTTAAAATAATCGACTACCTTAAGAAACATGCTGAGATTTCTTCAAACAAAGGAGAAATCGAGAATCTTGGCAAAGAGTTCGTGGTTAATGTTGGTGATCTTGATGATCTGTTGGCCGTAACGTTGGCTGCATATCATATGAAAATTAAGGCTTTGGAGGAAATATGCTACCAAGGAATGGCTGACGCAATTAGTGACAAGAGTGTTGAGTTTGTTCGAGAGTTGTTTGGAATTGAAAATGATTTCACCCCAGAAGAAGAGGCAGAGACTAGGAAATGGGCGGGCCTTTAAGAATGATACCAAAAACTAGATTAATTTTTATCATCACCAGTTAGTTTAAACTTTATGCTAATAATAAAATGTAGTACAAGAAATATTATCTGAAATAATGATATGTGGAGTATTACATTCCTTTAAAGTTTTTGGTTATAATAAAATGTAGTACAATAGATATTATATGAAATAGTAATATGTGGTATTACATTCCTTTAATTTTTTTTATTGGACTATCTATATGCTATAGCTAGTTTTCTCTTCTTGTTGGTTACATCAGAATTACTAGATCTCTTTCTTGTATCGGTTAGGCTAATATCATTTTACTGTTGAAAGAAAGAAAGTTATAGTAAGAAGAAAATGGAATCGTAGATACAATTTAAATAATGACGGGAGAACAACAAAAATTACTGCGTGCATATATGTTTCAATTTTGAATAAGTTGAAATTGTTCATATATCTCCATATTCAAGATATTGAACAGTGATATATATATATATATATATATATATATATATATATATATATATATATATATATAAATAAAATGCATTATTATTTCGGTTAGTACCTACGCCTAATCTTTGGTAGTCCTTTATTTTCTTAGTCAGCAGCCTCTTCCTTTTTCTTTCCATTCACACAATGACCAGCCCACTTCTCCTCTCTTCTTCATCCTCCTTCCCCGAGACACCCCACCTCATCACTCCAACCCTCCTTATATACCGAAATTTCAAACTGCAATGTTATGTACAAAATATTTCAGAACAAAAAATTCATGAAATAATAGGTCGAAAATTTTAGAACACCAACACAGATTACTTTTCCAAATTTTTGAATGGATATGTACAAAATCTTTCAGAACACAAACCTGCTACTCCACCGTATACTTATTGTATAATCTGCTAAGTCATGGTATACTAATTAGAACACCAACCCATACAACATATATACTCATTGTATATCATATTTGTCGTGGTATGCTATATTAGACCATGAACACTCATTGTATATTGGATATATTCGGTGTGTTCACAGGATACACTGAGGGTTATATCTCAATGTATACTTTGCGAATGATTGTATACACGAATGTACATATAAAGGACAATGGTGGTTGAGGATGCTAGCGCTAGTGGAAATCGCTAGAGAAGAAGGATAGTAGAGGTAGTGGAGGGGTCGAAATAGCTGGAATAAGGAGAAAGAAAATGAGTATTAAAAGTAGCTTAGCAGGCTGAGTGTTTAATAAATGAACTGTGTTTGATTTTTGTTAAGAAAGCCGCTGAATAGACAACTAATGATTTTTCCTTAAAAATAAGATAATTTGGCTTGTACACCGATTAAAGTGATAGAACCAAAAGAAATGAAGGCAGTTGATAATATTCAATTTCGCTCTTACTATGACCACTATCTACAGCAGCAATAATATAATACCCAATGATATTTAATAAATAAGATGTGAGGTTTCCTATAGATCTTCAGCTAAAAAAAAAAACACAATTTCACAATATATTTGTAAAGAAAAAAAAAGAGTGAGAGTACCATTATAAATAGAATACTAACATAAAAACTAAATATAACCGAGTTAAAGGAGATTATATCTAACCTTTTACTTTAATCCTTGACCTCCACACTTTCTTATCTAAAGTCATGTCCTCAGTAATCTGGATGCAGCCATGTCCTGTCTAATTACTTTGCCCCATTCCGTAGACCTAGTATTGACTACCTCTCGCACCTCCTTACTAGAGCATCTGTGCTCAACCATTCACATGCCTGAACCACCGCAGCTTAGTTTCTCACATCTTGTCCACCACCAAGGCTGCTCCTACCTTGTCACGCATGACTTCGTTCCTAATCTTATCCATCCTAATATATCCACACATCCATATAAGTATTCTCATCTATTCTACTTTCATCTTCTAAATGTGAGTATTCCTGACTGACCAACACTTTGTCACGTACAAATAACTGGTCTAACAGCTACTTTATAGATATAGCTATTTTTTATTTTCCCATCTTAATAATAACAAACTTTATAAAAAATGAACTTTGTTATAGTAATTTACTAACTTAAGATTTACGTATTAAAAAAAATTGTTCCCCGGTAGCTTACCCAATAACAAAGTACAAGATTAATCTATACTATCTTCGTAAGTGGTTTTAAATTAGATAATTTTATAAATTTGATATATTTAATTATTTTTTATACCTAATTTAACTTAATAAATATTGACTTAATTATAGTCCCCTACTTTGTCGCCCTATTTCAATCCTTTTCCTTTCTGATTTTCTGTCCCTTTGACTGAGTCCTATTCAAATTGGGTAGGTTAAGACTTCTATCAGACTACCACAAATACAACTCTTACAATAACTCTACAAAATCGCTCTTTGGGTATTAAAGAATATTGCAAAGCTGCGGATTGATGTATCTATTCCCACCTTTATCTATCCATTCCTCTCTCTTTAAAGTTTATGTGGCTAATGCTTTCTTTAAATTTATGTAATTGTCCTCCTTTTCTTTGATTGTTGTTTGAATTAATTTGATAGCAATTCAGATGTAATATTAACAAAGTACTGATCAGGAGTATTTTGCTAGAGCTTATTGACACTCTATTTGTATACTTGATGTGTGGCTAAAATACCACACATTATATACTTGCACTTAAGCTATTGTTGTGTTAAATTGATGAAATAAGTGCACTTATCATGGTTTTATTGCATTTTGTAGGTTGAATATGTTTGGAGAAGAGTTATGGAAGAAACAAGTAAAAAAGAAGCCAAGTTAAAGAAAAAGAAGAAGACCGGCTAGTCTGTCAGAAACGCAGCAGAAAAGTGGCTATGTGTGAAACAATGACTAAGTTGAGCAGTGATAAAGTGGCTATTGGATAAACTTTTGGTATCAGGGTGGCTATGATGTGAAAAATCAGAATTTCCTCCTTTTAACCTAGGGAGAATTTTGGAAAATGATTGTATTTCATTTTGGCAACACATAAATAGTTTGTAGCTTTCATTTGTACATATTTTTTGGCCATATTTTCAATCTTGGAGCAAGGATCCATCAACAAGAACACCAAGAGAGTGAAGATTTGGAGCAAACCATTGAGAAATTCTCAACCCTTAGTACTCATTTCTTGACTTTCATGCTTTGTATTGAATATATTTGGTGTTGTTGATGTTATTGAAGAATTGATTTTGTGAATATATTTCATGGCTATTTGTATTGTTAATTGGTATGATTTTGGACATGAATATATGAATGAGTCATGACTAGGAATTTATATTGTTGGGTTTTGATTATTATCTAGCTTCCATTATTTTGATTGCTTGACTTTTGTGCTCGCGACACTTAAGTTGCCCGTCTACTTTGCTAATTAAAGACTCGGGAGAGATTAGTTAGCGTAGAATAGTGAAGCTAGCGCGGATTTGGGTTGATAGGCTATTTCATAGACTAACTCATCTAAAAGAAGTTACGTTCGGAAGAGGTCTTCTTTCCTCGGGTAATGGGTAGTGCTTTATAAGCTCAACCATGGCTTTGACGAGCGCCGTTGAGGTAAATCCCTTCTAGGCCGGAAGGATTCTAGGGATTACATTAGAACGACTCGGCCTTAATATATAAACCCCGTGCTATAATTGCATCCTAGGCTCAAAACTTGACTTCCTTGGTTGTGAGAAGGTCATTGATCACCTTTACTTGCTTTCCTAGTGTAGTTTGTAGTTGTTAACATCATTCCATCACCTCATTATCCTAGTTTGGCTTTGTCAAATAGGTTTAGTTCCTCCACTACTTTGATCGCATCACTTTATTCCTTGTGGATTCGACCCCGACTCCTAATTGGGTAAATTGTATTGCAATGACCGTTCTGTTATTCGTTATGCACCTCCTAGAGACACTAGAAGGGGGGGGGGGAGGGTTGAATAGTGTCTCCCGATTTTCGTCACAAGAACCTTGTTCTTCTATCGTAGAACAGAGTTCTTCGATTATCTCTTATACTGCCTTCTACTTTAGAACTCACAACAACACACACCAAAGACACAAGAGCAACGTTTCTGATTACAAACTCTGTAACCAAGGGGCTACACTCTAGACCCTAATCACTAATCAAAGCTACACTCTAGCTTCTCTAGTAATTACAAAATAATTCACCTAATACATATGCTTCTAAGATAAGCAAATAGGTAAAACAATGAAAGCTCAACACGAGGACAACTTACAACTCAATGAACCTAGACAGAAAATCTAGACTCAATACACTGCATGCACTTAGTTGTCTTCCCCAGTTTACTCACGTAGCAAGATCTCAGATCGCCTTTGTATGCTCTCAACTCTCTGTTTGTGAATAACTGAATTTCGGCTGTCTCCACTACTTGCATTTATACGAGTCTTGAAACCCTAGTTGAGTCTTACAGGGAATCCTCTTAATTATGGTAAGTTAGGATTCGTAGTAACTCTTTTCCATGTTGAAGTCTAACTCTATTTCACACTTCGAAGACACAGCCTGGGCACCGCCTCTTTTAGTCTGACTAGGATATGTATACAACCACGCGCCACTACTCCTAGTTCCACAGGGATTTGCAACCCGTAATCTTTTCGATCCAGCGTGCCCTTCATTTCAAGGACTAGGTTCTTTACATGAACCTCGGAGTCCTTTCCGTTTGTCATGCTTCAAAACCAGCTCTCAACAAGTTCCCCCTTTTTGATGATGACTAACAAATGTTGCCCAAGAACCTGAGTAAATATAAACCAGAACAAAAAAACAAAAAGTAACAGAACAATTAAAACAGATGAGTTAGGTCACAAACACCCCAACATTTCCTTCTTCCCCCTTTTGGTATCATCGAAAAGATTCAAAGACCTGCAGGAACCTGTCAATTTAATCCAGTCTAAAGCACAAGGCAACTCGTCAGTAGTAAGAACACAGACATACAGAAATAAGGGCCCAACCAAGAACCAAATTACTTAAGCAGAAACCAGTCATAAGCATAAGAAATTTAAAATCAACATCCAGATTGTGACATCAGCACAACCCTGTTAATAGTTACACAACCAAACAAATTTAAATTGTCTTAAACATCCATATCATGCAATCAAGGGATAATAGGAAGGGGTAGACATCAGGTAGAGGTAGGAGGACAGGACTGGAAGAATCAAAGCTGAAGGTTGAAGTGTTTGACAAGCGCCTCAAGTTGCTTCATATTTTTGGCCCTCTCCATCACTAACTCGGCCTCATACTTGTGGCAGTCTATTTTCAAACGATCAATCTCTTGATCCTTCACCTTCAGCTGTCTGTGGAGCTCTGCATTTTCTGTATTAACCTCAAGGACAAGTGTCTCCAGCTCCTTCACAGCATCAATGGCCTCATCAGGTCCATATTCTTCACTGTCCTATGCTTGCTCTTGCTTTACCTGTATTGGTCTTTTAGAAGCTCTGTTTTCTTTGAAGAAGTCACAATTTTTAAGCACATTATGCCCAAACATCTGATGAATGGTTGGCTTCTTCCCAGCTTCTAAAGGAACCCCAAAATGCTCAAGTACCTGCTGGAGGATGTAGGAATGCACAAGAGAATGTGGCTTCTGGTCTGTATCAGCAATCCTCTTTATGTGCCTAATTATCAGCCCAGGCAAATTAATCTTTACCCCCCTGTCCAGCAGATCCATATATCTCAGGTCCAAAGCACTAGCCTCGCAGTTCCTCTCCCCTCTAGGCAGAAGGAACCTGTGCACAAATTCAAACAACAACTGATGTGCAGGTTCCATCTCCTTCTATTCTACCTTTCTCTCCTTCCTCAGCTTGGGTTTTCCTGAAAACTTTCTGACAACATCCAGAGGAGTGACTCCATCTGTTCTTTTTGGCCACTTCAGTTTCACATACCTGCAATAACCTTCAGCAGATATGTCCAGAATCACTCCAAGCTCAGGTCTCCCAAACTCTATCTCTACTCCTCTTACTGTGGTGTACACTCTCCTAGCTATTACTCTGCAGTTAGTGTAGAATTCTCTGACCTCATTCACAAACAACTTCCTGTCTTTGTTGGCAAACAATCCAAGCCAGCCCTGATCACCTATCATCCTCAGCAATGACTTCATATGGAATTCCTTTTCATCATGCAAGATGCTGCCTGGCAACACCTGATGCCTAGAGAAAAAGGCTTCCCTATCAACCTCTTCTTCATTTCCTTTTCTTTTTCTCCTAGTCTCCACTTCACTGTCAGTATCAGAATCACTTGGCTCTGCATAACTGCCAGCCTCACTCTCTTCCTCTGCTTCACCAGCTCTCCTTTCTTCTTCTACCCTCTTCTTTTCTTCTCTGTCTCTTACATTAGTTACTGTTCTTCCCAACTTGTCAACCTTCTCCAGCTGCTGCTTTAATGCAGACCTGGTGCCAACCCTCCTGACAACAGGCTCACTAACTGACTTGTCATCATTTTCTTCACTAGCTTCATCAACCAGTCTTGTCTTCAACACTGGCTTTCCCCCTTTCACCAATCTCCTTCTCTTCTCAGGTTCCACTATGTTTTCTTTCACAAACACAACTTCCTCTTCATCATCCTCACCAGCTAATTTTTCATCCTCTTCTCCAAACTTCCTCTTTCTTTTTGGTTCTTCAACTTTCCTGGCTATCTCTTCCTATTCTAAAACAACTTCCTTATTCCTTTCCTCCTCAGAATCTGTCCAACTAAAATCTGCATCATCAGCCCCAGTGGGATTTGGACAAGCAACAGGCTCTTGAACCAAATTCCCTGAGGCTTCAGCAACTACAAGTCCTCCAACTACTGGACTTAAAGGCACAGATTCTTTTTCATTACTCTCAGACCTACCAACATTCACTTCACTTTCTCTAAGGGCTTCCTCACAGTCTTGTTCCCTAAGTTGTTCTTCCATTCTTTCTGCAATATTCAACTTTTCACCAGACTCACCAACCCCAAGCACCTGCATATCTTCTCTAAGTTCATTCTCTTTACTATCTTGTTCTCCTTCACATGGGTTTCCCATCCATGTTATGACATTGTGCTCATCATCTATTATTTTGTCTAGTTCTGTAACTAGGGTTTCAATTTCTGTAGTTCCAGGGCTTTTTAAATCTACTGAAACAATATGCGTAGATGAGATAGGTTCAGGGATTACCTCATGTAGTGATTGTGATGAACTTTGTGCGGTGGGTGTCGAGAGAACAGTTCTTGACCTCATCTTCTTTACCAGTTTCTTGTCCCCTTTTTGGAGAAATTTTGTGCGAGCCCTTGCGATTCTTTGGGCGAGTGTAGATGGTGGTGGTCTTTCAGACATTTTGACGCAATTTTTATGTGTTGCTACTGAGATAGAAGATTTTTCTGATTTCAGGGCTTGAGAGAAAGTTTTGGTGTTAAAAAGAAGAAGTGGGTGAATTGTGAAGGATTGTGAAAGTATTGTTGAAGGGGAAGGGATTTTGGTGATTTGACAATGTCTAGGGAAGACAAGAAGTAATAAGTAGAATAGAAAAGCAGCTTTTTGAACTTTTTGAGAACCGGGAAGAGTTAAAGATTTGACGGTTATGGACTCAATCAATAAACCCTTTTCAAGTAGTAGGGTCCAAACAATTCAAATAGAATTCTATCCTAAAAAGGAATGTGTTCCTATAATTTAGGATGGTTATAAGAACATGGAGGATCTCCCATGACACACGTATGATTGACAATTTTAATTTTAGTTATGACTTCTATTATGCAGAGTAGTGTGAATGTACCTGGACACGATTCCTCATGTTCTAGCTGGTTCCTTCTCAGTACATAACAGGTTCTTCATGGGATCACATTATTTATGCCTGGTGCTCAAAAAACTGAACGAGTGTACTTTATTCAAGTACGAAGTTAGACTAGACAGTAATGACAAGTTTTACGCAAACACATTGAATACTTAACTAGCCAATCACAAGGGAATTACCTGCTGGGTCATCCGTGTATTTTGGTCATCCCTAATTCTAACCTGTTCCTCTCGAACTGTACCTTGTTCAATGCTTTGGTAAATATGTCAGCAATTTGATCTTCAGTCCTGCATGAATTCATAGTAATCAGACCCTTTTCCATATTATCTCTCAGAAAATAGTGTCTAATATCAATGTGCTTGGTTCTTTTATGTTGGACTGGGTTCTTGGCAATATTCACTGCACTAGTATTGTCACAGAAAATTGGCACTGCCCCACACTTGATGCCAAAGTCCTCCAGTTGTTGCTTGATCCACAGCAGTTGTGAACAGCATGAAGCAGCTGCCACATACTCAGCCTCAGCAGTTGATAAGGCAACTGAGTTTTGCTTCTTTGCAGCTCACGGCACCAAACAAGGACCTAGGAAATGTGCCATTCCTGAAGTGCTTTTCTTGTCCACCAAATGACCTGCATAATCTGCATCAGCAAAACCAATTAGTTCAAAAGTTCCTCCTCTGGGATACCAAAGGCATAGATCCTAAGTTCCTTTCAAGTATCTCAGGATTCTCTTCACAGCTGTCAAGTGTGATTCCTTGGGCTTTGACTGAAATCTAGCACATAGTCCTACACTGTACACTATGTCAGGTCGGCTTGCTGTGAGATAAAGGAGTGAGCCAATGATTCCTCTGTATTTTGTCTCATTTGTCGAAGGACCGAGTTCGTCCATATCCAGCTTTGTTCCAGGTGCAATAGGAGTAGTCATTTCCTTTGCTCCTCCCATGTCAAATTTCTTCAGCAGTTCCTTGACATATTTTTGCTGGTGAATCATGGTTCCTTCCGGCGTTTGCTTTATCTGCAACCCAAGAAAGAAGTTCAATTCTCCCATCATGCTCATTTCAAACTCACTTCCCATCAAGTCGGCAAAACCTTTGCTCAGCTCCTCATCAGTTGCTCCAAAGATGATATCATCGACATACATTTGAACCACCAGCATATCTTTTCCTTTCTTCTTGAGAAATAACGTGTTGTCAATTTTACCCCTCGAAAAGCCATACTTCATCAGGAATCCTGAGAGTCTTTCATACCAGGCTCTAGGAGCTTGCTTCAATCCATATAAGGCTTTGTCCAATTTGTAAACATGATCAGGAAATTCATTGTTCACAAAGCCTGGAGGTTGCACCACATAAACTTCTTCATTCAGGTAGCCATTTAGAAAGGCACTCTTTACATCCATCTGATACAGTGTGAATTCCATGTATGTGGCAAAAGCAATCAGCATCCTAATAGCCTCCATTCTTGCATCTGGTGCAAAGGTTTCATCATAGTCTATTCCTTCTTCCCGACTGTAACCTTGAACAACCAGCCTTGCCTTGTTTCTTGTTACTATGCCATGTTCATCCAACTTGTTCCTGAACACCCATTGTGTTCCAATTATGGATCTGTCCTTCGGCTTGGGAACTAGGTGCCACACCTTGCTTCTTTCGAATTGATGAAGTTCCTCCTGCATAGCCAGAATCCAGTCTGGATCTTCTAGAGCTTCTTTTACATTCTTTGGTTCCAAAGATGAGGGGAAGGCAAAAAATGCACAGAAGTTCTTCAATGCTGACCTGGTCATAATTCCTGTATCCAGTTCAGATAGGACATTCTCCAAGGGGTGAGAGCTTTGATGTTTCCATGGCTTGAGCTGAATCAGACTGGAAGGACCTGCAGCATTGTCTTGGATAGATTCTTCCTGACTTTCTGGATTGTCAGCTTCATCAGACGTTCCCCCTGTCAAGTTGACTCCTTCTTCTGATGTGCTTGGATTCTCTTTTTCGTCTGAGTCTTCCAGTTCATCTATACTTTCTTCTCTCCTTAAGCCAATCACTTGATCATCTGCCTCAGCCTCCCCCAATGCCTTGTCTGATTCATCGAATACGACATGCATACTTTCTTCTACTGTTTGTGTTCTTTTGTTAAACATTTTGTATGCCTTACTTTGAGTAGAATATCCCAGAAGTATTGCCTCATCACTCCTAGCGTCAAACTTTCCCAAGGGTTCCTTGCCATTGTTGTGAACGAAGCATTTACAACCAAAAGGCCTTAGGTGAGCAATATTTGGTTTTCTACCTCTGAGTAACTCATATGGAGTTTTATCAAGGATTGCTCTGATAGAACACCTGTTCAGCAAGTAACATGCAGTGTTTACAGCTTCAGCCCAAAAGTTTCTTGCCAGCCCACTTGACAACAGCATAGTTCTAGCCATATCTTCCAATGACCTGTTCTTCCTCTCGACCACCCCGTTTTGTTGGGGAGTTCTTATTGCAGAGAAGTTGTGATCTATGTTGTTCCTTGCACAGTACTCAGAGACTTTTGAGTTTTCAAACTCAGTACCATGATCAGATCTAATACTGATGAGCTCAAGACTTAGTCTTTTCTGAACCACACCAGCCCAGTCTTTAAAACTGTCAAAAGCTTCATCCTTAGAGGCCAAGAACAGAGTCCACGTGTACCTTGAGTAGTCATCAACAATCACGAACACAAATCTCTTTCCTCCTCTGCTCATGACTCTCATAGGTCCACACAGATCCATGTGTAACAACTCTACTGGTTTTGATGTGCTTACCACTCTCTTTGATTTGAACGATGTTCTCACATGCTGTCCCTTTACACAAGCATCACACATTTTTATGTTTTCAAATCTCTTGCTTGGCAATCCACGAACCATTTCCTTCGAGGCTAGCTTATTTAACAGTGAAAGGCTTGCATGACGCATTCTTTTGTGCCACAGCTGAGAGTCACTTTCTTGCACATTCAAGCATGTCAAATTGTTTTCAGGTAAGGACTTCAGCGATGCCTTGTATACATTGTTCACCCTTTTTCCTTCCATAACAATTTCTCCACTCTGTAGATTCTTCACAATGCAACCTACAGATGAGAAGCTCACTTCGTTGCCTCTGTCACATAGTTGGGAGATGCTTAGTAGGTTATGTCTGAGACCATCAACACAGTAGACATTCTCAATTGCATGCTCCAGAGTTCTCCCAATCTTCTCAATTCCTACTATCTGACCACTTTTTCCTCCTCCGAAGGCCACACTGCCTCCTTGAAATGCTGCGAGTGAGAGAAAGTTTCTTCTATCTCCTGTCATGTGCCTTGAACAACCGCCCCTTCTTATGAGAGAATGGATAAATCAAATCTTGCTTGGTCCATCTGGGTAAGACACAATTTTTATTTTTGGCCTTTGCCTTGCTAATATTTGCACACTTTTGTTTAATGTGACCAGTTTCACCGCAAAAAGTGCACAACATGTTGCAAGGTAACCCCACATATTTACTTTTAGGATTATATGGAGGTAAAGGTTTCTTGAATCCTAACCCTTGTTTCCCTTTGTTTAGATTTTCAAGAACCCAATTCATTGCTTCTGAAGATTTATTCCATTTGGTTAGCCTAGTAAGTTCAAGCTTTGAGTTTTCAACCTTTTGATTTAAAGTCCTGTTTTTTTCAATTTCCTGATACAGAATTTCATTTGCTCTTTTCAATTCATCTTCCAGAAAGGTTTGAACTTCATTCATAACTTTCTTACCATTCTTACTCTCTCTTAACTGATTACATTCTAATTCTAGCTCAGTGATCTTAGAATTTGACACAAGAGTCTGCCCTTTTAAGATGGCATTGGTTTCTTCAAGTTTAATATTCTGTTCCAAGAGACTCTTGTGCTTAGTTCTAAGATTACCCAGTTCTTCAGTTAATTTATCTTTTTCAAGTTTTTCCTTTTCATACCCTTCAATCAAGGTGGCTGTGATTAGAATTAGATTTTCAGAAGAGTACGTGTGTAAATTTTCCTTGAGATCAGATAGACATACCTCTGCTGAACAGCCAGCTTCATCTCCATCAGTTGCCATGAGAGCTAAGTCCTTCTTGTTGTTATCATTTGTATACAGCTCCTTCAGTCTTTCCCAGATTTCCTTGGCTGACTTACATTCAAGTATCCTTGCAAGTACATCGTAGGTAACTCCTCTCCTCAGGCACCATTCAGCTTTGGAGTTTGCCTGTAACCAGTCTAGATCTTGAGGATCCAGTTCTTCCACTTTCTTTGGCACTAGGACTCCATTTGCTGCTCTCTTCACAGGGACGTGAGGTCTTCTCTTCACGATCAACCACAGGCTGTAATCAGTTGCTTGCAGAAAAGTCTTCATCTGTTTCTTCCAGTGGGTGTAATGAGTCCCATTGAACACCGGTGGCTTAGATGGATCTCTTCCTCCTCTGAATTCTCGAGGGTCTTCTTCATCAGAACTAATGTCTGTCATATCTGCTAGTGCTAGTGGCGAGTCATCCTCAACCTCTTTTTCATGATCAGACTCACTATCGGTTGGTCCCCATGTAGCATAGAAGGCTTCCTTCCTCTTCCTTCGTTCTGCTCTGAAGTTTGGGGCCGTCTTGACTTCTTTCTGTCTATATCATGTTCCTTTGTAGTTTCCTTCTCCTTGTCCTTAGCCGCTCTGTTCTTCATCCACTCTATTTCCCACATAGGGCAATCCATGACAGCATGATCCTTCTTGAAGCACTTGAAGCATCCAGAGTAATCAGGACTGTCAACTATGTTCTTCCTGCTAGAACTTTCCTTGTTGCCTCTTTTGAATCCTTTAAACCTTCCAAGATTGAGTTTTTGTCTTAAAGCACTCACCATTGCTGCTTCAACTGATTGAAGATCGACATATTCATCAGCTTCCTCTGTTGCTTCCAGAGCAAGGGTCTTGTCCTTCTTTGCTGCTGGTTTAGCTTTTGAGTCCTTCATCATCTCATGCGTCTTCAGACTTCCAACCAGTTCTTCTAGCTTAATAGATTTCAGAGGTTTGGATTCAATGATGGCAGTCATCTTTGGTTCCCATGCTTCAGGCAATACATTCAGGATTTTATCGACCATTTCTATTTCAGGCAATTCCATCTCCAGAGATCTCATTTCATTTGTGATCATGGTCAACCTGGTCATCATGTCCTGAATCGATTCCTTTTCGCCCATGGTGAACAGTTCAAATTGTCTCTTCAGCATTCTCCTTTTTGAGTCCTTTACTTCTGTGGTTCCTTCATGTGCAACCTGTAGAACATCCCATATTTCTCTTATATGATGATACTCGATTAAACTCTTCAGGACCAAGACCACATATGACCAGACGCTTGGCCTTGTGATTCTTTTCGATCATCTTGTAATCCGTCTCATCAAACTCTTCTTTCGATTTAGGTTCTTTCGTGGCAGTGGTTCCTTCACCAACTATTTTGGTGGGTGTCAGGTTTCCTTCAGAAACTATCAACCAGAGTTGATAATCTTCAGCACATATGTAATTCTCCATCCTGTTCTTCCACCATGCATAGTATTGCCCATTAAACTGCGGAGGCCTCAGAACCGACTGTCCTTCAGTGATGGTAGGTGGTGCACTCATACTGATCCTTCTCAAGGTGTTAGCCTTACACGAGAAGACCTGCTCTGATACCACTTGTTATTCGTTATGCACCTCCTAGAGACACTAGAGGGGGGGGGGGGGGGGTTGAATAGTGTCTCCCGATTTTCATCACAAGAACCTTGTTCTTCTATCGTAGAACAGAGTTCTTCGATTATCTCTTATACTGCCTTCTACTTTAGAACTCACAACAACACACACCAAAGAGACAAGGATTTCACGTGGAAAACTCCTTGCTCAAGGGAGAAAAACCACGACCCACACTCTGAGATTTTAGAACTGAATCCACTAACACAAGAGCAACGTTTCTGATTACAAACTCTGTAACCAAGGGGCTACACTCTAGACCCTAATCACTAATCAAAGCTACACTCTAGCTTCTCTAGTAATTACAAAAGAATTCACCTAATACATATGCTTCTAAGATAAGCAAATAGGTAAAACAATGAAAGCTCAACACGAGGACAACTTACAACTCAATGAACCTAGACAGAAAATCTAGACTCAATACACTGCATGCACTTAGTTGTCTTCCCCAGTTTACTCACGTAGAAAGATCTCAGATCGCCTTTGTATGCTCTCAACTCTCTGTTTGTGAATAACTGAATTTCGGCTGTCTCCACTACTTGCATTTATACGGGTCTTGAAACCCTAGTTGAGTCTTACAGGAAATCCTCTTAATTATGGTAAGTTAGGATTCGTAGTAACTCTTTTCCATGTTGAAGTCTAACTCTATTTCACACTTCGAAGACACAGCCTGGGCACCGCCTCTTTTAGTCTGATTAGGATATGTATACAACCACGCGCCACTACTCCTAGTTCCACATGGATTTGCAACCCGTAATCTTTTCGATCCAGCGTGCCCTTCATTTCAAGGACTAGGTTCTTTACATGAACCTCGGAGTCCTTTTCGTTTGTCATGCTTCAAAACCAGCTCTCAACACGTTCATACTTCAAGCCGAGGTGTGTGTTGAGCGTTGTCAATACTCTGTTAGATTACGTATGATTTGGATTTTTGGTGCCAATGCAAGACGATCATATTTTATGTCTATTGTTATTCTACTATATAGAAACTGACATGATTTACAATTCTGATTATTTGATATTTTATATTTATAATTTCGGTTGCAGAAATTAATAAAAGCTTCTTGTCAATATTTCTTGATTGTCCATGCCTTTTATACTTCAGGATTGTGTTGGTGAAATTGAATTCTCAATGCACTTAGTCTTCCACAAAATATGGCACAACATTCTAACAAAGTTGATGAGAATGCTTTAGCACAACATTCTAACAAAGTTGATGAGAATGCTTTAGCTAATATCAAGAAGTTGAAGAAATTAACGACAGATCATGAATACTATATATTTAAATGATTGATAATGTATGAAGTCTCCACAATGATCGAGTCATTGATCGTCAAAGCGACCACATGATATGTCGAGCGTGAAGAAGGAAATAAAGCAAGAAAAAGAGGTAAATTTTTGTTGTCATTAGCCAAATATATCTTATTGCTTCCTTTTATGATATTGTTCCCATATTTGTTTTATAATTTTTAGGTTAGTTCTTGTGGAGTCCAAAGATAAAATCTTACACTAATTCTAAATACACGGTAGGTTTAGGAGTTTTATTTTAGAAAATGAAAATTGTCACAGATTTATAAATAGTTCTTTGGGAGGCTGATTTGTTCATAACATTACAATTTTTTTTTTAAACTTATTTACTTTTGTTTGTTTAGTTCATCTATAGTAGTATTTGTGATGTGCTTCAATTTCCCGTCACAAATTCTAGATTTTTTTCTTGCAATCTACCACTCTCATCTAGACGTTGTGTTATTTTATGTGTAATTGCATTAAAATTTCTTATGTTCTCTTGCTCTTAGTTATGATCAACCATGCATTTATTTTAACCCTATTTTTTGTTGATAGAAGTGATGGATTTTTATATATTAATTCCAAGAATAACTTTTATTACTTTTGATTTTTATTGCAAAATTCTATTTATTGGATTTTAATTTGTTCTCTATTTTTTTGGAGTCAATTGACTTTTCGGTGTTCCTTTGGTCCTTTCGACACATTTACAAATTTAATCATTGTTATTTTTTTTTTGGGGTAATTTTCTTTTATTTGTTTCTTGTTTTTAGGCTGATGAAAATTTTTCTATGGGAGAAAGCAGGATTAATGAAGATAATGTTGTTGATGACTTTGGAGAAGACAACGTCATGTGGTCTTTTATTGTCTAATCTGTTGTTAACTCTCTTCCTTTTATTTTTATTTAGCTCACACTTGATCATTGCTTATATATCATAGATACCATAAATAGATTGTATATATTTTGCAGCAAAAAACTAAAGGTTGCTATGTCTGAATGAATCAATGACATGGTATGAGCAGACTTACAAGAACAAAAATAATTGTTATTCCTTCAAAGATGTAGTCTCAATGGATTAAAGCAATACTATAAGGTTTTCTCTTATGTCTGAGTCACTTATTATTAGTGAAAATTTATGTCTCTTGAGGGTCCGAATGAAACATCTAAGTAGCTTCGGACGTAAGCTTGGTGATTCTTTATCCTTTTTCAATTTTCTATTACGTATACCTATTTTATTGAGCTTTCTTTACATTTTAGTTTACTTTTCTTGCTGTGAAGCACTATTGCTCAATGTCCTACGTCTGTTACGAGCACTTTTAATATATTTTTCTTGTTCGTAATAGTATGCAAAATGAATAATAACTGGTTGAGTGGTCACAATTCAAGGATGCAGACAAGGGAAAATTGTTAGGATCAAAGCTACTATTATATGGGAATAGATTCGTTAAAGCATGTGATGCACATTATCTTCTTGTTCTAACAAAAAATATATTCAGAAAGGGAATATTGCGACATGCATTACCCTTTTAATTTACTCTCGAAATTATGAGGTATGTACATTCTTCCAAGACACAAACATTGATAATATTTATGTGATTCTTATAAAAAGGTATTCATTAACATTAAGTACTCGCTTTAGGTACCCATTAAAAGCATGAAAATCTTAGTGAAGCGAACAAAAGGATGGAATAACGAGAGGTGGTGGTATTATTAGAGACCATTGTGGTAATTTGTTGATGGCTTTTGCACGAGGTCTTAGCAATGGATCTAATTATTTCTTGAGACATCAGCAACACTTATGAGCTTACGGTGGTGCAAAACCAGCGGTTATACGAGAATCATTCTTGGTCATAGATATGCTGTAAGGAAAGGTAAATCCTCCCTCGCAGCTGCATTATGTGATTATAGAGAGCTTAGTAGATCATTCACCGGTTAGGTATAATTATCCAACACTGCTTTAGAAAAGCAAGCAAGGTGGATGATGACCAAAATGGAGTACTAAGGAGCTAGACTTAATTTTAGTTTATCATTTGGAGTTGCTGAAGGATGCAAAGGGATCTTATAGTTTAGACAAAATCCAAATGCCATCATTTAGACACAAGATGATAAAGAATGCCTATAGTTGAAGTGTGTTTTTGTAGTGCTGAAGTATGTCCTCATTTTCTGAAGGTGTAGTAATAATAATAATAATAATAATAATAATAATAATAATAATAATAATAATAATAATAATATATTAATAATAATAATAATAATAATAATTATAATTATTATTATTATTATTATTATTATTATTATTATTATTACTGAATTAGTCCCAGTCGATAATCCCTTTTGGTGGTACAATATGTATATTAATTAAGTAGACATATAGAAGAATAGACTGGTTATATATGTAGATGTAACCTTCGTTACTTCAATCTATATTGGATAAAAATATAATTGTGACTGAATAAATTTCTTACAAGTAGATACCCACTTAAGAATTATTAATAACAATACTTTCTCTTCATCTACATTTATTAATTACTTATTTCGTCGGATGCACATGCAACGCACGTACACTAAAACTCGTTATACAAAGTATGTTACATTCAATTAGCACAGTTACACAGTCTTCTTTCACTCAACAAGCTCTAACTTTTCAGTCCCAATGTCAAAAAATTTGTAACTGGTAGGAGGACGTATCTATTTAGACATAACAATAGAATCAATATATATATATATATAAAAACTATAGACACCACATACAAGAAATACCACGGTATGCCACATTTATTAGGACAAGAAATTACTCCTATAACTTATATCTAGGGAGTTCTTTCCCATACACAATCCTACGCATCTGACACTCTATCACCAAGAGGAATCACAAATCTTCTAGCAATGAAAATAAGGCTTTTTATACTTATCCAAAAAAGCAATGTTATTAATATTATAAAATATAACAATATTTTTGTATACAAAAACAAGTAAAAAAGAAAAATCTTGGCCTCCATATCTCATCCTCGCCCTTGCTGCATGCTGCCACCGCCATCGTCGATCTACAAAAATAGTGCAAAAACTATCAGAAACATCACATAAAAAGTGCGGAAACAATGTAAAACACAGAATAGTGTAGAAACAATGCAAATATAAGCAAAAATAGTGTAATACAAGCAATAAACAGCGCAGAAAAAAAAAGTGCAAAAAAAGTGTGAAAATGCAAAAACCATGCAAAAATGTAAAAATAGTGCTGAAACAGTGTAGATACAAAAAGAAACATTAGAAACAATGTAGATATTATTGAAAAAAAATGGGAGTAATGAGAACTAGGAGGAAGGGTTGTTTAGTAATTTCTAGCTTTCCAAAAATTAGTTACAGTTAGTTACGATTAGCCGTTAATCCTAGTTAGTTAAGTAGTTAAGCTTCTCTATAAAAGGAAGCTATTCGGTGTACTTCATTATCACTTTTCATCTAAATACAGTTACTACTTCCTCTCCTTTTCTCTCTACACCATCATCTTCTTCTTTACAAGATTATGGATCATTAACATGTCCAATCTTAGCATGGTACTACTAAGGAATATGATGATCATGTTAAGTTTAAAGTAGGTGATCAGTCAGTGAAAGACAAGTTGCTACCTGATCCGGATGTATATCAAAGGCTAATTAGAAAATTGCTCTACCTAACCATAACCAGGCCTGACATTGCATTTAGTATTCAGATTCTTAGCCAATACCTCCAACAACCAAAGCAATCTCACTTAGAAGCTATGCTAAGGATGGTTAGATATGTCAAGAATCAACCTGGTCAAGGAGTTTTGTTATCTAGTCAGCCCGTTCATACAGTTAGTGCCTACTGTGATGCTGATTGGGTAGCATGCACTTTTACTAGAAGGTCTGTAATAGGCTATATGATCAAGTTGGAAATTTCTTTAGTGTCTTGGAGATCAAAGAAACAGATAACAGTGTCTAGGAGCTGCTGAATCTGAATACAGGAGTATGGCAACATTGTCTAGAGAATCAACTTGGCTTGTTGGTCTAATTAAAGAAATAGGAGTTCAAGTGGAACTACCTGTCAAAGTTTATACTGACAGCATAGCTGCAATTCAAATAGCAGCTAATCTTGTCCTCCATGAAAGGACCAAGCACATAGAAATTGACTATCATTTCATAAGAGAGAAGATCCTACAAGGCTTGATCAGAACTGACTATATCCCAACCAAAGAAAACCTGCTGTCATTCTCACTAAAGGTCTGAACAGAGTTCAACATATGTACTTGTGTTCCAAGCTAGGAATATTTAATATCTTCACACCACCTAATTTGAGGGGGAGTATTGAAGAAAGTAGGAGTAATGAGAATTAGGAAGAAAGGTAGTTTAGTAATTTCAGCTTTTCAAAAATTAGTTACAGTTAGTTAGGATTAAAGTTATGATTAGCCGTTAATCCTAGTTATAGTTAAGTAGTTAAGCTTCTCTATAAAAGGAAGCTATTTTGCGTACTTCACTATCACTTTTCATCTAAATACAGTTACTACTTCATCTTCTCTTCTCTCTACACCATCACCTTCTTCTTTGCAAGATTAGGGTTCATTAACATGTTCAATCTTAGCAGATATAGGTAGAAAAAACATAGAGATAATTAGAGACATTGCAGAAATAGTTAGATACAGTGCAGATATAGTGAGATAGAGAGGAGATACAATAAAAAAAAAAAAGATGACAAAAATATCGGTTCTGTCCGGAAAAACAATGGATCTGATCGAAAAAGATCATATATTGTCGGAAAACACTAATTCTGGTTGAAAAATATCAAATTTTAGTTAAAAAAACACCAAATATGAACAAAAATGATACCGTTCTTCATTGGAAAATATAAAAGATGATTAAAAAATACCATATTTTAATGAAAAATGCTAAATGATGGATCTACGCATAAGAAACATCGGAGCTGCAGTCTAGGCAGAGAAAGCAGGAGAAGAAGGTGGGAGCTTGACAAAAACTACAAAAAAAAAAAAAAAACACATGTCAACTGCCGGATATGACAATGGCGTCAGATCTGGAGGCGAAAGAGGCGGCGGATCTATTATGGAAGAGGGGGAAACGGTGGAGGCCAAAGCTCCGGCGGTGGGGCAGATTCCGTCGAGAGGTGTGGAGAGAGGGAGTAGTGGAAAGGAGAGAAATAGTATGAGGCTACGGTTTTTCTATGTCTAGAATTTTTATATTTGTGCAATGTTTGTAATTAACTCCTCAATTCCTTTATATTTATAATTAGGACAAAATGTATCTATGTGTTTGTAAAAATATTTTTCAAATTTTACTTTAGGGTAATTTTCTCAAAAAAAATTATGAAGTTAATAGAAGAAAAAAAGTTGCTTTGTTGGGATCACAATTTAGTTAATACTTCAAAAATTATAATTGAATATTACAAAGAACATATAAGTTCATTCAATATTCTTTTGAAAATTGTTATACATTATTTGACTGAAATTACTCTTAACATTGATTACTCTAAACTATCGTTAAATTTTAATATGTATTAACAATGCTGAATATGTAATTAAAAAAATGAAAATATTTCATTAATCCAAAGTCTATAACATGTTTTTTCAATCCAATAACCATAACACATGTTTTCTTTTTCAAGAATATAAAACATTAACTTATATACATTACACAAAGACCCTATTTATAAACATTGAATATTAATATGTATAATACAGGAATTTTACAATAAAAGACACCCAACCCATAAAAATTACGTAAAAGGCCCCTATTTCACACATTTACCCAACCTAGCATCCCTCCCTCTTTTTTATTTTTTCTTTTACTCATAGCACCTCCTATTTAAAGAAAAAAAAAATTCTAGCCCCCATTTTTCCTCTCCTTCCCTCCTTCCCATTTTTCATCTCTTTCTCTTCCCCCCTTACAATACCATTGTCGCCTCCCCCCACCCGTTCCATCACTGCCTCACCTTTATCCACTCTCCTCCAAGCCACAGCCGCCGCCGTCGCGTTATACGATGCCTCCGTCGTCGCCGTTGTTTCTTCTTCTTCTTCTTCTTCTTCTTCTTCTTCTTCTTCTTCTTCTCTCTCTTTTTTTTGTTTTTTTGAATAACAATGTCGATTTTGCGTTGTATATTCCGGTCAAAACTCCGGTGAGGGGTTTGTTTATCATGTTTCTTCTTCTTTTTGCACATTTTTCTTAAATATCCTATGAGATCTAGTACTAATTTTTTTTTAAAAAAATTTCTAATATTTAGATCTAGTATTTTTTTATTGTATAAAATTGTATAAATCTTAGATATTTGTTAAGCTTTTGCGTAAAAACTGCCCAAAATATTGTATAAAACTATTTTTGTGAGTTTATACAATTTTATAAATTTTTATACAAGTTTATACAATTCTATAAACATGTATAAAAATGTATAAATCTGTATATGTGTGTATATACAGTGAATGAACATATTTTTATACGCTTCTGTAAATTTGTATAAAGCTGCATAATACTATATACGCGTGTATATACAATAAATAAAGTTGTATAATTTTCATATATGTGCACAATTTATGGATGTTTGTATAAAATTTACATTTTTTGTGTATATTTTTATATTTTTCTTCTTGCATACACATTTTTTTTATGTATTTATATGTATAATTTTTTATTTTTTGATAGATTGGTGTGTATAAAATTATCAAAAAAATAATTATTTAAACAAATCCAGCAATAATAAAGCTCCGATGACATAAAATAAGCAATCCCAACGAGATCCGGTGATTTTTAATGGCCGGCGGCAGGTCTGTGGAGGGGGAGTGGTACCTAAAATTTTTTATATTGAGCGAAGGGAGTGTTATGTTATGTAATTTTTAAAATAAGAGGGGTGCTATGCCATGTAAAAAAAAATATGGCCCCTTATTTGTAATTTTTTTGCTTTGGGGAGCAAGTTTTGAAAAAAATCCCTATAATGTAAATATGAAAAATAGTTAAATTGAAACAGAAATTCGACAAACCCAATATCTTCAGAATGATATGCTACATTATAGGGGATTTTTACACTAAAAGACAAACAAAAGACGAAAATTACCAAAAAAAAAAAGGCCCATATTTGCGAATCTTACCCGACCTGTCAGCCTTTTCCCAAAATTTCAGACTGCAATAAGTTTATATAAGTTTATATAATTTTATACGAGTTTATACACGTGTATAATATAAATATGTATAAGTATGTATATGCAAGTAAATAAATCTGTATATTAAAGATGTTTATATGAATGTTTACTTTTTTGTATTTCTCTCATTGCTACGCAGTTATCTATGTATATTCATGTATAGTTTTTTTTTTTTTTTTTTTTTTTGTGGGGAGATTTGTATGTATAAACTTATCCAAAGCAATGATATAGACACAACCAACAGCATAACTTCAGTGAAATACCAAAATTTAAGGACTCCACTGACAGGGAGGGTGTCTGCTGCCGGCTCAATGGCAGGGGAGGGAAAGATTTGGTAGCTAGGGTGTTTTCTTTTAAGGAGTGCTAAAATTTATAATTTTAAGGATGGATGTTATGCATGAAAAAAATAATATGGCATGTTGTTTGTAATTTTTGGTAGTGGGCTGACTATTTCTGAAGATTTTCCTTATATTATTGACCGTGATTCAGACCACAAAATTACTTGTATTTCCTTTTTATCCCTACTTGAGAATATTTTAGCAAAATAGCCTCCATTTCATCTGGAGGTAACCTTTCAAGTTATGAATCGACAAGTACCGCCTCTTCAAAAAATATCAAAAGGCAAATGTTGCCTGCAAGAATGTGGGAAGAGATTGAAGGGGCAAGTGCTGTCTTGGCAACACTTTAAGTTATCTAGGAGAATGTGGAAAGAGATTAAAGGGAGTGTTGCCTATGCAAGAGGGGGTCAAAGTCAAGTGTTGTAAGTGCTGCCTACGAGAAACGGGGGCATGATGGAGGCGTCATTATAAGATTTTGTAAGGGTATTTGCGTCATAAATTTTTTTATTAAACTTAGCAGAGGTCATTTTTACAAAATCACTGTTAACTGAATCAAAAAGGCAAACCACTACCTATGATGTCATAGTTTTGCAATTCTCGTGATTCGAACATAAAATTTTTAAATTTTTTGGAAATAAAATTACATATTTAAAAACTATATAAGAAATACTATAATTCAACATAATTAACAATTCAAAATATTTAAAAAATATATAAAAAAATCATGTGGGGCAGTAATCCCTTATATAAATTGAGATGGACGAGTACCGTACCATATGCAAACATGCTTTGTTTGTTTGCAAAGTTTGAGTCGGTTTCCACTTTCTATCCCTACAATCTTCATCTTCCCATGGAGTTAATATCGAGCCATACGATATCTGAGTGAACTTCTATTGAGAAGACTATACTTTTGTGAACGGAATATACGCATGGGAAGACGACGTAATAAACTTCTTTTCAAATTGAGAGTCATGAAAAGTTTTCCTTTCCAAGCACTGATTCTTGATCTCTTCTTCTTTTTCGATTTTGCATGTTTTACTAAAAGAAATTTCCTATTCATTATTTTTCACTAAATTATCATAAATATATTAATCACAATTTTTTTGATGTGACAAACATATTTTAATATCGCAATCGCCGCAGGTGTTCCTTTATTTTTATTTTAGTGATGTTTTCTTTTATTTCTCCCTTCATTCAAGGATTAAATATGCATAGGGTACTATTCCATCCATATACAATATATGATCAAATTGCATAATTATGCTGTTTCTACCGTTTTGAGATTGTGGGTTTCGTTTAATTTTTCTCCTTGTAATGCTTTTTATTTTTAATAAAGCTCTTTAGTATTGTAGATATGTTATTCGAGTTTTTCAATCTGTTAGATTTATTTTTGGTGGTTTAATTGAGATAATGACTTTGTTTCAGGTTTTCCATTTCATTTTCATTGAAACAAAAGTAAAGAGAATGTTAATCAACTTATTTGAAATATATGATCAGATTGTATATAACGTCCCGTTTTTTCCTTTTCGACTTTTTGGATTTCGTTTGATATCTCTCATTATACTACTTTGCATTTTAATAAAGTTCAATTGATCTTTAATATTGTAATATTCAAAACTTTCAATATGGTTAGTATAATAGGTGAATTGTTTGTTTCAAATTCTTCATTGCATGTTAATTAGGTGAGTAAATCATAAACTTTCTTTAAGGTTATGTGAGTTTGTTATAATCTATGCACCTCCTAAGGACACTAGAAGGGGAGGGAGTTGAATAGTGTCTACCGATTTTCGTTTTAAGAACCTGGTTCTCCTGAGTCAAGAACCCAGTTCTTGCCTTTGCAACTCTGCTGTTTCAAACACTGCAACACACACCAACCACACGCACAGAGAACACGAGGATTTTACGTGGAAAACTCCTTGCTCAAGGGAGAAAAACCACGACCCACACTCTGGGATTTGAGAACTCAATCCACTAACACAACGAGCAAGTTTCTGATTACAAGACTCTGTAACCAAGGGGCTACACTCTAGACCCTAATCACTAACCAAAGCTAAACTCTAACTTTTCAAGCAATTTCTCACAATTTCACCTAATACATATGCTTCTACAATAAGCCAATAGGTAAAAACAATGAAAGCTCAAACTAAGACAACTTACAACGCAATGAACCTAGACAAAATATCTAGACTCAAACAACTCAAGCACACCAGTTGTCTTCTTCAGTTATCTCACGTAGAAAGATGTTGGATCGCCTTTATTTGCTCTCAACTCTCTGTTTGTGAATAACTGATTTACGGCTGCATCGACTACTTGTATTTATACGGGCCTTGCAACCCTAGTTGAGTCCTACAAGGAATCCTTGTAATTATGGTAAGACAGGATTCCTAGTAACTCTTTTCCTTGTTGAAGTCCAACTCCTATTCACACTTCGAAGACACAGCCTGGGCACCGCCTCTTTTAGTCTGACTAGGATACATATACATTCACGCGCCACTACTCCTAGTTCCGCAGGGATTTGCAACCCACAAATCTTTTCGATCAGTCGTGCCCTTCTTCCTCAAGGACTAGGTTCTTCTATCAAGACCACTGAGTCCTTCTCGTTTGTCATGCTTCAAAACCAATGCTCAACAAATTCCCCCTTTTTGATGATGACAAACAAATGTTGCCAAAGAACCTGAATAGACAGAATTTCCCAAAAACACAAAAACAAAAGCTAACAAGTTCAAGAAAATTTAAACAGATGAATTAGGTCACAAACACCCCAACATTTCCTTCTTCCCCCTTTTGGCATCATCGAAAAGATTCAAATACCTGCATGAACCTGTTAGTACTATCCAGTCTAGAGCACAAGGCAACAAGTCAGCAAATGAAACATACAGAAGCAAGAGTAAGGGCCCAACAAGAACCAAATACTATAAAGCAAACAGACATAAACATGAGAAAATTTAAAACCATTATCCAGGGTGTGACAGCAGCACCACCCTATCCATTAGTACACAACTGAAAAATAAATTGTTTGTAATAACCATCACATGTGCAAGGGAGAATGGAAGGAAGTAACAGCATTTAGGAGAAGGGACAGGAGGACTCAGGGCTGAAGGTTGAAGTGTTTGACAAGTGCCTCAAGGTGCTTTGTATTTTTGGCCCTTTCCATCACCAGCTCGGCCTCATACTTGTGGCAGTCTATCTTCAAACGATCAATTTCTTGATCCTTCAACTTCAGCTGTCTGTGAAGCTCTGCATTTTCAGTATTTACTTCAAGAACATGAGTCTCCAGCTCCTTCACAGCATCAATGGCCTCCTCAGGTCCATAATCCTCACTCTCCTCAGCTAGCTCTTGCTTGACCTGCATAGGTTTCTTGGAAGCTCTCATCTCCTTGAAGAAGTCACAGTTTTTAAACATCTGATGAATGGTTGGCTTCTTCCCAGCTTCCAGTGGAACCCCAAAATGCTCTAGAACCTGCTGGATGACATAGGAATGCACTAAAGAATGTGGCTTTTGATCAGTGTCTGCAATCCTCTTAATATGCCTGATAATTAGCCCAGGTAAGTTAATTATTACCCCCCTATCCAGCAAGTCCATATATGTTAGGTCCAGAGCACTAGCTTCACTGTTTCTTTCTCCTCGTGGCAAAAGGAACCTGTGCACAAACTCAAACAGCAACTGGTGTGCTGGTTCCATCTCCTTCTTATCTACCTTCCTTTCTTTCCTTAGCTTGGGTTTTCCTGAGAATTTTTTGACCACACTCAGAGGAGTTACTCCATCTGTCCTTTTGGGCCACTTCAATTTTATATACCTGCAATAACCTTCAGTAGGTATGTCAAGGATCACCCCAAGCTCAGGTCTCCTAAATTCTATCTCCACTCCCTTCACAGTGGTGAACACTCTCCTGGCAATGACTCTGCAGTTTGTGTAAAACTCCCTAACCTCATCAGCAAATAACATTCTATCCTTGTTTGCAAACAAACCAAGCCATCCTTGGTCACCAATCATTCTCAGTAGTGGTTTCATGTGATGTTCCTTTTCATCATGCAAAATACTACCAGGCAGCACCTGATGTTTTGCAAAGAAGGCCACTCTATTAACTTCTTCTTCAGAACCTCTCCTTCTCTTCCTGTTCTCTGCTTCACTATCAGTCTCAGAGTCACTTGGCTCCACAAAACTACCAGCCTCGTCACTCTCTTCCTCTACCTCCTCAGCTTTCTTCTCTTCCTCTTTTTTCTTTGCCTCTCTGTCTCTCACATTGGTAATTGTTCTTTCCAACTTCCCAACACTCTCCAGCTGTTGCTTTAAGGCAGACCTAGTGCCAACCCTCCTGGCCACTGGCTCAGCAACGGTCCTGTTACCACTCTCATCACTTGATTCATCAACCAATTTGGTTTTTGACACTGGCTTTCCCCCTTTCACCAATCTCCTCCTCTTATCAGGCTCTACTCTATTTTCCCTCACAAACACTACCTCTTCTTCCTCTTCCTCACATACCAGCCTCTTATCCTCCTCACCAAACTTCCTTTTAGACCTTTTCTTCTTTGTTTCTTCTGTTTTCTTGGTCACCTCTTCACTCTTAATTTTTTCTTTCTCAACCTCCTCATCCTTTTCTTCTTCTGAATCTGTCCAATTGAGTCCTGCATCATCAGCCTCAGTAGGATCTGGGCAAGAAGCAGGTTCTTGACTCAAATCTTGTGAGGCCTCAGCAAGACTAGGTCCTCCAACTACTGGACCTTTAAGGACAAATACCCCTTCACTCTCCTCAGCACGCACAACACTAGCACTTGGTTCATCAGCACGTTCCTTAAGGGACTCAACAAGATCACCCTCCCTTAGTTGTTCTATCACTCTTCCTGCTACATCCACCCCTAAATTAGTCTTTTCTACTACAGGCACATGCAAATTTACTCTAGGTTCTTCCTGACCAACCTTTTGCTTTGCTTCAACTATGTTCCCCCTACCAGTTGTGTCACCAGTCTCTACTACTCCTACAATTTCATCTAGTCCTGTTACTAGGGTTTCAGTATCCACTGTACCAGGGCTTTTTATTCCTTCTAAATCAACAGGAGTAGATGGGATAGGATCAGGAGTTACCTCAGTAGATGGCTCGGATGAAGCTTGTGCAGTAGGCATAGTGGACAAAGATCTTGACAGCATCTTCTTGACCAATTTCTTTTCTCCCTTTTTAAGAAATTTTGTCCTGGCCTTAGCAATTCTTTCTGCAAGGGTGGATGGAGGTGGTTTTGCAGATGATTTCCTGAGAGTCTTTGTAGGTGAAGTGGATGAAGATTATACTTGAGACATGATGAAATTTGTTAGGGTTTTGACTGAGATTTCAAGAATTTTCAGTCTTGTGCTTTTGAGAGAGAATGTAGAGTTGAAAGGCAATGTTGTTGAGTGTGTGAGTTCTGTGTAGATTAACGAATGGGAAAGGGTTTTGGTGATTAGACAGTCTCTAGGGAAGCCAAAGAAATAATGAGATATAAGTGAAAAAGCAGCTTTTTGAAATTTTTGAAAACCGGGAAGGGTTATGGATTTGACGGTTATGAACTTATTCAATTAAGCCTTTTCAAGTAGTGGGGTCCATACAAGTCAAATAGAATTCTATCCAAAAAAAGAATGTGTTCCTATAATTTAGGACAGTTACAGGAACATGGAGGATCTCCCTTGACACACGTATAATTTACAATTTTAATTTCAGTTATGACTTCTATCATGCAAGGTAGTGTGACTGTACCTGGACATGATTCCTCATGCTTCAGTTGGTTCCTTCTCAGTACATAGTGGGTTCTTCGTGGGATCACATTATCCTCACCTGGTGCTTAAAGACTGAACAAGTATACTTAATAAAGTACAAAATTAGACTGAACAGTAATAACAAAATTTTACACCCAGATAATTGAATACTTAACTAACCCATCATTGAGGGACCACCTGCTGGATCATCCGTGTATTTTGGTCATCCCTAATTCCAACCTATTCCTCTCAAACTGTACCTTGTTCAATGCTTTGGTAAATATGTCAGCAATTCATAGTAATCAGACCCTTTTCCACATTATCTCTAAGGAAATGGTGTCTAATATCAATATGCTTGGTTCTTTTGTGTTGGACTGGGTTCTTGGCAATATTCACTGCACTTGTGTTATCACAGAAAATTGGCACTGCTCCACATTTGATACCAAAGTCCTCCAACTGTTGTTTGATCCATAGCAGTTGTGAGCAACATGATGCAGCTGCTACATACTCAGCTTCCGCAGTAGACAGGGCAACTGAGTTTTTCTTCTTTGTAGCCCAAGAGACCAAACAAGGACCAAGAAAGTGTGCCATTCCTGAAGTGCTTTTCCTATCCACCAAATGACCTGCATAATCTGCATCAGCAAAATCAATTAGTTCAAAAGTACCTCCCCTTGGGTACCAAAGACAAAAGTCCTGAGTTCTTTTCAAGTATCTCAGGATCCTCTTCACAGCTGTCAGATGTGACTCCTTGGGCTTGGACTGAAATCTAGCACACAGTCTCACACTGTATACTATATCAGGTCGACTGGCTGTGAGATAGAGGAGTGAACCTATGATTCCTCTATATTTTGTCTCGTTTTTTGAAGGACCTAGTTCATCCATATCCAGCTTGGTTTCAGGAGCAATGGGCGTAGTCATTTCTTTTGCTCCCTCCATGTCAAATTTCTTCAGAAGTTCCTTGACATAGTTTTGCTGATGAATCATAGTCCCTTCAGGCATTTGCTTTATCTGCAGTCCAAGGAAGAAATTTAGTTCACCCATCATGCTCATTTCAAATTCATTTCCCATCAGATCAGCAAACCCTTTGCATAGCTCCTCATCAGTGGCTCCAAAGATGATATCATCGACATACACTTGAACCACCAATAGATCCTTTCCTTTCTTCTTGAGGAATAGCGTGTTGTCAATCTTTCCTCTCGAGAACCCATTCTTCAGCAGGAATCCTGAGAGTCTTTCATACCAGGCTCTAGGGGCTTGCTTCAATCCATAGAGTGCCTTGTCCAGTTTGTAAACATGATCAGGAAATTCATTGTTCACAAAGCCTGGTGGCTGTATTACATATACCTCTTCATTCAAGTAGCCATTCAGGAAGGCGCTCTTTATATCCATCTGATATAGTGTGAACTCCATGTATGTAGCAAAGGCAATCAACATTCTGATGGCCTCCATCCTTGCAACTGGTGCAAAGGTTTCATCATAGTCTATTCCTTCTTCCTGACTGTATCCTTGAACTACTAACCTTGCCTTGTTCCTTGTCATTATACCATGCTCATCCAGTTTGTTAATGAACACCCATTTTGTTCCAATTATTGATCTGTCCTTCGGCTTAGGAACTAGGTACCACACTTTGCTTCTTTCAAATTGATGAAGTTCCTCCTGCATGGCTAGAACCCAATCTGGATCTTTTAGAGCTTCTTTTACATTCTTTGGTTCCAGAGATGAGAGGAATGCAAAGAATGCACAGAAGTTCTTCAAGGCTGACCTGGTCATGATTCCTGTGTCCAGTTCAGATAAAACATTCTCCAAGGGGTGAGAGCTTTGATGTTTCCATGGCCTGAGTTGAATATGACTGGAAGAACGTGCAACATTATCTTGGGGGGGGGGGGGGAGGGGGTTCTTCCTGACTTGCTGGATCATCAGCTTCGTCTGATGTTCCCCCTGTCATGTTGACTCCTTGTTCTAGCGTGCTCGGATTCTCACCTGATGTCTCTTTGTCTTCTGAGTCTTCCAGTTCATCTACACCTTCTTCCCGACTTAGGCCAATCACTTGATCATCTGCCTCAGTTTCCCCCAATGCCTTATCAGATTCATCAAATACAACATACATACTTTCCTCCACTGTTTGTGTTCTTTTGTTAAACACTTTGTATGCTTTGCTTTGAGTGGAATAACCAAGGAATATTGCTTCATCACTCCTAGCATCGAACTTTCCCAATGGTTCCTTGCTATTGTTGTGAACAAAACATTTACAACCAAAGGGTTTCAGGTGAGCAATATTTGGTTTTCTTCCTATGAGTAGCTCATATGGAGTCTTGTCAAGAATTGCTCTGATAGAACATCTGTTCAGCAAATAGCATGCAGTGTTTATTGCTTCAGCCCAAAAGTTTCTTGCAAGCCCACTTGACAGCAGCATAGTCCTTGCCATATCCTCCAGGGACCTGTTCTTCCTTTCAACCACACCATTTTGTTGGGGAGTTCTTAGTGCAGAAAAGTTATGATCTATGCTGTTCTTTGCAGAATACTCAGAAAATTTTGTATTTTCAAACTCAGTTCCATGATCAGATCTGATGCTGATGAGTTCTAGACTTAACCTTTTCTGCACTACACCAGCCCAGTCTTTAAAGCTGTCAAAAGCTTCATCTTTAGATGCCAAGAACAAGGTCCATGTGTACCTAGAGTAGTTATCAATAATTACGAACACGAATCTCTTTCCTCCTCTGCTCCTGACTCTCATAGGTCCACACAGATCCATATGCAATAGTTCCAGTGACTTTGATGTACTTACCACCTTTTTGGACTTAAAGGATGATTTCACATGCTTCCCCCTTACACACGCATCACACATTTTTATGTTTTCAAATCTCTTGCTTGGCAATCCACGAACCAGCTCCTTAGATACAAGCTTGTTCAGTTGTGAGAGACTTGCATGACCCATCCTTTTGTGCCACAGCTGAGAGTCACTTTCTTGCACATTCAAGCATGTTAAGTTGTTTTCAGGTAATGACTTCAGCGATGCTTTGTATACGTTGTTCACCCTCTTTCCTTCCATAACAATTTCCACTCTGTAGATTCTTCACAATACATCCTACAGAGGAGAAACTCACGTCATTACCTCTATCACATAGTTGGGAGATGCTCAGCAAATTGTGTCTGAGACCATCAATACAGTAAATATTTTCAATTGCATGATCCAGAGTTCTCCCAATCTTTCCAATTCCCACGATTTGACCACTTTTTCCTCCTCCGAAGGCCACACTACCTCCCTGAAATGCTGCGAGTGAGAGAAAATATCTTTTATCTCCTGTCATGTGCCTTGAACAACCACTATCAAGAATCCAGCTTGGGTTGTTCTCCCTCACTCCAGCCTGCAAAACAGATTAGAGGTTAGCCTTAGGAACCCAGACAAGCTTGGGTCCCTTCTCGGGAGAAAATGGATAAATCAAATCCTGTCTAGCCCATTTAGGTAGAACACTTCTTTTATTCTTGGCCTTTTCCTTGCTAACATTCATGCACTTTTGTTTGTAGTGGCCAGTTTCACCACAAAAGGTACACAACATGTTGCAAGGCAGCCCTACATACTTGCTCTTAGGATTGTATGGAGGCGATGGTTTCTTGAATCCTAACCCTTGTTTTCCCTTGTTTTGATTTTCAAGAACCCAGTTCATTGCCTCCGATGATTTATTCCATTTAATCAATCTGGTAAGCTTGAATTCAGATTTTTCAACCTTTTGATTTAAAATCCTGTTCTTTTCAGTTTCCTGATACAGAATCTCATTAGCTCTTTTCAGTTCATTTTCAAGAAAGGTTTGAACTTCACTTATTACTTGCTTACTATTTATACTCTCTCTTAACTGATTGCATTCCAATTCTAGTTCAGTGATCTTAGAGTTTGACACAAGAGTCTGCCCTTTTAAGATAGCATTGACTTCTTCTAGTTCAATGTTTTGTTCTAGGAGACTCTTGTGCTTGGTTCTGAGATCACCTAGCTCTTCAGTTAATTTATCCTTTTCAATTTTCTCCTTTTCATAACCCTCAATCAAAGTGGCAGGGATTAGAATCAAATTTTCAGAAGAGTATGTATGTAAGGTTTCCTTAAGATCAGATAAACATACCTCTGCTGAATGAGCAGTTTCAGCTCCATCAGTTGCCATAAGGGCGGAGTCCTTTTTTTGGTTGTCATCTGTGTACAACTCCTTCAGCTTTTCCCAGACTTCCTTGGCGGACTTGTATTCAAGTATCCTTGCTAGAACATCATAGGTAAGTCCTCTCTTCAGGTACAATTCAGCCTTGGAATTTGCCTGTAGCCAATCTAGATCTTGAGGATCTAGTTCTTCCACCTTCTTTGGCACCAGAACTCTATTTGCTGCTCTCTTCACAGGGACATGAGGTCCTCTCTTCACGATCAGCCAAAGACTATAATCAGTTGCTTGCCGGAAGTTTTTCATCTGTTTCTTCCAGCTCTTATAGTTAGTCCCGTTGAACACAGGTGGCTTTGACGAATCTCTCCCTCCTCTGAACTCTCGAGGGTCTTCTTCATCTGAACTGATGTCTGTCAGGCCCATCAGTGCTAGTGGTGAATCATCTCCGGATTCCTTTTTATGATCAAATTCACTGTCAGTTGGTCCCCATATGGCTTAGAAGGCTTCCTTCTTCTTTCTTCCTTCTGCTCTGAAGTTTGGAGGTCGTCTTGACTTCTTCTTATCTTTGTCATTCTACTTTGACGTCTCCTTCTCCTTTTCCTTGGATGCTCTATTTTTTATCCATTCTATTTCCCACATAGGACAATCCATAACGGCATGATCTTTCTTGAAACACTTAAAGCATCCTGAGTAATCTGGACTATCGACTATGTTCTTCCTGCCAGAATTCTCCTTGCCACTTCTTTTGAAGCCTTTGAATCTACCCAGGTTAAGCTTCTGTCTTAGAGCACTAGCCATTGTTGCTTCAACTGATTGCAAATCAACATATTCATCAGTTTCCTCAGTTGCTTCAAGCGCAAGGGTCTTGTCCTTCTTCAAAGCTTGTTTAGCTTTTGAGTCTTTCATCATCTCATGAGTTTTTAAGCTACCTACCAGTTCTTCAAGTTTGATGGATCTTAGAGGTTTAGACTCAATGATGGCAGTCATCTTGGGTTCCCACGCTTCAGGAAGCACATTTAAAATGTTATCGACCATCTCCACTTCTGGTAATTCCATATCCAAGGATCTCATCTCATTGGTAATAATGGTCAACCTGGTCATCATATCCTGGATTGATTCCTTCTCTCCCATAGAGAAAAGTTCAAATTGTCTCTTCAGCATTCTTCTCTTTGAGTCCTTCACTTCGGTGGTTCCTTCATGCGCTACCTGCAGGGCATCCCAAATTTCCTTAGCCGTCTTGTAAGATGATACTCTGTTAAACTCCTCAAGACCAAGACCACAAATAACCAGACGTTTGGCTTTGTGATGCTTTTCAATCATCTTATAATCCGCCTCATTTAACTCCTCTTTCAGTTTAGGTTCTTATTTGGCAGTGGCTCCTTCACCAACTATTTTAGTGGGGATCAGGTTTCCTTCAGATACTATCAGCCAGAGTTGATAGTCTTCAGCACATATGTAATTTTCCATCCTGTTCTTCCACCAAGCATAGTACTGCCCGTTAAACTGTGGAGGCCTTTGAACTGATTGTCCTTCAGTAATAGTAGGTGGTGCACTCGAGATTCTGATCCTTCTCAAGGTGTTAACCTCACACGAGAAGACCCGCTCTGATACCACTTGTTATAATCTATGCACCTCCTAAGGACACTAGAAAGGGGGGGGGTTGAATAGTGTCTACCGATTTTCATTTTAAGAACCTGGTTCTCCTGAGTCAAGAACCCAGTTCTTGCCTTTGCAACTCTGCTGTTTCAAACACTGCAACACACACCAACCACACGCACAGAGAACACGAGGATTTTACGTGGAAAACTCCTTGCTCAAGGGAGAAAAACCACGACCCACACTCTGGGATTTGAGAACTCAATCTACTAACACAACGAGCAAGTTTCTAATTACAAGACTCTGTAACCAAGGGGCTACACTCTAGACCCTAATCACTAACCAAAGCTAAACTCTAGCTTTTCAAGCAATTTCTCACAAGTTCACCTAATACATATGCTTCTACAATAAGCCAATAGGTAAAAACAATGAAAGCTCAAACTAAGACAACTTACAACGCAATGAACCTAGACAAAATATCTAGACTCAAACAACTCAAGCACACCAGTTGCCTTTTTCAGTTATCTCACGTAGAAAGATGCTGGATCGCCTTTATATGCTCTCAACTCTCTGTTTGTGAATAACTGATTTACGGCTGCATCCACTACTTGTATTTATACGGGCCTTGCAACCCTAGTTGAGTCCTACAAGGAATCCTTGTAATTATGGTAAGACAGGATTCCTAGTAAGTCTTTTCCTTGTTAAAGTCCAACTCCTATTCACACTTCGAAGACACAGCCTGGGCACCGCCTCTTTTAGTCTGACTAGGATACATATACATTCACGCGCCACTACTCCTAGTTCCGCAGGGATTTGCAACCCACAAATCTTTTCGATCAGTCGTGCCCTTCTTCCTCAAGGACTATGTTCTTCTATCAAGACCACTGAGTCCTTCTCATTTGTCATGCTTCAAAACCAATGCTCAATAGAGTTAATTATAGGAGATGATGAAAAGGAGATGTGGATTTATTATATGAGCGATGAAAAAGAGCTTTAGAGATAAAAACTATATATTTTATAATAATAAACCACATAGTAGAACTAGGAGAACCACGTGTAGGAAGGTTCTACGAAGCAATTAGAGTTTAATCCTAATGGGATTAGAAGTCTCTTGGACGTGAATGTAAAAGCCTAAAAGGCGGCTAATAAACCGTAATTTTCTTGGGTACTAGCTGGAAGTATCTTGGAAGATCTACATAATAATGGAGAATATTTTCAAAGAGTCTAAGAATGGAAAAAGTGTGTAGGAGGTAAAAGTGTTTAAGAAAAGTATTTATTGATTAATAATTGGAGAATAATTCTTTTCCTTGTCCATCAAGAAGCGCACACTATATATACATCATTATGAAGACTTCAACAATTATGCATGAAATATTATCTCTTCAACCACATAGAGAGAGAGATTGAGAGCTCAAAAGGTAAATTCTGAATAGAAAACACAGAAGGAATTAACTGGACGAGAGGTTCTTCATCAGGCATAATCAATTAACAGCTAAGCAAGAACGTGCAGAAGGAACTGACTGGACAAGTGGTTCTTCATCAAGTTGTATTGAGTTTCTGTCTTGGTCTAGTTCATATGTATTAGGGCTTTGAATTGTAACCTATTACGCTTATTTGAGAAGCATTTTTTAGGTATTGTATTGAGAGAATCTTCTATTAGACTAGAGTTAGCTTAAAGGAGTTGTTACGATCGTGGATCGTAGGCAGACTGGTACTTAGGAGAACTCCTAGGTGTATTTTCTACAATTGAGTTGATTGTAGGCAATCTTAGGTACTAGATTTTAATCCCTTGGTTATTGAGTTTGTAATCTAAAACTTGCTCGTTGTGTTAGTGAAAGAGATTTCAAAATTCCATAGTGTGGGTCGTGGCTTTTCTCCCTTGAAAAAGAAGTTTTCCACGTAAAAATTCATGTGCAAGTTTATTTTCGTATTACTATTTTTAGCACAGTATTTTGGAGAAACTCTTCAAGAACCAGGTTCTTGCGGGCACGAGCAAGGTCCTTCGGAAGGCGAAATCAGAAGATACTATTCACCCCCTACTGTCTGTTAAAGGTGCTCCAAGTGAAACAAGTGGTATCAGAGCAGATCTTCTCACTACTAGGCTAACACCTTGAGAATGATCTAAATAATGCACCACCCGGTATCATGGAGGGCCAATGCATCACTCGTCCACCACTATTCAATGGTCAATACTATTATTGGTGAAAAGTTCGGATGGATGTCTTCCTACAAACATGAAACTATCATTTGTGGCAAATCATTATTCGTGGTCCTTTGGTTCCTACAAAAATTGATAGTTCTTGGAACAAGGCACAAAGATATGAAAAGGAACTAAATGAAGATGATCTCTAAATAGTTCAGATGAATGCTGAGGTGATGAAAATACTTCATTGTGGCCTTGGATATGATGTGTACAAACGAATCTCAAGTTGCCCAACTCTAAAGGAAATTTGGGATTCATTAGAGACTGCCTACAATAATGAACCAGAGAAGGAACAGGTGAACAATAGTGTTAGAACCTGTTTCAAGAAGCATCATAATTCATCTAAAAAAAGGATACCATCAAAGGAAGCTGCAAAGCAAGCCTACATGGAAACTTTGGGAGATATGAATAAGAAAGGTTCTAAAAAGTGAAGGAACTGGTTCTTGAGAAGAAGGAAAAACCGAGGAACTGTTCGAAGAGGAGGCAGAAGATATCTTCTAAAGCCTTAAAAAAGACCATGATGGTAGCACCTCTAGAAGATCTTTCCAGTGGTGATTCAAAAAATAAAAGTAAGAGTGTCAAACTTACTTTGATGACCAGAAGAAATTCCGAATCAAAAAAACAAGTGAGCAAGCAACCTTTGCTCTCATGGCAATGAGTGATGAAAAGATCGAAGAGGACATCCCTGAGGTAAGTTGTCTTCCCTAAAAAGAAATATCTCATATTTTTCTATAAAGAAACTTGCTAATCTCTTGCTTCTCTTAATTGATAAATTTGAAAGTTTAAGTGCTGGCACAGAACAAATATTGTCAGGTTTTAAAAGCTTGAAATTTTAAAATTTAAGTCTGAATGAAAGAAATTCTGAACTTGAAGCCGATTCTTGAGAATGAAATCAACATTACAGTACTTAAACAGGAAAATACTCAGTTAAAAGAAACTCATGGTAAGCAGGTTCTTAGTGAGGGTCAAGTGGCCCTTGAAGAAGATCTGAAAATCACTAAAGAAAGTTTATATTGTGAAATTGAAAAGAATAAACTGCTTCAAGAGAATTTGGACAAGACCAAGTTTGAGCTCACTAGAACCACTCAGAGGATTAGGTCCTTTGATTGTCTTAAGAGGCTTCATGAAAATCATAAGAGAAATAAAATTAGTTCTAAATATAAGAAATCATTGTCACAATTAGAGCTAAAGTAACATGTATGTTGGAGTTATCAAGAATACACTATGCACTCGTTGTGGTAAAATTGGGCATTGTAGAGATAGTTGCACAGCTCTATTCAAGGCAATTGAAAAGAACAAAAAATTTATTTTACCTAGTTGGGCTAAAAGAGATATGATTCATCCATTCCATCATAAGAAGGGACCCAAGTTTGTCTGGATTCCTAAAACTTACCCTTGATTGAGTTTTCCAAGCTAAGGAGAGAGGAAGCAACCAAAATGAGTATTTAGACTGTGGTTGCTCGAGGTACATGAATAGACACAAATCATATCCTCTTACTTGTAGCCTTCATTGGAAGAAGTGGGATGTTGGTAAGAACATCACTTCTATTGTAAGGAATGCAAGTCACTCTCCCACTCCGTAGACTATTGGTATTTGGTTAGTTTAAAGTATAACTGGTTGAGCATTTCACAACTTGTGATCCCTAAGCATAAAAAATGAACTTTGTTCCATTGGTTGCAAATTGTGAATTAGAAATTTCATATGATTTTTTATGTACATGGTAGATCCCTTGTTGAGAAGTTTCCTTATGACTCACTTCGAGGTAGGAAACCAAGCATCACTTACCTAAGAGCCTTCTAGTTTTAAATGTATCATATAATGATAAAGAAGCTCTAGGCAAATTCGATGCACGAGCCGATGAGGGAACTCTTCCTAAGAAATTCACTACATAGAAAAACTTACAAAGTGTAAATTAAATGAATTCTTATATGTTGAAAGCATGCTTGCTATTCTTTTATGAAACTAACAATGTGGATGAGAAAGGCATGCAGGAAGATGGACATGAGACAGAGTTGTCCAAGAAACAGGTTCTCCAGGGTGGAGACAAATCTGAAGCTGAAGGAGGATCAAGTCAAATGACTAAATAGTTTCTTCACGTTGACCGGCATGAATTCAGCAACTTAAGGGGAACTGGTTCTCAGAATGATGAACTTGATTATGAAGAACCTTGAGGAAATCTAAATAAAGAGGTGTATGTAGGTCAACCACCAGAACTTGATAACACTGAGTTTTCTGATCATGTATACAAACTTGACAAGGCATTGTATGGGCTGAAACAGGCTCCTAGAGTTTTGTATGAATGGTTGTCTGGGTTCTTACTGAAGAATGTTTCATTGGAGGACAAATAGATAACACATTGTTTCTAAGGAAGAAAGTCAAGGACCTGCTCATTCTTAAAGTCTATGTAGATGACATTATTGTTGTGCTACTAATGAATTCTTGTGTAAGGACTTTGCAAGTTTGAGATAAAGAGTGCTAAAGTCTTGGACTCGCCAATAACATGAGGAACTAAGCTGATTCTGGAAGAAACTGGTTCTCGTATTGAAGACACAAAAATTAGAGGGATTATTGGTTCTCTTCAATACCTTACTGCTAGTAGGCTAGTCATTGTGTTGGTATGGGTATATATAAAAGATTCTAGTCAAAATCAAATGAGTCACTTATTTCAACAGTGGAAAGAATCTTGAGATATTTGAAAGGTCCTTATGACTTGTGTGGTTGTTGTATCCTCGAGGAGGAACCTTTGATCCTACTGGTTCTGTTGATGAAGATTATTCTGGTCATCTTTTAGATAGGAAGAGTACTTCTAGAATGGAACACCTTCTAGGTTCTTACTTAGTTTCATAGACTACAAAGAAATAACATTATGTGTTTCTCTCCACATCTGAAGCTGAGTATGTAGCAGCTACTTCTTGATTGTTCATATCTCTTTTAGATAACGAAGCAACTAAAGGATCTTGCCAAGAACCTGGTCCATCCCAAAAGGACCCCGCTTATTGAAATTAGGTATCACTTCTTGAGAGATAATATTGAAAAAATATCCTTATTACAATGAATTCTTGCAGGTTTGATGACCAAATAGCAGATATTTTCACCAAGGCATGGAACATGGTACAAGCTGAAAGGAACAAGTTGGAACTAGGGATGACCAAAATACACTGAACGACCCAGAACCCGGTTACCTGGATGATTGGCTAGTGAAGTATCTTTTATGTTACCTGTTTTGGAATACATCAAAATGGCTGTTGACACCTAATTTTGTCCCGGAGTTATTGAAATTGATAATTTACTATGGAAAGGTTGTAATTAAGGCTAAAATTGAAAATAAAAGAGATAAAGCGTTTGATTTTGATAAAAAGAGGCTAAAAGCATAATTCGTAGCCTAAATTCTGTCCTATTCGTGCAAACCCCTATATACATTTCATCACACGTTCATTACCCATTTTTCAGCCGACCCGTTAACCTCAATCCCCCGAACCCTAGACCCGCTTCCCTTACCCGATTCCCCATTTCGATTTCCTCCAAAAATCATCGATCCCCACTCAAAATCCAGCTCATCCATCGTATTAGCAGCGTATAGGGAGGTCCCAACATCGTCCTTGCTTGTACTAACCTTATCCGCTCAAAACAAACAAAATTTGTACAAGTTTCGTCCAATCCAGCCGTTGATTTCGAAATGAGGTATCTATCCAACGATGCCCAGTTGTTTATGTGTAAAACCCTTTCAATTCCCACATCGATTTGAGACTTATTTCAAGCCCTGAATTTGCCCAATAAATACCCCTTCGATTCTTAGATCTAGGGGTCGGATTTTGGTTGAAGGAATTGAGGGACTTCGGAAACGAGGACCCTCTTAGTGCTTTTTTTAATAAGCGATTTTATTTTTCCTTCCTAATTTCCGACTTTTAAATTTTGTGAATCGTCGAGTTGTTGTCGCTTGTTCAAGTGCGGATTTCGATGGATCAATCGCCTCTTTTCACTGCCTCGCAAAAGGTCAGTGTTTCCCTCCCTTTCACTGATTTCTTGCTTTTATAATTATATAGCATAAATGCTGGATTTGCTTAGTTGTCAATTTAAGTGAATAGTGTACATATATGAACTGAGGTATGCAGCAGTCATTAGAATGTTATTTAGGATCTGTTTAAATTAAGTAGCTGAATCCTAAAGTAGTTTAATGTCTTGTTAAGTTTTCTGTCATTAGAAAATAGGTAATGAAATGAAGAGAATATGGGTGAGTGGTGATCTGATGTGTGTGTCAGTTTGTATGTATGAAATGAATGCTTGTGTGTTTGTGTCATTCATTATAAATTCCCAAGTTTTTAGTTTCAGTCATAGCTTAGAAAATGTTTTAAACTCTGAAATTTTACCTATGCTAGTTCCTTCCTTATTTTGATGTTTGTCTGGTCCAAAATGTTGTTCCTTTCTTGACTGGTTGATTCAAAAGTTGGAATTCTGCCTATGTTTTATGTTTTGCAGTTTAAGTCATGGTCTGCTTCTCTGTTTCTGTTCTTGTCTTTCTCTGTTGAGGCTGTGTAGTTTGTTCTTCTGGTTTAGTTGTTCCAGGGAGGATGGTTGGATGCAGATAGTCTTTTAGGAGGAGATCAGGTTATCCTGGAATGTTGTTGTTATGTAGGTAGTTTAGGTCCTGATATTGCAGGTTTAAATGAGGGAATTTAGGGAGTTGCTGAAGCAGTTCTCTGGTGGAGCAGGTGGTTGTTGTTGTTGTTCGGGAGATCTGCAGTTGGTGAAGGAGTTTTAGGCTGTTTCAGGTGAGGTATGAGAATGAGGCAGTGCTGCAAGTTTTCTATGGTATTTGGGGTGTTTGCAGGTTCTTTCTTGGAGTTTGAAAGGTGATTTAGGGTTTGGTTTTGATGCTGCATATTCAGGGAAGTTTGGGTATGTTTTTAGTTGGATGCAGGTTAGTTGTAGATAGTTAGGCTTGTCAAGGAAGGGTAGAGGAGTTCAGCTGCCGTCTAGATGCAGTAGTGTAGTTGCTGAAGTTTCTGTCTATTTCAGGATAGAAAGAGTAGTTAGTTCTGGAGAGAGAGCATCTTTGATTGCAGCAGGTCCTTAGAGATGTTCAGGTCTTCTAGATTATTGAAAGAGGGAGTATGCAAGTGTGCAGCAGGTTGTTCTGGGGTGTTTTAGCTTGGAGGAGGTCTGGTAGCAATGGCATGAAGGGTTGTAGATGTTTCAGGAGTTAGCTGCTTCATTTTTAGGCTTAGATTGTTAAATGATTTTTGTTCAGGTGTTCCTGCGTGGTTGGTTTACTGATGGTATTAACATGATTTAAGCTGTCAGCTTAATACTAATATTTGATGTAATAACATAAAACGTATTCGTGTTGCTTGCAGTTAGTCATATATCTCTTTATCTTGTGTGTGTTGCTGTAAGATCTGATAATGTCTCATTTTAGTTTTTCTGTAAAATGTCTTTTGAATGGGGTTTTGAAAGTTGAATCGAGCATCTTTATTTTACTAACTATTCAGTGACAATTTTAAAGATGGTTTGTTGTGGCTCTGGTTATTGGTTAGTAAATTCCCTTTATGGAAGCAATGGCTCTGCTAGTTTTTTCCATTGAAGACTCCTAGGTGTTAAAAGGTGAAAAGTGTACTTTTAGAGTCGCATTACTCTTTGTGTAGTAAAAATTACAAATTGTATCTTGATCCTGCTTAGCATGAGCTAAACCTCTTTATTAGACATAATTGGCGTGCTTGTTTTGGTTTCTTCATTTCCTGTTAACGTGTGGCTTATCTATGTTTATAGTTGATCCTATTTAGCATGTTTATCTTCCTTTAAGAAGTGTCAGTTTGTAATGAAGTACAATTTTGAAGCTTGTTTAAGTCGCTTAACCATTTTGGTTTAGTATTAAATTGTCAAAATTATTCCCGATCATCATGATGTTGGTTAGGATATATTACTGCCCTTTATAAGCTTCTTGCATTTGTTCATGTCGTCTCCTACATTTACTAATCCTTATCATTATGTTTTCCTTTGCATAATACTCTTGGGAATGAGTTCGGACTAACTCACAAATGGGATGACTTATCGACATTGGAGTCATTTGGGGTCGAATCCGAGCTCAAGATTCAAGAAGTGAAGATCATAGAAAGTGCTTTGTTGAGCCGCCTATTCTAACTTAGGCTCATGGGCATAATGTAAAAATAAAATAGTCATTCAATTCGCAATCTCCGGGTTCTATCTTCTAAATTCTTCTCTCTCCCTTCTATCCCTTCGAAATTGCATGTCTATAGGAATTCCCCATATAATTAATTGTTATAGAATAATTTGCTATTCATGAATGAATGTTTATTTATTTATTGAGTTATTTCGTGAATATTTATTTCTTTTGAATCTCCATCTTATTTAAGAATTTCGTACCTTTTAGTTAAATAGCGCGTGCAATAAAATTTGAAAATAATAAAAGTAGTAACTTTATTTCAAACCCTTAAATTGCAACTTCAATTGAGATTTTCCCCATGTTAATTAATTTTCTTACCTCTTCCCAAAATACATTATCATTATTATTATTATTATTACATCATTTAAATTCATATTATCTAAAGTGTAATTTATTACAATCTTAGATTTTAGCCTTAATTTTAATGTTTTTGAACTAAATTTTGTAAACTTGCATCTTATAGAGCTATTTTGTGAAAACCGAAGGATTAACCACATTTTGTGGATTTTCGAAAGTGCTTTTCAAATGAAAACCTTCTTTCGGAAATAGTTGAACCTCTTACTTAGAATCTCTGAAAAGACCATTTTCCTTAAAACGGAGTGCTTGCACGCACTATTTAATTAATTGGTTCCTAATTCTCCTAAATTAAGTGGCGACTCCAAAGAAAGCCCTTTGGAGTCCCATTTTGTTGAAATATACCCGAAACCTATCTTTTCTTAAAGAAAGGGTAATTTTTGGGGTTCAACAACGTTTCTAGTTTTATACTGTAACAAGTATGCATTTCATCTATGTTAGAAACTTCTTACTAATTTCTAATGATGCTATTTTTTGTTCAGATATAAAAAAAAGGAGAAACCTGATGGGATGAAACAGTTGCATATGTGTTCAGGTACGCATCTAAACCGTTGAGATTGTTTCCTTTTCAAAAACCAGATCGGCCTGATGCCTGTTGCACTCAATGGTCAAGCGATCAATTTCTTGATCCTTCAACTTTAGCTGCTTCTTCAGCTCTGCATTCTCATCATTCAGCTCCAACAAATGCTGCTCCAGGTCCTTCACAACTTCAACAGCTTCTTCTGGTCCAAAACCTTTACTCTCATTAGCCTTTTCCATCTTCACTTGCATAGGACACTTGGATTCTCTTCTCTCCTTGAAGAAGTCACAAGTCTTCAAGACATTCATGCCAAACATCTGATGATGCGTAGATTTCTTCCCATTTTTAAGAGGCACCTCAAAGTGTTCAAATACCTGCTGCAGAACATAGGAATGCACAAGAGAATGTGGTTTCTTGTCTGTGTCTACAATCCTTTTAATATGCCTTATAATCAGCTCAGGCGTGTTAATTTTTACACCCTTATCCAGAAAGTCCATGTATGTCAAGTCAAGGGCACATGCTTCATTATTCCTCTCATCTCTTGGCAACAACAACATGTGCACAAATTCAAATACCAGCTGATGAGCTGGTTCCATCTCATTTTTCTCAACTTTCCTCTCCTTCCTCAGTCTAGGATTGCTAGAGAACTTCCTCACTACTTCTAGAGGAGCAACATTGTTTGTTCTCTTGGGCCACTTTAGCTTCATATACCTGCAATAACCTTTAGCAGACACATCTAAAATGACACCCAACTCAGCTTTCCCAAACTTTATTTCTACACCCCTGACCACATAAAAAACTCTTCTACCAGCCATACTACAACTTACATAGAACTCCCTCACTTCCTCTGCACACAAACACCTATCTTCTTTTGAGAACAGCTTAATCCAACCCTGATCCTTCACCTTCTCAACCAAGGGTTTCATCTTAGGCTCTTCCAGATCACACCAAATACTACCAGGCCGCACCTGATGCTTAGCAAAGAAGGCTACTTTGTCTACCTATACTCTTTTTTCTTTCTTCTTCTTCTTTGAATCCTCAAAGGTTTCAGAGTCTGAGTCATCTGGGTCCACAAAGTCCTCATCCTCATCATTGCTTTCTTTGTCATCAGTAGCCTGTGTCTTATCAGCCTCTTTAGTTTTCTTGTGCTGGGCAAATTTTTTCTAGATTTTTCAACCTGCTTCTTAAGGGCTGACCTGGTAGCCACCTTCCTAGGAGCTACAGACCCCTTCATACTCTCATTATCAGACTGAGAGTCCTCTTCATCACTCTCATCAACCAGTCCCTTCTTTGCCACAACTTTTCCTCCTTTCACTAATCTTCTCTTTTTTTTCTTTTACTGGCTTTGTTTCACTAACAACCACTACCTCCTCCTCCTCCTCTTCCAACAGTTTCTCATCCTCTTCTCCAAACTTCCTCTTGAAACTTTTCTTTGGGACTTCCTCCAACTTCCTAGTACCTACATCTTCTTCCAAAGTACCATTTTCCTTATCATCCTTAGAATCAATCCATTCTAATTCTGCATCATCAGTTGCAATAGGAACTGCGGAAGAACCAGGTTCTTTCTCAGGTTCCTTAGCAACTTCAGCAGAACTTGGTCCTCCACCAACTGGACCACTAACATCAGGCTCCACATGCACCTTCTCTGAGGGAGCAGCCTCCGAACTAGGTTCGTCGACTGGGCCTTTTTGAGATTCGACAGACTCCTCTGTACTCAACTTTTCAAGCACATATTTCACGGAATCTACACTAGCAATCCCGAGAGCCATACAAGGAACATTTATTTCTATCTTAGGTTCACCAATTCCTACTTCAATATTACTCTCCTTCTCCTATACACATTTCCCCCTGTCAGTTTCACTACCATACTCCACCACCTCCAAAGTTTTAACAATTTCATCCATACCAGTCACAAAAATTTCGATACTTAATTTTTCAGGGCAAAAATAGAATCTAAGGCAGTGGAACTAGTCTGAGTCAAGTCGGGCCTTACCTTAACTGATTGCATGTCTGAGACAACGGGTGTAGTCGACGTAGCAGATGTTTTTGAAGTTGATTTCCTGGGAGCCTTCTTTCCAACTTTCTTTTGAACATTTAACCTTGCCCTAGGATTCTTTTATCCAAAATGGTAGGCGTAGGTTTAAGTGCAGGGTTTTTGGAAGATGATTGTGCTTGAGACATTTTTGGAATTTCTTGGAAAATTTTGAAAGGGGGATGTTTCTTGTTTTTGGATGATTTGTGTGATAGAGAGAATTGAGGGAAGGGTGTCTTGTTTATCTTGGGAAGCGAATGTAATGATGGAAATTAAAGGTATAACACCTTTTAAGTGTTTGGGAAATGGGGAAAGTCGCGATTTGACGGTTATGAGGGAATTTACATTAAGTCTCTTATTCCAAGTGGGGCAGGCCTGAATTTAAATATGTAACTGATAAGGAAAGTCTAACAAAATAGGGCGGTCACACATAAGTGGAAAGTTTTAGGATGCACGTTCAAGAACAATTTAATTTCAGTCAAATACTTAATATAAATAACCACATAGTCGTATCTGGATATGATTCCTCATCTTGTTTATGGTTCATTTAATTTACTCTATAAGTTCTTCACTGGGAACTCATTAGATAACTCACTGTAGACTTAGTTAAACAAGTATACTTTAGAAAGTATAATTTTAGACTGGACTATAAAAATAATATTCAAAATCAGAATAGTAAATACTTAACTAGTCAATTTTGGGAATTAGGTGTTGGATCATCCATGTATTTTGGTCATCCCTAACTCCAACTTGTTCCTCTCAAACTGAACTTTGTTCCATGCCTTGGTAAAGATGTCAGCAATTTGATCTTCAGTCCTGCATGAGTTCATAGTTATTAGACTCTTTTCTACAGTATCTCTCAAGAAATGATGTCTAATATCAATATGTTTGGTTCTCTTATGTTGGACTAGGTTCTTGGTAATGTTCACAGCACTTGTATTATCACATAAAATAGGCACAGCTCTACATTTAATTCCAAAGTCCTCCAGTGGTTGTTTGATCCATAGTAGCTGAGAACAACATGAAGCAGCAGCAACATACTCAGCTTCACTAGTAGATAGAGCTACTGAGTTCTGCTTCTTTGTAGCCCAAGAAACCAGACATGGAACTAGGACGTGTGCCATTCCTGAAATGCTTTTTCTATCCACCAGATGCCCTGCACAATCTTCATCTTCAAAACCAATTAACTCAAATGTACCACCCCTGGGGTACCATAGACATAAGTCTTGAGTTCCTTTTAAGTATCTCAATATTCTCTTGACAACAGTCAGGTGGGACTCCTTGAGCTTGGACTTAAACCTTGCAGAGAGTCCTACACTATAGACAATATCTGGACGACTGGTTGTAAGATAGAGAAGAGAACCAATGATTCCTCTATACTTGGTCTCATTTGTGGAAGGACCAAGTTCGTCCATATCCAGCTTTGTTCCAGGAGCAATAGGAGTAGTCATTTCCCTAGCTCCTTCCATGTCAAACTTCTTCAGCAGCTCCTTAACATACTTTTGTTGATAAATCATTGTTCCTTCAGGAGTTTGTTTGATCTACAACCCCAAGAAGAAATTCAGTTCTCCCATCATGCTCATTTCGAACTTACTACCCATCAATTCAGCAAATTCCTTGCACAAATCTTCATCAGTGGCACCAAAGATAACGTCATCAACATAAACCTTTACCACCAATAGATAGTTTCCTTTCTTCTTCAAGAACAGTGTGTTGTCAATCCTTTCCCTTGAGAATCCATACTTGAGCAAGAATCCTGACAGCCGCTGTAGAAGTTTGAGTTTTGATGATTGACAAACTGGAAAAAACTGGTGAAGGACCTTGTTCTCAGAAGAAATGTTGGAGGTTCTACCGATGATGAAAAGATGCACAGATATATTCCCAGTTCGAGATGGAATAGAAAAGAACATGGACGGACAGTTTTACAATCCAAATTGGATTAGGAATTGCACAGGAAGGTTCTACCAAGCAATATCGGAAAGAAAGCAGAATCCTAGTAGAACTAGGAGAACCTCGCGCAGGAAGGTTCTGCGAAGCAATTAGAGTTTAATCCTAATGGGATTAGAAGTCTCTTGGGCGTGAATATAAAAGCCTAAAAGGCAGCTAATAAACCCTAATTTTCTTGGGTGCTAGATGGAAGTATCTTGGAAGATCTACATAATAATGGGAAATATTTTTCAAAGAGTCTAAGAATGGAAAAAGTATGTAGGAGGTAAAAGTGTATAAAAAAAGTATTTATTGATTCATAATTGGAGAATAATTCTTTTCCTTTTCTATCAAGAAGTGCACACTATATATACATCATTATGAGGGCTTCAAGAATTATGCATGAAATATTATCTCTTCAGCCACATAGAGAGAGATTGAGAGCTCAAAAGGTTAATTCTAAATAGAACACACATAAGGAATTAACTGGACGAGAGGTTCTTCATCGGGCATAATCAATTAACAGCTCAACAAGAATGTGCAGAAGGAACTGACTAGACAAGTGGTTCTTCATCAAGTTGTATTGAGTTTCTGTCTTGGTCTAGTTCATATGTATTAGGGCTTTGAATTGTAACCTATTACGCTTATTTGAGAAGCATTTTTTAGGTATTGTATTGGGAGAAAAGCTTCTATTAGACTAGAGTTAGCTTAAAGGAGTTGCTACGATCGTGGATCGTAGGCAGTCTTGTACTTAGCAGGACTCCTAGGTGTATTTTCTACAATTGAGTTGATTTTAGGCAATCTTAGGTACTAGATTTTAGTCCCTTGGTTATAGAGTTTGTAATCCAAAACTTACTTGTTGTGTTAGTGAAAGAGTTTTCAAAATTCCAGAGTGTAGGTCGTGGATTTTCTCCCTTGAGCAAGGAGTTTTCCACGTAAAAATTTATGTGCAAGTTTATTTCCGCATTACTATTGTTAGCACAGTGTTTTGGAGAAACTCTTCGAAAACCAGGTTCTTGCAGGCACAAGCAAGGTTCTTCGGAAGGTGAAATCGGAAGACATTATTCACCCGCTAGTGTCTGTTAACGGTGCACCAAGTTCAACAAGTGGTATCAGAGCATGTCTTCTCGCTACTAGGCTAACACCTTGAGAATGATCTAAATATGAGTGCACCTCACTCGTCCACCACTATTCCATGGTCAATACTATTATTGGTGAAAAGTTCAAATGGAGGTCTTCCTACAAGCAAGAAATTATCATTTGTGGCAAATCACTATTCATGGTCCTTTGGTTCCTACAAAAATTGATAGATCTTGGAACATGGAACAAAGATATAAAAAGGAACTAAATGAAGATGATCTCAAAATAGTTCAGATGAATGCTGAGGCGATGAAAATACTTTATTGTGGCCTTGGATATGATATGTACAAACGAATCTCAAGCTGCTCAACTGCCAAGGATATTTGGGATTCATTAGAGACTGCTTACAGTAATGAACCAGAGAAGGAACAGGTGAACAATAGTGTTAGAACTTGTTTCAAGAAGCAGCATAATTCATCTAATAAAAGGAGACCATCAAAGGAAGCTGCAAAGCAAGCCTATATGGAAACTTTGGGAGATATGAATAAGAAAGTTTCTAAAAAGTAAAGGAACTGGTTCTTGAGAAGAAGGAAAAACCGAGGAACTGTTCGAAGAAGAGGCAGAAGATATCTTCCAAAGCCTTCAAAAAGACCATAATGGTAGCACCTCTAGAAGATCTTTCCAGTGGTGATTCAAAAAATAAAAGTAAGAGTGTCAAACTTACTTTGATGACCAAAAGGAATTCCGAATCAAAAGAACAAAGTGAGCAAGCAACCTTTGCTCTCATGGCAATGAGTGATGAAAAGATCGAAGAGGACATCCCTGAGGTAAGTTTCTCTGCCCTAAAAAGAAATATCTCATATTTTTCTAAAAAGAAACTTGTTAATCTCTTGCTTCTCTTAATTGATAAATTTGAAGTTTAAGTGTCGGCACAGAACAAATATTGTCAGGTTTTAAAAGCTTGAAATTTTAAAATTTAAGTCTGAATGAAAGAAATTCTGAACTTGAAGCTGATTCTTGAGAATGAAATCAACATTACAGTACTTAAACAGGAAAATACTCAGTTAAAAGAAACTCATGGTAAGCAGGTTCTTAGTGAGGGTCAAGTGTCCCTAGAAGAAGATCTGAAAATCACTAAAGAAAGTTTATATTGTGAAACTGAAAAGAACAAACTGCTTCAAGAGAATTTGGACAAGACCAAGTTTGAGCTCACTAGAACCACTCAGAGGATTAGGTCCTTTGATGCTCTTAAGAAGCTTCAGGAAAATCATAAGAGAAATAAAATTAGTTCTAAATATAATAAATCATTGTCACAATTAGAGCTAAAGAGCATGTATGTTGGAGTTATCAAGAATACACTGTGCACTCGTTGTGGTAAAATTAGGCATTATAGATATAGTTGCACAGCTCTATTCAAGGCAATTGAAAAGAATAAAAAATTTATTTTATCCAGTTGGGCTAAAAGAGATATGATTCATCCATTCCATCATAAGAAGGGACCCAAGCTTGTCTGGGTTCCTAAAACTTACCCTTGATTGGGTTTTCCAGGCTAAGGAGAGAGGAAGCAACCAAAATGAGTATTTAGACTGTGGTTGCTCGAGGTACATGAATGGACACAAATCAAATCCTCTCACTTGCAGCCTTCATTGGAAGAAGTGGGACGTTGGTAAGAACATCACTTCTATTGTAAGGAATGTAAGTCACTCTCCCCTCTGTAGACTATTGGTATTTGGTTTGTTTAAAGTATAACTGGTTGAGTATTTCACAACTTGTGATCCCTGAGCATAAAAAATGAACTTTGGTCCATTCGTTGCAAACTGTGAATTAAAATTTTCATATGATTTTTTATGTACATGCTAGATCCTTTGTTGAGAAGTTTCCTTATGACTCACTTCGAGGTAGGAAACCAAGCATCACTTACCTAAGAGCCTTCTAATTTTAAATGTATCATATAATGATAAAGAAGCTCTTGGCAAATTTGATGCACAAACTTATGAGGGAACTCTTTATAAGAAATTCACCACATAGAAAAACTTACAAAGTGTAAATTAAATGAATTCTTATGTGTTGAAAGCATGCTTGCTATTCTTTTATAAAACTAACAATGTGGATGAGAAAGGCATGCAGGAAGACGGACATGAGACAGAGTTGTCCAAGAACCAGGTTCTCCAGGGTGGAGACAAATCTGAAGCTGAATGAGGATCAAGTCGAATGACTAAATAGTTTCTTCACCTTGACCGGCATGAATTCAGCAACTTAGGGGGAACTGGTTCTCGGAATGATGAACTTGATTATGAAGAACCTATGAGGAAATCTGATGCACGCAGTGATGAGGCCATCTTCATAGGATGTTCTTTACAATACAAGAGAAGAACCTGCTGGAGATTCAGAGAACCTGGTTGAACAAGAAGGAGATCAAACTTAAGTTACATTTCATATTCAGGGGAACAATGAGGTAATCAGACAGGGGGAACAATAGGTCAAGAAGATGAGAACTTAGAAGAACCTGGTCCTTTGCAAGATTTTAATGGAGAAACCTCTCAGCAGATTAAGTCTCAACCTTAGAAGCATCAAAGTTCACATCCACTGGAGAACCTCATATCTTATCTAAACTCTGAAATTGTTGCAAGAGGAACTTTAAAGAATTTTTGTGCATTCTTTGTGTTTCTCTCATCTATGGAAACTAAGAATGTACGAGAAGCACCTGAGAATCTAGATTGGGAGATTCTATATAGGTTGTCTGGGTTCTTACTGAAGAATTGTTTCATTGGAGGACAAATAGATAACACATTGTTTCTAAGGAAGAAAGTCAAGGACCTGCTCATTCTTAAAGTCTATGTAGATGACATTATTGCTGTGCTACTAATGAATTCTTGTGTAAGGACTTTTCAAGTTTGAGATAAAGAGTGCTATAGTCTTGGACTTGCCAATAACATGAGGAACAAAGCTGATTCTGGAAGAAACTGGTTCTCGTATTGAAGACACAAAAATTAGAGGGATTATTGGTTCTTTTCAATACCTTACAGCTATTAGGCTAGTCATTGTGATGGTATGGGTATATATGCAAGATTCTAGTCAAAATCAAAGGAGTCACTTATTTCAACAGTGGAAAGAATCTTGAGATATTTGAAAGGTCCTTATGACTTGTGTGGTTGTTGTATCCTCGAGGAGGAACCTTTGATCCTACTGGTTGTGTTGATGAAGATTATTTTGGTCATCTTTTGGATAGGAAGAGTACATCTAGAATAACACACCTTCTAGGATCTTACTTAGTTTCATGGACTACAAAGAAATTACATTATGTGTTTCTCTCTACATCTGAAGCTGAGTATGTAGCAGCTGTTTCTTGATGGTTCATATCTCTTGTAGATAACAAAGCAACTGAAGGATCTTGCCAAGAACCTGGTCCATCCCAAAAGGACCCCGCTTATTGAAATTAGGTATCACTTCTTGAGAGATAATATTGAAAAAAAAAAAGCCTAATTACAATGAATTCTTGTAGGTTTGATGACCAGATAGCAGATATCTTCACCAAGGCATGGAACATTGTACAAGCTGAAAGGAACAAGTTGGAACTAAGGATGACCAAAATACACTGAACGACCCAGAACCTGGTTACCTCGATGATTGGCTAGTGAAGTATCTTTTATGTTACCTGTTTAGGAATACATCAGAATGGAATTTCTAGTTTTATACTGTAACAAGTATGTATTTCATCTATGTTAGAAACTTCTTACTAATTTCTAATGATGCTATTTTTTGTTCAGATATGAAAAAAAAGAGTAGAAATCTGAGGTGATGAATCAGTTGCATATGTGTTCAGGTATGCATCTAAACCGTTGAGATTGTTTCCATAAGTTTTGTCTTAAATTGTTCATCTATTCCGTTTGTAACCACCTTGAATTGGTGCCACTTTTTAAGCCATTTTTGAAATTCAAAACCTATTTGATGACTTGGCGTCAGTCCCAAGAACCTTTAATGATGAATCACTTCAACTCCTTTATCTTTTTCATCTCCCAAAAGAATCACATCAAACACTCAAAACCTTTCTAAAACCCATGTTTCACCGGAACCCAAAATTGTTAAACCTAAAGGTCACAAATGGACAAAGAAAGCTGCGATGAACCCTTCTATGAGTTTGGCTTGAAGTTTTTTAGAGTGGGGTAAATAGAAAGAACCTGTTGAGGAAGTCGAAGAAATTGTTCAAGAACCTGGTTCTGCCTCAATTACTTTGACTATTGATGACACAGAAATTGAAAGTTGTTGGGTCTGACAATGTTCCTCCAGAGGTAAGACCTGAATCTACAAGAACAATTTCCATTATGTATGAGTCAATTTTGAGCCCTGAGAAAGTTACTACTAAGGTATAAGTAACAAAGTATGATGAACTTGTAAAGTCTGTAGATGGTGATAGTTCTAGTGGTATATAAGAAAGAGGTATGTTGCTGTTGTATAAGCTGGTATTGCTAGTGTATAGCCTATTCAAGTTGCTGTAGAATCAATTAAAGTTGTTAAGTCTGTGGGTTCTCAAGAAGACATAGTTTAACGAATCTAGCTTGGGTTGTTCTCCCTCACTCCAGCCTGCAAAACAGATTAGAGGTTAGCCTTAGGAACCCAGACAAGCTTGGGTCCCTTCTCGGGAGAAAATGGATAAATCAAATCCTGTCTAGCCCATTTAGGTAGAACACTTCTTTTATTCTTGGCCTTTTCCTTGCTAACATTCATGCACTTTTGTTTGTAGTGGCCAGTTTCACCACAAAAGGTACACAACATGTTGCAAGGCAGCCCTACATACTTGCTCTTAGGATTGTATGGAGGCGATGGTTTCTTGAATCCTAACCCTTGTTTTCCCTTGTTTTGATTTTCAAGAACCCAGTTCATTGCCTCCGATGATTTATTCCATTTAATCAATCTGGTAAGCTCGAATTCAGATTTTTCAACCTTTTGATTTAAAATCCTGTTCTTTTCAGTTTCCTGATACAGAATCTCATTAGCTCTTTTCAGTTCATTTTCAAGAAAGGTTTGAACTTCACTTATTACTTGCTTACTATTTATACTCTCTCTTAACTGATTGCATTCCAATTCTAGTTCAGTGATCTTAGAGTTTGACACAAGAGTCTGCCCTTTTAAGATAGCATTGACTTCTTCTAGTTCAATGTTTTGTTCTAGGAGACTCTTGTGCTTGGTTCTGAGATCACCTAGCTCTTCAGTTAATTTATCCTTTTCAATTTTCTCCTTTTCATAACCCTCAATCAAAGTGGCAGGGATTAGAATCAAATTTTCAGAAGAGTATGTATGTAAGGTTTCCTTAAGATCAGATAAACATACCTCTGCTGAATGAGCAGTTTCAGCTCCATCAGTTGCCATAAGGGTGGAGTCCTTTTTTTGGTTGTCATCTGTGTACAACTCCTTCAGCTTTTCCCAGACTTCCTTGGCGGACTTGTATTCAAGTATCCTTGCTAGAACATCATAGGTAAGTCCTCTCTTCAGGTACAATTCATCCTTGGAATTTGCCTGTAGCCAATCTAGATCTTGAGGATCTAGTTCTTCCACCTTCTTTGGCACCAGAACTCTATTTGCTGCTCTCTTCACAGGGACATGAGGTCCTCTCTTCACGATCAGCCAAAGACTATAATCAGTTGCTTGCCGGAAGTTTTTCATCTGTTTCTTCCAGCTCTTATAGTTAGTCCCGTTGAACACAGGTGGCTTTGACGAATCTCTCCCTCCTCTGAACTCTCGAGGGTCTTCTTCATCTGAACTGATGTCTGTCAGGCCCATCAGTGCTAGTGGTGAATCATCTCCGGATTCCTTTTTATGATCAAATTCACTGTCAGTTGGTCCCCATATGGCTTAGAAGGCTTCCTTCTTCTTTCTTCCTTCTGCTCTGAAGTTTGGAGGTCGTCTTGACTTCTTCTTATCTTTGTCATTCTACTTTGACGTCTCCTTCTCCTTTTCCTTGGATGCTCTATTTTTTATCCATTCTATTTCCCACATAGGACAATCCATAACGGCATGATCTTTCTTGAAACACTTAAAGCATCCTGAGTAATCTGGACTATCGACTATGTTCTTCCTGCCAGAATTCTCCTTGCCACTTCTTTTGAAGCCTTTGAATCTACCCAGGTTAAGCTTCTGTCTTAGAGCACTAGCCATTGTTGCTTCAACTGATTGCAAATCAACATATTCATCAGTTTCCTCAGTTGCTTCAAGCGCAAGGGTCTTGTCCTTCTTCAAAGCTTGTTTAGCTTTTGAGTCTTTCATCATCTCATGAGTTTTTAAGCTACCTACCAGTTCTTCAAGTTTGATGGATCTTAGAGGTTTAGACTCAATGATGGCAGTCATCTTGGGTTCCCACGCTTCAGGAAGCACATTTAAAATGTTATCGACCATCTCCACTTCTGGTAATTCCATATCCAAGGATCTCATCTCATTGGTAATAATGGTCAACCTGGTCATCATATCCTGGATTGATTCCTTCTCTCCCATAGAGAAAAGTTCAAATTGTCTCTTCAGCATTCTTCTCTTTGAGTCCTTCACTTCGGTGGTTCCTTCATGCGCTACCTGCAGGGCATCCCAAATTTCCTTAGCCGTCTTGTAAGATGATACTCTGTTAAACTCCTCAAGACCAAGACCACAAATAACCAGACGTTTGGCTTTGTGATGCTTTTCAATCATCTTATAATCCGCCTCATTTAACTCCTCTTTCAGTTTAGGTTCTTATTTGGCAGTGGCTCCTTCACCAACTATTTTAGTGGGGATCAGGTTTCCTTCAGATACTATCAGCCAGAGTTGATAGTCTTCAGCACATATGTAATTTTCCATCCTGTTCTTCCACCAAGCATAGTACTGCCCGTTAAACTGTGGAGGCCTTTGAACTGATTGTCCTTCAGTAATAGTAGGTGGTGCACTCGAGATTCTGATCCTTCTCAAGGTGTTAACCTCACACGAGAAGACCCGCTCTGATACCACTTGTTATAATCTATGCACCTCCTAAGGACACTAGAAAGGGGGGGGTTGAATAGTGTCTACCGATTTTCATTTTAAGAACCTGGTTCTCCTGAGTCAAGAACCCAGTTCTTGCCTTTGCAACTCTGCTGTTTCAAACACTGCAACACACACCAACCACACGCACAGAGAACACGAGGATTTTACGTGGAAAACTCCTTGCTCAAGGGAGAAAAACCACGACCCACACTCTGGGATTTGAGAACTCAATCTACTAACACAACGAGCAAGTTTCTAATTACAAGACTCTGTAACCAAGGGGCTACACTCTAGACCCTAATCACTAACCAAAGCTAAACTCTAGCTTTTCAAGCAATTTCTCACAAGTTCACCTAATACATATGCTTCTACAATAAGCCAATAGGTAAAAACAATGAAAGCTCAAACTAAGACAACTTACAACGCAATGAACCTAGACAAAATATCTAGACTCAAACAACTCAAGCACACCAGTTGCCTTTTTCAGTTATCTCACGTAGAAAGATGCTGGATCGCCTTTATATGCTCTCAACTCTCTGTTTGTGAATAACTGATTTACGGCTGCATCCACTACTTGTATTTATACGGGCCTTGCAACCCTAGTTGAGTCCTACAAGGAATCCTTGTAATTATGGTAAGACAGGATTCCTAGTAAGTCTTTTCCTTGTTAAAGTCCAACTCCTATTCACACTTCGAAGACACAGCCTGGGCACCGCCTCTTTTAGTCTGACTAGGATACATATACATTCACGCGCCACTACTCCTAGTTCCGCAGGGATTTGCAACCCACAAATCTTTTCGATCAGTCGTGCCCTTCTTCCTCAAGGACTATGTTCTTCTATCAAGACCACTGAGTCCTTCTCATTTGTCATGCTTCAAAACCAATGCTCAATAGAGTTAATTATAGGAGATGATGAAAAGGAGATGTGGATTTATTATATGAGCGATGAAAAAGAGCTTTAGAGATAAAAACTATATATTTTATAATAATAAACCACATAGTAGAACTAGGAGAACCACGTGTAGGAAGGTTCTACGAAGCAATTAGAGTTTAATCCTAATGGGATTAGAAGTCTCTTGGACGTGAATATAAAAGCCTAAAAGGCGGCTAATAAACCGTAATTTTCTTGGGTACTAGCTGGAAGTATCTTGGAAGATCTACATAATAATGGAGAATATTTTCAAAGAGTCTAAGAATGGAAAAAGTGTGTAGGAGGTAAAAGTGTTTAAGAAAAGTATTTATTGATTAATAATTGGAGAATAATTCTTTTCCTTGTCCATCAAGAAGCGCACACTATATATACATCATTATGAAGACTTCAACAATTATGCATGAAATATTATCTCTTCAACCACACAGAGAGAGAGATTGAGAGCTCAAAAGGTAAATTCTGAATAGAAAACACAGAAGGAATTAACTGGACGAGAGGTTCTTCATCAGGCATAATCAATTAACAGCTAAGCAAGAACGTGCAGAAGGAACTGACTGGACAAGTGGTTCTTCATCAAGTTGTATTGAGTTTCTGTCTTGGTCTAGTTCATATGTATTAGGGCTTTGAATTGTAACCTATTACGCTTATTTGAGAAGCATTTTTTAGGTATTGTATTGAGAGAATCTTCTATTAGACTAGAGTTAGCTTAAAGGAGTTGTTACGATCGTGGATCGTAGGCAGACTGGTACTTAGGAGAACTCCTAGGTGTATTTTCTACAATTGAGTTGATTGTAGGCAATCTTAGGTACTAGATTTTAATCCCTTGGTTATTGAGTTTGTAATCTAAAACTTGCTCGTTGTGTTAGTGAAAGAGATTTCAAAATTCCATAGTGTGGGTCGTGGCTTTTCTCCCTTGAAAAAGAAGTTTTCCACGTAAAAATTCATGTGCAAGTTTATTTTCGTATTACTATTTTTAGCACAGTATTTTGGAGAAACTCTTCAAGAACCAAGTTCTTGCGGGCACGAGCAAGGTCCTTCGGAAGGCGAAATCAGAAGATACTATTCACCCCCTACTGTCTGTTAAAGGTGCTCCAAGTGAAACAAGTGGTATCAGAGCAGATCTTCTCACTACTAGGCTAACACCTTGAGAATGATCTAAATAATGCACCACCCGGTATCATGGAGGGCCAATGCATCACTCGTCCACCACTATTCAATGGTCAATACTATTATTGGTGAAAAGTTCGGATGGATGTCTTCCTACAAACATGAAACTATCATTTGTGGCAAATCATTATTCGTGGTCCTTTGGTTCCTACAAAAATTGATAGTTCTTGGAACAAGGCACAAAGATATGAAAAGGAACTAAATGAAGATGATCTCTAAATAGTTCAGATGAATGCTGAGGTGATGAAAATACTTCATTGTGGCCTTGGATATGATGTGTACAAACGAATCTCAAGTTGCCCAACTCTAAAGGAAATTTGGGATTCATTAGAGACTGCCTACAATAATGAACCAGAGAAGGAACAGGTGAACAATAGTGTTAGAACCTGTTTCAAGAAGCATCATAATTCATCTAAAAAAAGGATACCATCAAAGGAAGCTGCAAAGCAAGCCTACATGGAAACTTTGGGAGATATGAATAAGAAAGGTTCTAAAAAGTGAAGGAACTGGTTCTTGAGAAGAAGGAAAAACCGAGGAACTGTTCGAAGAGGAGGCAGAAGATATCTTCTAAAGCCTTAAAAAAGACCATGATGGTAGCACCTCTAGAAGATCTTTCCAGTGGTGATTCAAAAAATAAAAGTAAGAGTGTCAAACTTACTTTGATGACCAGAAGAAATTCCGAATCAAAAAAACAAGTGAGCAAGCAACCTTTGCTCTCATGGCAATGAGTGATGAAAAGATCGAAGAGGACATCCCTGAGGTAAGTTGTCTTCCCTAAAAAGAAATATCTCATATTTTTCTATAAAGAAACTTGCTAATCTCTTGCTTCTCTTAATTGATAAATTTGAAAGTTTAAGTGCTGGCACAGAACAAATATTGTCAGGTTTTAAAAGCTTGAAATTTTAAAATTTAAGTCTGAATGAAAGAAATTCTGAACTTGAAGCCGATTCTTGAGAATGAAATCAACATTACAGTACTTAAACAGGAAAATACTCAGTTAAAAGAAACTCATGGTAAGCAGGTTCTTAGTGAGGGTCAAGTGGCCCTTGAAGAAGATCTGAAAATCACTAAAGAAAGTTTATATTGTGAAATTGAAAAGAATAAACTGCTTCAAGAGAATTTGGACAAGACCAAGTTTGAGCTCACTAGAACCACTCAGAGGATTAGGTCCTTTGATTGTCTTAAGAGGCTTCATGAAAATCATAAGAGAAATAAAATTAGTTCTAAATATAAGAAATCATTGTCACAATTAGAGCTAAAGTAACATGTATGTTGGAGTTATCAAGAATACACTATGCACTCGTTGTGGTAAAATTGGGCATTGTAGAGATAGTTGCACAGCTCTATTCAAGGCAATTGAAAAGAACAAAAAATTTATTTTACCTAGTTGGGCTAAAAGAGATATGATTCATCCATTCCATCATAAGAAGGGACCCAAGTTTGTCTGGATTCCTAAAACTTACCCTTGATTGAGTTTTCCAAGCTAAGGAGAGAGGAAGCAACCAAAATGAGTATTTAGACTGTGGTTGCTCGAGGTACATGAATAGACACAAATCATATCCTCTTACTTGTAGCCTTCATTGGAAGAAGTGGGATGTTGGTAAGAACATCACTTCTATTGTAAGGAATGCAAGTCACTCTCCCACTCCGTAGACTATTGGTATTTGGTTAGTTTAAAGTAAAACTGGTTGAGCATTTCACAACTTGTGATCCCTAAGCATAAAAAATGAACTTTGTTCCATTGGTTGCAAATTGTGAATTAGAAATTTCATATGATTTTTTATGTACATGGTAGATCCCTTGTTGAGAAGTTTCCTTATGACTCACTTCGAGGTAGGAAACCAAGCATCACTTACCTAAGAGCCTTCTAGTTTTAAATGTATCATATAATGATAAAGAAGCTCTAGGCAAATTCGATGCACGAGCCGATGAGGGAACTCTTCCTAAGAAATTCACTACATAGAAAAACTTACAAAGTGTAAATTAAATGAATTCTTATATGTTGAAAGCATGCTTGCTATTCTTTTATGAAACTAACAATGTGGATGAGAAAGGCATGCAGGAAGATGGACATGAGACAGAGTTGTCCAAGAAACAGGTTCTCCAGGGTGGAGACAAATCTGAAGCTGAAGGAGGATCAAGTCAAATGACTAAATAGTTTCTTCACGTTGACCGGCATGAATTCAGCAACTTAAGGGGAACTGGTTCTCAGAATGATGAACTTGATTATGAAGAACCTTGAGGAAATCTAAATAAAGAGGTGTATGTAGGTCAACCACCAGAACTTGATAACACTGAGTTTTCTGATCATGTATACAAACTTGACAAGGCATTGTATGGGCTGAAACAGGCTGCTAGAGTTTTGTATGAATGGTTGTCTGGGTTCTTACTGAAGAATGTTTCATTGGAGGACAAATAGATAACACATTGTTTCTAAGGAAGAAAGTCAAGGACCTGCTCATTCTTAAAGTCTATGTAGATGACATTATTGTTGTGCTACTAATGAATTCTTGTGTAAGGACTTTGCAAGTTTGAGATAAAGAGTGCTAAAGTCTTGGACTCGCCAATAACATGAGGAACTAAGCTGATTCTGGAAGAAACTGGTTCTCGTATTGAAGACACAAAAATTAGAGGGATTATTGGTTCTCTTCAATACCTTACTGCTAGTAGGCTAGTCATTGTGTTGGTATGGGTATATATAAAAGATTCTAGTCAAAATCAAATGAGTCACTTATTTCAACAGTGGAAAGAATCTTGAGATATTTGAAAGGTCCTTATGACTTGTGTGGTTGTTGTATCCTCGAGGAGGAACCTTTGATCCTACTGGTTCTGTTGATGAAGATTATTCTGGTCATCTTTTAGATAGGAAGAGTACTTCTAGAATGGAACACCTTCTAGGTTCTTACTTAGTTTCATAGACTACAAAGAAATAACATTATGTGTTTCTCTCCACATCTGAAGCTGAGTATGTAGCAGCTACTTCTTGATTGTTCATATCTCTTTTAGATAACGAAGCAACTAAAGGATCTTGCCAAGAACCTGGTCCATCCCAAAAGGACCCCGCTTATTGAAATTAGGTATCACTTCTTGAGAGATAATATTGAAAAAATAACCTTATTACAATGAATTCTTGCAGGTTTGATGACCAAATAGCAGATATTTTCACCAAGGCATGGAACATGGTACAAGCTGAAAGGAACAAGTTGGAACTAGGGATGACCAAAATACACTGAACGACCCAGAACCCGGTTACCTGGATGATTGGCTAGTGAAGTATCTTTTATGTTACCTGTTTTGGAATACATCAAAATGGCTGTTGACACCTAATTTTGTCCCGGAGTTATTGAAATTGATAATTTACTATGGAAAGGTTGTAATTAAGGCTAAAATTGAAAATAAAAGAGATAAAGCGTTTGATTTTGATAAAAAGAGGCTAAAAGCATAATTCGTAGCCTAAATTCTGTCCTATTCGTGCAAACCCCTATATACATTTCATCACACGTTCATTACCCATTTTTCAGCCGACCCGTTAACCTCAATCCCCCGAACCCTAGACCCGCTTCCCTTACCCGATTCCCCATTTCGATTTCCTCCAAAAATCATCGATCCCCACTCAAAATCCAGCTCATCCATCGTATTAGCAGCGTATAGGGAGCTCCCAACATCGTCCTTGCTTGTACTAACCTTATCCGCTCAAAACTAACAAAATTTGTACAAGTTTCGTCCAATCCAGCCGTTGATTTCAAAATGAGGTATCTATCCAACGATGCCCAGTTGTTTATGTGTAAAACCCTTTCAATTCCCACATCGATTTGAGACTTATTTCAAGCCCTGAATTTGCCCAATAAATACCCCTTCGATTCTTAGATTTAGGGGTCGGATTTTGGTTGAAGGAATTGAGGGACTTCGGAAACGAGGACCCTCTTAGTGCTTTTTTTAATAAGCGATTTTATTTTTCCTTCCTAATTTCCGAATTTTAAATTTTGTGAATCGTCGAGTTGTTGTCGCTTGTTCAAGTGCGGATTTCGATGGATCAATCGCCTCTTTTCACTGCCTCGCAAAAGGTCAGTGTTTCCCTCCCTTTCACTGATTTCTTGCTTTTATAATTATATAGCATAAATGCTGGATTTGCTTAGTTGTCAATTTAAGTGAATAGTGTACATATATGAACTGAGGTATGCAGCAGTCATTAGAATGTTATTTAGGATCTGTTTAAATTAAGTAGCTGAATCCTAAAGTAGTTTAATGTCTTGTTAAGTTTTCTGTCATTAGAAAATAGGTAATGAAATGAAGAGAATATGGGTGAGTGGTGATCTGATGTGTGTGTCAGTTTGTATGTATGAAATGAATGCTTGTGTGTTTGTGTCATTCATTATAAATTCCCAAGTTTTTAGTTTCAGTCATAGCTTAGAAAATGTTTTAAACTCTGAAATTTTACCTATGCTAGTTCCTTCCTTATTTTGATGTTTGTCTGGTCCAAAATGTTGTTCCTTTCTTGACTGGTTGATTCAAAAGTTGGAATTCTGCCTATGTTTTATGTTTTGCAGTTTAAGTCATGGTCTGCTTCTCTGTTTCTGTTCTTGTCTTTCTCTGTTGAGGCTGTGTAGTTTGTTCTTCTGGTTTAGTTGTTCCAGGGAGGATGGTTGGATGCAGATAGTCTTTTAGGAGGAGATCAGGTTATCCTGGAATGTTGTTGTTATGTAGGTAGTTTAGGTCCTGATATTGCAGGTTTAAATGAGGGAATTTAGGGAGTTGCTGAAGCAGTTCTCTGGTGGAGCAGGTGGTTGTTGTTGTTGTTCGGGAGATCTGCAGTTGGTGAAGGAGTTTTAGGCTGTTTCAGGTGAGGTATGAGAATGAGGCAGTGCTGCAAGTTTTCTATGGTATTTGGGGTGTTTGCAGGTTCTTTCTTGGAGTTTGAAAGGTGATTTAGGGTTTGGTTTTGATGCTGCATATTCAGGGAAGTTTGGGTATGTTTTTAGTTGGATGCAGGTTAGTTGTAGATAGTTAGGCTTGTCAAGGAAGGGTAGAGGAGTTCAGCTGCCGTCTAGATGCAGTAGTGTAGTTGCTGAAGTTTCTGTCTATTTCAGGATAGAAAGAGTAGTTAGTTCTGGAGAGAGAGCATCTTTGATTGCAGCAGGTCCTTAGAGATGTTCAGGTCTTCTAGATTATTGAAAGAGGGAGTATGCAAGTGTGCAGCAGGTTGTTCTGGGGTGTTTTAGCTTGGAGGAGGTCTGGTAGCAATGGCATGAAGGGTTGTAGATGTTTCAGGAGTTAGCTGCTTCATTTTTAGGCTTAGATTGTTAAATGATTTTTGTTCAGGTGTTCCTGCGTGGTTGATTTACTGATGGTATTAACATGATTTAAGCTGTCAGCTTAATACTAATATTTGATGTAATAACATAAAACGTATTCGTGTTGCTTGCAGTTAGTCATATATCTCTTTATCTTGTGTGTGTTGCTGTAAGATCTGATAATGTCTCATTTTAGTTTTTCTGTAAAATGTCTTTTGAATGGGGTTTTGAAAGTTGAATCGAGCATCTTTATTTTACTAACTATTCAGTGACAATTTTAAAGATGGTTTGTTGTGGCTCTGGTTATTGGTTAGTAAATTCCCTTTATGGAAGCAATGGCTCTGCTAGTTTTTTCCATTGAAGACTCCTAGGTGTTAAAAGGTGAAAAGTGTACTTTTAGAGTCGCATTACTCTTTGTGTAGTAAAAATTACAAATTGTATCTTGATCCTGCTTAGCATGAGCTAAACCTCTTTATTAGACATAATTGGCGTGCTTGTTTTGGTTTCTTCATTTCCTGTTAACGTGTGGCTTATCTATGTTTATAGTTGATCCTATTTAGCATGTTTATCTTCCTTTAAGAAGTGTCAGTTTGTAATGAAGTACAATTTTGAAGCTTGTTTAAGTCGCTTAACCATTTTGGTTTAGTATTAAGTTGTCAAAATTATTCCCGATCATCATGATGTTGGTTAGGATATATTACTGCCCTTTATAAGCTTCTTGCATTTGTTCATGTCGTCTCCTACATTTACTAATCCTTATCATTATGTTTTCCTTTGCATAATACTCTTGGGAATGAGTTCGGAGTAACTCACAAATGGGATGACTTATCGACATTGGAGTCATTTGGGGTCGAATCCGAGCTCAAGATTCAAGAAGTGAAGATCATAGAAAGTGCTTTGTTGAGCCGCCTATTCTAACTTAGGCTCATGGGCATAATGTAAAAATAAAATAGTCATTCAATTCGCAATCTCCGGGTTCTATCTTCTAAATTCTTCTCTCTCCCTTCTATCCCTTCGAAATTGCATGTCTATAAGAATTCCCCATATAATTAATTGTTATAGAATAATTTGCTATTCATGAATGAATGTTTATTTATTTATTGAGTTATTTCGTGAATATTTATTTCTTTTGAATCTCCATCTTATTTAAGAATTTCGTACCTTTTAGTTAAATAGCGCGTGCAATAAAATTTGAAAATAATAAAAGTAGTAACTTTATTTCAAACCCTTAAATTGCAACTTCAATTGAGATTTTCCCCATGTTAATTAATTTTCTTACCTCTTCCCAAAATACATTATCATTATTATTATTATTATTACATCATTTAAATTCATATTATCTAAAGTGTAATTTATTACAATCTTAGATTTTAGCCTTAATTTTAATGTTTTTGAACTAAATTTTGTAAACTTGCATCTTATAGAGCTATTTTGTGAAAACCGAAGGATTAACCACATTTTGTGGATTTTCGAAAGTGCTTTTCAAATGAAAACCTTCTTTCGGAAATAGTTGAACCTCTTACTTAGAATCTCTGAAAAGACCATTTTCCTTAAAACGGAGTGCTTGCACGCACTATTTAATTAATTGGTTCCTAATTCTCCTAAATTAAGTGGCGACTCCAAAGAAAGCCCTTTGGAGTCCCATTTTGTTGAAATATACCCGAAACCTATCTTTTCTTAAAGAAAGGGTAATTTTTGGGGTTCAACAACGTTTCTAGTTTTATACTGTAACAAGTATGCATTTCATCTATGTTAGAAACTTCTTACTAATTTCTAATGATGCTATTTTTTGTTCAGATATAAAAAAAAGGAGAAACCTGATGGGATGAAACAGTTGCATATGTGTTCAGGTACGCATCTAAACCGTTGAGATTGTTTCCTTTTCAAAAACCAGATCGGCCTGATGCCTGTTGCACTCAATGGTCAAGCGATCAATTTCTTGATCCTTCAACTTTAGCTGCTTCTTCAGCTCTGCATTCTCATCATTCAGCTCCAACAAATGCTGCTCCAGGTCCTTCACAACTTCAACAGCTTCTTCTGGTCCAAAACCTTTACTCTCATTAGCCTTTTCCATCTTCACTTGCATAGGACACTTGGATTCTCTTCTCTCCTTGAAGAAGTCACAAGTCTTCAAGACATTCATGCCAAACATCTGATGATGCGTAGATTTCTTCCCATTTTTAAGAGGCACCTCAAAGTGTTCAAATACCTGCTGCAGAACATAGGAATGCACAAGAGAATGTGGTTTCTTGTCTGTGTCTACAATCCTTTTAATATGCCTTATAATCAGCTCAGGCGTGTTAATTTTTACACCCTTATCCAGAAAGTCCATGTATGTCAAGTCAAGGGCACATGCTTCATTATTCCTCTCATCTCTTGGCAACAACAACATGTGCACAAATTCAAATACCAGCTGATGAGCTGGTTCCATCTCATTTTTCTCAACTTTCCTCTCCTTCCTCAGTCTAGGATTGCTAGAGAACTTCCTCACTACTTCTAGAGGAGCAACATTGTTTGTTCTCTTGGGCCACTTTAGCTTCATATACCTGCAATAACCTTTAGCAGACACATCTAAAATGACACCCAACTCAGCTTTTCCAAACTTTATTTCTACACCCCTGACCACATAAAAAACTCTTCTACCAGCCATACTACAACTTACATAGAACTCCCTCACTTCCTCTGCACACAAACACCTATCTTCTTTTGAGAACAGCTTAATCCAACCCTGATCCTTCACCTTCTCAACCAAGGGTTTCATCTTAGGCTCTTCCAGATCACACCAAATACTACCAGGCCGCACCTGATGCTTAGCAAAGAAGGCTACTTTGTCTACCTATACTCTTTTTTCTTTCTTCTTCTTCTTTGAATCCTCAAAGGTTTCAGAGTCTGAGTCATCTGGGTCCACAAAGTCCTCATCCTCATCATTGCTTTCTTTGTCATCAGTAGCCTGTGTCTTATCAGCCTCTTTAGTTTTCTTGTGCTGGGCAAATTTTTTCTAGATTTTTCAACCTGCTTCTTAAGGGCTGACCTGGTAGCCACCTTCCTAGGAGCTACAGACCCCTTCATACTCTCATTATCAGACTGAGAGTCCTCTTCATCACTCTCATCAACCAGTCCCTTCTTTGCCACAACTTTTCCTCCTTTCACTAATCTTCTCTTTTTTTTCTTTTACTGGCTTTGTTTCACTAACAACCACTACCTCCTCCTCCTCCTCTTCCAACAGTTTCTCATCCTCTTCTCCAAACTTCCTCTTGAAACTTTTCTTTGGGACTTCCTCCAACTTCCTAGTACCTACATCTTCTTCCAAAGTACCATTTTCCTTATCATCCTTAGAATCAATCCATTCTAATTCTGCATCATCAGTTGCAATAGGAACTGCGGAAGAACCAGGTTCTTTCTCAGGTTCCTTAGCAACTTCAGCAGAACTTGGTCCTCCACCAACTGGACCACTAACATCAGGCTCCACATGCACCTTCTCTGAGGGAGCAGCCTCCGAACTAGGTTCGTCGACTGGGCCTTTTTGAGATTCGACAGACTCCTCTGTACTCAACTTTTCAAGCACATATTTCACGGAATCTACACTAGCAATCCCGAGAGCCATACAAGGAACATTTATTTCTATCTTAGGTTCACCAATTCCTACTTCAATATTACTCTCCTTCTCCTATACACATTTCCCCCTGTCAGTTTCACTACCATACTCCACCACCTCCACAGTTTTAACAATTTCATCCATACCAGTCACAAAAATTTCGATACTTAATTTTTCAGGGCAAAAATAGAATCTAAGGCAGTGGAACTAGTCTGAGTCAAGTCGGGCCTTACCTTAACTGATTGCATGTCTGAGACAACGGGTGTAGTCGACGTAGCAGATGTTTTTGAAGTTGATTTCCTGGGAGCCTTCTTTCCAACTTTCTTTTGAACATTTAACCTTGCCCTAGGATTCTTTCATCCAAAATGGTAGGCGTAGGTTTAAGTGCAGGGTTTTTGGAAGATGATTGTGCTTGAGACATTTTTGGAATTTCTTGGAAAATTTTGAAAGGGGGATGTTTCTTGTTTTTGGATGATTTGTGTGATAGAGAGAATTGAGGGAAGGGTGTCTTGTTTATCTTGGGAAGCGAATGTAATGATGGAAATTAAAGGTATAACACCTTTTAAGTGTTTGGGAAATGGGGAAAGTCGCGATTTGACGGTTATGAGGGAATTTACATTAAGTCTCTTATTCCAAGTGGGGCAGGCCTGAATTTAAATATGTAACTGATAAGGAAAGTCTAACAAAATAGGGCGGTCACACATAAGTGGAAAGTTTTAGGATGCACGTTCAAGAACAATTTAATTTCAGTCAAATACTTAATATAAATAACCACATAGTCGTATCTGGATATGATTCCTCATCTTGTTTATGGTTCATTTAATTTACTCTATAAGTTCTTCACTGGGAACTCATTAGATAACTCACTGTAGACTTAGTTAAACAAGTATACTTTAGAAAGTATAATTTTAGACTGGACTATAAAAATAATATTCAAAATCAGAATAGTAAATACTTAACTAGTCAATTTTGGGAATTAGGTGTTGGATCATCCATGTATTTTGGTCATCCCTAACTCCAACTTGTTCCTCTCAAACTGAACTTTGTTCCATGCCTTGGTAAAGATGTCAGCAATTTGATCTTCAGTCCTGCATGAGTTCATAGTTATTAGACTCTTTTCTACAGTATCTCTCAAGAAATGATGTCTAATATCAATATGTTTGGTTCTCTTATGTTGGACTAGGTTCTTGGTAATGTTCACAGCACTTGTATTATCACATAAAATAGGCACAGCTCTACATTTAATTCCAAAGTCCTCCAGTGGTTGTTTGATCCATAGTAGCTGAGAACAACATGAAGCAGCAGCAACATACTCAGCTTCACTAGTAGATAGAGCTACTGAGTTCTGCTTCTTTGTAGCCCAAGAAACCAGACATGGAACTAGGACGTGTGCCATTCCTGAAATGCTTTTTCTATCCACCAGATGCCCTGCATAATCTTCATCTTCAAAACCAATTAACTCAAATGTACCACCCCTGGGGTACCATAGACATAAGTCTTGAGTTCCTTTTAAGTATCTCAATATTCTCTTGACAACAGTCAGGTGGGACTCCTTGAGCTTGGACTTAAACCTTGCAGAGAGTCCTACACTATAGACAATATCTAGACGACTGGTTGTAAGATAGAGAAGAGAACCAATGATTCCTCTATACTTGGTCTCATTTGTGGAAGGACCAAGTTCGTCCATATCCAGCTTTGTTCCAGGAGCAATAGGAGTAGTCATTTCCCTAGCTCCTTCCATGTCAAACTTCTTCAGCAGCTCCTTAACATACTTTTGTTGATGAATCATTGTTCCTTCAGGAGTTTGTTTGATCTACAACCCCAAGAAGAAATTCAGTTCTCCCATCATGCTCATTTCGAACTTACTACCCATCAATTCAGCAAATTCCTCGCACAAATCTTCATCAGTGGCACCAAAGATAACGTCATCAACATAAACCTTTACCACCAATAGATAGTTTCCTTTCTTCTTCAAGAACAGTGTGTTGTCAATCCTTTCCCTTGAGAATCCATACTTGAGCAAGAATCCTGACAGCCGCTGTAGAAGTTTGAGTTTTGATGATTGACAAACTGGAAAAAACTGGTGAAGGACCTTGTTCTCAGAAGAAATGTTGGAGGTTCTACCGATGATGAAAAGATGCACAGATATATTCCCAGTTCGAGATGGAATAGAAAAGAACATGGACGGACAGTTTTACAATCCAAATTGGATTAGGAATTGCACAGGAAGGTTCTACCAAGCAATATCGGAAAGAAAGCAGAATCCTAGTAGAACTAGGAGAACCTCGCGCAGGAAGGTTCTGCGAAGCAATTAGAGTTTAATCCTAATGGGATTAGAAGTCTCTTGGGCGTGAATATAAAAGCCTAAAAGGCAGCTAATAAACCCTAATTTTCTTGGGTGCTAGATGGAAGTATCTTGGAAGATCTACATAATAATGGGAAATATTTTTCAAAGAGTCTAAGAATGGAAAAAGTATGTAGGAGGTAAAAGTGTATAAAAAAAGTATTTATTGATTCATAATTGGAGAATAATTCTTTTCCTTTTCTATCAAGAAGTGCACACTATATATACATCATTATGAGGACTTCAAGAATTATGCATGAAATATTATCTCTTCAGCCACATAGAGAGAGATTGAGAGCTCAAAAGGTTAATTCTAAATAGAACACACATAAGGAATTAACTGGACGAGAGGTTCTTCATCGGGCATAATCAATTAACAGCTCAACAAGAATGTGCAGAAGGAACTGACTAGACAAGTGGTTCTTCATCAAGTTGTATTGAGTTTCTGTCTTGGTCTAGTTCATATGTATTAGGGCTTTGAATTGTAACCTATTACGCTTATTTGAGAAGCATTTTTTAGGTATTGTATTGGGAGAAAAGCTTCTATTAGACTAGAGTTAGCTTAAAGGAGTTGCTACGATCGTGGATCGTAGGCAGTCTTGTACTTAGCAGGACTCCTAGGTGTATTTTCTACAATTGAGTTGATTTTAGGCAATCTTAGGTACTAGATTTTAGTCCCTTGGTTATAGAGTTTGTAATCCAAAACTTACTTGTTGTGTTAGTGAAAGAGTTTTCAAAATTCCAGAGTGTAGGTCGTGGCTTTTCTCCCTTGAGCAAGGAGTTTTCCACGTAAAAATTTATGTGCAAGTTTATTTCCGCATTACTATTGTTAGCACAGTGTTTTGGAGAAACTCTTCAAAAACCAGGTTCTTGCAGGCACAAGCAAGGTTCTTCGGAAGGTGAAATCGGAAGACATTATTCACCCGCTAGTGTCTGTTAACGGTGCACCAAGTTCAACAAGTGGTATCAGAGCATGTCTTCTCGCTACTAGGCTAACACCTTGAGAATGATCTAAATATGAGTGCACCTCACTCGTCCACCACTATTCAATGGTCAATACTATTATTGGTGAAAAGTTCAAATGGAGGTCTTCCTACAAGCAAGAAATTATCATTTGTGGCAAATCACTATTCATGGTCCTTTGGTTCCTACAAAAATTGATAGATCTTGGAACATGGAACAAAGATATAAAAAGGAACTAAATGAAGATGATCTCAAAATAGTTCAGATGAATGCTGAGGCGATGAAAATACTTCATTGTGACCTTGGATATGATATGTACAAACGAATCTCAAGCTGCTCAACTGCCAAGGATATTTGGGATTCATTAGAGACTGCTTACAGTAATGAACCAGAGAAGGAACAGGTGAACAATAGTGTTAGAACTTGTTTCAAGAAGCAGCATAATTCATCTAATAAAAGGAGACCATCAAAGGAAGCTGCAAAGCAAGCCTATATGGAAACTTTGGGAGATATGAATAAGAAAGTTTCTAAAAAGTAAAGGAACTGGTTCTTGAGAAGAAGGAAAAACCGAGGAACTGTTCGAAGAAGAGGCAGAAGATATCTTCCAAAGCCTTCAAAAAGACCATAATGGTAGCACCTCTAGAAGATCTTTCCAGTGGTGATTCAAAAAATAAAAGTAAGAGTGTCAAACTTACTTTGATGACCAAAAGGAATTCCGAATCAAAAGAACAAAGTGAGCAAGCAACCTTTGCTCTCATGGTAATGAGTGATGAAAAGATCGAAGAGGACATCCCTGAGGTAAGTTTCTCTGCCCTAAAAAGAAATATCTCATATTTTTCTAAAAAGAAACTTGTTAATCTCTTGCTTCTCTTAATTGATAAATTTGAAGTTTAAGTGTCGGCACAGAACAAATATTGTCAGGTTTTAAAAGCTTGAAATTTTAAAATTTAAGTCTGAATGAAAGAAATTCTGAACTTGAAGCTGATTCTTGAGAATGAAATCAACATTACAGTACTTAAACAGGAAAATACTCAGTTAAAAGAAACTCATGGTAAGCAGGTTCTTAGTGAGGGTCAAGTGTCCCTAGAAGAAGATCTGAAAATCACTAAAGAAAGTTTATATTGTGAAACTGAAAAGAACAAACTGCTTCAAGAGAATTTGGACAAGACCAAGTTTGAGCTCACTAGAACCACTCAGAGGATTAGGTCCTTTGATGCTCTTAAGAAGCTTCAGGAAAATCATAAGAGAAATAAAATTAGTTCTAAATATAATAAATCATTGTCACAATTAGAGCTAAAGAGCATGTATGTTGGAGTTATCAAGAATACACTGTGCACTCGTTGTGGTAAAATTAGGCATTATAGATATAGTTGCACAGCTCTATTCAAGGCAATTGAAAAGAATAAAAAATTTATTTTATCCAGTTGGGCTAAAAGAGATATGATTCATCCATTCCATCATAAGAAGGGACCCAAGCTTGTCTGGGTTCCTAAAACTTACCCTTGATTGAGTTTTCCAGGCTAAGGAGAGAGGAAGCAACCAAAATGAGTATTTAGACTGTGGTTGCTCGAGGTACATGAATGGACACAAATCAAATCCTCTCACTTGCAGCCTTCATTGGAAGAAGTGGGACGTTGGTAAGAACATCACTTCTATTGTAAGGAATGTAAGTCACTCTCCCCTCTGTAGACTATTGGTATTTGGTTTGTTTAAAGTATAACTGGTTGAGTATTTCACAACTTGTGATCCCTGAGCATAAAAAATGAACTTTGGTCCATTCGTTGCAAACTGTGAATTAAAATTTTCATATGATTTTTTATGTACATGCTAGATCCTTTGTTGAGAAGTTTCCTTATGACTCACTTCGAGGTAGGAAACCAAGCATCACTTACCTAAGAGCCTTCTAATTTTAAATGTATCATATAATGATAAAGAAGCTCCTGGCAAATTTGATGCACAAACTTATGAGGGAACTCTTTATAAGAAATTCACCACATAGAAAAACTTACAAAGTGTAAATTAAATGAATTCTTATGTGTTGAAAGCATGCTTGCTATTCTTTTATAAAACTAACAATGTGGATGAGAAAGGCATGCAGGAAGACGGACATGAGACAGAGTTGTCCAAGAACCAGGTTCTCCAGGGTGGAGACAAATCTGAAGCTGAATGAGGATCAAGTCGAATGACTAAATAGTTTCTTCACCTTGACAGGCATGAATTCAGCAACTTAGGGGGAACTGGTTCTCGGAATGATGAACTTGATTATGAAGAACCTATGAGGAAATCTGATGCACGCAGTGATGAGGCCATCTTCATAGGATGTTCTTTACAATACAAGAGAAGAACCTGCTGGAGATTCAGAGAACCTGGTTGAACAAGAAGGAGATCAAACTTAAGTTACATTTCATATTCAGGGGAACAATGAGGTAATCAGACAGGGGGAACAATAGGTCAAGAAGATGAGAACTTAGAAGAACCTGGTCCTTTGCAAGATTTTAATGGAGAAACCTCTCAGCAGATTAAGTCTCAACCTTAGAAGCATCAAAGTTCACATCCACTGGAGAACCTCATATCTTATCTAAACTCTGAAATTGTTGCAAGAGGAACTTTAAAGAATTTTTGTGCATTCTTTGTGTTTCTCTCATCTATGGAAACTAAGAATGTACGAGAAGCACCTGAGAATCTAGATTGGGAGATTCTATATAGGTTGTCTGGGTTCTTACTGAAGAATTGTTTCATTGGAGGACAAATAGATAACACATTGTTTCTAAGGAAGAAAGTCAAGGACCTGCTCATTCTTAAAGTCTATGTAGATGACATTATTGCTGTGCTACTAATGAATTCTTGTGTAAGGACTTTGCAAGTTTGAGATAAAGAGTGCTATAGTCTTGGACTTGCCAATAACATGAGGAACAAAGCTGATTCTGGAAGAAACTGGTTCTCGTATTGAAGACACAAAAATTAGAGGAATTATTGGTTCTTTTCAATACCTTACAGCTAGTAGGCTAGTCATTGTGATGGTATGGGTATATATGCAAGATTCTAGTCAAAATCAAAGGAGTCACTTATTTCAACAGTGGAAAGAATCTTGAGATATTTGAAAGGTCCTTATGACTTGTGTGGTTGTTGTATCCTCGAGGAGGAACCTTTGATCCTACTGGTTGTGTTGATGAAGATTATTTTGGTCATCTTTTGGATAGGAAGAGTACATCTAGAATAACACACCTTCTAGGATCTTACTTAGTTTCATGGACTACAAAGAAATTACATTATGTGTTTCTCTCTACATCTGAAGCTGAGTATGTAGCAGCTGTTTCTTGATGGTTCATATCTCTTGTAGATAACAAAGCAACTGAAGGATCTTGCCAAGAACCTGGTCCATCCCAAAAGGACCCCGCTTATTGAAATTAGGTATCACTTCTTGAGAGATAATATTGAAAAAAAAAAGCCTAATTACAATGAATTCTTGTAGGTTTGATGACCAGATAGCAGATATCTTCACCAAGGCATGGAACATTGTACAAGCTGAAAGGAACAAGTTGGAACTAAGGATGACCAAAATACACTGAACGACCCAGAACCTGGTTACCTCGATGATTGGCTAGTGAAGTATCTTTTATGTTACCTGTTTAGGAATACATCAGAATGGAATTTCTAGTTTTATACTGTAACAAGTATGTATTTCATCTATGTTAGAAACTTCTTACTAATTTCTAATGATGCTATTTTTTGTTCAGATATGAAAAAAAAGAGTAGAAATCTGAGGTGATGAATCAGTTGCATATGTGTTCAGGTATGCATCTAAACCGTTGAGATTGTTTCCATAAGTTTTGTCTTAAATTGTTCATCTATTCCGTTTGTAACCACCTTGAATTGGTGCCACTTTTTAAGCCATTTTTGAAATTCAAAACCTATTTGATGACTTGGCGTCAGTCCCAAGAACCTTTAATGATGAATCACTTCAACTCCTTTATCTTTTTCATCTCCCAAAAGAATCACATCAAACACTCAAAACCTTTCTAAAACCCATGTTTCACCGGAACCCAAAATTGTTAAACCTAAAGGTCACAAATGGACAAAGAAAGCTGCGATGAACCCTTCTATGAGTTTGGCTTGAAGTTTTTTAGAGTGGGGTAAATAGAAAGAACCTGTTGAGGAAGTCGAAGAAATTGTTCAAGAACCTGGTTCTGCCTCAATTACTTTGACTATTGATGACACAGAAATTGAAAGTTGTTGGGTCTGACAATGTTCCTCCAGAGGTAAGACCTGAATCTACAAGAACAATTTCCATTATGTATGAGTCAATTTTGAGCCCTGAGAAAGTTACTACTAAGGTATAAGTAACAAAGTATGATGAACTTGTAAAGTCTGTAGATGGTGATAGTTCTAGTGGTATATAAGAAAGAGGTATGTTGCTGCTGTATAAGCTGGTATTGCTAGTGTATAGCCTATTCAAGTTGCTGTAGAATCAATTAAAGTTGTTAAGTCTGTGGGTTCTCAAGAAAACATAGTTCAACGAATCTAGTTCGGAGGTTGTTCCTTTAGAGATTGTCAAAGAGGGTGTGGGTGTTGGTGGTCCAGTCAAGTTAGGACAAGGACCTGCTGAAGTTGAAAAGATCTGAGATTGTCAAGGAGAGTGTGGGTGATGATGCAGGACTTGACTGGACTGAGTCTAATTAGAAGAACCAGGAGGAAGAAGTGGAGGAAATAGTGCAGACACAAAATGTAAAAGTTCTTGAGAAAAGATAAAGTATAAGGAAGTTTGGTGCTAAGGGTGAGAAAGAGGAAGATGACGATGAGGTGATGTTTATCAGTGAGACAAAACCAGTAGAGAAAGAACCACCGAAATAGGAGAGGATGAAACTCAGGGGGAACTTTCTTATGAACAAGGTTCTCACAGTAAGGGAATGACAGAACTGGTCCAAGAAAATTCAGCAGTCACTTTGGCTAAAATCGAGGTAATTACTGTTTTGCGCAAGAAATTTGATTTTATGACTAGTACTGTAGTTCCTTGTTATGTTAATGGATTGGTTCAAGAAAGTGTGGTTGTGTTTGAGTATGAACCGTATGAGATCTCAGTCGATGAACCTAGTTTAAAGGTTGCTCCCTTGATAGTACATGAAAAGGAAACGAATAATGGGAAAGATATTTTAAAATCTGATGGTGTTGCTAACAAAAAAGGATACAGTGGAAGAACCTAGTTCACCCACTGGTTCCTAAATTGTTGATGAAGCAGATTGGTGTTGTCTAATGATGAATGTTAGGAAAAGAGTTTGTGTTTTGGGATATGGCTGACCCTTTATATGTAAACGATCCTAGTGTGTTTAAAGGATCCAAGGTTGATGGATTGAAAATAAAAATCAGCCAATTCCTAGAGATTTGAGTTGTGATATTGATTAGGATGAGGAAATTATTCTCTTGAGTGAAAGAAGCTGAAGCAATGGAGACCCATATAGTAGAACTTGGAAAAGAGAAAGAAACACACAAAGAACCCGATAAAGTAACAGGAAATACAGAGACCAATGAACCATCTTCTCAAGTTCATGAGGAACATGATGATGATGTACCCCTAATCAAATTAAGGAGAAGGACTACTGAATGTGTTCTTCAAGACCTAAAAAAGAAAAGTAAAAATAATAAAAGAAACTAGAGAAGAGGTGAGGCCTGAAGAATCTCCTGTTGAACATGGTTCTAGTGCAGAGAAAAAGGTGGCCGACAAGAAAATGAATGAAGTGGACTGAGTTGTTGATTCAAGGAACATCTTATTAAGAAAGGTATAATTCTTGCTAATATCAAAGAAAAGAGGATGGTACAGCTGGTTGCAATGTTGAATACTCAAAGCTTGAAGAACCTGGTTCATGTAGAGTCAAGAAAGCTGTACACTATTCAGGATTTGAGAGTTCTAAATAAATATTCATGGGAAACCAAGGCTTACCAGAGCTACCTAGATAGGATAAAGGTTATGGAATCTTTCTATCCATTGTTGTTCGAGTTTATGCTGAAGAACCTGATCTAGTGTGGTAGTGAGGTGAACTTTATAGATCTAACTTACATGGACCTACTGGATATGGAGGTTCATATCAATCTGGCCAGGAGTAATGATACAATATATGAAGAGGATAGCTAATGTGGAACTAGGAGAGCATGCGTTAGCTTATGGGTTTCTTCTTACATAGATCATGGAACTCTTTGGTATGTCTTTAGAAAAATGTGCAGAACCTGATCATCATGATGGCTTTGAAAGGAACATCCCAAAGAGCTATGATTACCATTTGTAGGAAGAATCTTCAGAGGAACCTATAGAGCATGGTAGCGATGAAGGTCCTTGTATGGGTAATCGGAATCAGGAGGTAAAAGCTTATGGAAGAAGAACTGGTGCTGGAAATACAAGGAAATTGAAGGAACATTGCAGCGATGCTTGCTCTTATAAAATCTTTGCTCCATCCACTTTTCGGACAAGAACTAGTTCCTACCCTATAACCCATATTCCCTCAATTTCTCTGTGATGTTCTGTTTAAGACAATCTTTATGGTCTTAATCTTAATGTTTTGGATGCTTATTTGGATATTTTGCTCGATTCATTACTGATCCACTCTCTTATCTTATGGTTTTAACTAAGCATATTAGATTGAAGTTTGACAGGTTCTGCATATGATTGATTTGCTGTCGTCTAGGCTATAGACTCGACATTACTTGATTGGTTCTTTGGTAGGTGCAATGATCCCAAAGGGGGGAAGACGAAATATTGGAGGTGTTTGTGACCTAGTTTTGTTCTGTTATTAATTCTTATACCCCTTTCACTGCTTGCGTGTTTGTTTGAACATGGATTTATACTTATCTAGGCAACATTTGTTTTTCATCATCAAAAGGGGGAATTTGTTGAAATTTGAGTTTTGATGATAATTGACAAACAGGAAGAAACTGGTGAAGAACCTTGTTCTCAAAAGAAATGTTGGAGGTTCTACCAATGATGAAAAGATGCACAAATACATTCGCAGTTCGAGATGGAATAGAAAAGAACCTGGACGGAGCAGTTTTACAATCCAAATTGGATTAGGAATCAGACAGGAAGGTTCTACCAAACAATATCGGAAATGAAGCAGAATCCTAGTAGAACAAGGAGAACCTCGCACAGAAAGCTTCTGCGAAGCAATGTAGAGTTTAATCCTAATGGGATTAGAAGTCTCTTGGGCGCGAATATAAAAGCCTAAAAGGCGGCTAATAAACCCTAATTTTCTTGGGTGCCAGCTGGAAGTACCTTGGAAGATCTATATAATAAGTGTGTAGGAGGTAAAACTGTATAAAGCAAGTATTTATTGAGACATAATTGGAGAATAATTGTTTTCCTTGTCCATCAAGAAGTCATATACACACTATATACACATCATTATGTAGACTTCAAGAATTATGCACGAAATATTATCTCTTCAGCCACATAGAGAGAGATTGAGAGCTCAAAAGGTTGATAATTCTGAAGAGATTGTGCAGAAGGAATTAACTGGACGAGAGGTTCTTCATCAGGCATAATCAATTAACAGTCCAGCAAGAACGTGCTGAAGGAACTGACTGGACAAGTTGTTCTTCATCAAGCTGTATTGAGTTTCTGTCTTGGTCTAGCTCATATGTATTAGGGCTTTGAATTGTTACCTATTACGCTTATCTGAGAAGCATTTTTTAGGTATTGTATTTGGAGAAAATCTTCTATTAGGCTAGAGTTAGCTTAAAGGAGTTGCTACGGTCGTAGATCGTAGGCAGTCTTGTACTTAGGAGGACTCCTAGGTGTGTTTACTAGAATTGAGTTGATTGTAGGCAGTCTTAGATACTAGAGTTTAGTCCCTTGGTTATAGAGTTTGTAACCTAAAACTTGCTCGTTGTGTTAGTGAAAGAGTTTTCAAAATATCAGAGTATGGGTCGTGGTTTTTCTCCCTTGAGCAAGGGATTTTCCACTTAAAAATTCATGTGCAAGTTCCGCATTACTGTTGTTAGCACAGTGTTTTGGAGCAACTCTTCAAGAACCAGGTTCTTGCGGGCACGAGCAAGGTTCTTTAGAAGGCGAAAATCGGAAGTCAATATTCACCCTCCAGTGTCTGTTAAAGGTGCACCAAGTGCAACAGCCTCTCATACCAAGCTCTAGGTGCTTGCTTCAAACCATAGACAGCTTTGTCAAGTTTGTATACATGATCATGAAGGTCACTGCTTGCAAAACCAGGAGGCTGTATGACATATACTTCCTCATTCAGATAGCCATTTAAGAATGTATTCTTCACATCCATCTGATACAGTGTGAACTCCATATAGGTAGCAAAACCAATCAACATTCTTATGGCCTCCATCCTAGCCATTTGTGAAAAAGTTTCATCATAATCAATTTCTTCTTCTTGGATGTAACCTTGAACCACTAACGTGGCTTTATTCCTTGTGACTATGTCATGTTTATCCAGTTTGTTTTTGAACACCCACTTAGTTCTAATAATTGATTTATCCTTTGGTCTAGGAACGAAGTGCCATACTTTACTTCTCTCAAATTGGTGTCGCTCCTCCTGCATAGCTATCACCCAATCTGGAACCTCAAGAGCTTTCTTAAAATTCTTTGGTTCCATAGCAGATAGAAAAGCAAAGAATGCAAAGAAGTTTTTCAAGGCAGACCTAGACATAATCCCAGTGTCCAGTTCATATACCACATTTTTAGAAGTGTGTGAGCTCTGGTGCTTCCAGAGTCTTGGGTGAATTTTATGAGAAGGACATGTTGCTGCATTGTTAGTTGGTCTTTCATCTTCATTTTGTTCATCATCTTGATCAGTTGTTCCCCCTGACATGTTGACTCCTTGTTCCCCCTAAGTCAATTCTCCATCTGTTTCACTTGGTTCTTCCTTTTCCTCTGGGTTCTCTGTGCCTTCAACCGAGTCTTCTCGAGCAAGACCTATAGCTTGATCATCTCCTTCCTTCTCAGCCACTACCTTGTCTGATTCATCAAACACCACATACATGCTTTCTTCAACAGTTTGAGTTCTTTTGTTGAACACTTTATAAGCTTTGCTTTGAGTAGAATAACCCAGAAAGACAGCTACGTCACTTCTTGCATCAAACTTTTCAAGAGACTCCTTGCCATTGTTGCGTACAAATTATTTGCATCCAAACGGCCTCAAGTGAGAAATATTGGATTTCCTTCCTCTTAGTAGCTCATATGGAGGTTTTTTTAGGATTGCTCTTATAGAACATCTGTTTAACAAGTAGCAACTTGTATTCACCGCTTCAGCCCAGAAATTTCTTACTAGACCACCCGGCAATAGCATGCTTCTTGCCATGTCTTCTAAGGATCTGTTCTTCCTTTCAACGACTCCATTTTGCTGTGGAGTTCTTGGTGCAGAGAAACTGTGATCAATGCTATACTTGAAGCAGTACTCAGAGAATTTGGCATTCTCAAATTCCGTGCCATGATTAGATCTGATGCTTACAAGCTCCAAACTCAACCTTTTCTGCACAATGCCTGCCCACTCTTTGAAGCTATCGAAGGCTTCATCCTTGGAAGCAAGGAATAGAGTCCATGTGTATCTTGAATAATCATCAACTATCACGAACACAAACCTCTTTCCTCATCTGCTTCTATTCCTCATTGGTCCACATAGGTCCACGTGTATCATCTTGAGTGGCTTTGAGGTACTCACTACTTTCTTTTGACTTATAGGATGATCTCACATGTTTCCCCCTGACACAAGCATCACATATCTTAATGTCTTCAAACTTCTTTGTAGGCAAACCACGAACAAGATCCTTTAATGTGAGCTTGTTTAGCTATGAAAGACTAGCATGTCCCAACTTTTTGTGCCACAGTTGTGAGTCACTCTCTTGAACATTTAGACAAGTCAAGTTTTTTTCAGGAAATGATCCCAACGTTGCCTTGTATATACTATTCACCCTTTTTTCCTTCTATAATCACTACTCTACTCTATAGGTTCTTCACAGTGCATCCCACAAATGAGAAGCTAACTTCATTTTCTCTGTCACATAGTTGAGAGATGCTTAGTAAGTTGTGTCTGAGAGCATCAACACAATATACGTTTTCAATGCCATGATCCAGTGATCTCCCAACTTTTCCTATTCCAACAATCTGACCTCTTTTTCCTCCTCCGAAGGTCACACTGTCTCCTTGAAATGCTGCGAATGAGAGAAAATTTCTTCTATCTCCTGTCATGTGCCTTAAACAACCACTATCTAGAATCCAGCTTGGGTTGTTCACTTCTCAGTCCAGCCTGCAAAACTGATTAAGGGTTAGTTTTAGGAACCCAGACAAGCTTGGATCCCTTCGTATGAGAGAATGGATGAATTAAGTCCTTCTTAGCCCAATCAGGTAAAGCAAATTTCTTTTCTTAGTTTTAGCCTTACTCATTGTCATGTAATTTTCTTTGAAGTGACATGTATTACCAAAAAAAGTGCAAAGCATGTTGCAAGGTAAACCTACATATTTGCTCTTGGGATTGTAAAGAGGCAGTGGTTTCCTAAAACTGACAAGACCCGGATTTTTGGCTAGACCGTGCGGGCACCCGACATCCCCCCTTAGACTCGTCAGGCGAACTCTTTTGAATTGAATTCACAAAAATACACATAAAATCAACTTATAGATAAGAAATAAGACCTAAAGAGACACGAACATAATTATACATAAGTTGTACAGAATAACTTACAGCTGACTACCCAATGTACTAGGTTTAGGACTATCCAGACATACATCTAAGAATACAAATGAAGTATAAACATCTCCTGAAGGGAGCAAAATACAACTGAGATAATAAAAATAAAATTGGTGGCCATTTCGAAGAAAATTTGGCTCACCCAGACAACTGAAGTTTTCTTCACTCCTCAATAACGTGGCAAACTCAATTCTGGAGAAAACCTACAGATATGCTGGCTAGCCACCTCAAAGAAGCAGATATGCTAGGAAGGGAGAAGAAAAACAAATAAACCAAATTCATCTTATCTCAACTATAAAAAGGCAGAGCCAGATAATAACTGGAAATACGTATGGAACCATAAATTCATAAACAATCGGGGACATAAGATAAACAGAACATATAGGTATCCTGAACATATCAACAATCAGAAATACATGACACATACACTAAACATTGCATTATAATCATACAATACACAGCAACCGGTGTAATGAAATGGAATAAATGCAGTATGATGTCATGGGGTCACATGTGCCAAATAAATGGAGCGGAATCCTCCTACTCTCAATATGATGCAAGGAGCAGAATCCTCCTGCTCCTGGATTGGAATCATCTTACCCTCAATATGATGCAAGGAGGGGAATCCTACTGCTCCTAGGGCGGAATCCTCGTACCCTCAATATGATGCAAGGAGCGGAATACTCCTGCTCCTGAGATGGAATCCTCCTACTCCAGGGCGGAATCCTCTCACCCTCAATATGATGCAAGGAGCGGAATCCTCCTGCTTCTGGAGTGGAATCCTCCTACCCTCAATATGATGCATTAATAACCCTTTACCGACACGGGACTCTCATTGACTATCGGGAAGTATATGCAATAATGACTCTTCACCAGCGCGGGACTCTCATCGACTACCGGGAAGTATATGCAATAATGACCCTTCACCGGCACGGGACTCTCATTGACTACTGGGAAGTATATGTCATGCTCACAATCAGAGAACAATGCCTCTATGCTCAATGCAATACTAACGACAGGGCATAACATATAATATACAATGTAAATCCAAAGCTAAAGTGTAATAACTACGCTATCGGCAGCTACACACATAAGGAACACGTGGTAGAATATCCACAAGGCCAAAGGCCACCAAAAAAATAGATATAATCACTTACCTCATTCAAAAGTTAGCACTGCTACTCAACAACCGCTTTGTCCTTTGGATTCACTGCCAAACGATCCCGTTGGAAGTTTCGGAGTAAAAATTCGATTTTTTCCTTCTCTTTTTCCTTTCCTTTCTCTCTTTTCTGATTTATTTTTGTTTCCTTCACTGTGTCTCTGTTCCGTTTCCTTGCTCCATTTCTCGATTTGTGCGTGTCATCCTTGCGCATGGGTGTTGACACCCAATTTTGTCCCTCCTTTTACTAAAATTGGCTATAATTTAACTTAAAGGTGAAATTTGACTATTTGTATAAAATGTGCATTAGAAATCATGTATTTACTTGCGTTATCCTCTACTTATATATTACATACTTAAATGTGGCTATATTACGTAATTTTTCATCAGTTAGACTATTTGTCAAACTGTGACTGTTTGCGCAATTTAGTACATTTATAATATATCATATAATTGTATCATTTAGGCTACATGTCAAATTTATATTAATTTGTGATTATTTGTGTAATTAGTAATTATCTGTGATTATCTATATTTAAATAATTTTATTTGAGTTTATTTAATGATTATTTGTGCATTTTATACATGTATACATCTATATTTTATTTTTTGTACCTTCAAGTTGAATATTGGCCAATTAAAAAGAAAATGCCCAAATTTCTTTTTATTAATTCATCCATATTTCAAAATCCCCATCAAAATTCTTTATTTATTTACATTTATCTTTATTGACCTTTTGAATTATATTTTCTCTTTTGAACCAATCCCATTTTCAATATCAAATACATTCCTTCTATTTGAAATTTAAAAGTGAAAATATCTTTTTTAAATTCCTCAAATCAGTTCAAAATCATCCCTAAAATCCCTCCTTAATCTTTCCCAAATCTTACCATAATCCTTTCCTAATCCTCTCAAAATCCCCCAAATTATGCCCATCACCCAACAACTCTTTTTCCAATTCTTCTTTTTAAAAAGAAGACCACTTTTTCTTCTCTAGGACAATACATAGATACATACATCAGCATACACGCATACTCTATCTCAAAAAAAAAAAAACACAATCAGCCTGACCCACTGACTGTTGGGGTCATCTTCCCCAAAACACACAATATACAGAGCATACTCATACAATCACACGTAGGCCCCACTTCTCATTCCTCAAAATAATCAAAACACCAGTACACTATCACATATACACAAAAACGGGCAACAACATCAAAAACCACCATTCCCTCGCCTTCTAGACACCCAAGATCAATACTAGCACACCCCATCATCTTCTCCACTCTTCCATCAACACAACCCATTATACACATCATATACACACAACACACTCACACATCAATACACATATAAACACCCATAAAAAAAAAGTCAGATATAAACACACACGCTCACAGATCTGAATATAAACAGAAGTAGAGAGATCGAGGCGGGGGATTGCGAGAAACGAAGCAAAACAAATCGAGAGAGGGTAAAGTTGCAGTGACGCCGGTGAACTTCGCCGGAATCTCCGCCGGAAGTTCACCAGGCGGTCATCCTTCCCCCCAATCCTCAATTTTCACTATTCATCGTCTTCCTCATTGTCTCGAACGACGACCGTGAATCTCGATTCGTAACGATTGTGTCGCCTCACCGGAGGCGGTGTACCCATTTCGCCGTTTCTGTTTTGGCTATATTATTTTTGCCTATATTGGTTCCACTCACACTTGACCTTTATTGACTTTGCAGTTTGTGAAATTATGTTGGGACTTACTGATTCTGCGTTTGACTGTCGAATTGGTTAAGACGACGTGTGGGTTTTGGGCGTCGTCGTTTCTTACACTCCATGTTTTTTGGGTTTTGGATAACCTGTTATTTTGACTATACCACCCTGTTGTCTCTGCTAATCGTCTCTTTTGCAGGCTTAGTAATTCACTGATGGGTTCTCTTGTTAATGGGTCACGCTAATTTGCTATTGATTCACTGTTATTTCGTGGGGAAAGTGCACGAAAGGCCACTTTTGCCACTGGTCTTTGGGCACAGGCTACTAATACCAAAACATTTAGTTTGTGGCCACTTTTGCTTAAAGAGATAGAACTTCAGTCCATAGGCCGGATTGAAGTTCAGTCCTTAAAGATTGAACTTCAATCCAGGGCCATATGGACTGAAGTTCAGTCCAATCCTTAAGATGGAACTTAGTCCATATGGCCATGGACTGAACTTCAGTCCATAGTATGGCCATGGACTGAAGTTCCATCTTTAAGGATTGAACTTCAGTCCATGGCCATACCATGGACTGAAGTTCAGTCCATGGCCATATGGACTGAAGTTCAGTCTGGAACTTCAGTCCAGGAGCCGTATGGACTGAACTTCGGTCAATGAAAGTCAATATTTATTTAGTAAAGGCCCAAAAGTGGCCTCTAGTGTAAGACCAAAGAAAATAGTGGCCTCAAACCAAATACCAGTGTTAAAAGTGGCTGTTGGGCGAAATTTTTACTTATTTCGTCTACTACTTTGACCCATTTGCAACTGTGACCTATTTGTTGTGAAACTTTACCCTTTCCTCTATTGAATTGTTTTGCTATGCAATTTGACCCATGGACTAGCTATATCCTGTGATTTGAACAGAAAAAATACTATGCTGACTGGCCAAGGAGAATAATTATGCACATTTATTTGAGGCCTATGCATTGATTCAAACGGATACTACACTTAAAAATTCTCATTCTCGCGTCCCTAAAACAAATAGTGTATGATGACGTGTATGAGCCGTAATTGCAAAACGAGCCGGTGATGAAGTGATGAGACCGGCACTTAGCATGGCAACACGACCGGCCGGTGTGTTTGCAGCCGTACCGACATCTCTAACCTCCACCCGATACATACACACCTGAGCCTACACTTTTATAAAAATCCCTTTCCCCTTTATTTTTAAACTATTATTATTATTATTATTATTATTATTATTATTATCATCATCATCATCATTACTATTGTTATTATTATTATTTTTACTAACTCATTTTCTTTATATTTTTGCGAGGTAAAATTGGTTGAGAGACGATAATCTATTTTGGAAAAGAACAATTTGAAGAAAAGCCTTATTATTATTATTATTATTATTATTATTATTATTATTATTATTATTATTATTATTATTATTATTATTATTAGGTATTATTATTATTATTATTTATTATTACTTTATTATTATTTTACTAACTCATTTAAACATTTTTACGAGGTGCAATTTTAAAGACGACGCTCTGAAAACACCTTTTAAATTGCACTACCTTCACTTAATTTTTATTTCATTATTATTATTAATTTATTTAGACATACTAACTAATTTGCTTTGTTTTGCTATATGCAATTTTCTAAGGAAGAAAATTAGTAGAAAATACTATTTTTATTTATTTTTAATTTTTTTGCCTAACTTATACATTGTTTAGTTCTAGTTTGATTCCCAATTATAAAGTTCAGCCGTTAACCACATTTGGTGGAACCTGAGAGGTGCCTAACACCTTCCTCTCGGGTTAACTTGTACCCTTACCTAGATTTCTGGTTCGTAGATTAAGTTTCAGAGTTAATTATAAAATTAGCTAGAAACAAAAATAGGTGCCTTAATACGCCTAGTTAAAAAATATGTTAGGTGGCGACTCCAACTCTATACATGTGAGTTACCCAATAAGTCAAATCCTATTTCGAACTTTAACCCGTTCGGAAAAAATAGGATGCGACAATGGGCCATGCTAATCTTCTCTGTATCGTTCCAATTTTATCGGATGTCCCCGAATAAGCCAGCTTCAATTGTCAGGGTGAGCTAGTTTTTCTTCGAGATGGCCACCAATTTTACGTTTATTATCTCAGTTGTATTTTGCTCCCTTCAGGAGATGTTTATACTTCATTTGTATTCTTAGATGTCTGTCTGGATAGCCCTAAACCTAGTACATTGGGTAGTCAGCTGTAAGTTCTTCTGTACAGCTTATGTATAGTTATGTTCGTGTCTCTTTAGGTCTTATTTCTTATCTATAAGTTGATTTTATGTGTATTTTTGTGAATTCAATTCAAAAGGATTCGCCCGACGGGTCTAGGGAGGATGTCGATTGTCGGGTGCCCGCACGGCCTAGCCGAAAATCCGGGTCATGTTAAAAACCTAGACCTTATTTTCCTATGTTCTGATTTTCAAGGACCCAGTTCATTGCCTCAGAAGAATTATTCCATTTGGTTAACCTGGTTAGTTTATAATCAGCTTTTTCAACCTTTTCTTTGAGAATTCTATTCTTTTCAGTTTCCTGATAAAGAATCACATTTGTTCTCTTAAATTCATTCTCAAGAAAAGTTTGAACTTCACTAATTATTTGCTTTTCATTTGGTTCCTTTAGTTTTCCAATCTCTAGTTCAAGTTCTAAGATTTTTAAATTTGATACAAGAGCCTGTCCCTTTTGAGAAGCATTAATTTCTTCATATTCAGCAGTAGCTTCTTCAAGATTTTTGCATCTAGCTTTTAAATCCGACGCAGCTTTAGATAATTGGTCTTTCTCAGACTTTAACTTTTCATAATCCTCAATTAAAGTGAAAGTTATTCACAACAAGCTATCAGGTGAGTATGTGTGCAAATATTCTTTCAGATCAGAAAGGCATACCCCTCAGTCGTGTGAGCTGTTTCTTCACTATCAGTTTCCATAAGAGCAGCCTCCTTCTTCTGACTATCTCCATTTTAGATCTCCTTCAGTTTCTCCTATATTTCCTTAACAGACTTGTATTCTATCACTTTGGCTAGAACATCAAAAGTCATTCCATTCTTCAGTATCAGCATAGCCTTGGCATTTGCTTGAAGCCAGTCCAAATTCTGTGGATCCAGTTCTTCTACCAGCTTGGGTACCAAGGATCCATTTGCAGCTATTTTCACAGGTTCATGGGGTCCTCTTTTCACTATTAGCCAAAGACTATAATCAGTAGCCTAAATACATACCTTCATTTCTCTTTTCCATTCCTTATAGTTAACTCCTTCAAACGGTGGAGGTCTGGATGGGTTCCTTCCTTCAGAAATCTCAAACAAACCAATACCCATTGAGTCTTCATTTGTCAAACTCATTAGTGCTAGTGGTGGCTCTTCATCTGAATCATTTTCTCCATCAGATTCACTATCAGTTGATCCCTAAGTTGCATAGAAGGCTTCCTTCTTCTTCCTTCTTTAAGCTCTGAAGTTTGGAGGACGCCTGAACTTCTTTTTGTCATTGTCCATGCCTTTGGAAGTGCCCTTTTCCTTCTCCTTTGTTGCTCTATTCTTCATCCACTCAACTTCCCACATTGGATAATCCATAACTGCATGATCCTTCTTGAAGCATTTAAAGCAGCCTGAGTAGTCTGGACTATCGACTATGTTCTTCCTCCCAGAGTTGTCCTTTGTATTATTCTTGAATCCTTTAAAGTTACAAGATTGAACTATTGTCTGGGTGCATTAACCATTGCCGATTCAACAGTTTGCAAATCAACCTCAGGTTCATTGGTTGCCTCAAGAGCAGGAGTCTTTTCCTTCTTGGGTCCTAACTTGTTCTTGGATTCCTTCATCATTTCATAAGTCTTCAAGCTGCCCACTAGTTCCTCTATCTTGATATATTTTAGCGGCTTTGACTCAATGATAGCAGTCATCTTTGGTTCCCAAGCATCTGAAAGAACATTTATCACTTTATCAACTATCTCGACTTTTGGAAGCTCCATGTCTAGAGATCTCATCTCATTTGTGATAATGGTCAGCCTAGTCATCATATCCTGAATGGACTCCTTTTCACCCATTATGAATAACTCGAATTATCTTTTCAGCATTCTCCTCTTTGAGTCCTTGACTTTAGTAGTTCCTTCATGAGCAACTTCTAAGGCATCCCAGATTTCCTTGGCAGTCTTGTAAGACGAGACTCTGTTGAACTCCTAAGGACCTAGTCCACAGATTACAAGTCTCTTGGCTTTGTAATTCTTATCAATCATCTTGTAATCAGCATCATTATACTCAGATCTTTCCTTTGGTTCAGTATGGAACTCATTCACCAACTGTCTTAGTTGGGATTAGATTCCCTTCAGAAATTATTTTCTATGATTGATAATCCTCATCACAGATATGGTTCTCCATTCTACTCTTCCACCAGGCATAGTATTGCCCATTAAATTGTGGTGGCCTTAACACGGACTGTCCTTCAGTGATGGTAGGTAGTGAACTCATAGTTAGATCCTTCTCAAGATGTTAACCCAGCACCGAGAAGACCTGCTCTGATACCACTTGTTATAATCTATGCACCTCCTAGGAATACTAGAAGGGGGGTTGAATAGTGTCCTCCAATTTTCGTCGAAGAACCTGACTCTTGGTCGCAAGAACTCGGTTCTTGTGCAGCTGCGCTAATGAAAACTTACCACACTGAAAGTAAAACTGTAAATAAAGAACACTGTATTTTTATGCGGAAAACTCCTTGCTCAAGGGAGAAAAATCACGGCCCATACTCTGTGATTTTGAAAATACTTCCACTAACATTAAGAGCAAGTTTTAGATTACAAACTCTGTAACCAATGGGCTACACTCTAGACCCCAATCACTAACAAAGCTAAACTCTAACTTTACAAAGTAATCACTCAAAAGTTCACCTATTACAAAGGCTTCTAAGATAAGCAGATAGGTAAAATATTCAATACCTAACACTGAGACAACTACAATAAGAACCTAAACAATTTGCTATGTATGCTCCAAGTTCTTCAATGGTTGTCGCCACAGTTAAAACACTCCAATAATTATTGTTTCGCCTTTTATTTGCTCTCAACTCTCGTAGTGAATAACTGAGATCGACTGCCCCAATTACTAGCTTTTATATGGGCTTTATAACCCTAGCAGTGTTTCACTAGGAAACCTTACAATTATAGTAAGTCAAGATTTCCAGTGATATACACCTTGTTTAGTACCAACTCCCGTTCATACTTCAATGAGATAGCCATGGCACAACTTCTTTTGCTGACTAGGATAGGTACATGCACACGCCCACTACTCCTAGTTCTGCATAAATTTGCATCCCACAATCTTTTCGATCAGTCATGCCCTTCTTCTCAAGGACTAGGTTCTCCACTAAGTCCTTTGTTTGTCATTCTTCAAAACCATTATCTCAACATATTTTATCCACTATAAGACCATCTCCCATCTTGCACTATTTTTTGCACCAAATGCTATTTTGTTGCAAAAAATAGTGCGATGAAGCTCCAACCTTACACTATTTTTTGCTTCATTTTGGTGCATGAATAGTGTTGCACCAACTTACACCATTACTATTCAACATTATTTATTATTATTTTTATTATATAACACTTTTATTTTAACATATAAATTTTACTTTTTACATTTAGATTACTAATATACCTATTCATTTACACCATTACTATTCATTAATATTTTTTATTATATAACACATTTATTTTAACATATTATAAATTTTAATTTTTTACATTTAGATTCCTAATATACCTAATAATTTTTTATGTAATATTTTATAATATTAATTTTACATCTTAATTTTGGAGTATCTTATAATTAATTTTTGTGCATTATTTTTATTAAAATTGTGAGTTAATTTTATTATAAGTTATAATTGTATAAAAAGTATAATCATCGCAAAAATAAAAAGTGCTAATATAAAATATAATATGTTGTTAATAAATAACACAATGTACAATAGCATAATAACTTAGAAGAGAAAGAAAAATATAAATAAAATATTCTTTTTTGGTACAAAAAATAATGCAATGGGTTGAAGTTAGTTTGCACCATTTTGATGTTTGTACTATTTTGATGCAAAAAATAGTGCACAAAGTTGGAGATGCCCTAAGATGGTTCGAAAGATAAGTTTTCTATAGCTACATAAAAACGGCAAATTGAGTCGGTGAAGTAAAATAGATAGTCCGTTTGATTTGGTTCCGTGTTTCAACCAAGCAAGTAATCCAAAACTATATACTGTGGTCTTTGGTTCCAGAACTATAAATCGATATAGGCTTATGTTTTCGGTTCTTTTGTTTTTTTGTTCATTATAATTTTGATTTTTAGCGACACTAAAATTCTCACTTTCATTGCTTTTTGAAAATTTTGGCTCATGAATAGTAGTCCCGTAACAATCGCTTATGAATCAAGTACTCTTTATTAGTGCAGCCATCTAGTCCGTATCAAAGATTTAATATATGGCATGAGATTATGTGAATATAGTTTTGATTTCCACGAGAGATTCTTATAGCACGACATAGAGGAGTTCAGGGAAAAATTGGACCCACCCGGAAAAGGGAGTGTCAGCTTAAAGTATGTGTAACCAAACTTTTATAATACAAAACCTTGTGTTCTTTGTGAAACCAGATTTAAAGGGTCTGCTTTATGTTTAGTGTACTTGATTTTGTGGTAAACTTTAGGAGTGGACGTTCAGTATTTCAGTACGGTTTTGTCAAATTTAGTTCAGTATTTCGGTATTCGATTTTCAAAGAGTGTATACCAAATGCCCCATCAAATTATTTCGGTATGGTTCAGTATTTTTTATTTTGTTTTGGTTTTATTTGGTGCGGTATTTCGATATATCAAACACTAATTTGTTGTCATAGATTATAGTTTCTAAAATGATGCCAACAAACGGAATTAAGGATTTAAGTTAATATATACACTTGCTTATATGATTGTCCACAATGAAAGCAAAAGTTAGGCGAAATAGAATACAAAAACATGCTACTTCCTTAAAGAATGAAGAAATTATAGAAAGCTAACAATATATCCTCAGTCTCACACCAAGATCGAAGGTAGGTTTGATGGATTGTTATTTATTGAAACACAACAAGATGCATATTCCACACTAAAATCCGAAACCAAATGAAAATATAAGATATACTTTGAAAGAGAAGGAAAAAAAAAGGATGAAGAGATATCACCTGAGGTTGAACAATACAAAATAAAACGAGCGAAGTGACCTAAGTTAAAACTTAAATGTTAAATAAGTTATTGAGTATTTGAGTTGGGCCGTTTGTATTTTGGTTTGGCCGGGTGGGATTTGGGTTAATACATAAAATGTTATATAATATACAAAAAAAAAGTTTGAAATTTCGGAACTCTTTTACCATATTTCATACCAAATTTCGAAATATTGAAATTTTCATATCGAATTCCGTACCAAATTCTGAAATACCAAACTAATTTGGTTTGGTACAAAACTCAAAATTTCGGACTTTATGCCCACCCTAGTAACTTAATAGTTTGTTCATTTTCCTGCTACGTGGCCTTCATCATTTACCTTATAATTTGTTTTGTATATGAGTATTCAAGCTTTTACTTTTCTCTATCTAAGTTGACCAACTAAAGACTCTAAAATTCATGCAGATTATTTACACGACCTGAATTTTCGGCTAGGCCGTGCAGGCACCCAACCACCTCTCCTAAACTATTCGGGCGAACCCTATTGACTGAATCGATATAAATAGTGTAGAATTATTCCGAGATCAAAATAAATCTAACCTTAACAACACAAGCCTACTCCCAAGGACAGACATATATACAAGTTGTCTGAATAATACAACTAACTACCAAAAATACATAGGTTTAGAAGTTTTCAGATCAGACATCTAAGAAGTCCAAAAGATATACACATCTCCTGAAGGGAGTAAAACTAAGATAAAATACATTATCTACAACTGGTGGCCTCAAAGAACGATGTCTTACCATAGACAGCTTAATACATCTTACTCCTCACTCACGATACGTGCTGGGTCCTAGACCGGAATCGCCGAAATAAAAAGATAACAATCGAAACAGATAAGGAGTGAGTCATAAGGACACATTAAGTGAGGACAAACTAGCGGCCTCTAAAAGTTGCTACGCTAGCCAGGGAAATAGAATCAAACAACAACCAACAAATAAGTAATGCACATATAATCAGGGAAGCAGTCATGTACACTAAATCAACATGCACAATGGTATGAAATGAAATAAAATATGGTGCAATAGGGTCAAATTGATCCCGTCTCGAAGCGGAATACTCCTGCATTCGAAGGGAATACAATCTAATAACCAACTGGAGCGGAATACTCCTACTCTTGGCGCGGAATACTCCTGCACCTGATATAATATAAAGCTGAGGCGAGATACTCCTGCACTCAGTATATGACCAACTGAAGCGGAATACTCCTACTCCTGGGGCAGAATACTCCTGCACCCGATATAATATAAACCTGAGGCGGAATACTCCTACTCCTAAGAAACAGAAGCCATAACAGTCAACCAGATAAGTCATTCACTGATAATCAATGCAACAAATCCATACAGCTCACAAAATACATATAAAGATATGAAAAGAATGTATGATGAGGCAATGGGATCACATGTACTCGAACTCTATCTCTGACGAGGGACTCTCATTGTCTACCAGGAGATATACACAATAATAACCCTTCACCGGAGGGGGACTCTCATCGACTACCAGGAAGTATATGTCAAGCTCACAACCAGAGTACAATGCTTCTATGCTCAATGCAATACCAAAAACAGTGCATAACATATAATATACAGTGTAAATCCAAAGCTAAGCGTAATAAGTACGCCTATCATCAGCTACACACGTAAAGAACATGTGGTAGAATATCCACAATGCCAAAGGCCACCAAAGAAATGGATATAATCACTTACCTTGTTCGAAAGTTAGTACTGCTACTCAACAACCGCTTTATCCTTTGGATTCACTGCCAAACAATCCTGCTCTATTCAATAAGCAGAAAAATATGTCAAATAAGGCTAAAGGTTTCATTCCTTACGTCTTAGAACAATCCAGTTAGGAACCCGACGCCTGATTCGCATACGCGATACGCAGTCCAGGCCTGCGTATATGGTTTAAAATCACATAACCAGATCCTAAATAAATTACATTTATGGGTTGCCCATAACTCCCTGAGTTGGAATATATAATCAATTCCATTATCAAGGTCTAATTAACCCTTTAAACTATCAATTTAACTTATTAGAACGATCTCTAATATCTCGATTTCTACTGTTGAAATATATTGAAACACGCATAAATAACTGAAATAATGAATTAACATCATTACCTAGATGTTTCGGGATGAATTTTTTTTTTCTTCTCCTTTTCCTTTCCTTTCTCTCTTTTCTGCCTTTTTTTCTCTCTTTGTATTTTCTCTTTTTGTTTCTCGTTTCTGTTTGTTTACTGTAATCTAAGGAATTTTATCTCTTACCATTAGCCACCGCCTATATTTTCCTTTTTCTTTTTTTTTCCTTTTTTTTTTTTGTGTTTAGTTTTCTTTAATCTTTTTTTTCTCTTTTGTTTTTATTTTTTTTTTTTAGAAAACTTGCCATCGTGATGAAAATTAAAATGGAACCTTATGAAATTCATGATCCCAAATTTCTCAAGAAAGTTATACAAAATTTATGTGACATACTCGCTAAGACGTATCCTAAATCAGATTCTCGAAACTTAAGATGCGAATTAAAAGGAAAGAGATCAAATTCTTAATTTTCGGAACTTTAGCGGAAACTATCCGGACGACCTCGGAATTCACTTCTGAAAGTTCACACAGGTCACAAATGACCATACGAAGCTAACGACGCTTTCGAATTTCGAATCGGAGCTCATTCGCCAAAATCGAGCTCGAAAATCTCTTTTTAAAATTTCCGACAACGGAAACAGAAACCTTCTTTCGATACCTACCAAATGAGGTCCGATTTAACTCAAATATTACAGACAAGTCCTGATGGACCTTAAAAAAAATTTAAAACTGTCGGAACACCAATCAAAGTCCTATGTACTTTCGAAACGACTACCCAAAATCGTTTTAATTATATATTATATATTATAAACACGTTAATTTCTGTGAAACTCTTAACGTGAAATTCCCTAGAACTGCTGACAACACACCATTTATCCGTCTAAATGTCCACTTCTGCAAGACTGTCACATCAATGCGAAAAGACCATCGAGAAACAAGCATAATATATATATATATATGAAGTACATGAAAATTTCATACATACAATTGTTCGACTATTAGATATTTAGGTTGAAATAAGCTATGTATTTACTGATAAGGTATCAACCAAGTCTCCCCTTTATGACATCATTATTTTTATAATTTGTTGATACTTATGATTGAATAAGCCAAGCAATGAATATCTAAATTTATTTCTAAGATATCCCGTCGTGATAGCTCTGTATTGTTATTTGAGTACTTTTTTTATATTCTCAAATATTAAGTTTCTTTGTCAAGAGTGTTTTCTGATAATTATGTGCAACATTAGCAATATGAGAAAAATTTTACTTTTTTACTTTTGGTCATATAATATTGATTTAGCTTAAATTATGAATCAGTTGATTTGATAATTTATATGCCTCCTTAATTTCCAACACTCTGTTAGAGATCATTGATACTAATTGAATCTGGAAATTGCATATCCCGAATAAGATTAAATACTTTCTATGGTCTTTACTACGCAACAAGCTTCCTACGGCTCAAAACCTACACCACCGAAATATTACCCAAACAGATCATTGTAAACATTGTCCCTTTGTACCCGAATCATCGCATCATATTTTTGTAGAATGTCCTATCCTAGGTAAAGGTCTATGGGAGTATCACCAGCTTCAACAACCTCAAAACCTTAACAATTGGGTTAAAAACTTGTGTAAAGGAAAAGAAATCTACCAAGGATTAAAGGGAATCCCGCCTGGAACATACATTCCTTTTGCTTTATGGACAATATGGAAGACTAGAAACAAAAATATATTTGAAAATTCGTCCATAAAAGTTAACATCCCTTCAATTATGAGGCAAGCGGGAGAATATTGGTTCATTAATAATCCTCCAACGAAGAAGAGCACTATGGGTAGTATCTATGTTAAATGGCAACCTCCAGACAATGGATGCTACAAACTCAATACAGATGGCGCTTTCAACGCAACAGAAGGCATAGGGCTAATCAGACCAGACATTTACGAGTACAAAAAAAATACATAAGAAAAACTAGACTATCAAACAAAACTAGAACGGGAGGCTATCCTCAACAATATAGCTGGCTTACCCTGACGACTGATCGTGTCTGCGCTCCTCATTTATTCATCAACTCATTCTATTCTCTTACTACTAATTTTCCCTTTCTCCTCATTTATTCATCAACTCATTCTCTTCTCCTTTTTTTTTCTTCTTCTTTTTTTTTTTATGATTTTCACAACACTTGAATGATTGGGGCCCTAGGAGTTCAATGCGGTACATCATCCTCACTAGGGTGCCTTTGGCGTGTTCATACTCGAGGCTTTTATCACCCTTAACCGAGCATAGGAACATTGCCCCCATCCTTCATTTTTTTTTACGAAGAGAATATCAAGTATTTCATTCCTTCATTCTTTAGCAACTTTCCTCCCAGATACACATCAACTCTTATTAATAACCCACAATCTTTCCAAACACACAACCTAAAGTAGTTAAGGGGAAGATGGGTAACAAGAGAGGTAAATAGAAAAATAGATAGGGCTTGTATTTCAAGTTGCCAAAGAAAAGGCCAATCGGCTCAAATTGAGGATCAACAGAATATATTCATTAGGTAGGCTAATTTGGGAACTGGCGGGCCAAAGAAGGCCTACTTTCATTCTTAAGATCAAGACTACCTAGGATTTCGCCTCAAACAACAAGCAGGGCAAGTTCTAGACTTAACATGAAACAATGAGAAGTAGTAAAAAGAAGTAAGCTCACCACACACTGTACATGGAACTCAAGGATCGTTTCAATTTTACCTCGCAATACCTAATTATGAACTCAAAAAGGAAGTTCAAAAATATGTAGGTGGTTCTAGCTAGAGGTTGTCTTTCAAAGTTCTCCCTTCTCTCTTTTTCTGCCTACTCTCCATTTTTCCTCCTTCTGAGCTCTTAGGCATTTTTTTTTAAAAAATTATTATCTAACCTACAGACTGCCTGGTTCAGCATAAATAACTCAATGGGAAAGAACCACGGCTAAGAAAACCCAAAGAGATTATTGATAAACTAAGAATTAACTAATAAAATTTACTTTAATAACTCGAAAGCAAGAAACTAATCAAAAATTGTCAAGTGACAAGAAAATATGAAAACATACTAGAATAAACAGATACCAACAAAATAAACTCACACCCCACTCTTAATATCATGCATTGCCCTCAATGCATTAAAAATAAAAACTAAGGGTGATAGAGAAACTCCCTGGGGCTCTAAGCCCGAAGAATATCCTTGTAAGTTTCCTTAGGGCGCGAGGTACTCAGACTTCCCCCATAGCAGGAATTCATCTTCAAGCATGGTGGGTATGCAGACACCCCACACTTAGACTTCAACCCAGTTGAAACCTGCAATACAAAGAAACTCACCAAGTAACATCCTTCAAAAGATAACATAATTTTTTTTTTATATTTTTGATTTTTTTCTTTTTTTTTACTTGTATACAATTACAATCACGGGTTGCCTCCCGAGAAGCGCCTTTAAGTCGTAGCGCGACTTCAATCAACTCAACCCATGGCTCATCCAGGCTCGCATGTATGCACACACGAACAATTCACATCATCACAATGTCCCTTCAGCATTTTGCCAATGTCAACAGCTATTTCTTCATCATACAGCTTCAAGGTCATCTTTCCCTTATCAACATCAATCACTGCTCTACCAGTAGCCAAGAATGGACGGCCTAAGATAATTGGAAAATCTTTATCAACGGAGCAGTCATGAATCACAAAATCTACTGGAAACATGAAACTACCCACATGCACAAGTACATCCTCAACTATTCCAACTAGGTGCTTTTGTCTTCTATCTGCCAGCTGGATTCGCATTGAAGTCTCTCTCATACCAGTCAAACCCAACTTATTGTATACTTCCAGCGGCATCAGATTAATGCTTGCACCAGAATCACACCCTTACCAATTGTGAGATCACCAATCGAGCACTGGACTGTAAAACTACCAGGATCTTGCTTCTTTTTAGCAACAGGCTTTGTGATGACAACACTACACACCTTATTCAACTCGACCATCTCTACCTCATTAAATTCAACCTTCTTAGACAAAAGGTCTTTTAACAATTTAGCGTATCCAGGGACCTCTCGCATAACTTCCATAAAAGACATAGTAAGCTTCAATTGTTTCAACAAATCAAAAAGCTTATTAAATTTCAAACCTTTTTATTGCTTTGCCAACCTTTGAGGAAAAGAAGGTGGTGGTACTTTTTCGTTGGAGTTCTGCTCCCTTGACACTTTACCTTGTTCACCCACCCTATCAGATTCTATATTAGGTTCTTTAGCAATTACCTTCTCAGTACCAGGGAAAGGTTTTGGAGTGATCTCTTTCTCAGCATGATCATTGCCAACCAGTTTTGCAGAGTCATCAGCAGGCTCAATGTTTGGCATGGTAGGTAGTGCTCCTTTAGCTAATTCTTGCTTCTTGTCCAAGTCTCTGCCATTCCTCAAAGTGACTGCCATCAATTGATAAGGATTTGGATCCTTAGGATTTACCACTGTGTACCCTAGCAAGGTACCCTGAGGTCTATTGTTCAGAGCAATGACTAGTTGTCCCAACTGTGTCTCTATCCCCTTAATGGCAGTGTCATGGGCTGCAACTTGATCTTGCAACTTCTTGTGTACTCCCACCATGGACTGCACCATACTCTTAATGTCAGCTATATCATTAGCTTGCTGTGTAGGTAATACTACCTGCTGGTTATTATAAGCTTCTTGTCTCTGGTAAGGAACTTGTTGTCCCTGCTGTCTGGCAGTGTTGTATGGAGCTGGTTGTTGTGCCTGTCTAACTGGAGCCTGCTGATTGTATTGCTGCCTCTGCCCATAATTCAGAAAATTGGCATCTTCAGTATAACCCAATAAATCAGAGTCAGCAAAATTACCAGGATCAGGTGTGTCCACTTGGTTAACGGGTTTCAGCATGTTTTCATTTAATTGTTTCAAAGCCACATCCAGTGTAGTCTGCAGCTTTGACATTTGCTCTTCCACCCCATTATCAATTCCAGCAGCCAAAACCTTTGGGTCTGAACCAGCAGATGCATCTCTAGTCAACCAGCCTGAATTTTGAGCCATGGTATCGAGGAGAGCTTTTGCTTCAGTAAATGTTTTACTCAAGAATGCTCCTCCAGCAGCTGCATCTAAATTGCCCTTGATTTGATCACTCATGCCCATGTAAATTCTTTGTCCCAACATCTGATCAGGAATTCCATGATGGGGACACTTTCGCAAGCAGCTCTTGAACCTCTCCCAAGCTTCTGGCAGGGTCTCGAGCGGGGTCTGCCTGAACATGAGTATTTCATCAACCAACTTCGCAGTTTTGTTTGGTGGGAAAAATTTCTTCATGAACTTAATCACCAACTCATCCCACGAAGTGATAGAATTAACTGGCAAAGAATCAAACCAGTCACTGGCATCATCCGTCAAAGAAAATGGGAATAACATCAATCGCACGACCTCAGCCGGAACTCGAGCATGCTTCTGAGTTTCACACACCCTCATGAACTTTTTCAAATGCTTTTGAGGATTATCAGTCAATTTACCCGCAAAAAGTCCAGCATTGGACAACAGACTGACCATAGTTTGGGTGATGTAAAAACTTTCAGCTTCAAATTCCGGAAGCCGAATAGTAGAAGCCAAGTTTCCAGCCACAGGCTGAGCAAAAGCATTAAGTGCCAAATCTTCAGCCATCTCAATGTCTTTAGTTTCTGATTTTCTAAGTGTATTGCCAACAGTATTCGCCCTTTTTAAGGCGTGGAATGTCCTCTCAATCTCTGGGTCAAACGGTTTCAACTCTGCAGACTGAGATCTTGTTTTACGCATACACCTGAAACACACAAATTCCAAAGAGTTAACTCAAGATGACAAAAGTGAAGTCAATTGAGAACTAAAACTAGTTATTTTAAAGACTAAAGTAACACGGTGTTCCCCGGCAACGGCGCCAAAATTTGATCACGCCCAACTACGCCCTATAAAAGGGACTAAGCAGTTGCGGTAAATATAGCTCGGTATTTAAAGCCCGAGGTCGAATCCCACAGAGAACACTCGTAATTCAGTCGTTAATCTAACTAATTTATCTAATCAACCAACTTCAAGAGTTTATATTTTAATGATGGTTTTAAAATAGAAACTAAATAACAATAAGGTAAATAGCAAAATAATAAAAAGTAATCAAGCAAGGATATTAAAAGCCTAGAATTGATTTACACCGATTCCTACCTATGTGATTGACTAATGAATCAACGAATTCAACTTGGTTCTTCCTATTGAAAACTTGCTCCAAATTCACAACTTACCACTTCCGTGCACTAGCTATGACTTTCACTAACTAATCTTCCAATTAATTAATGAAGATGATTAGAACTACAAGTATGGTTCACAATCGGGCTCGGTGGTCACAACTCACCCTATTGACAACCTAAATAATTCTTTGATTTTAGGTTGAAATATTGCTAAGCACTTAACCCTAACTCGTGAATTTATTCCAAAACGCACAAGGATAAAGGGAGCAATCAATTGGGGGCCCTTCCAATCAATTAGCAAACAAAACGTAAATACTCAGATAGGAAGAATAATCAAGTTTCATTCATCAAAATAAATTAATCAATTCACATAGTATTGGAGTGGTTCAATCAACCCTAGAATGGGTAATTTAGTCACTCATGTTCATGATAGTCATATCAAAATAAGAATAAATCACAAAAAGTAGGGAAGAATTTAGAAAAACTCGTGTTCTTGAATCTCCAAAGCTCTAGCCTCCTTTTTGCTTCTTCTCCAATGTAGATTTTCGCTGAAAATAGGTTAGAATACCTTTTAAATCTCGTGTCAAACTTGTGGACAAGTTTTCCCCTCGCCACTTTTCGCCAGAAAATTTGCCTCATGGCTAGATCATGGCCTTACGATGCCTGGGCCATGCACTTGCGAAATTCTGCTTTCAACTTCATGGCTGAATCATGGCTTTATGATGGCTGGGCCGTGACATTTCGTCTTCAAATTCCTTTCATGGCTAATCCACGGCCTTGGCACCTTACAACGCTGTAAATTAACTTCAATTTTGCTCCAAATCATCAAACTTTAACACTTTTTCATACCATTTGATTCCTACACATTCAAACACCCAATATAAGCACAAAACACTAATATTAATGATAAACCGTCCACCAAGACACCCAAAATGTGAAGAATTTAATACTAAAATACACGTATTGTGGCCAAATATCATGAAATATTTGTCATCCAATGAGATGTATAAATAGCGATACAAGGGATTTTCTTAATCTGATCATCCTTAAATAATATAGAAGGAACTCCCTCTAGCATAAATTTCTTTCTATAAATATTTTCTCTTAAAATTTATGTATGGATCACATTCTTATTATGCGAAAGTTAATCATTTTTCTTTTCTAACAACCTTAAATTGGGGAACTGTTAATCCCCTAGTCTTTGAAATAGTATTAAAAACCATTTAACACGATCCGAATTTTTGGCTTAGCCAAGCGGCACCCGACATCTTCTCCTAAACTCGTCCGGCGAACCCTTTCCAATTAAATTAACAGAATAAACGTAAAACTAACTTTTGATTAAGAAACAAGACCTAGAGAAAACACACACACACACACACACACACACACACACACATATATATATAATATATATATATATATATATATATATATATATATATATATATATATATATATATATATATATATATATATATATATATATATATATATATATATATATATATATATATATATATATATAAACACACATATATATGTGTATAGACATACATACAGAAAAAACTAAGAAACTACAGCTGACTACCCAATGTACTAGGCTCAGGGCTAATCAGACCAGACATTTACGAGTACAAAAGAAATACATAAGAAAAACTAGACTATCAAACAAAACTAGAACGGGAGGCTATCCTCAACAATATAGCTGGCTTACCCTGACGACTGATCGCGTCTTCGCTCCTCAATCCCAAATCGTACCTAATCCTGGAGCGAAACCTGTCGAAATGAATCAAGGGAACAAAAAGAGGATGAGTATAAGGACTCCCTAAGTGAGGGTTAGTTAGCTATCTCGCAGAAACAAGTAAGCTAGCTGGGGGGAAACAAGAAACAAGTAAATAAATAACCAACAGTAATCACAAAGTGCAAGCCCAAACCACTCAACCAACTCACTTGAACTATATATATAGAGCAAATGACCCTTACAATCAACTGAACAAACTTATATTACTTAACCTGCATACCTTGAAAAGATGCACCAAACAAACAAGCTATATATAATCAAATATCTATATCAAGTACATATACATATTCCTTCAGCTTATAACCAATCTGATTAACTATGAGGTTGCGGCGAACAACAGATGCCAATACTCATAAGTGCCACGACATGCAACCCGATCCTTATTAAGTATGATTCCTGTGGCGTACAACCCGTCTCATACAATCATAGTGATGTGGTGTACAGTCCGACCCTCAATTTACTCTGACTATTGTGGCGCACATCCTGATCCCTAAGTCATAGTATCGCGGCACGCAACCCGACCATCTTATTTCAATAATCAATTACAACAACCAAAATGCAAAGCAACACACATGCGTATATAACAAATAGCTATTTCTATCAATGTTCCAGCCAATAAGATCACCAACCACTCTCTAGAATGAACACATATGAATGAAAACAGGTAGTCCTTCAGTAGAAATTTACAATCATTTCAGAGCCCTCTTAACCCCCAGCTGGTTGTTATCACAACTAAAGAATTCTTGCCCTTCATATAATACTTTTCTATCAATCCTAGAAATTCATATTAATGGTAAAACATTCTTAATCTTGTCTCTACCTTGAACTTAACACAATATACAAAAACACCAAGCATTCAAGCTACAATCACACATAACTTGTCACGACCCAACTTAGGGCCGCGACGGATGACCAACACTAAGTGTCGATCATCACTAATCCTACTGATAATATGCTAACCATTATAACTGATAAACAAAATAAGCATAAACCTAGCTGATAAGGAGTATGCAATGCAAATAGCTGACAAGGCTAACATAAGCTGACATACATAACATACTGACTGCACCACACAGGGACATATCTACAGGCCTTTAAGAGTGATGAACTGAATATACAAAGGACGAGATAAGGCCCCGCCATACCCAAGCTGGCTGACTGTACACATACCAAAAGATAAGTAACTCCGGGAGTAAGCGGAGTGACTCCAGTAGCTGATAGATGGCCTACTAACATGGTCCAAGCATTGATCTATCCGCACCTGCGTGGCATGAAACGCAGCGCCCCAGAAAAGGGCGTGAGTACGATATGTACCAAGTATGTAAGGCATGAACATATAATATGTCATAGCTGAATGAAACTGTAGGCTGGAATATAAATATGTAAACATGAGCTGGAGCATAGCAATATAGCTGGAAATCTGAAGAACGTACTAAACATGATATGAATATAAGCTGAAGTCTAGCTGAATCTGAACCTGAAGACTGAGCTGAACTATACTGATAAATAACTGTAATATGACTGATAGCTGGTTACTAGAAACTGGAACTGATAACTGTCAACTAATACTAACGCTAAGAACTGGTGGCTGATAACTGAGAACTGATAACTGTCAACTGATACTGACGCTAAGAACTGGTGGCTGATAACTGTCAACTGAAACTGACGCTAAGAACTGGTGGCTGATAACTGAGAACTGATAACTGTCAACTGATACTGACGCTAAGAACTGGTGGCTGATAACTGAGAACTGATAACTGTCAACTGATACTGACGCTAAAGCTGAACTGTTATCTGAACTGGTACCTGTCTGGTGTTATGGGCTATATCCCCCCCAAATCAGGTAACTGAACATCTGAACTAGTACCTGTCTGGCGTTATGGGATGTATCCTCCCAAATCAGGTACTGAAAACCGGAACTAGCCTCATGTATAATCATGCAGTGCATATTGTGGCTATATACGCATATATAACAAACCTGGTGGGTGTTATGGGCTTTATCCCCCCCAGCCAGTAATATCTAGTCTCTCAGGTCAGAGTGTGTGAATGACACCCGGTCACACTAGGTGTTTCAACTCCCGCCTGAACCAGAGGGGCTGTATCCCCCAGACGGGTAGTATCACACGCGACCGGACTGTGTGTCCAATGTCCAGCCTCTATGGGGGACTCCAAATCATACATAACATGATCACAATATAAGCATAAGCATGTATGAGGCATAACACATGTGGCGACAATATATATGGACTCAAAGGAATGATAAGAAAACTCTGGATGGAATTGTAGACACAACCTGAAACTTAGAATTTGTCTAACTCTTTGATTTTTATAAAAATTTCGGCAGAGTTTCCTCTGAAACTGGATGATCCGCAAAACAGAACCAACACTATACTATACATGGGAATGAATACCCGGATAAACTGATAACATAAACATGTTAAATGGATAACAAGATGAGACAACTAGATGACATAACAAATCCGAAGATAGAATGTCTGGACAGCACCACTGTCATGGCTTTCAACCTAATTTTCAGAGTGTAGATCAAAGTTATAGACTTCATAGTCTTCATGAAAGTTTTAGATATATGTCTTAGGGTTCTGGAGATTCTTAAAGAATCTAAATATCAATTTTTTACAAGGAGTTATGATCAATATACTAACAACTGTCCAAAGATCAAAACAATTTTTCAGATTTTGAAACATTTTGTCTTGCTGATTTGAACGTCTTTCACCTTGGATTTTAGTACCAAATTAAGTATATACTAGGTTTCCTTGGTACCATACAAGTTTCTCAGAAGAAATACTAAGTTTAGAACTAAGAAAAGCTTCAAAAGCTAAAAGATACATGCCTTGCCAAAAGAAAGGTTTAGTCTTACATACCTGTGATGTTTCTTGCTTCTAAACCATGTTTCCTTTGAATTCCACACCTTCTAAAGCTTAAACAAGCTATAACATAGAATTTAGTTACTTTACTTAGCTATGAAGTAATTCTAAATCTCAAACTATAGAAGAAATTGAAGGTAGCATAATGTTACCCTAATCGCGTAGAGCGTTTTGACGCAATCCGTCTTCCGTTTCGAATCAAAATTGATGTTGTTTCTTCAAAATCATAAAAAATGGATTAAAACTGAAGTAAGGTCTGTTTATGTCGTGGGGTTTCTAGAAAATTTCGAGAAAATGAAGTTTTTCCCTTTTATAATGAAAACATTTCATTTCTAGCCCTCTTTTACGCTTATGTCCTTTTTTCTGGTCTGACTTCTGATACTCATATCTTTTTATCTATACATTGTATGAATAAACCATCAAAAGTGTTGGAAACTACACTCAAAGACCTTTAATTTGGTATATCATATGTCTCCAAAAGATCTCATATAACACATGAAATTAATTGCTGAAAAAGCTCCGTTACAAGGAAATTCCTTAGTCGGTTTTTCCGCAACTTAAATCCGACTTTTCCCAAAAATTATATTCAATGTATAAACATATTATATGGTAATATTATGACTTTAAACTCACTTAAATCGTTCTTAACATGTCATTAAAATGATATACGTCAATTTAGACGTACGGGGTGTAACAATCTTCCCCCGTTAGGAACATTCGTCCTCGAATGTTAAATGAAGTATGTAGAAGCATTAAACAAGGATCTGTTACATACCTGAAGTAGTGAAGAGATGTGAATATTTGGCTCTCATGTCATTTTAAGCTTCTCGAGTTATTTCTTCTACATTATTGCTTTGCTATAGCATCTTAACTAAAGGAATGTCTTTCGTCCTTAGTCGACGAATCTGTCTATCTAAAATTACAACTAGCACCTCTTCATAAGTTAATTGCTCTGTGATCTGAACATTATCTACTGGTACAACTCTAGAAGGATCTCCGACATATTTTTCTTAGCATGGAAACATGAAATACTGGATGGACTTCCTGAAGGTCTGCTGGAAAGTCTAATTCATAGGCAACACGCCCAACTCACCTGATAACCTGATATGGACCAATAAATCTAGGGCTAAGCTTTCCCTTCTTCCCAAATCTCATAACGCCTTTCATAGGTGATACTTTCAGGAATACCCAATCGCCAATCTAAAATTCTAAATCTCGAAGTCGATTATCTGCATAGGACTTCTGTCCGCTGTGCCCTGCTAATATTCTTTCCCTGATCAACTTGACTTTATCAACTGCCTGTTGGATTAAATCTAGACCTATCAATTGAGACTCGCCAACCTCAAACCATCCTAGGAGACCTGCATTTGCGCCCATACAAAGCTTCATATGGTGCCATCTGTATGCTGGAATGATAGCTATTATTATATGCAAACTCTATCAATGGTAGATGATCAGTCTAGTTGCCTCCAAAATCTAACACACAAACTCTAAGCATATCTTCTAACGTCTGAATGGTCTGCTAAGCCTGTCCATCTGTCTGGGGATGAAATGTTGTACTCAGATTCACCTGTGTCCCTAAACCTGTCTGGAATGATCGCCCGAAATTAGCTGTAAATTGGTGCGCCACTGTCTGAAATAATAGATACTGGAATACCATGTAGGCGCACTATCTCTCTGATATAAAGTCTAGCATAATCCTCCGCTGCATATGTAGTTCTAACAGGCAAGAAATGAGCTGATTTAGTAAGCCTGTCAACTATAACCCAAATAGAGTCATACTTGCTCCGCGTACGGGGCAAGCCTGTAATGAAGTCCATATTCACTGCTTCCCATTTCCATGGTGGAATCTCGATTTCCTGTAACAAGCCACAAGGTTTTTGACGCTCGACTTTAACCTACTGGCAATTAGGATACTGAGCCACAAACTCTGCTATGTCACGCTTCATTCCATTCCAATAATAAATCTGCTTAAGATCATGGTACATCTTAGTCGAACCTGGATAAACTGTGTATCTGGAATAATATGCCTCGGACATAATCTATCAACGTAAATCTGCAACATCAGGAACACAAAGTCTATCTTTATACATGAGAACCCCATTACTAGTAACCTTGTATAGTGACTCCGGTTTTCTTCTGGCTATTTGTCTGTATTCAACTAGAACTGGATCCTCATACTGACGTTGTTTTACTTCTGTAACTAGGCAAGTAGTGGATGCTTTATGAACTGTAACTCCTGCGTCCTCTGAATCTATTAATCTGACTCCCATGCTGGCCAACTGGTGGAGTGCATGAGCTAACTCTATTTTCTGTAGCTGTAAATAAGATAGACTACCCATAGACTTACGACTAAGGGCATCAGCAACAACATTCGCTTTACCCGAATGATAAAGAATGTCCATGTCATAGTCCTTCAACAACTCTAGCCACCGCCTTTGTCGTAGGTTTAGCTCATTCTTCTTAAATACATATTGGAGGCTCTTGTGGTTTGTATAAAGATCAACATGAACACGGTACAAATAATGTCTCCAAATCTTCAATGCATGAATGGCTGCTGCAAGCTCGAGATCATGGGTAGGGTAGTTCTGCTCGTGCTTTTTCAGCTGCCTGGAAGCATAAGCGATTACTCTTCCATGCTGCATCAATACACAACTAAGACCAATTCGAGAAGCGTCACAGTAAATGACATAGCCCTCAGATCTCTCTGGAAGTGTAAGTACTGGAGCTGTTATCAACCTGTTCTTTAGTTCTTGGAAGCTGTGCTCGCAAGAATCAGACCACTCAAATTTAGCTATTTTCTGTGTCAATTTGGTTAGTGGAGCTGCAATGGAGGAAAAACCCTCTACGAACCTTCTGTAATAACCTGCCAAACTCAGAAAACTACGTACTTCAGTTGACGTCGTAGGTCTGGGCCAATTCTTCACAGCCTCAATCTTCTGGCCATCTACTTTAATTCCTTATGCTGAAACTATGTGGCCAAGAAATGCCACTAAATCTAACTAGAATTCACACTTTGAGAACTTAGCATATAATTGTTGGTCCTGAAGAGTACCCAATACTGTGTGTAGGTGCTCGCACGTTCTGATTCAGACTTTGAATAGATGAGAATATCATCAATAAATACAATCAGAAATAAATCCAAGTAAGGCCTGAACACGTTGTCCATCAGATTCATAAATAATGTAGGGGCATTAGTGAGTCCAAACGACATCACTAAAAACTCATAATGTCCATACCTAGTCCTGAATGCAGTATTAGATATATCAGATTCTCTGACTCTAACCTGATGGTAGCCTGATCACAAATCTATCTTCGAGAAGTACTTGGTACCCTGAAGCTGGTCGAACAAGTCATCAATCCTGGGCAGAGGGTATTTATTCTTGATTGTAACTTTATTCAGCTGTCTGTAATCTATGTACATGCGTAGAGAGCCGTCTTTCTTTTTCAAAAACAATACCGGGGCTCTCCACGAGAAAATGCTGGGTCTGATGGGGCCTTTATCTAACAAATCATTCAGTTGCTTCTTAAGTTCTTTCAGTTATGCAGGTGCCATCTTGAAGAACATGCCCCTGATGACGTGCTGGTGCTAAGGAAGCAACTGCTGATCTAGCTGGCTGGGCTGCACAACTACTACCCCTAGTCAGGCAATCTCTCATGAAATGGCCTGCATCACGACAAATATTACAAGTATCAACTCCTAGCTGACATGGGCCCAAGTGGCGTCTACCATAATCTGAACATCTGGGATATGTCTGACCGGCCTGTAGAGAAGTACCACGACACTTAAATTCTGAAGTCTGTGATGCGTAACTAGATCTGGACTGAGGAGGTCTATCAGATCTAAAGCCACGAGACTATGTAGGTATACTAGCTGGTGGTTGTCTAACACTCTGCTATCTACTCGCTCTAGACGTCTCTCCAAACGAACCAGAAAATCTGCCCCTCTTGTCTAGCACTTTATCCCTGTCGGCTCTCTATTTCTGCTTCCTCTCCTCAAGTAACAAAGAAAATGCCTGAATGCGTGATATAATACCTGGCTGCATAGCAACGATCATACACTCATTCACCAGGCGTGGAGCTAGTCACACTACATACCTGTGAATTCTATCCTCCATACTCACTACCACCGTAGGGGCAAACCATGCTAAAGAACTAAAGCAATAATTATACTCTTCTACACTCAAACTTCCCTGTCTCAAGGTCAGGAACTGATTAGCACGGGCTCCCTATGTCTCTATAGGCATATACTGATAAAGGAAGGTATCTGAGAATTCCTTCCAAGTCGTGGGAGTAGCATCAGGCCGTCTAGATAGCTCCCATGTCTGGTATCACCCTGCTGCTAGGTTATGCAATCTGAATGCAGCCAACTCTACTAACTCTGTGTCTGACACGTGCATAACCCTCAACACTCTAGCTATCCTCAATAGAAAATCCTGAGGGTCTTCTCCTGTACGGGATCCGGTACTCTAGCTATCCTCAAAGATCAAAACAATTTTTCAGATTTTGAAACATTTTGTCTTGCTGATTTGAACATCTTTCACCTTGGATTTTAGTACCAAATTAAGTATATACTAGGTTTCCTTGGTACCATACAAGTTTCTCAGAAGAAATACTAAGTTTAGAACTAAGAAAAGCTTCAAAAGCTAAAAGATACATGCCTTGCCAAAAGAAAGGTTTAGTCTTACATACCTGTGATGTTTCTTGCTTCTAAACCATGTTTCCTTTGAATTCCACACCTTCTAAAGCTTAAACAAGCTATAACATAGAATTTAGTTACTTTACTTAGCTATGAAGTAATTCTAAATCTCAAACTATAGAAGAAATTGAAGGTAGCATAATGTTACCCTAATCGCGTAGAGCGTTTTGACGCAATCCGTCTTCCGTTTCGAGTCAAAATTGATGTTGTTTCTTCAAAATCATAAAAAATGGATTAAAACTGAAGTAAGGTCTGTTTATGTCGTGGGGTTTCTAGAAATTTTCGAGAAAATGAAGTTTTTCCCTTTTATAATGAAAACATTTCATTTCTAGCCCTCTTTTGCGCTTATGTCCTTTTTTCTGGTCTGACTTCTGATACTCATATCTTTTTATCTATACATTGTATGAATAAACTGTCAAAAGTGTTGGAAACTACACTCCAAGACCTTTAATTTGGTATATCATATGTCTCCAAAAGACCTCATATAACACACGGAATTAATTGCTGAAAAAGCTCCGTTACAAGGAAATTCCTTAGTCGGTTTTACCGCAACTTAAATCCGACTTTTTCCAAACATTATATTCAATGTATAAACATATTATATGGTAATATTATGACTTTAAACTCACTTAAATCGTTCTTAACATGTCATTAAAATGATATACGTCAATTTAGACGTACGGGGTGTAACATAACTGTTCACAAATTAGAGTACAAAATTTCATTTACCTGGCTCAGTCGAGTGCCCATAAACAATACGTTTTTAGACTCCTCTTATTCTCATGAATCCAACGATGCCATTAGATTACAAAATTGAGTCCAACTTGACTCAGTTCCCCAATTTCACAAGTTAGGGTTCCAACCCTCTACTTCCACAAGCTAAATCCCAAGAATTTATATTCCAAATCTATGAATAAACACAATCGAAGGGATTAGAATCATTACCTGATGTTATAGGATGAATTGGTACCAAGAATGTTGCTACACCGACAGGGAAGTGAAGGATTTTGAATTAGAAATCAAAACAGACGACAAGGGGTCCTTTTATACCGTGAAACTGGCATCTTCGCGCCCAACTGGGTGCTACCGTGCCACCACCACATTGCCTTCACGCTACCATAGGAGTTGTCACGCTGAAGGGCAGTAGAAACCAGTAGTATAGCACAGCTCAAGGTGCGATCGTATAGGGACATGTTAGGTAGTGCACCAGCATCCGCTGGTTCTAAACTTTAGTTCCGAATGAGACACTACCAAACTTGAAATAACCCCAAAATTTGTATGCAACTTATAAAACTCATGTATGACCTACTCGAAAGACAGATCTTAAATCGAATCCCCGAAACACAAGACACCAGTCAAACATAAAGAGGTTAAATTCTAACTCTTTTAAACTTTAGCAAAAACTATCCGAACAACCTCAGACATCATTCCGGAAGTTCACATAGGTCATAATAGACCATACAAACCTAATGGCACTTTCGAATTTTGAATTGAAGCTCGTTTACTCTAATCGAGCTCGCAAATCTCTTTTAAGCTATGCCGAAACAACCTAAACTAAAAGCTTCTTCAAAGACCTACCAAACAAGGTCTGATTCAGTTCAAACTTTATAACAGGTCCTTATGAGTCTGATGGAGCTTTTAAGACTGTCGGCACACCAATCGAAGTCCTAACTCCCAAAACGGCTGATTAAGGTTGTTTCATCCTTTCTTGGTCAAGCACTCAAGCTCAGTTCTTAAAATAGATGTACTAGCGACGCACCAATCAGACTTTGATAGGTTAAAGAGTAGAAAACAAAAATAAAAATATTCTTTCTTCATTTTCTATTTTGTTCAATACATCAAACTCCACCCCCTAAGATTGATTTTTTTTTCTTTTTTTTACTCCCTCCCAAGTTCATTTTCTATGTTTTTTTTCCTCCTCCGACACCATTTTCTTATACCTTTTTTTTCCTTCCTCCCCCAATTCCATCTTCTTTATTTTTATACCAATCTGAAAATAAAGCTTGAATAAAATACATGAAGGTTGAAGGGATCTTAAGTGGTGATCTTAAAGGTATAATTCGATTGGCAACGACAATGACTATTTCAATGGGTAAGTTAAGAGATTGAATTTTTTGTGGTGATTTGTTGATGTGTAGAAGATAATAGAAATAACTGAAAATAAAGAAAGCAAAAAATTACAGTTAAAAATTTGGCCGCAGGAGGAGCTTGTGTTTTGGTTTTAAATGTTAGATGGTGGTGCCGGCAAATTGGTGGCTATGAATGCATGTATTAATTATGAGGAAAGCTGTTGTAGTAACCAAACAAGTCAACAGTTAATGCTGAGTGACAAGTCTAGTAACCAAACATAGTATAGAAATGTTTGATTTAATATAAGAACGCTACAAACCACACACCCTTTCATGTAATATGAGATGATGTATTTCCCCTCTAATATGAGATGGTCAATCTGGATCACATTTCATAGTCCACATGCCAGCTTAGATTCAATAGTAAATTGGACAGAACCCCCACAGCAGCTATTGTTTGCAACCTTCAAGTTTGATTTCTACCTCAAAATTTATGCTTGAATCTGTCTACATCTCACATCTGCAACAAGATGGCGAATATGAGGCATGTACCATTTCATTCTCTCGACGTTTTCTACTGATTTTTTTGAAATTTCAAAAGCATTTAATAGAATCTCAGTTGAAAACCATGTCAAAAGTTCTATGTCCCGTTTACTTCTTGTTTGTATTAGTTATGTATATACTTCTTGACTTGTCTTAACCTTTTGATTTTCAACACAAAAACAAACATTTTATAACCAATGAAAGTAGAATTAAATTAAACATCAAACTCATAAGTCAGCTCATAAATCATAATGCACGTTTCAATTAACTAAAAGTTGCCTTGATTTGCATAATAGTAACTAATAAAACCCAAGTGATAATAAAACCTAAAGATAAGACATTAGCATAAATCAAAGCTCCCATTCATTGTCTTCGCGAATTTTCTCCTCTTCATCTTGACTGTAATCACATGTAATATTGAAAATCTTTTATACAACCAAGTGTGAATTATTCTTCATACTGTCAGCAACACCTGTGTACAAACCTCTTGCAAATTTTTAATCTCAAGGTAATTTGCAGCTAATATGATGTTTAAGAGTGTTTGCAATCTGATGCTAACGAATTCCTTATCACTATTCTTGATTTCTTCAACTTTTACATTAATATTTGAATCCAAGATATCTGCATGCTACTTGAGGTAAATGATGATCTTGACAAGAATTTTGAGTCAACATTAGAGAGTGGGATAGTGTTGGATACATTAATCATCTTCCACCATGTTCTTGAGTGTTATAGACTCGATGGCGATTAATTCTTCTGACTCCAAACTCGCAGATAATTTAGCAACTTTTTAAGAGTAGAGTTTAACAATTACAAAAAATTATAGTGTACTTTCTCTAATTTCTTTTTCAAAAACTTTACACTCTAATTTTGAAAAAGTTGCTAAATGATCTGTGGTTGAGTTAGAAGAATTCACCGCCATCCAGTCAAAACATGGTGGGAGATGATTTATGCATCCAACAGTATCCCACTCCCTAATGTTGACACCAGCAAAGTCCTAATCAAGATCATCAAATACTTCAAAAGACATGCAGAGATCTTGGGTTCAAACAATAATAAAAAAGAAGAAGAAATCAAGAATTACGATAAGGAATTCGTTAGCATCAAATTAATAGCAAACACTCTTAAACATCATACTGGCTGCAGATTACCTTGATATTAGAAATTTGCAAGAGCTTTGTACACAGGCTGTTGCTGACAGGATTTTCCCACTTGGTTGTTTGCAAGATTTTCAATATTGCATGTGATTACAGGCAAGATGAGGAGTAGAAAATCCTAATCAAGATCGCTATAGACTAATTAGTGATGAATTGATCTTCTAACATCCTCTTTCCTTTGTTTTTGGTGATGTTGATGCCATGATAAGAACTTCTCAACTTTTTATTATTTTTCTTGCTGTGTGAAACATTTGTCAACCAATGAGATGTATAAATAATGATACAAGGGATTTGCTTAATCTGGTCAACCTTAAATAATAAAAGAAATTCTCTCTTGCATAAATTTCTTACTATAAATATCTTAACCTAAAATCTGTGTATGGATTACATTCTAATTATGTGAAAGTTTCAAAAGCTTTCATCGTAATTATTTTTCGCTTCTGAAGATCTTAAATTATGCGGGAGAGATCTATTACTCCCCTATCTCGCTTTGAAATGGTATCTCATTTCCTAAGTCAAGCCCGGTCCTAAAAATTTGTACTAATGACGTACCAATTAGACCTTGACACGTTAAAAAGTTTTCTTTTCTAAAAAAATAATAATAACAAATAAATAAATAATAATAATAATAATAATAATAATAATAATAATAATAATAATAATAATACCCTCCATCCCATTAATTGATACATGTATTACTAATATCCACATTTTATCCAAGAAAAACACCTTACATGAGGAAAGCAGATGTGGGAATCAAACATGGTAACAAATAATGCTTAAAGACAAATGTAGTAACCAAACATGGTAGTATAAGATAATGTTTGATTTAATTTAGGAAATCGGTCTTTGTTTGATTTACGGAAAATAGAGAAATCATGTCACAACGATAAATGAATGTGATTTCTTGTAAACACTTAATGCGGGTAAATTTTATCGTGGGAAGACAATGCTAAACTTGATTAAACCAAACACAGTGCTTTTATAAAGGAATCTTGTATTCCTTGCTAATAGTAATAACCAAGCTGAGCACTTTGGTCTCGCTTCTGATCACTTTGAGAGAAATGCATCCACAAAAAGATTGGGTTGTTTCCCTTTCTTAAATCACATAAAGTTTTCCAAATAATACAGAGAGCATCCCAACAATGGGAGAAACCATACACCCTTTCATGTAACATCAACTCATATATTTCCCCTCTAATCTAAGATGGTCAATCTGGATCACAATTCATAGTCCACATGCCAGCTTTAGATTCAATAACAATTGGACAGAACCCCTCAGCAGCTATCGTTTGCAACCTTCAAATGTGATTTTTGGCTCAAAACTGAAGTTTGAATCGGTTTGCATTTCACATCTGCAACAAGATGGCGAATATGAGGCGCATACCATTTCACTCTCTCGACGTGTTCTACTGATACCTCCCAGCAGTGACCTGATAACAACATCGAAATGTTTGATTAGCTAACTTGATGTAATATACTTTTCCAAGTTTCTAGCAAAGGTCTAACCAGCAAGAATGTCACACAATCATGTTGCTATGCGAGGTCGGGAAATTATACCTTCAGATCTAGCAATTTCTTGGATTAACTGGGAAACATAGTCTGTCCAGACATTTTCTTCCGAATCTTTGACATTGCAATGAATGTGCAATATACCTCCCTTGTCTCTGCATTCCACGGATTAGGTAAGAGATTAAATTGACAAGACACTAGCTGATAGAGGAAGCTACTGCCAACTTCAGTAATGTTTGATGTGTGCTACAACATAATATCTTAGGGGCTACATTCAACAAAAATTTTCTAAAGCTCCCTTATTTTTGTCCCATTGTCACTAGAAGAGAAAAGTTAATCGTAAAAAAGAAAGAGGATTTTACTTGAATTTCATTTTGCAAATGCGACCAGAGACGAGAATAGCTAACTAAAAGAGAGAGATCAGGCAGTATTTCCATCTCCCTTTCTCTCACAAGGCCTTAATCTTCTTTACAAATTGATTCATGATTTACTAAAGAAAAAAAACGAGATTCTAAACCATACTGGTAAAAATTTAGAGATAAACATACCTTAATGCTCTGACAGCAGTAACCCAACTACCCTCGCTTGTGGGAATGAGACCAAGACACACTCTATCAGCTACACCCTGCAAGTGAACAAATATAAACAAGGAAAGACAATTTTAGACCTGTTAGACATTTTCGACTGCCCATTTACAGGAGTCCTCTCTAACAACAACAACATACCCAGCAAGATCGCACAAGTGGGGTCTGGGGAGGGTGGGTGTACGCAAACCATACCCCTACCTTGAGACAGGAATCTTCTCTAAATGCACATTAAAAGGTTTGAACCAAAAATAAAAATAAAAAACTAAACGAGGGGAGAAACTTCTTTTTAAGAAAAATTGACAAGACAAGCTAGCTGATCAGTCCCCAAAGACGCAAATGAATAAAATATCAACAAGCATAAACATATACAAAATTAAGAAAATAGCAGTGACAATTATTGAAATTGCATACTTTTGGTGCTGTAGTTCGATTATCTCCTTCGAGTAATACACAACGATCTGCGACAAGATTAACTTCAAGGTTACGACGAAGTGCCTCCACTGCGTGGGGGTTCCATTCACAAGCATACACAAGCTTTGCTTTGGCCCTAAGAAAAGTACATTGTAAACAGAATAAACCTCTGACATGCTATTAAGAAAAGAACTACGGTAAACTTCGCAACTTAATAAATTTTAGATCAAGCAACGGAGTGCTTCAAGATCAAGTACAAGTTAAATCACCTGGAGCAGTGAAGAGTGAAGTTAAAAAAAGAAACTATAAATAAGGCTAAATTGAGATCAATTAAATATCCAACTCTTTTTGGCCTTGAGGTTCAAGCAGTCAAATTGAAAGCAGAGATTGAAATGTTCTTGCATAAAGGAAGTAAACTAGTAGATAGAAGCAACCAATGAAAAAAGTTTAATAATGCATCATCAACAATATGGCACCACAATAAATTATTCCAGAATAATAAGTATCACCTCACAAGGAATGGAAGCACAAAATATCCAATGCCAGCAAATAAATCTACAATAACTTCGTCTTTGCAGTCAAACTGGCCCATACGAAGCTTCTCAGAGAGATTACCCCATGAAAACATACACTTAGTAGCATCAAAAGAATAAAGAATTCCATTTTCTCTGTGGTTGACCCAACCATTATCTCCAACAAGAATCTCCAAAGTACTATCCCTCGTACCAGTTGATGCCACTCGCCCCTAAAAGAATTAATAGCACACCATTAACAACATAGCAACAAACGCAATCAACTAGAAGTGCAATGAATCGTTTCTATTGCATTGGATAAACAGATAGACCTTTAGGTGGTGCTTCAACTACTACGAAGGATGGCATTTTCAGGACAAATTAAGCTGAGCTCATAAAAAGACTTCCAGGAGAACACAAACATGCTATGACTCCACCAACGTACTTTAAGAATCAGAGTGCTATTCATTGTCTTATAAGAGTTTCTTGAAGAGTACTAGACATATTTGACATGCTACTCCCTCTATCTATAATTAAAATCCACCAAAAATAATTTTAAGTTTCCTGAATTGTATACCCTTCTACTTGTACAATAGTATTAGTTTGATGGCTCCACTCATATTTCCCAATAATTTTTTTTTTTTTTTTGATACGTTCATATCACCCAATAAAAAAAAAGTAATCTCACAATTTTATACCCACTTGACATAGTGGTTGAATTGTGTAACCAACTCTTCTAAAATTAAATATTAGAGATAACTCACTTTCATCTACTTAATTATTTCTCAAAATGCCTTCGACGTGAGGGCTTGATCCTTTTTCATGAGCCATGCAAGTAAAAGTCATTTTTTTATGATAGTCGACGCCTGGAGGTAAGTATTGGATCTAGGAGTTTGCCTTAGTGTTATCAAAAGCGAAAAGCGCAAAATAACACCAAGGTCCTTTGGGGCTTAAAGCACAAATAAAGTGTGGGCCTTAATAAAGAAAGGCCCAACTAAAGAAAAAATTTAAAAATATGTGTAGTCCAAGACTAATAACTATAAGCATGAATACCAAATGTATCGACAAGAAATAGAAGAAGGATTAAGATAATTTAAAATTTCAATTGATTAGTGTTGCCTCAACATAATAATGCTCATTGACAAGTAGAAGTATGCCTTAGAGCCTTGATGACACGGCTAAAGTGCCCATTAAGCGAGGCGAAGCGCTCAACATATTTTGTGCCTCGCTTCAGGGCTTAAGCCTTTGACAACAATGGTTTGCCTTCTCTGATGATACCATTTGAGTTGTATAACTAACTCATTCAAAATTTTAAACTATTTGGGAACATATTTTCCAACAGAACGAGCACATCACATCTTTCAATCATCCCCCCCCCCCCCCTCCCGCCCCAACTACAAAGAAAATTTTAAAATGAGAGAAAAATAAGGAAGGATATACTTTTTGTTTCCCATCTAGAAGTAAACACAATATGGTCCTTGGTAACTAAAGGTAAAATCGAAGTAACTCATACTGAATTCATTACCGAAAGAATAATTTGAACAAAGGTTAATAGGAAACATACTTCACAAACTTCAAAGGATCATTTCTCAAGGACAAAACAAAAAGAATTAGAAAAATGTGCTCACTATACCAATTACATTAAGCACTCATGCAAAATGGAATTAGACTAACGAGGGCATAAAATAGGAATGTCGACAAGCATCACATCTTTACACCAATAATTAATTATTCATAGTATGTTTTTGTGAGTACACTAACTTACTTGACGAGCAAGGCGATGAGCCCCCAGGGATTTGGCTACCAAAAACCAAAGCTCCTGTCCAATCAAGTCCCATGCTGAATCCTTGAAGGATGTTACAGGAAGCACAACAATATCACCAAGTCGTTCCCATCTGATGAGAAAAAGGATGTTAGGTTGTCATCGTATATCAAATACTTAGAACAACAATTAATTTGCTTCTCAAAGAAAAGAACCTTGAAGGTAACTCCTCTAAAAGATGCAATGGCAGACCTCGGTCACTTAATAGAGAGGCTACAGCTTCCTTCATTACTTTGAATGGAGAATTTGAAGCTTTTTTAACTCTCACGATTTCATCAGCTAGTATAGTTGCACCACAGTCAATCAGAATGTTCAAGGCAGTTGCCATGCAGATATCTTTAACAAGTATTCCCTCTTGACAAACAGTTTCAGGAACATCTCCCAGGTTATTCCTCTTGTTGAATAAAGTGCAAAACTCTTCTGTGACAGGGAAACAGATATCCTTTCCATCATCCTGCGAATGGACCTTTCTCCCGAGATCTAACCATCCAAACTTTTTTAACATATCCTTTGCCATTTTTGCATCTTTACTTTTGAGCCGAAGCACCCGATGGGAAGCAACCACCTGATTTCTAGCAATTCCAGAATCTCTACTGTGTTCTTTCTGATGAAAGCTTCCATTTGTTACCTGTTCCACTTCATTCTGTGAGAAACATAAGGAAACATTCATTTCTCTCATAGTTTCTTTCTCTTGATTAAGCGCATGCATATTTTCCTCATGTAAATGCGTGGAGCTTTCTATTAGAGATATCAAAGGTAACAAGTTAAATTTCACTGGTTCACTGAACTTTGTTCCAAATGCATAACAGGCTGCTCCACCACCAATCATTATTAGGTCAGTATTAACAATATTAGCTGTACTACGAACAAACAGGTCTTCACCAATAGAACTGATAGTAATATGCTTCCACAAATGAGATTCCAGATTGAGTAATGATAATCTCTGATTCTGTTGGCTAACGGGACAGCCTCCAATGATCCCGAGATAGTTCTTATAAATAAACATAGAATGAGAAAATTTTGCAGTTGGTGGTTTTCCAACCATCTTTTCCTTCTTCCACTGGCATGTTTTCACATTAAAACTATACAAGTCCCCTAGAGCCTTTTGCCCATCATATCCCCCAAACACAAATAATTGAGTCCCATATGCTGCCATTGAGTGAGAATGACGGGCACATGGAAAATCCCCTTGAACTTGTACTTCGCTCCATTCGAAGTTTTCTGTGTCGAAGACATACAGTGATGAGAATAGTATATCATTCTGGATTCCCCCGAATACATAAATCCTTGTACCTACAGCTGCTGCAGCATGTCTATGCCTGTACTGCACAACAGTAACCGACTGTATTAGGATGTGACATTAAAAAATGAACCATATAAGAGGTTATAACACAAAAAAATATCTCTCAGAGAAAAGGTTTCCACTGAAGACGCCACCAGAATATAAACAAGATCAATTCATATGGGCAGATAAGTCATAAAACTGAATGTGAAAATCTACAAGGAGTATGTATTACGAAATATAATAAGTTGGTACTAACTAATGAACTTGACATTCCACAACAAGGTATAGGAAATACATAGAGTAGAAAAACTTCATAAAGTAGCCATTGAACCAAAGACGACGCAACAACACCTAGGTAGGAATGGACTGCCTGAACATTCTAACAGCCTCCAATCCCTCCTTGTCATGTTGAAAACCCACACATCGTTCAGAATATTTGAAGGGTCAGCTCTTCCTCCAATCACATACATTGAATCTCCAATCGTCGATGATGTATGGCCCACACGTGGACATGGGGCATCCAGTGCATCAATTACCTCCATCCTTCCACATTCCAGATCAAGAAGCAACAGATCATTTCTTCGTCCATGCCTTCCCATTCCTCCAAAACCACCAAATATGAAAACCTTCTTGTTATCCACAGTATCCATTGTAGAAGCAGAGTGACCCCAGAGGAATAGCCGCTCAATTGATTCACCTGTAATCACCAATTTAGCAGGGTGTATGCTGATTTCAGGGCCTTCTTCTGATCCTGTCAATTAATTAAATATTAGGACTTGTTGTCACATTCAAGAGAATATGTCCTGCAATCCAACATACATTAGCAGTCAGAGTACTACCACGCTTATGCATTTGCTGCAATCAACCAAAGTTGCACAGCTACATTAAAAACACATTGAAATATTAAGGGCAATGAAACAAAGAGAATATAGGAGACAAAGTTGAGGTTAGCATAAATTACAATGAGTATATCTCAAGGTGCCTCGAGCCTCTAAAATTGATCAAACGTGCATTGCGTTTTTACCAACATAGCAGGTTCTACATATGCTTATGCACCTCCATTTTTTCAACTTATAGAGCACTGACTATGAGCATAATAAAGCATTAATATTGACCAGTATGTGTCCAAGAATAATATAAATGACATGCAAGTTAAAACAAATCACGAATCATCTCAGATAAATCACTGACAGGTTCAAATAATGAAAAATGGCCTAGGTCAGATTTACACAATTATTGCTATATATCCAATAAGGCATGTGTAAGCTTTAGCAAGGGCATGCAGGTTTTTTTGGGCATGCAGGTTTTTTTGGGCATGCAGGTTTTTTCCTAAATGGAGTAGTTTTTTTTTTTTCAATAATGGAGAAATCCCCACGGGCGTGTGTAAGTTTAAGCAGGGGCATGCAGGTTTTTATCCCTAAATGGCATAGTTTTTTTTAAAATAACGGAGAAATCCCCAAAGGCTGGTGGCATACGGTTCGAAATTCGGTGGATAATGGGCCCTTCTCCACTTAAATACAAAATTTTTGCTTGCGGCGGGTTCGAATTTGTGATGTGCACCTAACCCACATCACGCGCAACGTTCTTAACACTAACATAGCCCTGGGGTCCTCATTTTTAGTTTCTTTTGAAGAACCAACAACAAATACCCACACAATTTCACACCCATTCTATACAAGTGGGTCAAGGCAAGTGAGTACCTATATTTTGTAACTGAAGAAAGGTGGCTGCTACAAGGTCATTATAAGCTTTAACAAAATTATACTAGGTGTAAGTTCACACTGAGATATCCAAGGATAAGATTCTGCACTTTCTTTTAATTATTACAGGTCCTGAGCTCAACAAGATGAAATCACAAACAAAATCATAAGTATGATCAACTTCTTCTAATTCTTTCAATCACTCTACGACACATTTTCCTAAGGATAAAATTCTGCACTTCCCTTTAATCATTACAAATTCACAGATTAATTAGATGAAAGCACAGATAAAATCACAAATATGATCAACTTCTTCTAATTCTAGTGGACTACTTTATGATCCACTGTCCTGAGATCAATGCAAGAAACTAGATTTACCTACAATTAAAGTACAAAACAATGTCTCACACAGTAGAATGACAATATAACAAAATTTACAATATAACAAAATTTACATAAACAATGTCTTAGGGAGTCAAAAGAAAGCTCACATCCATAAACTACTAAAGTACAAATCGCACCGTAACGTGAAATGGAATCAATTAGGACCTGAGATAGAGAACAATTACCAGAACAAGAATCATCAAAGTCTCTTCTTTTAGCATTTCCATTTCCACTTACACCATTACCCAAACAATTTTCCATCAATCCATCGCACTCCACTTTTCCATTATCTAACAAGTCCCCATTACTAATCCGTGAACTGGAAAAACCATTTTTCAACAATGCATCAAGAAAACAATCAGTTCTTTTTTTATTAGTCTCCATTTTCTCATTAGCTAACTTAACAAGGTACTCTACATACTCAGGTGACACCATTATCTTTTCGCTATCTCCTAACGGCACTTCTAACCGAATCGAACACCGTATCGCAATAATCACTCTCTTATTAACACTAGTAATACCACTCTCCCTAAATCCACACGAAATCGCTAAAGCCACTAAAAACTGAGCTGACTCAACATCCCTACACTCCACCGCAATAATCAACGGCTCAAACCTAAAAACGAGGCTCTCCGGGAGAGTCAACGTGTTGACTTTTTGCGTTGACTTTTGGAAAAGGAGTGATTTGATCAAGTGGGGTTCAGTTTTTTCATGAGAAATGAAGACCCATTTGCCCCCTTTAGCTTTTTTCTTGGTGGGGTTGTTGATTGGGGGGGTGGTAGGTGTTGAAAGAATAGAGATACGGCCAGAACAAGAACTGGTTGTGAAATAGGAAGGGTGTGAGTTAAGAGTGTTGAGTAATGGGATAATTGGTGTGTCTATATTGCCTTTTGGTGATTTATCTGGTTCTGCTGAGTTTATTGATGATAAAGTTGCTGCCTTTCTCTTCTCGAACTCCATTTTTTTGAAAAAGTTTTCTTGTTCCGTAGTTTGCAGATTTGGGGTTTTAGCATCAGTGTGATTTGGGGTTTAAGGCTCATTGGTGGGGGTTGGTTTTAGTTTCGGGTTTCAATTTTTCGGGCCTTGGGGAATAATACCATGGGTTTACAAAAGTACCCATTAAAATTTAAATATTTACCCATTTTTATTTATAAGTTTTATATTTATTAAGTTTATTCATAAACTACTATTTTTAACTACTCTATCCATCCAAATTTGTATATCATAATTCATGCGGTATACCATAAAGGTATACGCCCATAAAATATAACAAAATTATACAGTAATAAATAGGTAGGTTTGGTAAATATTATTAATTTTATGTGTAGTGTAATTTTTAATGGAATGGCTTGTAAATAATTTAGATTTCAGGGGTATATAGTGTAACAATACCTAATATGATACTACTGGCATGTCAGTCACAAATTTTGCATCCATAAGAAAAATCTTACCATTTTGGTCAGGGGAGTATTCCTCTCGTACTAATATAAAAATGGAAAATTTATTCCACATGACTACCCTAATAGCTTAATTACAAAATATACCAATACTTTTACTACATTAACTAGTTTTCAAAAATTACCCTACATACAATTTTTTTCATTTCCCACTCTCCCCCAAACATAAAATCCTAATTTTTTCCTCTCTCCTTCTCTCCCCTCCTCCACCCACCCAACCGTTGTCCTCCTCCACATCTCCGGCGACCAGATCCATCTCCGGTGTCCACCGGAGAATATGGAGGTTGTTGCAGTCGTTTCCCTTCTCCAATCGATGGTGCTGCTGCTGCTTGAGTGCAGCGGCACGGCTGCCCTGTGGCGGCGCTGCTGCTCTCCAGGGGCGGCGCGACCCCTACTTTATTTTCTTATTTTCCGGCGGCTGACGTTACTGATTTTTCGATCTGCTCGTCCTTTTAATTTTTTCCTTTTTGTATGTGTATAAAATCGTATATGTCATGTAAATTTTTGTATTTTGTATATATAAATATGTATATTTTTGTATTTTGTATATATAAATATGTATATCTTTGTATATAAAAGTCTATATCCACCTTTTGTCTGTGTATGTGTATGTTGTTGTATATGTATGTGTAGAATAGATAGTTATTTGTATGTATTTTTTTTTTTATATCTTTGTATGTTGTGTATATTTTTTGTACGTTTGGTTATGTGTAGTTTCAAAGCATGAATTTTTAAAAAAAATTCAATGTATATATGTGTATTTTTGTATGTTTCATCTTATAAATCAAAAAAAAAATTTAAAAAATTTGGTGGCGGCAGCGGCGGCTGTCTAGCGGTCGACTGCCCGGCGGTGGTGAGTGGTAGCAGCAGCCCCTTGGGGCAGTGGCGAGTGGAGAAGGTAGGAAGAAGATGATGAAACCTTAAATTGTAGGTACTTGTTGAAACTTGTATATGCAATGTAAAAAAATTTTTGCAATGTTTTATAAAGTGGTAAACTATCGGTATTTTTTGTAAATATGATGTTAGGGTTGTATATCTTTGTACATCTCCCTATAAAAATTTAGTGATCATCAGGAATTTTTCTTTACGAATGTCAAAATTATACGATTTTTTTATACGGGTTAAAACTGTAATAACTGTGTCAAATTTGTGTGTTTTGTTCAAAAACTTGTGCAAAACTTTACTTAGTTGGCGTTGTTTAAATTTTTTTTTTTTTTTTGGTAAGGAACAACATTTAAATTAAAACAAACATACCTAACTATTACAAGATGGGGTAGGCCCTTGTAACATAGTACTCCGGTCGTCTTGATCATAGTTGTTTATAGAGTTAACAAAAGTGACAAATCTAGGTATCGTAGTAATTTGATTGTCATGTTCTAAAATAGAAATTACACATAAAGGCGGAAACTGATAAATCCTAAGTTTTTCAAAAAAGATGAACTGCAACACATTTTTGTCATTTGATCTGTAGCTTTGTTTGCTTCTCTAAAGTTGTGTTGCAGTTTCGGGCCCCCGGCTTCAAGTAATAGGAACCTGCAATCATTAATTAGATTTAGGTGTAGCCCAGTTCCTTTGGCTATCAACTTGATTACATCCCTACAATCTTTTCTATTACCAAAGGAGCAATACTATTATCTAGAGCTAGTTTTAGTTCATGATAGAGAGCAAGCAGTTCAGAATATTTTCCTGTCGAACAATGAACATTTGTTGAAACCTAAAATCCATTTTCCATTCCAATCTCTAAACACTCCTCCTATTTCTCTCCTCCCAGAACTTTATTTAGTTGATCCATCTATGTTTAGATTATAACAGTTTAAGTCTGGCTTATTCTACTTGATGTAGACAGTTTCGTGATGAACACTATGTTCCTTTCTAGTTAGCAGCTTAAACTCCATTGCTTTATTTACCAGGTCATCAATATTGCAGGTTTACTAGTTCTCTTATGAATTCTATTGTTCTTTTCGAGCCATATATGCCATAACACAAAAGGAATGAGTTCAGCACATTCAATGTAAGCGTTAAAGTTACCTTTTGACTTACATTGAGTTAGAAGCCATTCAAATAAAAATCTATTTTCATTACCGTTAATATGAGCATTACTGTTTATGTTGATTTGAGTCCATATGATGCTGGGGAACCTGCATATGAAAAATAGGTGCAGAATATCTTCTGATTCTCTTTCGCAGATAGCACATCTATCTGATTCCATAATGCTTATTCTAAATAGCAGGCTTTGAGTAGCTAACCTATTGTTGACTGCTAGCCAAAGAAAATACTTTATCTTGTTTAAAGTATTCAATTTCCACAGCCAGGTAAAGTTCTCTGAATTCATTATCATGTTCAGCTTCCTTTACAATGATGTTATAAGCGGACTTTGTTGAGAAAAAACCCAGTTGTCCATGCTTCCATACGAAGTTATTGACAGCTAGAATACTTCTTTGAATGTATGTATTCTTAATTTTTAGGGTTAGGTCTTGAGGTAATTCAAACGATAACCTAGAGATTTCTATTTCGTTATTGGATATAAGGTCCCTTACTAACATGCTGCTCTCATGCTTCATTAAGGGTCCAAAAATACTGCTTCTCAAACTATTGTTTGACAAAATCCAGCTATCATCCCAAGCATTTATGCGACTCCCATCCCCAACTGCCCAATGAATGCCTTTTTTACATATTGTAATACCTCTTTCAACATTTTTCCATATATGAGATTTTGGAGAGTTGTTTGAGGGATTCATATTGTACTTACTTGATAAAACCTGAGCCCACAGGGATGATTTATTACTAGATAGGTTTTTAGCCCTAGTCCTGTAAAGCCCTAAGCCACCCCTTTCCTTAGTTTTAGTTATAGTGTTCCAGTTTATTAGATGACACTTCCTCTTAGTTGAGGTACTTCCCCACAAGAAATCTCTCTGGACTTGATCTATAGTATTTGTCGTAGCTTTTGGGAGGTTATAAGCTTGCATGACATGGTTTGGGATTGAAGCTAAGGTATATTTAATTAACGTAGTTCTACCAGCCATTGTTGTTGACACCCAATTTTGTCCCGAATTTCAAACTCTAAAGTGTATTTAATTGGAAGGGCTAAAATTATAATCTTAATTAACTAAATTGCTAATGTTAAAATAAAAGGGCATAATCGCAATGCATAGCTTAATTCCCGCCCCACCCGTGCAATCCCTTTCCATTCTTTAGTTTATCCTTAAAAAAAGGGCCAAATGTGCAATCCCAACTTAAATCAGCCTATTTGTGAAAGTATATACCTATTACACGCATAAGCACCTCCCCATTTCAGAAAACCCAATTCAATTTCCCCGACCCGTTTTGAACCCTTGATCCCAATTATCCCCCCTCCCCACGCCCCCAAATTTCACCATATCAGTCCAAAAATTCCAGCTCATCATCATGTACGAAAACCTTATCCATTTTTGCCCGTTAGAGCCATTTCGGGTATTTTTCCCACTCTCTAGAACCCTAATTTGGTTAACTATAAATACTAGCTTTATAGACATTAGCGGCAGCCAGGGGGAATAGAGGATAAAAGCAGAAGATATAGCACCCACACTGAATTTTTTTAGTTTATAAAGACAGTGTCACTGTTTTTCTGGGTTGTCTCGTCGCTTCGCCATTTTGGTTGATCGCTTCTTCATTTTCGAGTCGCATTCTTCAGATCCAACGCCCAGCTCGCTGCTCGCAAAAAGTTCTGCACTAAACTAAAGGGAATGTCCAAAAGGACTAGATAACATCCCTGATGGCCCAAGTTCGAGAGTAGAGGCCCACTTTGCATTGCTGTTGCTTTTAGCCCTCCTCCACATTTTCAATTCCTAATCAATGTCCGAGTTCTAATTTTCAAACTCTTCTCTTTATTTCATTTGATAGTTAGATGATTTAAAGACTTGTAGTTGCACAATTTATTTATGAATAAATATTTCATTGATTGAGTTATTTGTATACTTTATGTTCAATACTTTTTATTTTGGAGTCATTATTTAATTTATTGCGAATAGTGGCCAATTATGCAAATGCGTGCAAATTTAAGAAATTTTCAAACCACGATTAATAAGTGACTATAAGAAAAGACTTCTATCTTATTGATATGAAGTAATTTCTTTAAAAAGTAAATATTTAAAAAGAAGTTTTAATTAACTTCTAAATGTCCCGAAACAAACTTTGCAAAAAGCGACTTGAAATCTAAGTTCCATCTTATGGTGAGAAACTCGGGTTTTAAAGTTGAAATTAAGCAAGTGCTATTTATGCACTATCACATACGAGTTGGCAAAGAAATTAGAACAATCAAATCGTTCTTTTTCAAAAGAAAATGCGCTTTTAATTTATTTTATTTTTATTTATTCTATTTTATTTTTAAAGACAAGTAAAGCCTTTTGAAAATTTGCTAAATTTAATTGGTTTCGATTAATTATTTTTAGATCATTTTAAGAAAAGCACATAAATAGCACTTGCAAATTAAATTTGGAAACCTGTCGGATTAACCGTTGTTAACGGAATTTCGAAAGTGCCTTAAAAACCTTCTTTCGAAATTAGAAAAACCTCTTACTTAGAATCTCTGAAAGACTGCCTTTTTTCCAAAAAATAGAGTTCTTGCACGCATTTGCTTATTTGGTTCCCTGTTTTTCCTTAAATTGGGCGGCGACTCCAAAATCTCCAAAAGAGTTAGTCCATTAAGTTGATATTCTAATTTAGCCTTTCGGGGTTTTTTTTTTGGGGTTCAACAGCATGGCGACTCCGCTGGGGAGCAATAAAGGTTTTGACCATAAAGGTTTCCAATTATTTGCAACTAGCATGATTAATTTATTTGCTTTATTATATCTGTTTGTTTGGTTTGTTATAGAAAGCATGTATTACACTTTATTTGTGCATAAAGTCCGCATTCCGTTCATATTTCCCCCCTCATGGAAACTTGTCAATTATCTTTCACCACCTCGATTTCATCACGGGACACCCGCTTGACGGGTAGTTATGCAGGAAGGGCATTGCCCTTACCTCACTCTTTGAAATTTCTTTCGTGTCACCAAAAGTTAGTTCGGGATATGGATGTTGTCTGGTTTTGTCATAGTCGGTTCTACTGGTTTATGAGGCCAGGTCTATCCCGTATAGGTCGAGTCAGCCTCAACCGTTAGCCCACTCTTAGAATGAGCTTTTAGGACATGGCATGCATATACACCTTAGTTTAGAACCGGTCTTTGGCACCGTTTCTAGGAGTTAAGAAACCGCCTTTTTTTTCGACGGGTTATTGAAACCAACGACACTAAATATTATGTGATCGTGTGGATATTATAACGAATCCCAAGCCATTTGCCATGTCAAATTTGAGAAGTTGACAATTATGTCGGTTTATTTATATCTCGAATTTTGTATTGACAAACGGCTTGTGTCGTTATAATAACCACATGTGCGTGCAACTTGACAATTAGGCTTACCTCGGGCATAAAAGAGGCACCTTACAGGGTAGGATGCGCTTGCTTATTTATTTACATCCAACTACTTGTGATTGCCACATGTTAATTGTTTGCCTTACTTTATTTACTCAAAATGCGTTAAACACTGTGTTATGTGCTTGTATGCAATCTTATTAATGACATGCAAACTAACATAGTTACTCTTTGAGGTTTCTTTTGCTTTGCTTATTTCTCCGGAAGAAGTTTGGATTTGTGAAGTGACTGACCTTTCATACCACGCAAGGTTCACGATCTGATTGATGGTAGACGCTTAGCTCGTGAACAATGCAGCACAAGAAACTAATGGCATTGTTTGGAAAGAACTTGGCAATTGAACTTAGTAGCATCATTTTCAATTTTAATTTAGATTGAGGCCCTGAAATTGCATTGTACTTTGAAATTTATGTCAATAACTCTCTTTATTGTATGCACATATCTTATGAAAGTTAAAATAAAATATGCATTGCATTCTTATTATTTTTGCTTTCGCATTATTTCTATTTTAAAATTTGAAATTAACAAACCCGCCAAAACTTGGTTTGTGAAATATAGTGAAGCAACTGAACAATTTAAGGTGCATTAAAAGTTTTTGTCCGCACTCTTTGGATATCGCACTATTTGTTAAAACTTCAACTGGGTCAGCCTTTATTTACTGGTATATGGCGTTGAAGCAGTGTTATTTAAATGAAAGGAATTTTCTTCTTTTTAGAATCGTCCAAGAAGATGATTGGAAAGATGCAGAATGCGTAAAGAGTTGTTAATGCTTGCTGATAAGACACAGTTCGTAGGCAATTTTATCAGAATATAATTATCAATGCATTCAAGTTCAAGGACTTTTAAACCGGGGCAATTTGCATGCAGAACTATGCACAGTCTGATTTCCAAGGAGAGATACGTAGGCTCCTCCATGGGGCTTGACCCTTTAGCATTTAAATTTGTATTTTCCCCATGAAGGACAATTGGGGCAATTTTTGCAAAATGAGTTAGAGATGCGAAAGATAATAACTGGGACAAAATTTTGCAAGAATTAGCGTTGATTATCAAAAAATGAATTGGCAAGATCTTGAGAATTAGCTAAGCGAACGGTGGTCTAAGACAAAGGATGTTCAGTTTGTTTTAAGATATGTTACAAGTTTAAGTCAAGGCAGAATTTTTTTTTTAAAAAAATGCATCTTAGTTTTCATAAATTATTTGCATGCTTGCTTTACTTGCTATATTGCATTAAATTATTTTACCTTGCCTCTATTTCTCAAAACATCTAGCTATTGAGTTTATGAGCCAAGTTTCTGAACATGATTCGCAAATCCAAGTTCGATGAAGACAAAGAAGAAGCAGAAGCATCACAATCTAGATGAAGTCAGCACAAATCAAATGCTTCCCCCTCCCTCCCCAAAACTAACATTTTTTCTTTGAGAGCAGGAACAATAAGACCCGCAATGGAAGATAAACATCTTAGCAAGTCAATTTTCAGGATTCTTGTTGCTTGGATTGCAATGATATTTTGGATAAAGCTCGACGCCTTCCCACTTTGCCGAAAGACGGCATTTCTATTTCCTATAACTTTTGAAGATTGTTAAGCATATCTGTTTCATTTCTCTTTCGTAGTATGAGAACACTTGCTAAAGTTCTATTTTATGATTTACAGATATTGCCACTCCTGGAGGGTTCACTTTGCGTTGTAGCCAAGACCCTTCCTCCATAGAAGGATTCGGAGAGATAAGTTTATTTGTCGGTCATATTTTCGATAGGCGTATTTATGCGTTAACGCTTTCGATAAGCGTATCTGTGTCACCTCGAAGGTGTTAATTATTTGAATGCCTCTAAGGCGTAATTTTGTTGCCCCGGAGGCGTATTTGTGTCACCTCGAAGATGTTAATTATTTGAATGCCTCTAAGGCGTAATTTTTTTACCCCGGAGGCATATTTGTATCACCTCGAAGGTGTTAATTATTTGAATGCCTCTAAGGTGTAATTTTGTTGCCCTGGAGGCGTATTTGTGTCCCCTCGAAGGTGTTAATTATTTGAATGCCTCTAAGGCGTAATTTTATTGCCCCGGAGGCGTATTTGTGTCACCTCGAAGGTGTTAATTATTTGAATGCCTCTAAGGCGTAATTTTGCAGCCCCGGAGGAGTATTTGTATCACCTTGAAGGTGTTAATTATTTGAATGCCTCTAAGGGAAAATTTTGTTGCCCCCGAGGCATATTTGTGTCACCTCAAAGGTGTTAATTATTTGAATGCCTCTAAGGCGTAATTTTATTGCCCCGGAGGCGTATTTGTTCCACCTCGAAGGTGTTAATTATTTGAATGCCTCTAAGGCGTAATTTTATTGCCCCGCAGGCGTATCTGTGTCACCTCGAAGGTGTTAATTATTTGAATGCTTCTAAGGCATAATTTTGTTGCCCCGGAGGCGTATTTGTGTCATCTCGAAGGTGTTAATTATTTGAATGCCTCTAAGGCGTAATTTTGTTGCCCCGGAGGCGTATTTGTGTCACCTCGAAGGTGTTAATTATTTGAATGCCTCTAAGGCGTAATTTTGTTGCCCCGGAGGCGTATTTGTATCACCTCGAAGGTGTTAATTATTTGAGTGCCTCTAAGGCGAAATTTTGTTGCCCCCGAGACGTATTTGTGTCACCTCGAAGGTGTTAATTATTTGAATGCCTCTAAGGCATAATTTTATTGCCCCGGAGGCATATTTGTGCCCCCTCAAAGGTGTTAATTATTTGAATACCTCTAAGGTGTAATTTTGTTGCCCTAGAGGCGTATTTGTGTCATCTCAAATGTGTTAATTATTTGAATGCCTCTAAGGCGTAATTTTGTTGCCTCGAAGGCGTAGCTGTGTCACTTCGAAGGTGTTAATTATTTGAATGCCTCTAAAGCGTAATTTTGTTGCCCCAAAGGCGTATTTATGTCACCTCGAAGGTGTTCATTATTTGAATGCCTCTAAGGTGTAATTTTATGGCCTCCTTCGGCGTTTTAATATTTTTGCACTTTCTTAAGTATATTTTGTAGCCCCCTGAGGCGTTTATATATTTGCTTATACCTATTTTAATGACCTTATGTTCCTAATAAGTTTGTTAAGACTTGCAGGATAATGAGAATATTTCGGACGTGGTCTTACCTTTTGGTTGGAGTATAATCTAAGATTGCATTTAAATTGACTCTTCATGATTTAAAGCATTATGCTTTATCATGGTTTATAGCCGAAAAGGCGGTATTTTTTACCCTTATGATTATATTTAAATTTCACTATGTGTTTCTTATTAATTGAAGTTTTTTATTGCTTTATTTTCAGTCTACCAACGGCCCCGAAGTCATCTTGCCTCACAAAGCCGGATTTCTCCGTTAGTCGATTGGAGACAAGCTTATCATTGATATTGCAACCATCATCTACAAGTTTTTTTTTATCATTATTCATTTATTACTTCATTCGTTAAGCTTTATTTGAAGTTACTAGCTTACCATTTACCGAGTTTATTACATGATTTTAGCAGCACCACAACAGCATTTGGAGCATAACGTGGAACTTTTTCTTAGCAGTGAACCTGTGGCAATCGTTGATATGAGCTAGACTCATCAATGAAGACCTGAAGAATCGCACTCGAATAAGTTGTCAACCCTAGAGGTCAGTCTCGTGTCAACCCTAGAGTCTGAGGTTTGAGATTGATGACAGGATGGCTCGGTTATCGAGATACAGTGGAAGCTATGTCCGTGTAAACTCCTCTTTATGGGTGTGTTGTCGACCACATCTTCATAACTTGGGTGATTACAAGCCTCTTTTCCCGCGCTTGAGTAGTCGTCGCTTTCTCGTCTTTGCTTCTCGAATCGCGTCGAACTAAATATGGCCTGATTCTCTTTCAGCCCGAGATATGTAGGCAACTCGGAAACCGAAGTTCGGTCATATCTATAAGCCTCGCATTTTGATCCCAGAAATCAGAGTCTTCGCTTTATCGTGACAAAATTGGCTTTTCATCAACTTCTTTACCCTGAAAACTCTTTCATCCTTTCCGGGTAAAGAGGGGCAGCTGTAGACACCCAATTGTGTCCCGAATTTCAAATTCTAAAGTGTATTTAATTGGAAAGGCTAAAATTATAATCTTAATTAACTAAATTGCTAATGTTAAAAGAAAAGGGCATAATCGCAATGCATAGCTTAATTCTCGCCCCCACCCGTGCAATCCGTTTCCATTCTTTAGTTTATCTTTTAAAAAAGGGCCACATGTGCAATCCTAACTTAAATCATCCTATCTGCTCAAGTATATACCTATTACACGCATAAGCACCTCCCCATTTCAGAAAACCCAATTCAATTTCCCCGACCCGTTTTGAACCCTTGATCCCAATTGTTTCCCCCCCCCCCCCCCCCCCCCAAAATTTAACCATATCAGTCCAAAAATTCTAGCTCATCATCATGTACGATGTTGAACCCTCCCGAAAATGCACACAAGTATGCATCAGGATTTAATTTCAACAAAATGGGACTCCAAAGAGTGCAATTATTCCCTTACTTAAAAGGAAATTATTAAAATCAGAGATTCTAAGTAAATGGTTCTTTTAAACTCGAAAGAAGGTCCCTTGTGGAAGCACTTTCGAAAATCCGCTAAAAGCGGTTAATCCGACGGTTTTCACGAATTTGTTAAGGATAATAAGTATAGAGTTAATTTTAACTAAGGATAATATAAATAAGATAAGATTTTGGTTATACCGATACTTAGATAAATAAATGATCAAATTTAAAATTAATTAAATGGATAATTACAATATGATTGATTGATTAGTTAATTAAATAAATAAAGGGTAAATAAAAATAAATAAAATAAAATATGCTAAATAAATAATTAGATAAATAATAATAATTGATTAATTGATTGTTTGAGTAAATAGATAAATAAATAACTTAATTAAATAAATAAATATTTATATTAATTCAATTAAATAAAAGAATAAATGAATAATAATTGATTAAATAATATAATTGATTAAATAAATAAATAAATAATTAAAATTAAATAAATAAATAAGATTAATTAAATAAATATCGCTTAATTAATTCAATTAATGAATAAATGAGTAGATAAATAAATAAATATTTAATAAATGGATAAATAATTAATTTAAATATAAATAATAAATGGAGATGTATAATTTAATTAAATTTAATTTCTTTTGCACTCGATAATTAACCAAAGATTACTATTATCTTAAACTAATTGGAGCGTCCCAAAGAAACGGGATAAGCAATTATATAATCAATTCTAAATATGCGATAAAATAACAATTTAATAAAGCGGCTATCCTACCAAGCTTCTAACATGCAAATCTTAGTCCGGTTTCGGTGCTCCTATGACATGCTTTCTAAAGGGGACGGAAAAGAGGGAGTTTAGAAGGTAGAACCCAGATTTGGCAAACTCAATCCTTGAGCCTTGGATTTTATAATTTTTCATTTTTTTATTTTCGGGGATCTCAAGTCCCGAAAATGTGAAGCAGATCAAATAACTCCAAATGCACATAGCCATCCCAGTTTGTGAGTTTTAATTAACTCGCCCCAAGAAAGTGTACATGGCAAAGAAAAAAGAGAAATAAAGATTAGTATACAATCTGAGAAGGACACTAAGTTAAAAGGCCGGACACACTTACCAATCCAAGAGAAAGAAACTAACATTTAGTTATGCAAATAAGTGACTTAGTTGGCCTAAACAAAGGTGCAGAGTTATTAAGGAAGGAAACAGAAGACATTAACTTAGGATTCTAGTTTTAACCCTTTGCCTCAAGATAACAATGAAGCGTCTTATGGATATAGGGATCTATACTTTAACAAGAAACCGACTAACTTAACGACAACAAATCCATCTAATGAGGTACATCAGGAAGTTGTGAAAGATCAATTGGAAGAAAGGTTCATTTCCAAGCAGGGAGCCTAAAGAAACTCATGCATACAAATCAACAGTTTACTAACAGATCAAGTGACGGACGCAGCCCAGGAATGAACCAGTAAGACCAATTAACTAGTCAATTAAGAACAAAATTTACTAAACACAAAAGATTAAAACTCTTTTCTTAACAGGGAACCAAGCAATACTTCAAGAGAAAGGGGACTTGAATTTTGACTAGACTTCATCAATTTGACTTCTAAGTTGAAAGAAATAGGCATAGCATTCAGGTAAGCCAACTTTGTTCCAGACATGATCACAGATTCATCCTTACACTTTAAAGCCGATTTGAAATTTTAAATAAAGCAAGCATTCAAAGCCCATATAAAGAACTGGGCAGAACATCAGACAGGCTACAAAACCATAACAGACCTTTCACTAACCATTCTTTGATACACCCTCACATTACATCCCTCACAGACCCTTCTATACCATCCCTGAACCCATAAATTAACCAAGATACAACCCACACCACCTTCAGCCACCAGAAACAAATCTACAAGCCACCAGGAACAACTCCAACTTCTCAAAGATTCTTCTAATGAACCAAAGATCAGGGGAAACACCCCTGAACTTCTGCAGCCTACCAGATCAGAAACTAACATTCGAGCTTCTTTTTTTAAAACTCCCTGAACTGCAGAAACACTACAACAGACCCTCAACACCACCAAACGCCTTCTAAGCAAACATAATACTAGCCCTAAAACAAACTGGCAGACCTCTACCTCCTTTTGAACACCCCACAGCCCTGAACTGACCCTAAGCCAACAAGACCCTACCACCTCCCCATTCAGCCTACAAACAAACCTGAAACCACCTCTTACAGATCAAAACGAACATCCTGAAATAAAGATTACTCTTTACTGCCTGCATAATCACCATTCCATCCTCTAACAAACACCAGACACCCTGGATCTCACAATCAACCCTCAGCTCACTAGAAACCAAAGAAAACACTCCTGCCTTCTCTTGCTTCTAACAACCAGTAAACAGAACCTCTCAAACAAACAAGGAAACAGAGGGAAAAACAACAAGAAAATGAATTTCAAGCCCAAAACCAGCCTACTGACATTCCAAACTCATGCTGTCATCACAAAAGCAGACAAACTGACATTTTAAGCTTCATTTGTACACCATTTCAAGCCTACCTGTTCAAGACCAGAACTTCATTTAAAAAAAAACAATTTCAACAGTTTAATCATGCCAACAATCTTCAAAATTTACCCAAAACTATGATTTTAGCATGAAAAAGACTCATTCATTCCTATTGATACAACTAGTATATTTAACTACAACCTTACAAACTAAGTCACATTGAAGAGCTGATTTCAAAATAGGCAAACATCATTTTTTATATACTAGCATAAAATTTAGATATTCTAGACATACAAATCAGTAAAATCAACAAAAAAATATAAAGGATGTAGAGCACTGACCTTGCTAGGTGCAGTGAACGGGGCAACAAGATTTGAAGAATCGACTTTTGAACTAGCGATGACACTGACAACAAGCGATGCTCGTATCCAAAACAAGAACAAAATCCCAGAAAAATGCAATGACACTGTCTCTATCTATCTATTTTTTACTTAGGGCTGAGAAAGAAAATTTTATAGCTGCTGCTTTTTTTTTTTTTTTTTTGTGAATCAAAACCTCCCTAAACTAATTCTGAAAAAATCAATATATAGTAAGAAAATTAAGGTTTTACCTCCTGTTGAAAAATCCCAAATACCCTTCTCTTTTATGATCTATTTCTTGTGAGATAAGGGTGAGAAGGGTAAAAATTACACGCTTCTCGTCCTTATCTTCACAGAAATGATCCGAAGACTCGGATTGATTGAAATTTCAAAATGAATGGACCAGATCACTTGCTCGTTGTACTGGTGAGAGAGGAAAATGTGAGGGGGGGGGGGGGGTGGGGACCATGGTACGGATTCTTAGCTGTTTGTGATGGATTTTGGGGGGATTGGGGAAATCGATTAGGGATTAGGGCTGATCGGGTAAGGGGATAGGGGAATCGGGTATCGGGTGTGGGCTGAGGGGAAATAGGGAAAATAGGCTGATATGCGTATAGGCTATATGTATTGTATTGTATAAGATTTGCGCGAATAAGCCTTATTTAGGCTTAGGAACACTTTTGGCCCCCTTTTTCTTTTAATTAAACATAATCAAATGTGATTTACATGAATAAGCTGGATTTTAAAGATAAGCAATGTAATTTAACCTTTTCTTTGGAAACTAATTAATTCACTTTAACTAATTTTAGTTAATTAATTTTTTAATTTAATTTTATTTTAATACTTGAATTTTATTTAAATAATTAGTCATTAATTGAATTTCGGGACGAAATTGGGTGTCAACATACAAAAATCTTATCCATTTTTTGCCCGTTAGAGGGCCATTTCGGGAATTTTTTCCACTCCCTAGAACCCTAATTTGGTTAACTATAAATACTAGCTTTATAGAAATTAACGGCAGTTGGGGGAGAATAGAGGATAAAAGCAGAAGATATAGAACCCATACTGAATATTTTTAGTTTATAAAGACAGTGTCAATATTTTCGGTTAATTCTGGGTTGTCTCGTCGCTTCGCCATTTTGGTTGCTCGCTTCTTCATTATTCGAGTCGCATTCTTCAGATCCAACGCCCCAGCTCGCTGCTCGCAAAAAGTTTTGCACTAAACTAAAGGGAATGTCCAAAAGGACTAGATAACATCCCTGATGGCCCAAGTTTGAGAGTAGAGGCCCGCTTTGCATTGCTGTTGCTTTTAGCCCACCTCCACACTTTCTATTCCTAATCATTGTCCGGGTTCTAATTTGCAAACTCTTCTCTTTATTTCATTTGTTAGTTAGATGATTTATAGACTTGTAATTGCACAATTTATTTATGAATAAATATTTCATTGATAGAGTTATTTGTATACTTTATGTTCAATACTTTTTATTTTTGAGTCATTATTTAATTTATTGCGAATAGTGGCCAATTATGCAAATGCGTGCAAATTAAAGAAATTTTCAAAACCACGATTAATAAATGACTATAAGAAAAGACTTCTATCTTATTGATACGAAGTAGTTTCTTTAAATAGTCAAAATTTAAAAAGAAGTTTTAATTAACTCCTAAATGTCCCGAAACAAACTTTGCAAAAAGAGACTTGAAACCTAAGTTCCATCTTATGGTGAGAAACTCGAGTTTTAAAGTTGAAATTAAGCAAGTGCCATTTATGCACTATCACATACGAGTTGGCAAAGAAATTAGGACGATCAAATCATTCTTTTTCAAAAGAAAATGCGCTTTTAATTTATTTTACTTTTATTTATTCTATTTTATTTTTAAAGATAAGTAAAGCCTTTTGAATAAATTATTAAGTGTTTTGAAAATTTTGCTAAATTTAATTGGTCGAATTAACTAATAGTTCGATTTATTATTTTTAGATCATTTTAAGAAAAGCGCATAAATAGCACTTACAAATTAAATTTGGAAACCTGTCGGATTAACCGTTGTTAACAGAATTTCGAAAGTGCCTTAAAAACCTTTTTTCGAAATTAGAAAAACGTCTTACTTAGAATCTCTGAAAGACTGCCCTTTTTCAAAAATGGAGTTCTTGCACGCATTTTCTTATTTGGTTCCCTGTTTTTCCTTAAATTGGGTGGCGACTCCAAAAACTCCAAAAGAGTTAGTCCATTCAGTTGATATTCCTAAATTTAGCTTTCGGAGTTATTTTTTTTGGGGGTTCAACAATTGTGATGAAGTTTGTTTTCCAACCTTTTAATCTATTATTTAGTTTGTCAATTATATATTGAAAGTGCTTCTTTGATATTTTGTCTCTAATCAGGGGGAACCCTAAGCAAGTACCAAAATCCTCTGAATACTTCATACATAGACTATTACTGATATAGTCTTTCTCATGAATTGGAGTATTGTTTGAGAAAATAATTTTTGACTTAGAAAAATTTATAGTCTACCCTGAGCATTCACAAAAATTATTTAGAGTAGTAATTAAATTATCACAGTTTTTTTGATAAGCTTCCATTAGCAAAACTAGATCGTCAGCAAAGAAAAGATGAGATAATATTGGACATTTTTTCGATATTTTAATAGGTTTCCATCTTTTGCAATCCACCTCATTATCTATAACTCTTGAGAGTATTTCCATACTAATAATGAATAAGTATGGAGATAGTGGATCACCTTGTCTAATGCCTCTTGTAGGCTTAAACTTCTTTGTCTTGTTACCATTCACAATAATAGAAGATAAAACAGTTGAAATACAGGACATAATTATATTAATTAGGTCTCTTAAAAATTTTAAAGATGTAAGGGCATACCTAATAAAGGACCACTCTATTTTATCAAAAGTTTTTTCTAAATCAATCTTAACCATCATTTTCCCTTTTTTCCTTTTGAGGATTTGAAATATTTAAGGACTTCATGGACAACGATTGCGTTATCCGATGCTCTCCTACCTTTAATAAAGCTAATTTGAGTGGGATGAATAATATGAGGAAGGAAAGCCTTAATCCTATTAACAATGATCTTAGTGACAACCTTATAGGCAGTATTACACAAGCTTATAGGTCGATATTGCTTTATTGTTTCCGGGTTTTGAACTTTTGGAATTAAACAAATATAAGTTTTATTCATATCTTCACTCATTTTTTTGCTATGGAAAGTATCAAAACAAAATTTAGTGATCATGTCTTTTTTTTCGTTCCAATATTTTTGGAAGAAGAAAGGGTGTAACCCATCTGGACCCGGCGCTTTGTAAGGCTTGAAAGAGAAAATAGCTCTTTTAATCTCACTAATGGAGATATCTTTACTTAAAAACATAGATTTGTATTGGATAAAATCTGACGTCACCTAAAAAGGACACGTGTTTGCCACGTGGTACGGGCATATATTACTCCAGGCAGACATCTTACGAGCAGACAACTAGCCAGACGCTTACCGTGAGCAACTATGTAACGCCCCATCAGTCAACACGATATAAATGAGGAGTTATTAACCTAATCATGTGCGATCAGACAATAAATGGTCATAAAGGCAATAATTACAACCCAGCGGTTACATATCCGACGGATACGTGCCCGGCGGTTACAAAACCCCAACGGACGCCTATCAGGCCTATAAATAGCACTCATTATATATCATTGTATCATCATCTTTTTACTCACTATCTACAATATCAATAATACTATTCTCTTGCTCTCGAATACTGTTCTCAGTTTGCATACTTTACTCTTTAGTCTCTAAGTGCAATCAGGAAGGAAGAAGTCTCATCGGGATCAAGCGATCCAACGCGATTACTTCTATTTATTTTTGTTCTTTATCGTTATTCATTTCCGAATATATTTGATTTCCGTATTACTAGTTACTATCTGGGGAATCGCTAATATATTGATATCACGACAACCAAAGTGGTTCTTCATTCTAAACTCTTAATCTAAACTATTGATCGTGACTCCTGAAATACAAATTTAATTGTTAATTGGCCTAAAATCGGATCTAGGTTAAACAATTTGGCGACCACAGTGGGAGCCGGTCAATAGCCTCTATAGGTTAATAGTTTACTTGATATAATTTATTCCTTTCTTGTCAATATTTTGCTTTTACCACTAACATGGCAGAGAGCAGTTCACAACGAACTATCGTGGGAGGAGAACAGGTACGCACTCCTTCACCTGGTCGTTCTCCTAATTATTCTCCCGATTATTCGTCCGACGGGCAGCAACAGTCTCCCCAAGGAACGGACAGGCAGCGAAATAGGCATAGGCACTCTCAGAGCGCCACTCCGCCTAGGAGAAGACGCCACAGGAGTCTCTCCCCTGGCCAAGGGAACATCCAGGAAACCCTCTATGCGTTTATGCAGGAACAGGCAGAAAATCAACCGAGGAATAAGGGAGGCGATCAATTCTCTGCGGGGACAAGCTCCTCCGGTCACAAGGGCTGAGCCTGCAGCACCAGGCCGAGATGCTCATTCTTCACACACTTCAAGGCAGGATGGGGAACGAAATGCGACCAAAAATGGAGGGTCCCAGGCGTCCACTGAAATGAGCATCATCGTGGAGGCTCTCACTAAGCAGTTCAAGGAAAGCCAGGAAGCGCTTCAGAAGTCTCTCCACGAGAGAATCGATCAGATACCGGGTGCTCCACCCACGCTGAAGAAAGTCGATGTCCAACGTTACTCCCAGTGGCCTTGGAAGAAAGAAGCAGCCCCAAAACCGATACTAAAGACGTTCAAAATGCCAAACATTCCGAGATATCGTGGGACATCTGACCCCAACGATCATCTCATGATGTTCAGCAATTTCATAAAGGCAAGCGATCTCACCGATGAGGAGATCGAGTCAGTTCAGTTGAAATTTTTTTGTAGAAACACTGGTAGATGGAGCTCTGCAATGGTATTCAATGTTGCCACCAAACTCTATTGGGTCCTTCGCAGAGATGGCTGAACTGTTCGTAAAGGCACACACCGGCGCCCAGAAGATGGAGATCCGCGTGGAGGATATTTTCGAGATCAAGCAGAGGCACGACGAGTCTCTCCGTAAATATGTGGACCGCTTCTAGCGGGAACGTATGATGCTACCCAAGGTACCGGACAGGTGGGCAGCCATCGCGTTCACCAACAGTTTGGATATCAGGAGTTCAGAGGCAACGCGCAGGCTATACGAATCCCTCCGCGAATTCCCAGCAGCCAGCTGGTCGGACGTCTACAACTGCTACAACTCAAAGGTACGTATCGATGAAGATAAATTGATTGGAACAGGTACCCGAGGAAGGACTCAATCACGCAGCGGCGGCCCTGGCGGGAAAGCGGAGACGAAAATGTCAGATGCACGTTACGAGCCGTACCCTGACCAGTCACGCAATAGTTCCAAAGGACGCGGTCTCAACAACAACAAAGGGCTATCCCGAAGAGAGGATTCCGAATCAAATCTCCGTGGAGCCCCAAGCCTGCCAAGCTTCAACATCGAAATGGCCGAAGTCATGGCGGTACTCAAAGATATGGGAGAAAAAGTCAAGTGGCCAAATTAAAAGACATGAAGACTGATCCCAGCAAGCGAAACCAGGATCTATATTGCGAATTCCATCGCGACCACGGTCACACCACCGAAGACTGCAAAGCTTTAAGATATGAAATTGCACATTTGTTGAAACAGGGATTCTTGAAGGAGTTCTTAACCGAGAAGGGAAAGCAAACTCACGCGAAGGCTCAGCAGAACAAACCTGGTCCTCCACGAGCATCCTCCCCAAAGCGGACAGTCAATGTTATTTCAGGTGGGATCGAGGTAGATTCCGTCACCTTCACGGCAAAAAAGTATGCAAAAGTCTCCATCACCAAGACTAAACATCCAAGACCAGAGGAAACCATAACATTTGAAGATTCAGACACAGATGGATTGCAGTTCTCACATACTGACGCGTTAGTCATAACGCTGCGTGTGGCGGAATTCAATGTCAAGAGAGTGCTCATTGATGCAGGCAGTTCTGCGAACATTATCCAGTCACGAGTTGTAATAGAGATGCAGCTAGCAGATAAGATCGTGCCAGTATCTCGAGTTCTTTCCAGCTTCAACAATTCGAGTGAGAAGACCCTTGGTGAAGTTATCCTGGTAAGGCCCTGAATCCATGATATGCAAGCCATTCCTTCTACTTATCATCAGGTGTTGAAGTTCCCATCTGAATGGGGAGTGTGTGAGGTTCGTGGAGAGCAACGTTCTGCCCGAGATTGCTACTCGGTGGCCCTCAAACTGCCCGAAGAAAACAAATAGCAATTACAGCAACCGGGATCAGATGTGCCAAACGGAGAAGCAAAGTACGAGGTCCCGGAATTCATCACAAAGCTGGACGAATGGGAAAAACACATGCCGACCGTGGAGGCTTTGGAGCCCGAAGAATTGTTCGCAGACAAGCTGGAGCGGAAAGTCTACCGAGGGACCGAACTAAGCGAACGCTTACGAGGAGATATCCTCCGGTTCCTCAGGGAGCGGCACACAATGTTCGCCTGGTCTCATGCAGATATGACAGGTATTTCTCCGGATATTATTTCTCACAGGTTGAACGTCGATCCGTACCACCGCCCGGTAAAGCAGAAGACGCGACAACAAGGAGCTTTCCGGAATCAGATCATCAACGACGAAGTTGACCGGCTGTTGAAGATCGGATCCGTACGAGAAGTCAAGTACCCGGACAGGCTAGCCAACGTGGTCGTTGTGCCAAAAAAGAATGGCAAGTGGCGAGTCTGCATCGACTTCACAGATCTAAACAAAGCCCGTCCGAAGGATTCATATCCTCTTCCCAGGATAGATCAGTTGATTGATGCAACGGCCGGGCATGAAGTGGTCATATTCCTCGATGCATACTCTGGATACAATCAGATACTCATGGACCCCGATGACCAGGAAAAGACAGCATTCATAACCTGCAGAGGTACGTATTGCTATAAAGTTATGTCGTTTGGGTTGAAAAATGCAGGTGCAACGTATCAGCGCCTAGTCAATCGAATGTTCCATGACCATATCGGTAAGACTATGGAAGTATACATCGATGACATGCTGGTCAAATCCAAGTGAGCAGAAGATCATCTAGCGCATCTAAATAAAGCTTTTCGAATTCTCGATCAGTACAACATGAAGCTGAATCCAGAGAAGTGCGCATTCGGAGTTGGATCGGGAAAATTCCTGGGTTTCATTGTTTCTCAGCGTGGAATTGAAGTCAATCCCGCTCAGATCAAAGCTATCGAATCAATTCCAGACATTCTCCATAACCGAAAAGATGTCATGAAATTGACTGGACGGGTAGCGGCTCTGCGGAGGTTTATATCCCGCTCCTCAGATCGGTGCAAAAGCTTTTTTGATGTATTAAAGCAGAATAAAGAATTCGAATGGACTCCCGAATGCCAACAAGCACTGAAGGATCTGAAAAAGTATCTGTCCAATCCACCATTGCTCTCGACACCCTTGCCCGGGGAGCAGTTGCTGATCTACCTGGGAGTATCAGAATCTTCGGTAAGTGCGGTTCTGGTTCGTGAAGAAAAAGATAAACAACTTCCTATTTATTACATTAGTAAAGCTCTAATCGACGCGGAAACGCATTATCAACCTTTGGAGAAATTGGCATTAGCATAAGTAACTGCTGCTCGTAAGTTACGCCCTTATTTTCAAAGTCATTCAATAGCTGTGGTAACAACTTTTCCTCTACGAAATGTTCTGCACAAACCTGAATTTTCGGGAAGGTTAGTAAAATGGGCTATAGAGTTAAGTGAATTTGATATCACTTATCAACCTAGAATGGCTATAAAATCACAAGCTCTAGCAGATTTTGTAGCAGATTTTAGCTCTAATATCTACTCTGAAGCAGAAAAGGACGCTGTCCTAAATACCGAGCAGGCTCCTGGCGCGTGGACATTGTATACTGATGGCTCCTCAAGCGTCAAAGGATCTGGTCTTGGATTAGTCCTCGTTACCCCATCCGGGGAAACCATCAGGCAAGCCATCAAATGCCCGTTTATTACTAACAATGAGGCCGAATATGAGGCCGTGATTGCAGGGTTGGAGCTGGCCCGGAGCTACAGAGCAAACATTGTCAAACTCAAGAGCGATTCTCAGTTGGTGGTCAATCAGATAAACGGAGGCTTTATTGCACGAGAATCCAGAATGCAAGTATACCTCGCCCGTGTGAAAGATCTCCTAATGCAATTTGATGAATGGGAAGCACTTCAAATACCACGGGAAGAAAACCATGAAGCCGATGCTCTCACCAATCTCGGATCAGTAGCAGAAATGGGAGCGACCAGCTATTCAGCTGTCGTTCACCTCCTCTACACAACCGTGGATTGGGAGAAGTTCAAAGTCAATGCCATAAACGCGACTTTGGACTGGCGGAATGAAATTATAAATTATATTGTCCATGGAACTCTGCCCGCTGACGCCAAAGCCGCACGCAAGCTCAAGATAAAATCTGCTCGGTATACCATCCTCAACGGAGAACTCTACCGCAGGACATTTGCTGGACCCCTCGCAAAATGCCTTGGACAAAACCAAATCAACTACGTGATGCGAGAGGTTCATGAAGGCTGTTGTGGTAATTATTCCGGGGGCAAAGCATTAGCAGGAAAATTGATTCGTGCAGGATACTACTGGGATAAGATGGATCAGAATAGGAATGAATTTGTCAAAAAGTGCGACAAGTGCCAGAGGTTCGCGCATCTTCTTCATCAGCCGGCAGAACCGTTACACTCAATAATCTCCCCGTGGCCATTCATGAAATGGGGGATGGACATAGTAGGACCTCTCCCCGAGGCGCCAAGAGGAGTACGTTTCTTGTTGATCATCACCGATTATTTCACCAAATGGGTAGAAGCAGCAGCATATGCGAAGATACAACAAACATAACTCATCGATTTCCTTTGGCGTTTCATTGTATGTCGCTTTGGAGCACCCAAGGAAATAGTCATGGACAACGGCCCGCAATTTATCGGCCAGAAAGTGACTAGGTTCCTCGACGATTTGCACATCAAAAGGATCACGTCTTCCCCCTATCACCCAATTGCTAATGGACAAGCAGAGTCGACAAACAAGATCATCGTTGATTCACTCAAGAAGCGTCTCGAACGGGCAAAGGGCTGTTGGGTGGAAGAACTGCCTGGTGTGCTGTGGGCTTATCGGACAATGGTAAAAATGAGTACGGGTGAAACACCTTATTCATTAGTATATGGCACGGATGCATTAATCCCGGTCGAAATCGGAGAGCCCAGCCTACGGTATGCACATGCCACTGAATAGTCAAACTCAGTCAATCTCTCTGAAGAGCTGGATTTCCTTGAAGGACGAAGGGAACTAGCCCTTGTGCGGGTAGTCGCCCAAAAAGAACGAATTGAACAGTACTACAATCAGGGACTGCGCGTACGAAGCTTCCAGGTTGGAGACTTTGTACTAAGGAAAGTATCCCAGAAAACACAGGAAGCAAATTCAGGGAAACTAGGCCCTAATTGGGAAGGCCCCTACAAGGTAATCGCCTCAGTCGGTAAAGGCTCTTATCGCCTAGCACGACCCGACGGTTCCATTATCCAGAACAGTTGGAACGCAATTCACCTCAAAAGGTACCACTTCTGAGCGGTATAACGGTCAGTTACTTTCTTCTTGCCTCTTACTTTTATGACGATTGTCATTTTTATTATATTTCTTCTAAATGGTACTAACGACCTGAACAAGGTCAGATCCATTTAGCTCAACTGGTAGAGCTCGAAGTTCTTCAACTTCGCGGCTGTGGGTTCGAATCCCACAACAGACACACTCCTCGTTTGGTTATATGTGTTCTTCTATATACAACTTGCCTCAACTCTTTTTATATTATCACTTCCCGTGTTCCAACATAAAAACAAGGAGGGTGGTAAGAGGCCCCTATAGGCCAGATAAGACCTTCATAAAGGCGAAAGAAAGACCTTGCCAAAAGGCGCCAGATAAGACCTTCATAAAGGCGAAAGAAAGACCTTGCCAAAAGGCGAGTTTTTAAAGTTTTTCAAAACTTTTTACGTGACAAACTTCCACGAAAATAAGAGATGTTGTTCACAAGGCCAGTGACTCAGCCAGAGCCAATCTACAAAGTCATGGAACAACTTTCAAATTATTGAAACAATAAGCAAAGATAGGCGCAAAGGGCAACGATTCGGCCAAAAGTCTAACGACCACGATTCGGTCAGAATAAAAATATCTGCGCAGATTATTCACAACTTACGACCTCTTCCTAAAGAAAGGCTAAGTTAAAAACATTCGGGCAGACTTTTGGAGACTAGAACTTAATAAAGTTCAAACTTCAGAAAACTCCCAAACATAAGGCACGAAGGCCACCATCCATACAAACAAAAGATCAAAAATTCAGGTTAAATATAATCATTGAATAGATATAAAAGCATATATACATAATCCTATAAAATGATAAGATGCTGAAAACGGCTGACAGAAGTTTACAGAGTGATCAAAGGCCAAATGGAACCGGTCATACAGAGACTAGAGAGTCTTTACAAGACCTCTGTCCACAAACAATTAAAATCCGGCTCTCGCCAGATGAACAAACTCAAAGATTGGGGAAGGGCATCAGTTCTTGGGGCTACGATCAAAACCCGACGCACCAGCTCCATCGGTTCTGCCATCGTCTCCCAAATCCTCACCGTCGTCTTCATCTTCATCCTCATCTTCACCTTCAGACTCCTCAGGAGAAAGGTTCAGTGCTTGCTTTATTCTGCAAACAACGCTTTTCGTCATCTGCAGCATTTCCTCAACATTAATCTGCTTAGCTTGAATCTGCCCAAGCAATGAACGTTTAGCTTCGAGCGCAGCAAGCTTGGCCTTAATCTCAGATTGATCACGCAGGTTTGCCAAGTCTTTGGATAGTGCGGCCTGAGCACTCATCGACTAAGCAACCTAATCCTTGGCAGCCTGAAGCTCAGCTCTGGCCCTAACAGATTCCTCGTTGGCCCTTTGCAGATTCATCTCGAGAGTCGCGCGATCATTGATAGCACTATTCAATGAAGGTTTATATTCTTCAAATAAGCTCTCTAGACCCTGGACAGAGCGTGCGAACCCTTCTTTTTCTTTAAGAAGAAGGTCCTTCTCCTTGGTGAGTTCGTTAATCTGCTCAAGTCATTCATTGCTAACATCAATTAGTCGATTAACTTCACTCCCTAGGAGACCAAACTGCTCTGTCAAAACCTTGTTCTCCTTCAGAGCATCCATCAACTCTTTCTTTACCTCGAGTACTTGATCGACGTTGTTGATCCTGGAGCGGAACATGAGCTCAGCAGCCAGCATACTTGACTGAAAAAATAAAGCGAAAGTTAAAAATCTGAAGACGAAGTTATTTCCAACACAAAGTGGTAAAAACTTACCCTGGCAGAATCAGCAGCAATTTGAAAAGCTAGCTCTACATCACTCAGCTCCCTCAGCACCCATTCTTCCCGGGGGCTGATGAGTGAAGAGATAGCCTTGGCTAAACCGCCTGGGCCGGATATGAAGTTAACATCAGGGGAGAGTTTCAGGGTATGCTTCCTCTCACAGTACTTGGGTTCCCGAGCCTGTTCAGAAGGGTAGTTTGGTCCAAACTTGTAACGCACACCCCTGATGTCCTTCAATTCGGTTTGGCCGTCGATGACTGACCGCCAAATGAGCCTTGTTGCTGACAAATTGGAGTCACCTTCCACTCCAGGATCTATCGTGTCACATTCGCGAAGAACGGCAGGCGTCACCCCTCAGTGGCTACATTCTCCGTCTTGGGGGGGAGCAGGAAAGAAGTCCCCTTGGGTGAGGTTTGCCCGGCAGCAACGGAAGTCTTACGAACAGACCTTTTCCGTGCTCCGCCCTCATCCTGGCTCTTTTTTTTTTTTTTTCAAAGAGCCAAGACCACCAGACAAGAGTTCATCGCCACCCTCCCTACCGCACAGTGCCTCCACCGAAGCTAGTATAGCTGCGACCTCAGCATCTGGGTCAGCTACAGGTTCGGAAGGCACGTATTGGGGGGGAGCAGGAAAGAAGTCCCCTTGGGTACCCAGACCTGCAAAAGGTACGGTCAGACACGGAGAAGTTACAAAGGAAAGAAAGTCACAAAAGCGGAAATACCCTCACCATGAGTTTTCACAGTCAAACTCTTTTGCGCAACAAAATGCGCCCATTCTCTCCTCTCAGGAGCAAACTCCTTCAAAATTGCCTCAACCCAAGCCGTCAGCTCATTAACAGATATGAGCCCGTCGTAGGGTCGCTTGGCCGCTACAAAAGAAATTGAACGAAGTCAGCAGATGAGAAGAAAAGGAAGAACATGAAAAGTCTCAAAAATACTCGGGGACTTACGCTTCTTGTTCCAAACTTCGGGAAGATAAGTCTTGGAGTCGAAAGTCAAGGCCGAGGAGCGCACAAACACATACCGATGCAACCAACCCCGGTCACCTGTGTCTTCAGAACTGCGCACCAAGCCCTTGCTCCCGCGTATCCTGGCGTTTACATAGCCATCCTTGAAAATTTGTATGCGGTACAAATAAATAAAGTGTTCATAACCAAAAGATTTGTCGGTTTCAGTTGCAAACCAGTCCAAAAGCGTAACTATACTTTATATACTGGGGCACAGTTGCCCCGGGCAGAGCAAATACTCCCTGCAGAGCCTTTCCAGCATAGGATGCAGGGGTAGTCTACATCCCACTGTAAAAGGGTAGGTGCACATAGCTGTCCACCCAGCCCTGTGGGAAGTAATATTCTCCTCCTCAGAAACAGGCAAGAGGGGAACCCTATCATCCCAGTAGCAGTCCATCCTCACTCGTGGGATCAGCTCCGATGTGATCCCAGATTTAAATCTATACGCCGGCCAGCTGCGCGTAACATCATGATGATTATTGAAGGCCTTGATGTTACAGTCCGCCTCTAACTCACCCCACTTCTTGGGGATAATCTCCGCAGCAGTAGCCTGAGTAGCCCTGGGCCTAGGAGTGGCCGCTGAGGAACTACCAGCCGCGTCAACGTTTTGATTCTTTGTAGTTCTGGAAGACATGATTTCAGAAGAGATTAAGAAATTCGCAAGAAAAACTGGAAGCTGCCCAAAGATTTTCAAGAGTTAGCAGAAAGGAAATGGAAGCAGGTAAAAGGTTTCTCATTCAACAAACCCCTATTTATAGGAGTGAAAATTCGGCCCATCAAGTTCCTTAGAAACACGTGGAGGTTATCAAAGAAACTACAATCAGATCTGACCGTCAAAAGAAGGAATAAGTATCGCCAATTTTTATAGTGTCATCATTACCCTGAAGTGCAGCGGTCACCTCGCGATCAACAGGCGACGTGTGCACGTGATTGAGGTGGTTAAAATCATTACTTTTACCCTCGGAACACACAGTAGTCACTTCAGAATGGACTGCAAATGCACAGGCGTGCCAGCTGTAGTTACTTTTTCATACGGCGCATTTAATGCGCACGGCATAAGGGTTTGTCACGTAGCTGATAAGATACCTGTGTCACTAAGCTTCGTTACGCAAAGGAAGGAGTTTATAAAGCAGAAATTCGCGCCAAAATTTCATATCCACTCCTCGAGCAGATACTCTGCCCGAGAAGTGTGGGGACTATCTGTATTGGATAAAATCTGACGTCACCTAAAAAGGACATGTGTTTGCCACGTGGCACGGGCAGATGTTACTCCGGACAGACATCTTACGAGCAGACAACTAGCCAGACGCTTACCGTGAGTAGATCCGGAGCAACTATGTAACGCCCCATCAGTCAACACGATATAAATGAGGAGTTATTAACCTAATCATGTGTGATCAGACAATAAATGGTCATAAAGGCAATAATTACATATCCGACGGATATGTGCCCGGCGGTTACAAAACCCCAACGGACGCCTATCAGGCCTATAAATAGCACTCATTCTATATCATTGTATCATCATCTTTTTACTCACTATCTACAATATCAATAATACTATTCTCTTGCTCTCGAATACTGTTCTCAGTTTGCATACTTTACTCTTTAGTCTCTAAGTGCAATCAGGAAGGAAGAAGTCTCATCGGGATCAAGCGATCCAACACGGTTACTTCTATTTATTTTTGTTCTTTATCGTTATTCATTTCCGAATATATTTGATTTCCGTATTACTAGTTACTATCTGGGGAATCGCTAATATATTGATATCACGACAACCAAAGTGGTTCTTCATTCTAAACTCTTAATCTAAACTATTGATCGTGACTCCGCAAATACAAATTTAATTGTTAATTGGCCTAAAATCGGATCTAGGTTAAACAAGATTGATTTTCATTTATGGTGTTTAAAGTGTACAAGTCGTTATATTTAAGCTTAGTTTGCTTATGATTTGTATTATACAAATTTTAGAAAAAGGAGCTGATCTTTCCCATGATATTCTCTTGTTTGAAGAACCAATTGTCCCCTTCATCCTTCAAGCTTAAAATTCTATTCTTTCTACGTCTATGCATAGTTGTAATGTGAAAAAATTTTGGACTAGCGTCGCCCTGGTTTAGCCATTGAACTCGAGATTTAGCTTCCGAAATTCTTCTTCTAATTTTTGAATCTCATTATGCTCGTAAATAATACTCATTTCTAAATCCAGAAGAAATTGGCTAGTGTTATAATTTGGAGAATTTTGAATTCCTCCTAGTCTAGCTAAAACGTCTCTTTTCTTTTTAAAAATATTTCCAAATACTTCTTTGTTCCAAATTTGAACTTTTTTTGTGAAGTTCTCTGTGGCATCTACTATATTATTCTGATTAAGCCAAGAATCATGAACCAATCCTTTAAAGGTCGGATGAGATGTCCACATTGATTCAACTCTAAAAATACTACCTTTTTGACTAAATAATTTAAATAGGTCCAATTAAATAGGGCAATGATCTGAATGTGTTCTGGTTAAATGTGTGACACTTGCTTCTTGAAACATATTTATCCATTCCGGGTTGCCATAACAACGATCGAGCCTTTCTAAAATGAGATTTCTAGAGCTTTTTGGTTTATTTGTCCATGTAAATTTAGAGTCTTTAAACCCTAGATCGATCACGTTACAATAATTTAGACAATCAATTAATTTTGAAATCCTACTATAATTAATCGGTCTACCACCAAATTTTTCTGAAGCTTTAGTCACTTCATTAAAGTCTATAAAAATTGCGGGGAAGCCACTTTGGCACCAGCTATTTGATGTGTAGCCTCTGCACAGCAATTTGCTGAGAATTAGCCACCACGCGCATTTTTTAAAGTTATACTGTGACGACACCATTTTACGCTATTTTGAAAATTTTGCTTTTACCCTTCCTTATTTTTAACTTATTCGAGGGTTTATTTCTCTCTTTTTAATGTGACTTTTGAATTCTCTCAGAAATACACAAACTCTCTTATTTTTGAGATATTGAAGCCTTGGGTTTGCTTGAATTAGTAAATTTTTTTTGTTGTTTCGTCTATTAAGGTAACTGTTTTACTTCGCATTGTTATTTTTTCATTTTTTTTACGGGTTATTGGGTTATTAGGTTATGCTTTGTTTCGAAAAATGTTTGGATTTTCCATTGAAGTAAAGTATAAGCTTTTGATTCCATTGTAAATGGTGGGTGTTTTTTTAAGGGCAGCACTTTTTTTTGAAACCTTGTGCCCCAGTACTATATATTGTGACTCGTGTAGCGGATAGACTGTTGTCCCATCATAAAAACCTGAGTCCCATTTTAAAATACTAGGATTCTGTATTTAACAAGTACTTTTGTATAACATTATAACATACGTTTTTCTGTCCCAGCACAAATATTGTGAGTTTACATATGAAGTACTTGCGCCCCCAGTACCGATGTCTGGGAGTTAGTGGGTGGGGAGGGGGGGGGGGAAAAAGCTTGTGTGCCCCATAGTAAAATACTGGGACTATGTGTTTAATAAGTAATTGTGTCCCAGTTCTAAATAATGGGACTTTGTATAACAAAGCATTATAGCATACCTTTTTGTTCCCCAGCACAAATACTGTGAGTTTACATATGAAGTACTTGTGCCCCTAGCACCAATGTCTGGGAGTCAGTCTAGGGAGGGTGGGCCAAAAAGCTTTGTGTGCCCCATGATAAATTACTAGGACTCTGTATTTAACAAGTACTCGTGTCCCAGTTCAAAATAATGGGAGTTTGTATAACAAAGCATTGTAGCATACTTTTTTGTTCCCCAGCACAAATACTGTGAGTATTACATATGAAGTACTACTGCCCCCAGCACCAGTGTCTGGGAAGGGTGGGCCAAAAATTTTTGTGTGCCCCATGATAAAATACTGGGACTCTTTATTTAACAAGTACTTGTGTCCCAGTTCAAAATAATTGGACTTTGTATAACATTTTGTCACGACCCAACTTAGGGCCGCGACGGATGACCAACACTAAATGTCGATCATCACTAATCCTGCTGATAATCTGCTAACCATGAATATAACTGATAAACAGAATAAGCATAAACTTTACTGATAAGAATTATGCAATGGAAAAAAAACTGACAAGCTAACATACTGACAGAACCACACAGGGACATATCTACAGGCCTCTAAGAGTGCTGAACTGAATATAAAAAGGATGGGACAAAGCCCCGCCATACCCAAGCTGGCTGACTGTACACATACCAAAAGATAAGTAACTCCGGGAGTAAGCGGAGTGACTCCAATAGCTGATAGATGACCTACTAACGTGGTCCAAGCATTGATCTATCTGCACCTGCGCGGCATGAAACGCAGCGCCCCAGAAAAGGGCGTGAGTACGATATGTACCAAGTATGTAAGGCGTGAGAATATAATATATCGTAGCTGAATGAAACTATAAGGCTGGAATATAAATATGTAAATATGAGCTGGAGCATAGAAATATAGCTGGAAATCTGAAGAACATACTAAACATGATCTGAATATAAACTGAAGTCTAGCTGAATCTGAAACTGAAGACTGAGCTGAACTATACTGATAAATAACTGTAATATGACTGATAACTTGTAACTAGAAACTGGAACTGATAACTGTCAACTGATCCTGACGCTAAGAACTGGTGGCTGATAACTGAGAACTGATAACTGGTACTGAGCTAAAACTGAACTGTTATCTGAACTGGTACCTGTCTGGTGTTAGGGGCTATATCCCCCCAAATAAGGTAACTGAACATCTGAACTAGTACCTGTCTGGTGTTATGTGTTGTATCCCCCCAAATCAGGTAACTGAAAACCTGAACTAGCCTCATGTATAATCATGCAATGCATACTGTGGCTATATACGCGTATATAACAAACCTGGTGGGTGTTATGGGCTATATCCCCCCCAGCCAGTAATATCTAGTCTCTCTGGTCAGAGTGTGTGAATGACACCCGGTCACACTAGGTGTTTCAACTTTCGCCTGAACCAGAGGGGCTGTATCCCCCAGACGGGTAGTATCACAGGCGACCGGACTGTGTGTCCAATGTCCAGCCTCTATGGGGGACTCCAAATCACACATAACATGATCACAATATAAGCATAAACATGTATGAGGCATAACACATGTGGTAACAATATATATGGACTCAAAGGAATGATAAGAAAACTTTGGATGGAATTATGAACACAACCTGAAACTTAGAATTTGTCCAACTCTTTGAACTTCTATAAAAATTTCGGCAGAGTTTCCCCTGAAACTGACTGATCCGCAAAAACAGAACCAGCACTATACTATACATGGGAATGGATACCTGGATAAACTGATAATATAAACATGTTAAACGGATAACAAGATGAGACAACTGGATGACATAACAAATCCGCAGATAGAATGTCTAGACAGCACCACTGTCATGGCTTTCAACCTAATTTTCAGAGTATAGATTAAAGTTATAGACTTTATGGTATTCATGAAAGTTTTAGATATATGTCTTAGGGTTATGGAGATTCTTAAAGAATCTAAATATCAATTTTGTACAAAGAGTTATGATCAATATACTAACAGCGGTCCAAAGATCAAAATGATTTTCCAGATTTTGAAACGTTTTGTCTTGCTGTTTCGGACGTCTTTCACCTTGGATTTTAGTACCAAATTAAGTATATACAAGGTTTCCTTGATACCATACCAGTTTCTCACAAGAAACACTAAGTTTAGAACTAAGAAAAGCTTCAAAAGCTAAAAGATACATGCCTTGCCAAAAGAAAGGTTTAGCCTTACATACCTTTGATGTTTCTTGCTTCTAAACCATGTTTCTTTTGAATTCCACACCTCTAAAGCTTAAACAAGCTATAATACAGCATTTAGGTACTTTACTTAGCCATGAAGTAATTCTAGAACTGAAGCTATAGACGAAATTGAAGGTAGCATAACGTTACCTTAATCGCGTAGAGCGTTTTGACTCAATCTGTCTTCAATTTCGAGTTAAGATTGATGTTGTTTCTTCAAAATCATAAAAATTAGCTTCAAACTCAAGAGAGAACTGTTTCTGTGGTGTATGTTCTGGAAATGACGAAAAGAAGACATGTTTTTCCTTTTATACTCGAAACATTTCAGTTCTAGCCCTCTTTTGCGCTTATGTCCCTTCTTCTGGCCTGACTTTTGATGCTCATATCTTTTTATCTATATGTTGTATGAATAAACCGTCAAAAGTTTTGGAAACTACCCTCCAAGACCTTCAATTTAATATATGATATGTCCCCAAAAGACCTCATATAACACATGAAATTAATTGCTGAAAAAGCTCCGTTACAACGCAATTTCTTAGTCGGTTTTTTCGCAACTTAAATCCGATTTTTCCCAAACTTTATATTTGACATATAAACATCATATATGATCATATTATGACTTTAAACTCACTTAAATCATTCTTAACATGTCTTTAGAATGATATACGTCACTTTAGACATACTGGGTGTAACAAAAGCATTATAACATACTTTTTTTGTTCCCCAGCATAAATACTGTGAGTTTTACATACGAAGTACTTCTGCCCCCAGCACCAATGTCTGTGGGTTTTTAGGTGCAAGCATATAGGTTTTAATTTTTGTTTGTTTATTTTAACACATGTGCTGATCTTACAACTATGGAGATTATGCCAAATGATGAGGGTATGGATAATTTGCCAAGCTAGATGATGGTATATTGGTTCCGTTTGCGCAGTGGAGAAATCGTGATTGCCAGTGGAAAGGTGACAGAGAGTATCGTGGATTACTTGAAGGGTTATTGTCTGCCGATTGCCTAGAGGAACTGAAGCAAGGGCCATTCGGCAAATTTATGCTTTTGGAAGATGTTAAATATTCTTGGAGGCTTATAAATTGTTTTCTGTAGTCTCAAATAGTTTCTTCAGACGACACTAAGATTAGCTTCAAAGTTTTTGGTAATATAGTAGATTTTACTGCTGATGATTTTCACGCAGTTAGTGGTCTTAATATTTCCAGTAGTGTAGATATAAGTATTTTGAAGCTTTCAAATAATAGATTAAAGGAGAAGTATTTCAGGAATCCTGAAGAGGATGTTAATAAAAAGGACAGCAAGTGGAGTTTAAAGTTATATGACTTGCTTGATTTGATTGAACATCATTCCAGTTATGTGAGAGTGAATCAGAAGAACAAGGGTAATGTGAATATAGTGTCAGCTGCACGATTGGATGTTCCATTAGAACAAGATGATATTGTTAAATTAGCTGAGGTATATTTGCTTACTTCTGTTTTATTGGGTCGGCCATTACCTAGAGTAGTGGAGGATCAACATATGATTATTATTAACGATGAAGAGGTGCATAGTTGTCATCAGTGGCTTACTGAGATATATCGTCCCTTGATACCCCATTTGCAGTCAGTCATAAAGCCATATTCTTCTAGCACTAGTTATATGTTTCTTGGTATGCCCTTCTTATTCTGTTGCTGGGTGGCAGAGGTGTTTCTTGTCTTCAGGCAGTATTTTAATGTTCGTCCTAGGATCAAACCTTTGATGCTCCATTACACATGTACTGCTACCCGTTTTACAATATCTTGTGTGAAGAGTACTTTCATAATGAACAGATGAGTTTTCTAGTAGTTGTTTTTGTTTGTTATTTCTTTTTTTACTTTTTTGTTGGTTTTTTCATTTTTGAAATGTATTTTTCTTTAAAATTTTTGGGAGGATGCCTCAGTAAGACCAATAAGGCATAAATCTAAACGTGCTTCAACTTCAAAGTCAACCTTAAAGTCATCTTCAAAGACTAGTTCAACAACAGAATCTATTGATGTGAATGAAGTTGTAAAGGAGAAATTCTTTGTGGGTTTTTTCTTTGATTTCTCTTTCTTATGTGGTTTTAACCTTTTTTCTTTTATCAGAGGTTGACAGCTAATCTCAAAGCAAATTTACCTAATGAGACCAAGACTCAACATATGATAAATTCCTCAGAAAATAGTGTGAAGAAAGATCTTATTGATATAGAGAAGAGGATTACAGATTATTTTAATGCAAAGTTTGATTCGTTACTGCTTCTTGTTGCAAAATCAAAGACAAGCGATCTTGGCAAACACTGTGGTATTTCTGTAAGTAAATCAGACACCAGAAATAGAAATGAGAAGAGCCAGTTTGTTGATGATTTCAATTATTCAGATGGTCAGGATGGTTTTTTTAAAGGACCATCAAATCCAATTAATACATCATATTTTTTTGATCATCGGTCCGAGCTTGTTGGCAGTGTAGAAAGTGGTCAAGGTATTCCATGTGCTTTAATAGAGCAAACCAGTAAAATTATCGTGGATGATTTAGGGAATTACAAAGTTGATGCTTGTGACACCACTGATGAAGCAAAAGGTACAGATGGTTTAGAAAAGGCGCCATTAAATCCAGACCATCATCAAGAAAGTCATGGTAATCAAATAGAGTATTCTATATAGTGGTTAATTATAGTGGAAAAGTAAAAGAGAATATTTTGTTTAATGTAATGATTATTTTTGTGGTTATTTTTTTTATGTAGATGCTGATAAATAGAATCCTTCAGCTGATTTATTGCATAAATGTCCATTTGAAGATGATGATACATCTTTGAATCCAATAGAAGAAAAAACTTATTTCACGCCTCATGGTAAGAAGGAAAAAACTTGTTGGTAGATTCAACCAACCAATTATGCTCTATACCCCTGTGATTTTTTTTAGTCAGTAGTGTGTGTTTTCTCAGTAGTAAAACCTGTGACTGTTTTCATCAGATGCTAATGTCCCAGATTACAGTTCTGGGACTGTATTTATTTGTCAAGGTATTTAACACTTGGAGTCTTTTTATAAGATGTTTATCTCCCAGCCTATAGTACTTATCTATTTGAATATGTGTCTTGCACTTCTTTTGCCTAGAGAAAATGTAATGTATTGTGCTTATCTATTTTTACAGAAGCTAATAATGGCAAATCTGGGAAAAGTTCTGTGGCTCAAGAAGAAATTGAGAAAGTCAACCAGCTTCACCAAGCTAGTATTCTTTGGACACCAGTAGGTATGTAAAAGTAATTTTTATATAATAATTAGCGTTCCTATTTTTGTAGTTTAAAATGTGTAACAAATTATCTTTTTATAAAGGCTCTGAACAAGGTTCTCAAGAAGGTTTTCAACCAATTCAGCTTGCTGATAATCAAAATTTTTTGACTCCTGGTATGTGAAAACATCTTGCATAAAATAGTGTGGTTTTTCAATGAATAGTGTGTCTAGTCCCATTATTAAATACTGTGACTCTTTACATCTGAAGGTTATGATACAGTTTAAGTACTTTAGTCTATCCAATTTTTTATTTTTGCCTTCCTTTCATAGAGTAAAATATAATGTATTGTTGTTATCTATTTTTACAGAAGCAACTAATGTCAAATCTGAGAATGAAGACATTGTCAATCAACGCAGCCACAGTGCTGAGGTTCGACTTGAAGTTGAGCGTGTAAATGAGCTTTGTATAGCTGGTCTTATTTTTACACCAGTAGGTATGTAAACGTCTTTTTTATAGTTATTTTGTATTTTTTATTGTTGTCAAATGTGTGATATATTAAAGGTTCTCAAGAAGGTTCTCAAGAAGGTTCTAAAGAAGGTCTCAAAGAAGGTGTTGCGCATTCGCCTTTGAAAACGTCTTTGAAAATATTTTCCAGCAAGAAAATGAAGGGTCATGATAATGATGCTTCTCCTGAAATTGTATCTCCCCTCAAAACTAATGTCGTTGAAAAGTTGGTCGAGGGAAGCGGTAGCATCATGAATATTGGTCGCTTAGATGCATCTTCATTTTCACTTGGCTTGACGCAGCCATCGCAAGAGACTACACCAGTGATCGATTGTGTCAGGCCAGATTCTATGGATATCAATCGCTCAGAAAGTAAGGGTGGTACAAAGTTGGCATCAATTAAGAAAGATAATTCAAAACTTATGACCCTTGCTGATGCATCTGTTGTAGTACTGGAGCAAGAGTCTGTTTTGGATTCGGCCATGAAAACACCTGAACAGTTAATTTTTACAAAGAAATGGAAGGTTGCTGGAGTAGATGTCTCTGCAAGGAATACTGCTGATATGTGTTCATCTAAACAACAGTCGGCTATGCAGTGTTCAGTGAAAAAAGAGGAAGTTATGGATTTTGCTATTTTGCCAGACAAACCAGCAAATGATCCAGAATGAGGAGAGCTGTTAGGCAGGGGACATAGGGTTCGTAAGATTAGCCGCCACTTATTATCTCCATTCAGGCCTTTTAAGCCAAAGGAAAAGGGTGATTGGAAGCCTACTTATAGGCGTGTATGCCCTTTTCATAATGTCAACAACAAGTCTAATTGTTTGGGAATTTTTGATGAATGGTTGAAGAAAGGCCTGAAAGAGACTGCTAAAAACAACACCCCTGTATTGTAAGTTATTTTATTTTATTTTTTTAGTTTTTGTGTATTCAGTTAAAGGGTGTTATAGATTATATTAGTAAATTTGTATTGCCTATATTGTTTGTGTGCAACTTTTTCAGGGATGCAGATCTTTATGATGAGAAAATTGCAGAAATCAATTCTCAGAACCGAATTAAGTTATACACTATTTCAGTGAAGAGCAAAATGTGGTTTATAGACATTACAGATAGAAGATATTCACTTACCAATGAGGTTTTCTACAACTTTTTTTTGTTGTTGGTTCTATAGTCTTTATATATATTTTGATAATTTTGTAGAGTCATTGTTCTTTGGGAAGGTCGAATCCTATTTCGATGATATGGCAAAGGAAGAGAAGTCCTGAAGATTGAAAGAGAAGAAGGATAAAATAGAAGAAGAGTGGAAGAAGGAACAAGATTTTGAAGAAATGAAGAGGAAGAACAAAGGAGGAAAAATGATTCGTGGTCAAGCAAGGAAAAAAGAATCTAAACCTCCAGCAGAAGTTGTTTTGGGAATACATGACTTGAGTTTGGAGGATTTAGAGAAGATTGAGTTAGATTTTGACCTAGCAGTTTTTGAAGGAACTACGCAGAATAACCTGTATGAGTGTGTGTACGGGTGGACTAATCAATGTGGCATAGTATGGACACAAGTGGAAAAAGTCTTTATGCCAATTAGGAAGCCTTCAGATGATCCTAATGATTTTAATTCTTGCACTCATTATTGGTTAGGAGTTTATTCTATAAAAGATCATAAAAGAGATGTCTATGATTCGGTTTTTAGTGGGGATGAAAATTTTGTGAAGATGAAGATGGAAATGTATGCAATTGATATACCTAAGCTACTAAAAGAGATGAAGTTTCATAGTAAATGTCCTAATTTTGGTACGAAGTACAAGAAACTTGATATTGTGTATCAAAGTGCACCCAAACAATAGGAGGCATAGATTGTGGTCTCTTTGTAACAAGGTTTACTGACCTACTCATGCTCGGACAAGATTTGTTTCATTTTGAATGGGGAGTACAAGCTATTAGTATTTACAGGAGAATTGTTGTTGCTAATCTACTAATGCATGGAAGATCAAAGAGAGATGAAGGCTATGAAACTCCACCAGAGAATGTGAATGATGATTATGGAGAGAATGATGACACACTAGCTTGTGGATATGTAAGGCTGCCAATTCTTTGAATCTTTCTTTATCCATTTTGAAGTTGACAAATTATTATTTTTTTATAAACAATGCAATGTACATATATTTTGAAGTATGTATACTATATATATTGTTTGTTTGTTATTATTTATTAGCTTTTGAAGTATATAAATAAGGATGCCAATACTTTAATTCCAGGTAAACAATCTCAGGTATCTATATACTATGACTCGTGTTGAGATAGACTATGTCCAATCATGAAAACCTGGGAGTCAGTCTTGAGGAGGGGGGGGGGGGGGGAGGAAGCTGGGACTTTGTATTAACAAGTACTTCTGTGCTAGTGCAAAATAATGGGACTTTGCATAGCATAGCATTATAGCATACATTTTTCTCCCCCAGCAGAAATACTGTGAGTTTACAGATGAAGTACTTGTGCCCCCAGTATCAATGTCTGGGAGTCAGTCTTGGGGGAGGGGGGGGGGGAAATCTTGTGTGCCCATTATAAAATACTGGGACTCTGCATTTTTAAGTACTTGTGTCCCAGTTCAAAATAATGGGACTTTGTATAAAAGCATTTTAGCATACGTTTTTATCCCCCAGCACAAATACTGTGAGTTTACATATGAAGTACATGTGCCCCCAGTATTAATGTCTGGGAGTCAGTCTGGGGGGCGGCAAAAAGGTTGTGTGGCCCATGATAAAATATTGAGACTCTAATTATTTTACCAAAATAAAATAATTAGGGATCTGCAGTTTTGAGTTGGTTACTAGCATTCCTATTTTTTAGGTACCTATGTTATAGGGGTGCAGTTGTGGGGCATGCGTATCTGTCAATAAATACAGTCTTTCAATATAGAATCATCACTCAAAATTGTTTAAGATTTGCAAAATTTTTAGTTTCTTGTGCAGTCTTTAGAAGAAAAATGTCTCTCCCACAGGATAATGGGCATGTAGTTTAGAATGGGCATGCACTTCAAAATGTGCATTTAACTGAGCAAACATGGCGTGATGTATATTGGGAGATTGCAGGTTTGCAGGGAGACACTGAGGAGTTGACTCGTACTGTAGATCACCTCCGATTATTAATTATTCGGCAAAATCGGAGGATTGAAAGGAACGAGCGACGAATGACAAGGATGATGAGGGCAATGAGACAAACCCCAAACTATAATGAAGTAGATACTCCACCAGGGTCACCAGAGAACTAATTTTTACTATTGTTATGTTTTTATAAGTTTTTAAGTTGTATTAAGTTGATGTCAGAAAAAAGGCTGGGACTTCTTTTATGTGTTTTCGCAGTGTTATATTTTTATGCTTCCAACTGTGCGAAGGACGTGTAATTTATCTTTTTTTGTACTTGAGGATACTTCTTTTGTGTTTTTAGAAGTATCCTTTTCTATAATTTTTATGTTATTGTTAATGAAAATACATGTATGTTTGTGTGAAAAAATGTTGACTCTAATGTTATTGTATATTTAGTCCCAGCCATTTATGCTGGGGATAGTAGTTAAGGCACATGGATCCCCAGATGTTTATGCTGGGGCTAGTAGTTAAGGCACATGGATCCCCAGATTTTCATTATGGGACATTACGGTATCCCCTAGACTTCACCCAGACTTTTATCCTGGGACGTTATGGTAAATATAGAAGGTGACCCAGTTTTTAAGACTGGGTCGGCAAACATACAGGATACCAGCAAACTATAATGAAGTAGATACTCCACTAGGGTCACCAGAGAACTAATTTTTACTATTGTTATGTTTTTATAAGTTTTTAAGTTGTATTAAGTTGATGTCAGAAAAAAGGCTGTGAAAGTTAATTTAAGTTTATTATGTATTTCTTTTATTGATGGATTTTATGCGTTATATATTGATTTTTTGCAGTTTTTGTTATATATTAGTTCATATGTGAGTGGCATTTTTCCATCCCTAAGTCAATATGTTAAGAAGTCCCAGTATAAAATAACTTTATTTCATCAAATTAACTATGGACTCCCAGTGTTCTTATACTGGGACATTTGAGTTTATTTTTTATTTTTTCAAGCTTCTTTATAATGAAGTCTCGGTTTTGTATCCTGCAACCCTTTCAAAATAAGTAGGCAGTCCCAGTTCTTCATCCAAAAGGAAAAGGACAAGCAATGTGCAGCTTTTATGTAAAGAAGAAAGAATCTTTAGTCTCATCCAAAAGCAAACGGACAATACACAATAATCGAGAACATCTCTTTTATAATTGTTTTAATATAAATAGACCACTTTGTTACTGAAGAGAACACGCAAATAATTTTTATTTTTAAGATGGGAACACTCGTCGAAGCAGTGTTGAATGAATTGGATGCTGAATTAGATCAGCTTGTAAGTTAATCATAGCATTTTAAGTGTTGTTTTTGTTGTTGTTATTATAAAATAGCACTTTTTTTTTTTGTTTTGTTTTGTAGAATTTGCCAGTATGGTTGGTAATTATGCTTCCCAGACGTGATGTGTCAGCCACTCTTATTTGCTGTGGTAGTCATTTCCAGATGAACTACCTAAAAGTGAGAAGACAGAGAAAGCTTTGTAATGGATGGAGGGAGTTCATTCGTACTAATAATCTCGGAGTAGGAAGTATGCTACATTTTAGAGTTTTGGAATCCTCAGATCGTGTGATTTTAAATGTTAGTATTTGGCAGCCTGAACTAGAACCTTTAAGTTCTTGTTCTAGTTCTAGTTTTGGATCTACTGTTGAAGATGCATGAATAAGATAACATATTTATCTGCTCGTTTAGTTCAATCTCTATTGTAATTTTACTTTATTTATGTGTGTGTCTTTTGAGTTTTGGTAAATAATTTATGAGTTTGGGGTAGTTATGTAACTGTAATGTAACTGTTGTTTTTGAATTGTGACTGTTCAGTATTATCATAACTGTTATGTAATGGTGCCTTTTCAATTATAAGTTGCAACTGTTATAACATTATTGAATTTATTCTATAAATACATATCAACTGATAGTTGTTACTTATCATCTTATTATTATCTATATTGAGATTTTTACAAGTTTTTATACTTCAAGTACAACAATGTCTGAAAGTAGTGTCAATCAACCAATACCGTCACCAGCACAGTCAGGGCCACCACCACCACTACCACCACCAACCCCACCACCACCAGGATATTCAAATAATCTAAATTGGGATGTTGTAGTCATACTGGGTCAGATGCAGGACCACATTAATGTAATACAGCAAATGCAAAATGATATTTCGAATATGCGTAAAGTGCAAAGGCGACAAGTGCGAAGGATCTGCCGCGCTATTGAAGCTGTAGCATCACATCTTCATTTTGGCCTTCCACCAGAATCTCCATAATGGAATTATGTGAAGTTTCTATGTTGTTATTAGTCTATAATTTCTTATTAGTTTACAATTATTATTATAGGACCCAGATCAAAATGATGTTATTCTCAACTGCATAAGACTAAGGCTCCAGCACAAGTACTGAGACTTTTGTATGTCATAGCACCTTTTCATATATGAATAAATATTGTTAATTTTTGTGGTTATGAAAATGTCACTCATATTCCAACTACAAACTTTTGAAAGTTAAAGTACAGAATTTGTTGTGGATTTAAATATTGAAAAAGACTTCTTGGAGTAATTTAAATTACAGAATCTTCCAAGATTTTTTATTGACTTGACTTGTCATGTAAAAGGACAAAAGAATCTATCTGCTTTAATTCATGTACTGTCAACTATATAAAAATGTGAATTAACTATGGTAGGGAATTTCAGGTCATCATGCTGGGTGTACTTCTAAAATAAGTAAAGAGTCTCAGGATTTTATACCAACAAACTTAGTCCATAAAATGATGTGATTATGGATTTTTATATTATATATTGCAATTACACACTTTAAAGTTAAAGTAGGGAATATTTTGTGGATTTCAATTTTTGGAACAGAGTTCTATTGTAGTAATTTAAAATACAGAATCTTCCCAGATTTTTTTCAGTTGGTTTGTCATGTAAAAGAATCTCTCTGATTTATTTTTGTATTGTCATGTATGTAGTATTGTGACTTTAATACACAATTGCAACAAAATCTAGGTTCAATCTTATCCTATACAGATACAACCCTACCTATTAAAAAAAGTGATATCTTTTTTATTGCACTTTGTTCAATTTTTTTCAGAGAGAGATGCTTTACTGCAATCTTTTCAAGCTTGGAAAAATAAAAAAGAAGGAATCTTTTACAGTTTTTTTTTTTTAGTTATAATGTCAGCTAAATAGAACAGATATTCTTCATAGGTTTTTATATGTTTTTGTTTTGTATAAATTACACAGTGGTGTTGTGTTTTTACTTGTACAAAACTAATATTATCCAAAAAAAAAGTATATAATAAGAATTGGCTTGCAATGATGAAGCAAGAAGACAACAATGGCGCCAGTTGAATAACGATGTTAGGAATTTGAAAAGTGATCTCGAGTTTTTGAAAGGTGAGGTATCGGTGGTGAAAAATAATTTGGATGTGTTGATTGAATTTTTTGTAGCTTTCAGAGAAAAAAATAATAAATATATGGATCGATTTTTTGACAAACTCATAGACATTGAATTGCAGAACTTCACATACTCAACTTCTGGTTGTAGCTTTTGTGTTCTTAGTAATCGTTAATGTGATACTGAATTTTTTTTATGTGTTTTCGCAGTGTTATGTTTTTATGCTTCCAACTGTGCGAAGCAAGTGTAATTTATCCTTTTTTGTACTTGAGGATACTTCTTTTGTGTTTTTAGAAGTATTCTTTTCTGTAATATTTATGTTATTGTTAATGAAAATACTTGTAAGCTTGTGTTTGTTTGTGTGAAAAATGTTGACTCTAATGTTATGGTATATATAATCCCAGCCATATTTGCTAGGGATAATAGTTAAGGTACATTAATCCCCAGATGTTTATGTTGGGGCTAGTAGTTAAGGCACATGGATCCCCAGATGTGTGTGCTGGGGATAGTAGTTATGCACATGGATCCTCAGATTTTTATTATTGGACAATATGGTATCCCCAGACTTCACTCATACTTTTATTCTGGGACGTTATGGTAAATATAGAAGCTGACCTAGTTTTTAAGACTGGATCAGCAAACATACAGGATATCAGCATTTAATTGTGTACCTAAAATTGACATTCGAGAAGTCTGCAAACTAGAAGAACATAGGGAAGAACATAGAAAACACAGCTTTTCTGACTACATTTATAGTGATATTTAATATATTTTTGACTATACATATTCTCTTTGACCATAACAGTTGGACAAAAGTTAGTAATTGCTAGCCTATAAATAAAGCTTTGCAGTTGAAGGAAACAACAACTTCTTGGCAATCCATCTACTCATATAACCTTTTTTTTTCATAAAATAATAGTATGGACGATCGTGTGGAGGAACTAGGTCATTTCACTATGCGAATCACAAAGTCTTACTTCAAAAGAGATGATTTTGTATGTTAAAAAAATTAACAAACCATTTTTTATATTTTTTTCATCTAATTTTTCACTTTCTGTGATTTTGTATTAACAGTGAATGTTTATTTCTTCAGATCTTTCTAGAGAGTTGGAAACAAAAGCTACCAAATGTAAATGAAAATGCACTTTTACTATGTGAAAATGATGACACAGAATATGAAATGAAATTCAAGGCTGGGAGGATACATATAAGGTTGTGTAATGGATGGAAAGAGATGCTTCATCGTAAAGGGTACAAGCTGGGTGATATGCTTCGGTTTGATCACCAAGTGCATGAGATTTACAACGGTGTTGCCATTATTGTTTTTGAATTTTCATTAGTAAACCGTCAGGATGGTCATGACAACAATGATGATGATGATGATGATGACGACAATGGTGAAGAAGATGATGCATGATCAGCACAGAAGCCAATTCTAATTGAATAAGTTTTCGTAGTTATTATATTTTTTAAGTTAATCTGGGATATTTGTCTGCCTTATTAATGATAAGTAATGTGTTTTTAAGTTAATCTTTTTTGTGTATTATGAACTGTGTTTTCATTATTTTAAGTACTTTATTTTTATTTTCTAATCGTGTAATCTATTGCCTTTCTTATCAAATAACTAAAAGTGTTGGTTGTTCAATTAGTAAAGAAACTAGAAAACAGATAAATTGCGACAAGTATTTCCACAACAACAAATGAAAAGTTATTTTTTATATATAATAATCCTTGTTAAAGAGTACAGAGGAACTAAAATTTTAAAAAAAAATATGCTATATAAGTCAATAGTTTTTGACTTCAGCATTGCTGCCACTGGAAGAAAATAGAGAAGAATGGTCTTCTATCTATCTAGTGATAACGGGATTCCTAACTGAAAAAAAGGAAAAATTTTAACATAGCATCTTTGGTCATCTTTAAAATTTCTGTTGAATTGTAGTAAAATACAATTAAAAAATAAAATGCAGATAGAGAGACATACCTCTTGTTTTTATTGAGAGTTATGTTTCTTTGAATATGGATGAAGCACTGGAGTGTGTCTGCAGGATATCATGTTGTGTCCACGCTTTCTACATATCCCACATTTCTTCACCTTTTGTCTGACATATTCTGCAGTTGAGATAAATCTTTTCGTCAGCCTTCTACCTGGCTTAACTTTAAAATTTGGGGGTTTTGTTATCTCTTCTTTAATACTATCAAGCACAACCCATGATTCTTCATGTCCAGCAGTGTTGATTTTCCCTTCATACTGTTTTAACCATGTTTATCTTTTATACCATATCGAGCAATAGTCGGACTTGTGTAGGTGTACACTCTCTATGGCGTCAAGTGCATGTTCACAAGGTATTTCATCCAACAGGAACTTGAGGCATTGATATTCTTTCATCTTCAAACAAACAGTGAATTCTCTCCCTTCATCTGTTACCTTAAAGCTTTGATCCGTAGTCCGCTCAACCTGAAAAAATATAATTTATAAGACTGCTTGTCTAATTTTTATTTAGTAAATAGAAAAATAGATAAATAAATTACCAGCATAACACATAAAATGCTACAATTTCGTTTGTCCCATGTCTATATACTGGATCCCCTGCTTTGGATACCATGTAGTCAGCACAAAACCTGTGTACACTAGCAAGTCCCAGTATTTTAATTATGGGTCTACTACAAAATATCTGGTAAGTCCCAGACTTTTTTACTGGGACTTCATGAATTATAATAGAGATAACACAAATCCCATCAAAAAATAACTGTGAACCCTCCAGTCATACAAAAGTGTATTATTTAATATACTCACATTCATTCTGTATGCTTTTTTTATTATCATTTTCAATTCATCATCTGTCCATTTTGATGTTGCAAAAAAAATATCTTGCACGCTCTTCCGTCTCTCAAAAAACCAGCTTTGTAGCTTGTTCATTATGTTGTCCATCATTGACAGTATTGATTTTTCCCAAGCATGTAACAGAGCATTATTCATGGATTCCACGATATTTGATGTCATCATGTCATATCTTCGATTTGGACACCAAGCACTAACTCATCTCTCTGGCGGTTCTTCCATGAGGTAATCATAGGTTGCCCTATCCGTTTCTTTCATTTGATTCATGTCTTTTCAAACTCTGCAATTGTGTAGACCCGACATGTACTATTGAATATACTAATCACTGCAGGAGTTACGTTCCTTTTGTTAAGGTTCTTTTCCAGATAATATACACAGATCTCATGCGCACATTCAGGATATACATTTGTAATCCCATTTGCAATTGCAGAATTACGATCTGAAAGGATCAACAAATTCTCACGGAAATCAAATGCAATGCGCAACTGCGTAAAGAACCAATTGTATGCCAGATTATTTTCTGAGTCCACAACTCCAAAGGCAAGTGGGAAGATTTGATTATTTGCATCTTTCGTCACTGCAACGAATAGTGTCCCTTGATATCTTGCCTTGAGGACTGTTCCATCGATAACTATGACTTTCTAGCCTTTGATGGATGTCGCACAAGCAAAAAATATATATTTGAACCTGTATAATACAATTGAAGTGTTATCAGTAAAATGCATGAACATAAAATTTTGAATCTCAGGTATTAGTAATGGATCCTTACTTATATATGAATAGGACGTCCCAATATTTTGTGATGGGACTCCAACAAATAACTGTGGAGTCTCAGGCCTTTTTTACTGGGATTACTGGAATTCTACATAAAAATATATATAGCTACACATTTTTTTTTTACCTGTTCTCAGCATCTCTTTGAAGAGCAATGTGTGAGCCTGGATTTATGTCTCTTAGCACATATAAATATGCAGGTACCTTCTGAAAGTTCTCTTCAGGCGTCCCTCTAATCATATACTCTCCTTCTTTTATAGCACGTCATGCCTTATTATAAGAGATTTCAACTTCCAGTTTCCTTCTAATCTTCGCGACAATAAAATTAGGCTTAACTGGATAATTATCGTCTCTCAGATTCTCAACTATCTAATCTCGCACAATCTTTGAAGTAGCATGTTTTTGGTCTTTTTTTTCTGTCATCCACAGAGCAAGTGTGATTCTTCTCAAACTTCAATATTGTGAATAGTGTGGACTGTTTAATTCTGGAAGATCGAACAGTCCATCTACATTTATCGTTCATGCACACCAGTGAATATCTCGTTGTGCTTGATCTCATAACTTTGAATTCAAAATGGTGTGCAATTGCAATTGTCTGGAAACATTTAGTGACACACTGTTTGTTTAAAAAAAAATGATCCAACTTTGATGTCCTCCAAATTTGCGTCTTCTTTTAGTATTGGATGAGGAGATTTTTTAATTTTCTTCCTTGAAGACCTTTTTTTTTTTTTTTTTTTTTTTTTTGCAGCACTTGATGTCTCAGGAGGTTGAAGAATCACAAGCTGTTGTTCTGTGTTTTCAGCATGCATTAACTGTTGATTTATTGCTACAACTTTGACAGACGGAGGCATTAACATTATCACTTCAAATGCATCATCGTTGTCTATTTGCATTATCATTTGCCCTTCAGTGTAATCAAGTGTCTCAAACTGTGGAGATCGTTGTGTAATGTCAACTATGAAACGTCTACTCCTATACTCAGAATTGTCCTTCATCAAGCGTAAACAGCTGATTAAATCATCAGTATTTCTTATAAGGACCCCTTTGCTTGTTCCAAGTTCCATATCAAACCATATGACTGTCTCAAAATTTTCTTCATACAATTCTATCTTTTTCCAAAGGGTTTTTCTGAAATCTGCAAATGTATCTGTTTCAGTATGCAGAAAAATCCTTGTCTCATGATCTATGTACTTATAATCTGGTGTCCATTTCCCATTGAATGCAATAACAATACAGTGTTTAGCCATCCCCTGCAGTTATAAACACAGTAAAAATACTTAACTAAGTGACAAAGAAAGCTGCATGCTAAAATACTGTAATTGTAGCTTAATCATGAACACTTAAGAACTGCTAATCTATAAGCAAAATATACATAGCCACAAGATAATGTAACTGAGCTTTGCTTCAATATAACACTAAGCCCCAACATTTTATGCTGGACGACATGGATTTTATTCAACTAAATATACATAGCTGCAACATTTTATGCTGGACAACAAGGATTTAGAAGTGCAGCTTTATAAGCTAAATATACATAGTTACAGGAAAATGTAACTAGCCTTTGCTTCAATAGAAAATTAAGTCTCAGCATTTTGGTGCCGGATTGCAGAGATTAAGCATAGCCACAAAATAATGTACCTGGCCTTTTGCTTCAACAAGACACTAAATTCAAGTATTTAATGCTGGATATTTCACCTCATAGCAGGTTTGAATGTTTTAAATTTCAATATCTCACAGAAAGTACTGAAATATATATAACAGCAAAATCGCGTCGTAACAACAAATTCTTTGAATGAATCACATATTTCATGGTAAAACTGAAACACATAATCACGAATTATTATTTGAAAATGCATTTATCACTGTAAAAACATTTGAAAGTATGAGAATTCAACGTAGAAACTGAAAAAAACGCAGCTCAAATTAATAAATTTTGAATCGAAATTATTATCATACCTGTTTTTTATGATATTGAGTCGATCGAGAGAGAGAGAGAGAGAGAGAGAGAGAGAGAGAGAGAGAGAACGATGTTATGTTTTTACTCTATTTTTTAAGGAGAAATCGGTATTTAAGTACAGCTGTAGGTTTATAAGGGGTAAGTTAGTAAATTCAAATGTATGAGTAATAGCCTGTAAGCGTACGGTGCTCATTTTTGACTATTTCCCAATGAATTGTGTAATGGTGGATGAAACTCATTTAGAGTGTCTAAATATGGCTAGTCATCAAAATTTCACGTAAAATCTCCCACGATCATCCAAGGCCCTTTATAATTGTTAGCTATCAATTTAATGTTCTCCCACAGGATATATCTATCAATTTAAGTTTTGTTATTGTTTAAAAATTTTGGGCAACAATAGAACAATTATTCGAATTTTGAAGGGCGAGTCAAAACAATGAAATATCTTACCACAACTTCGATAGATCCGGAGGAAAGTGCACGAAAGGTCACTTTTGCCACTGGTCTTTGGGCACAGGCCACTAATACCAAAATATTTAATTTGTGGCCACTTTTGCTTAAAGAGATAGAACTTCAGTCCATAGGCCGGATTGAAGTTCAGTCCTTAAAGATTGAACTTCAATCCAGGGCCATATGGACTGAAGTTCAGTCCAGTCCTTAAGATGGAACTTCAGTCCATAGTATGGCCATGGACTGAAGTTCCATCTTTAAGGATTGAACTTCAGTCCATGGCCATACCATGGACTGAAGTTCAGTCCATGGCCATATGGACTGAAGTTCAGTCTGGAACTTCAGTCCAGGGGCCGTATGGACTGAACTTCGGTCAATGAAAGTCAATATTTATTTAGTAAAGGCCCAAAAGTGGCCTCTAGTGTAAGACCAAAGAAAATAGTGGCCTCAAACCAAATACCAGTGTTAAAAGTGGCTGCTGGGCGAAATTTTTACATAGATCCGTCATAAGTTAATATACTCGATAGATCTGTCATAAGTTAATATATTACAAGTTTTGCAGTATTGCCACAATTAGGGCCAGTTTTTAAAACATATTAGCAAATTTTGATTGACCCGTCAAAACTATGAACAACTAAAATTTTGACGCATATGTCGAAGCCTCTGTGAAAGTTTGTTGTGCCAATCAAAAATTGAAATTGAAATTATTTTGCACGAATTCTTTAAATGGGAATAAGACTTAAACGTCATGCTAAAACCATTTTATTTGTGCAAAATCGACAGGCCGATTGAGCAAGAGCTACTTATATTTGTGGCCGATTTGCATAAATATGACACCATAAGCAATTGTTTGCCTTTTTGTCTGCGCTAATAGTGATTCTAAAAAAATGCCCCAATTAAGTTTAATGAAAAAATTTGAACGGAAATGCCTCTGTCAAACTTTTGGGTCGGGGCCAAGACTTGCCTTTAAGCCCTCTTTTTTTTTCAACACTTATCCATTCAAGTATTGGCAAAATGCAATACTTGCCGCACTTGGTCGTAAGTTTTGGGCAAAAGGTCAACTTGCCTTTGACCCCTCTCTATTTGTCAACACTTGCCCTTCAAGTGCTGGCAAAAGGCAAACACTTGCCGCATTTGGTCGCCAAGACTTACCCCTTCCAGTCTTTCCTTACATCCTCGTCATATAACTTGAAGTATTGGTAACACAACACTTGCCCTTAAAGTCTTGACCTAGTGCCAATACTTACAATATTTTCCCTTAGAGTCTTGGCTCAGGGCTAAATAAGGGTATTTTTCTAAAACATTGCTTAACGCAGGTAATTTTGCAAAACCACTCCTTATGGCGCCAAGTGAATTTTTTCAAAAACTTTCACCGCATGCTCTCCATAAGGAGTGGCTTTACAAAATTGCCCACGCTAAGGAATGTTTTAGCAAAATGCCCTTATTTAGTCCGGCGCCAAGATTTCAAGACAAAAATTTTATAAGTCTTGGAAATTGGCTATACTTCAAGGGCAAGTGCTGTTTTGCCAATACTTCAAGTTATATGGCGAGAATGCAGGGAAAACTGGAAGGGGAAAGTCTTGACAATTGCCAAGACTAACGACGAAGTGCGGAAAGTATTGTCTTTTGCCAACACTTGTCGTTCAAGTGTTGGCAAATCGAGTTGGGGTCAATGACAAGTCTTGTCTTTTTGCCAAGACTTACGGCCAAGTGCGGCAAGTATTGCCTATTGGCAATACTTGAAGGGATAAGTGTTGAAAAGCGAAAAAATATAACGGCAAGTATTGGCCCCGAAATTTTTTCATTAAATCTTAACGGGGGGCATTTTTGCAAACCATCTGTTAGCGCGGGCAAAAAGGCAAACCATTGCTTCCCGTGTCATATTTTTGCAAATCAGCCGATTTGTTTTGCATATTTGTTTGACTTGGGCCTCAAATCTATCTGGTCACACGTGGGGAAGTGCACGAAAAGTCTATTTTAGGTTCGTCATTTAAATTTTAATAAGTTTTTAAAAACTATTTTGGTTTTAGCCGTTTGAAGTTTAAGTTTTTAAAAACTATTTTGGTTTTAGCCGTTGTTTGAACTTCAAACCCGAGGTTTAACTTTATTTGAAGTTTAACTTCCAACATTTGGATCTAAACTTCATCTCTGAATTTGAAGTTCACTTCATACATTCAGGGCATAGAAGATACGAAGTTCAATATAGTGAGTAAAAATTATACACTTAGTTAAAACCTAAATAGCGCTTCTAATAGGCTCACACGTAAAGTTTTGGGAAATTTATCCCAGTTGAACATTGACAAAGAATATTAACTTTTTCTAAACACCTTTTAATGTTTCTTTCTCATAGTCGTTTGTTATTTTAATTTAATTGTTGCTTTTTTATTGAGTACATAAATGTAGGGATTGAAACTAATGTAGTCACTGTTCTTCTGTATAGAAACTATATCTTTCTCTTCTTCAGAGATTGAATTGAAAGTCGACTGAATGTAATGAAACTCATTAATGCCGCCCCACATTTCTCTCCCGTCTCTTCTCTGTCTCAATCATTTTCCGAACTCTTTTGCATTCATTTATGGCTACTAATTATTTTTATTAAATTTTTTTGTCATTAATATATTTAATAATATATTTTTAACAGTGTACTAAAATATATTTTTGATTTTTACATTTTATATTTACATTATACTTGTATATATTTCACTTATATACTTAATATTTATTTAATATATTTTTTTTCATTAGTATCCATTTGATATATAAAAAATTTCTTTGTTATTTTTATGGCTAAAAATTAAATTTGTGAATATTGATATGTATGTATTTTATATCCAAAATTTATTCATCCAATATTATACTAAACAAATTTTTATATTTATCATGTATCTATCCAATACTTATTTTTTTTAATACACACGATTTATTTTTTTAATGTTTTCACATGTTATTAACATGATATTTAGTCCCCGTTTGTCCATAAAATTTTTTTTGCTTTTTTTCAAAATTTTTTTCAAAAACTTGTTTGTCCATAAAAAGTTGTCAGTTTTTGAAACTTTTTTGAAAAATAGTTTTTGAAAAACTAAAAAGTGGTCTCTTTTTCAGTTTTTTGAAAAAATCAACTTTCTCTACTTACAACATTTTAACTTTTATTCAAGTAAAATTCATGTCCAAACACAACTTCAATTTCCAAATACATTTTAACACATGTTAATTTCAAGTAAATTTGATATATATTTCGTTTGTGAAATATTTTAAATTTGGGCATTAAAACTCTTTCCAACCTGAATTAATGATCTACAATTTGGAAAAAAAATACATGTTGCATAAAAAATAAATAAAAAAAGAAACGAAAAAGGAATTGTATTTCAAATCATTAATTAGGCACGATTGTTAGGGTCTTGTTAAGTATTTGGTTCCTAGTATAGTGCATAATATCTTTCCAATCATGACAGCTCCTTAATTATAGGTGGTATTAAATTTGCATAATATTCTTTTTTAATATTTATGTTCCTCATATTTGATAAAAGTTATGGCTACAAAAAGTTAGAGCCAATGGAAAAAAATTATTTTATCGTGGGCAGCTAATTATGTGAATTACCCTAAATTTTTTACGTTACATCTTTGTGGCTGGCTTATGAAAACTTACAAAAAATTTCACTACGCGCCTTCGAAATTGACTGATGCTGTTTTTTTGTCCTCATTTAAGATGATTTTAGCAATATGATCTCTATTTCATCTGTATACGACACTTCAAGTTATCAATCGACAAGTCCTACCTCTTAGGAAGAAGTCAAATGGCAATTATTGCCTGCGAGAATGTTGGTAGTAATTGAAGGGACAAGTGCTGCTAAGACAGCACTTCGAGTCTCTATTTTAAAAGGCTTTTATGGGACTCGCCCCAAGGATGAGGCATTGGGAAAATGCCCCGATGCTCATGTGTGGAGCTTAGTTCTACGAAGCTTATGCCCCAAGCGTCCGGCTGTGTGCCCTGAGTATGCCTAACGCTAAGCGCTCGGGGCTCACCCAACATATCATATGCAAATTATCTTTCAGAGTCCCTAATTAACATTGTTCATCCACAAAAATCTTTAAACATGAATAATGAAAGTTCTATACATCTATAGAAGGTTGAAATCGAGTGTAGCTCAAATAAAGAGGCATAATTGTATTGCGTGCACTATAATTGAAAAAGCATGAGGTGAATTTTATTTGTACATTTTATTTTTAAAAATACATGGCCAATGAATATATATTTTTATATTTTTCTTTGAAGTTATATTTTTCTTTTAATTTAAAATTTTATAAAATTAAGATCCATGGGGCTTACGCCTCATGCCCCCGTTTTTCGCAAATTTTTTACATTACATGTTAGGGGCTGGCTTATGAAAACTTACAAAAAATATCTACACACGTTATCAAAATTGACTGGTGCTACCTTTTCATACTCATATAAGATGGTTTTAGCAAAATTGCCTCCTTTTCGTCTGTAGGAGACACTTCAAGTTATCAATCGCCAAGTCATGTCTCTTATGAAGAGATCAAAAGGCAAGTTTTATCGGTGGAAATGTCAGAAGAGATTGAAGGGGCAAGTGCTGATCAGACAACACTTTAAGTTATCTAGGATAATGTGGGAAGAGATTAAAGGGCAAGTGTTGCCTATAGAAGAGGGGGTCAAAGACAATTGTTGTCTCTTACGATAAAGGGAAGGCGGAAAACAGATGTTATTATAAGATTTTATAGGGATATTTTGGTCCGAAGTTTATTCATTAAACTTAGCGAATGTTATTTTTGTTAAACTACTATTGGGGGTCCAAAAGGAAAATCGTTGCCTATGGTGTCATAGTTCAGCAATTCTCCTGAAAAGTTAAGATACTGGATTGAGTGAGAAAATATAAAATGATAAATTACGTAACTATACATAGTTAGAATTCGTTTTACAAAAGAAAATAGCGATATTATAACATTTATGAATCATAGCAACATTTTTTACAAAATTTTTTATCACATGAACCCCCTTATCCCTGGTTGTAGTTTTTTCTCACCACTTAAGATTGGTCTAGTAAAATGGCCTTGGGGGCAGCACTTCAAGTTATAAATTGACAATTTGTATTGGCCTAAATCCGATTAGGACAATAAATCGAATTTGTTTTGGGTTAACTAATAATTGTTTGTATCAAAGTCGTGAGAAAACAAGAAATACTACAAGGGAACTTGAGCAATAGCAAAGAAACAAAAAGTAAATATTTGTGATATATTTTTGGATCCCTTTACATAGTTTCCCCAATGACTATTTATAGTCTACAAGAATAAAAACGTCAATAAATATGTTTAATGGCCATTACTCCACGTTCAATCATGGTCAGCCCATGATCTTTCTCTTAAATATTCATGTAACGATCGACAGTTACAGAAGGCAAAAGCCTATCCGCCGAAGAGTAAACCTTCCCTGAGGGATTAACTGTTTACCCTGTGACAGTTATCCTTCAGTTGCCCCGAACAATAACTCTTAGCCAAGATGCATTCTTGCCCAAGACATCTAGCCTCAAGAACTAAGCGAGCTTCTTCGAGAGGTTGTTTTCAGAAGACTCAACCAAACCATGCCTCGAGCCCTAGCGCCGAGGCTCGATAAATTTTCACCCAATACAGATTCCCCCCACCCCTCGAGTAATTGTTAAGATTTCTCGAGGGGTAGAATGAATTCGGTGGGAAAGCGATGTAGCAAATTATCTGCCAAGGAATTTGAAAAGGTAACCATCTCTTCAACATCACATTCACTGCACGTGACGTCTTTTGAGCGGTCGAGTCTCTTTGTTTTACCTTCCCAATGTAAACATAATGACGACAATTTTAGGGCACTTGAGCAATTTTTCTCCTATAAATTAGCCAACTAATCCGCCATTTTCACTACTTCTAACCTTCTGATCAACTGTAAAATCCTTTTGCACTTCGTACTTTCTCTTTGACAAAACCTTTCCACCATGTCTTCTACTTACTCCGTCCAAAATTCTTCTGGACCATCAGAGGAAAGAACCATTGATGACAACACCATGTAATGGGTAACAAGCTGGTGAATGTGCCCGTGCCGTTGAAAGTTGTTCCATCGAAAGAAGCGATAATAAAGTCACCTCTTATTCGGATGACCGTCGTGATACCACAAATCACGAGAAAGTATCCGTTGAGGACGACGAAGCTGCAACTAAGGAAGTTGCTGACGATAACGATGATGAAGCAGAAATTGTGAAAGCTTTTAAACAAAAGGAGAAATCTTATATCGAATAACTCAAACCTTATCAAGTGATCCCCTCGAAATATGACCCCAGTAATGATTTTAGATTACAAAAACAAACGGCTTCTGACCTCGAGAAGAATAGAAATGTGCCCGTTCAACTTTCATGGAGCCTAATCACACAGGCTCACATTGATCTGGTCCGAGAGGATTGTAACTGGGGCCCCGAGGTCCAGATTGTAATCCCTGTCCCAAAGAGTCGCACTTGCGATAGAGTGGCTGGACTCTCTTTCGTTTATACTTATCCTTTCACAATTGGTTTTACCCTCCCCATCCATCATATAGCCGACACTTTTTGCGAACCTACAAGTTGTGCTTAGCCCAGCTGAGCCCCAGCTTTTGGATGGTTATTCAGTGTCTTGACTTCTTAAGTCAACGAGCTAAGGTCGCTTTTACTTTTGATCATTTGATTTCCCTCTTCTATCCTACTATGCACAAGGATGGACTTGTTCAATTGAACAAACGAGGTAAATTTTCTTTAATCACGAAGGGTGACAACACCGAGGACCGCGGCTGGTATGATCAATTCATTCTCATTCCAATTGCTCTTGTTTCCACCGAGGCTGAGTTTTCCGAAGTATGGAAGAAAACTCGTAAGAGGCCGAACCTTGGCTTTTTTCCTTTTTATCTCCATAATTCTTCAAATTCTAATCAATCTCTCGTATTTTCAGCGGAAAAACTTCCAATCCACCCTCCGAAGGGTTTGACTACTTAGGTCCAGGCGATTATCGACGCCAAGCTGAGGCCAGAGAGATCGTTGGTGATCTTGGCGGCACTGGATGAGGATCAGTGGTTGTGCAAACGGCACGGTAAGTGTGCATTATATTATTTTTCCTTCTTATCTCAGAGACTTTGCCCTTACTCTGCCTCTTTCTTTTGCAGGTTTCCCCAATAGGGCAGCTACCGAGTTGGAAGAAGAAGAAAAGAAAGGGAAGAAGAAAGAGAAAAAGAAGGAAAAGAAGTCGAAGTCCCCAAAGCTGGAGACAGTTTGAAAGACTTGGAGGACTCAGTTGAGGTCCTCACCAAAGCCAAAGCTTTAAGGAAGTCGCCCAGTTGTGGGACTTCGAGAGGTTAGAATCCTCGACTGAATTACTTTCGTCATTTCTTCTCTCTTTTTCCTTTAATGACCCCATTATCTGCCCAGATTTAAAAAGAAGAAAGGAAACACCGACTAACCCTTCCAAAGCCAAATGTCCTCAGGTAGAATCACCTGGGGCTCCTCGGCGAGGCCTGATTGACGAGCCTAAGGACAATGATGCTCGTGATGAAGTCGAGGTGATTAACCTTGAAGAACAAAGCCGAGCCCCTGAAAAGGTTAAGGGTAAGGCTAAAGTGACTAAGAGCCTTCCTACCGAGGAGAGAACAACTGCTGGTCCTGCCCGAGCTGAGGGAAGGGAAACTGATGATTCTGCTCGGGCTGCCTCCCGACCTGATCAACCCTCGGCTTTCCTGATGAACCATAAAAGGATTGGCATCCCTCCTTATCTATACATGCTGGATGACACAGTGGCTGTTCCCATCAGTCATAGGGGCTTGCTTGGACCATTAGAGCGAGAACACCTCGAGGATTTTCCCATCGATGATTTGATGGCCTACGCAGCTCAGCACGCAGTTCACGTAATCTCCTACTGCTTTAAATCCTTTCATCCTCAGTTACCTTTGCCTTTTTATTACTCTTTTCACCCTGTTTTTAGAGCTATGTTTATACCATGAAGGCAGCTGAGATATCGAGTGGCAAATCTTAGAAAAGTCAGGGAAAAATGGGATCACATAAAGGTCGGACTCGAAGCCAAAGTTTCTGAGCATGAGAGACGTTTGCTCGATTCTGAAATCGAGCTAGACCGAGCCTGCAAAGAAGCTGATGAATCAGACCTCATGCTAACCAAGTCCCGTGAGATCATAGCCAAACTTGAAGTCGAGAAAAAGACCAAAGAAGAAACCCTCCGAGCTGAAAGTCAAAGGCAAATTGATGCGGCAAAAACGACGATCAGGGATTTAACCAGAAAGTTTCAAAATAAGTCGAGGGAATTCTTGTTAAAGGTGAACGAGCTCGAGGCTAAGACCAAAACCCTCGAGGCAGAAGTTGAGACCCTTTAGGGGCGAAGGAGCCGTTTCTTCATCTGAACTTAAGTCCAAGTTTAACGCTAAGCTGAGGTCTAGAGATACTAGAGCCCGTGTTGACAGTAACTGGGCTATTATTCAGACCAAGCTAATGACCCTCGAGCAGTGCAAGGCTGGAATAAACTTGGATGAAGAAATAGCTAAGGCAAAAGATGGTGTTGCAAAGGCTCAACTATTTTTCACAAGCTTTCCTCGAGCAGTGAGAGCTCGAGCGACGAAGAAGAAGAAAATGAAGGTTCTAAGGCTTCAACTTCTAGTGAAGACGAGGCTAAAGAGTGACACCTCGTCAATTTTTTTTTTGTTTAGGCCTTCGAGCCTTAGGCCTTCGAGCCGCTGTTTTGTAAATATCCTTATGCTGGCCTTCGAGCCTTTAGTGAACTTTGAATACTTTAAATGCTAGTCATTACTTTGTGTTGAAAGCGTTTGACATGTCACTTGAGTATTTGCTTGCAAGACTTAGATAAATTTTACTCAAGATAAAGCTATCTTAGAACGACGTCTCGTCCTCGAGCCGAGGTTTAAAAATAAAAACTGGCCTCATACATCAGATAAAAAATAAAAAACTGAATCAATTTTTATTCCATTGATGAGATTCAAGCCGATTTACATAAAACCTAGTCGTGATGAGACTTAGGCAAGTTCTTCTTACAAAAGCCACCTCGGGCGACTACGAAAAATAACTAGGCTAACTCCTAAGGGAATAGTCCTCGGTGTATGGATAGACAGTCTTTGGGTTTCGTTCGAAGTCCCCGGTTATGGAATGAGTCAAAGGCTGACTGAGCTAACTCCCCTTGCATCCCCTCAGTGGTCGGGTGTGAAGAATGAAAACCCGAGCACTGTGTATTGTTTCTTCCGCTTCCTGAAAAGGTCAAGCAAAGAAAACGAAGGGTTAGTACCATTCGACCCAAGTGTTGGAGCATTGACAGCTCGATGCCGTAGGTGAAAGATTATGTTTGATGAAGGGTAATGTACCTCAATGTTAGAAATAATGGTTCCCGAGGTTCCTGTATGAATGTCGGGACCTTCTCCACTTCTCCTTCAGAGCTTACTTCAAGAACCGAGCTATCCTCCTCATTGGGTCCCAGGCTAAGTAATTGCTATTTTGACGACCCAACTGGGACAACTCCGCTTTTTATTGCACCCGAATAGCATTCGCGAGCTATTCGTTGCTCACCTCGGATGGCACGAATTCCCCATGGAGTTGGGAATTTAATGACTTGGTGCAAGGTAGATGGAACAACTTCCATCTCATGAATCTAGGGTCTTCCGAGGATAACATTATAAGCCATATCCTCGGCCATCACTCGAAAAACAGTTTTCTTATCAACTCCTTCGGCAGTTCCTAGCGTCTTCTTTGTGGAATTATTAAATCCTGTCAGTATGGTCGCCTTCGGGACGACGAGGTCATTTAACCACATCATTTTAACAGTCCCATAATTGATGATATTTACCGAGCTGCCAGGATCGATCAAGACTCGCTCGACATCAAATCATTAATCCTCAGCATAATCACTAGGGCATCATGTAGGGGAAACATCATCCCATCACAATCTTCTGTATCAAAAACTATTTCATTCTTCGACCCACTAGCTCGGGTCCTTTTCTCTATGGTGATTGAAAGTTTTGCGAACTTCTTCGCAGCAGCGAAGTGGACATCATTTACCTCTGATCCCGCAGTTATAACATTCACAACTCTTTTAAGAAACTGCGCCCTTGGCGGCTATCCCCCTCCCCTATTCTTAGAAAAATTCTGCTTCCCCTTATTAGTAAGATACTCTCTAACAAACCCTTCTTGAGAAGATGAGCCACCTCGAGGCGCAACGCTTTGCAGCCGTCGGTGGCATGCCCATAATCCCTCGGCAACCTTACACCTTGATCCGTCATCCCTTTTATGGCATTTACCAACTTAGAAGTAGAAATGTTGAAATTGTAATCAGGGATTCGGGGCAAGTCTTTATCCTTGGACACCAAGGATGGTCCCTAGGAGCTCTTTTGGTTAGCATTCGTGCTGACTTTCCCCCCTAGCCTTTGACTTACATGTTGTTGCTCTCTGAGGCGTTGGCTTACATGCTGTCTGTGTGAATTATAAACTTGTATCGTCCTTTAGAGTTCCCTCGCGGCATATCGGCACTAAATATCCTAAGTATGAATTATACCGGCCTGTTATCCTCCATTCAGCCTCCTCGAGCCTAATATTTGCAGTAGCCTTGCCGTGCAATTCATCCCAAGTCTGGGCCTGATACTACTAAAGCTCATTCTTCAATTCAGCAGCAGCCTCAGAATTTCTCACATTTATGTTTTTTTCAAAGGCCATGACCGACAAATTGTTATCTATTTTTGGAATAATTTAGCTTGAAAGCGTTCGAGGAAATCTTTGACTGGCTCGAGGTATTTTTGCTTAACCTTGAAGATATCCTCCCTTCGTTTGAGGATTTTTTAGGCGCCAATATGAGCTTTAATAAACATATCGACCAATTACTTGAAGTTCAATATTGATTCGGAAGGGAGGTGCATGTACGAACACACGCTCCTTTCTCGAGGGTATCTGCAAACTTCTTAAAAAACATGGACTCCCTTTCCAGCGGGGTCATAGCAATATATTCAGTTATGTGATCAACAGGGTCAGTTGTCCTATCGTATATCTTCAGGATTTTCAACTTAAAATGTTTGGAAATGGGAGAAGGAGCAGCCTCGGGCTTGAAAGGTTGATGTCTGCATTTTTCAATATCTAACACTCACTGGGGCTTCCTGACCCCAGGGACGTTTTCGAGCCACTTTTCCATTCTGGCCTCGAAATTCTTTTTTCATTTTTCAAAGTCCGACGGGACGCTAGTTTCAGCCATCGTTGGGGCTGCCCCGAAGGGTTGAGTGCCTAATGGGGCGGACCCCGAGCCTCCAGATGCGGCTCCATTTGGAAGTCCCCATGTTGTTGCGCCTGCAAAAACAACGTTTGGGATGCTTTCATTAAGGGTAACAGGTGGAGGCTCGGTGGGATTTGTTAAACTTCTCCCATTTCCAGAGAAGGAAGCAAATTGTTCTTAAAGCTGTTGTAGAGTGGCCATCACATATATTTGAAAAGGGTCACTCGAACCTGATGAAGAGAGATCGATCGGTGGTGGAATAATCTTAATTTGGAAAGTTAAACCGGCTGGAGGAGTTAAGCCAGTTGGTGGAATTAAGCCAGTTGGTGGAGTTAAGCCAGTTGGCACCGGTTGGCTGAATCAGGGTTTCACCACCTGAGGAAGTAAGGCCAGTAGTCGGGTCGGGAGTTTGAACCGTTGTGTAGTCGGAGTTGTTAGTATTGCCTGCCATTGAATAAAATTGACAGAGATGATTGGTAAGCTACAAACGCGACTTTGGAACAAATATTATTTGCTAGTTTCCCCACAGATGGTGCCAATTTGTGTTGGCTTAAATCTGATTAGGACAATAAATCGAATTTATTTTGGGTTAACTAACACGTGTTTGTATCAAAGTCGTGATATAACAAGAAATACAACAAGGGAACTTGAGCAATAGCAAAGAAACAAAAAGTAAGTGTTTGTGATATATTTTTGGATCCCTTTACATAGTTTTTCCAATGACTATTTATAGTCTACAAGAATAAAAAGGATAATAAATACGTTTAATGGCCATTACTCGACGTTTCAATCATAGTCAGCCCATGATCTTCCTCTTAAATGTGCATGTAATGGTCGACAGTTACAGAAGGTAAAAGCCTATCCATCGAAGAGTAAACCTTCCCCGAGGGGTAAACTGCTTACCCTGTGATGGTTATCCTTCAGTCGCCCCGAACAATAATTCTTAGCCAAGATTCATTCTTTCCTGAGGCATCTAGCCTCGGGAACCAAGCGAGCTTCTTCGAGAGGTTGTTTTTCAGAAGACTCAACCAAACCATGCCTCGAGCCCTAGCGCCGAGGCTCGATAAATTTTCACCCAATACACAAGTGCTGCCTACGCGGACAATACTTCAAGTTATAACTTGACAAGTGCTGCCTCTTCGAGAAATATAAAGGGCAACTGCTTCCTGTGAAGAGATTAAAGAGGCAAGTGATGCCGAGGCAACACTTTAAGTTATCTTGGAGAGCGGGCCAGTACTTCAATTTATTTGGGAGAATGTTGAAAGAGATAAAAGGTCAAGTGCTACCTAGGAGGCAACACTTACTTAAAGGGATAGTGGGATGCAGGCGTCAATATAAGATTTTGTATGGGTATTTCCGTCCGCGAGGCAGCACTTCAAGGTATCTGGGAGAATGTTGAAAGATATAAAAGGTCAAGTTGTACCAGGGGGTTAGTACTTACTTAAAGTTAGCGAAGACCATTCTTACAAACCCATTTAAACGGAGACATCAAACTATTGCCTAAGATGTCATAGTTGCGTAATTCCCCATACTTTTTAATCCTTTCTATACAAACTATTCCAAACACATTTTCAAATTTGCTCCTTTGAGCCGAGGATCATTCGGAAACATCCTCTCTACCTTAATCGTGGTAGGGTTAAAGTTTGCGTACAACTCACCCTCCCCAGACCCCACTTATGGGAGCATCTTAGACTTGTTGTTGTTGTCTTTCTATACAAACTATTAAAAATATGATATACACAGAAAAACAAAAGATATATGTTTCATAAAACAAGCACAAGATTTAGGAGTGAATATTTAGTTTTTATTTATTTGGGATTTCAGTTTACCAACCCTATAATTCATAAAGTAGAGTCTTTTTCTCTCTCTACTCCATAATGTCTGTAACAGAGCTTTGTTGGTTCAACATAGCAGCTGTTGATTTGAAATATTTAGTTTATTGCGAGTTCTCCACCTTCAAACCACTAGTAAAAACACCATAACCAACATCATAATCATCATAGAAAAAAAAGAATGATCTGAAAAAGAAGAACTATACATGCTATTTTATTGCACATTTAATATAGTTGAGATACAATGTATATACAATTGATACACAAGATATACAGAAGAAAATATATAGAAAATATACACCCAAATACACATGAGATACAATTTCAATATACTTTGGAACTCTTCAGTTATGGAGAGACACATGACATACAGTCGCCGTACAGTTGTCATACAGTTTCAAAGTAGAGGGAAGCACAAAAAAAAAAAATGAACAACAAAAGGCCACCGAAAAATACATGACATAAAGTCTCCATATAATCAATATACAATTGCCATACAATTTCATATATGCAAAATCTAGATGTGGAACAATTCTGAAATTTGCAGTCACCGGAGATGTCGCCGAGTTTACATCTTGAAAAAATATTTCAGGTTTAGAGGGACAACGGGAGAAGATCTAAAGGGTCATAATGATCAAAATCAAGAATAAAGCAATATTTTTTTTTTCAAATTCCTTCAATTGTTCTCTCTCTCTTTTTTTTTTTTTTTTTATAAACAAAATACGAGTTTTAATGGAGTTCTTTCATTAGATGATGGTGAAGAACTATTATCGACTATATTAATGGGATAATACAACCTTGAATTGGAAAGAGAAATAAATGAAAAAAAGAAATAAGGTGAAAGAAATATTTTTAGCAAAAATAACGGTTGTAATGGAGAGAGAAACCCATCAATTAAGGGAAAAGGGGAAAAAGATTTTGAAGCCAAAAAGGGCCTATTAATATAGGAGCATGTTTACCCGTACTTGTTTTTACCTTTTGTTATATGACCCTAGATAGAAAAGCATGAAGATCGAAGATTAGGGTAGAAGGTTAGGTAGTTCGAGAGATTTCATTATATTAGTATTAGGATGATTCATATTATATTTGATATTCCTATCATATCCTTCTACTAAGTTGCTTTGGTATTTCATGTGCACCTATGTCTTCTTTAGTTGATATTTTGGTTTGCCGTTGTGTTTTTATCATGTTTTCTCTTTTTAAACATGTTTACAGATATTTCTCTTTAGCCGAGGGTCTATCGGAAACAGCATCTCCACATTGGTGGGGTAAGGTCAGCGTACATCTTGCCCTCCCCACCAAGGTGAAGAGGTTGTTTTCGATTAAAGAATGTCGCTATTTTTTTTTTAATAAAATTGATATATATCTCTATATTTTGTAAAAGAGTTTCATAAAATTATAAACAGTGTAATTTTTCCAATATAGAAGATTAAAATTAGGGACGGACGGTCTACATGTATAAGCTATGGCTACGTGTTTATTTTTCATGGGGTCATAAATCATAACTCTCATTTCCTGTCTCCGATCCACAGAACAGTAAATTAGTAAAGAGATAACAAATCCAAATGCATCATCATAAGTTTGTTTGGCAAGACAACAGTGGGAATCTATCGAGCAATTATTAAGGTTAAACTATTTGGTTTATTGTAAACATCAAATACAAATTATTTTTGCGTCGTCCACTTCAACTGCGAAAGGGAGTCTAAACTACAATTTACGACAATATGAAACTATATATTTTATCTGTATCATGTATTTGTCAGTTTTCCTAACCACGTTTATGATAATGTATATGGAATTAGTGCTTGCAACAAGGATCAGCAGGGGAACCTTAGAGATCATGGATCAAATTTCAACAAAGACAACAAAAATTTCTTCTTATTCATCTAAGTCAGTTGTCGGCAAAGTTACTGGTTATCAATTCTAGTTGGGGTATATAGCAAATATCCAATAGATTAATTTAGGAGTTTAAATTTGGTGCATTATCCGTGTACAACTTTTTTTTTCCTAATTTTACACATCAAATAATTTTAAAAGTAATCTTAATTATTATCTTCTTTGATTAATATAGACTACCAATTTTAAAAAAAAAACAATAAATACAAGTAGAATCCCCTGTTCTCCAACCAAAATTATATATAGTTAATTGAGAATCAAAATTATTGGTTCAATTTTCCAACACTGTTCATTAAATTCTGACATTTTTTCATGCGACGTTTTCTTCTCAATGTCACGGTAATATCATTGAAGGAGAATTGTAGCTAGTAGCTTTAAGTTTTTAACTGAAAATTTAATCTTGTTCTGCTTTAACAGTCGTTAAATTCTCCAGAGTTCTATCGTTATAAGCGTTTGTATAGGATTTTCAGATTATTTTTCATTTACAAATATTCAAAAGAATTACTTGGGACGGAAATCTACCAAACATATACTCTTAATTTAGGTGCACACAAACTAGACATCACTAATATAAAACAAGTAAATAATTAAGGACCAACTAGACACCACTAATTTAAAATAAGTAAGTAAATAAGGACCAGTAGCGCATGATATGAAGTCACGACCGAAAGGCAAAGAAAGAAGATTAGCGAGGAGGGTGAATATAAACGTTTATGCATGGGTGACAGGCACAGCTAGTAAAACTGATGAGACTGGGGGAGACAATCCCACCTGATGTTAGAGAAAAGCACGTGCCTTCGGTTTTAAGCTTACTTTGATACAGTCTTAGAATAAACCAATGATGATCATTCTCTCCCCAATCTTTTCATAATTAAAGCTATGGATTGTGACATCCTCAACAACCTTTTGAAAATTTCCAATTGTGGTGAATCACTTAATGAAGTCACTTTGACTAATAGGAGTATATACGGAGTACTACTTATGTTTTTGTTTAATCAAACAGTTAATGTTTTATCTTCATTCTCCGATCACAGGAATCTGTGCAGGGGCCTCCCTGTGAGAACAAAACACGTAATAATTTGTTTAAAAAAAGTGAGTTGTCAGTTAATTCTGCGCATTTTAAGTTTGATCAAGCCTTTTGTCTACCTAATCGTCATAGTGACTGAGATCATAAGAGGCTTGGTGAATCCCCTGGTCAATTTATTATATTGTGTGTCGATATAGAGTTGTCCATTTCTTTTGAGATGATGAAACCTAATTAAGTTAATGGAATTGAAACATGATAGACGCCTTCACCTAAATATGAGTTCAGTTATAGACCTTTTTTACAGGTACTCGCACTAGAAACCAGTAAATAAATCTTACGAGATCTTTTTAGGATGATTTTATTCTATATTCAAATTAAAAATGATGATTATAAAAAGGTCATTTCCTCTAAATTTTCATGATCATATACATATTTTAAGTTCATAAAACATGTATACTCATATAACCCTTCTACTTAAATTTACTCCAGTTACTTTAATTTGTTACTTGTATGAGTAACCCTTCTACTTAAATTTACTCCAGTAACTTTAATTTGTTACTTTTTCATACAAGTATAAACTAAGAACAGTTAATTACCTCTGTGGTCATTAAATAATAACATATACAAAAGGGAAAAGAAAGGGGAAAAAAGAAAAATAGACAGAGCGTAGAAGAGGTTTGCGGAAAGATGGAATAGGAAGAAACGGTAACACAAGAATGGAGCCAGTGATGTTAATTTCTCCAAAAAGAAAATAGCATGAGAATGTTTTTCTAGCTACTAATGTTGGATTTCCTTTGTGCCAGTAGTGTTTGTACTTTTTTGCTAAATACGTATGGGCTAAACATAATACTCTAATTGGTTTCCTGTTTATACAAAAATAACAATGAATTATTTTTACAAAATATTTCAATATTTTTCATATATAAATAGAATAAAAAATACTAAAGAATAAAAACCCTAGCCTTCATTTTGCATTTCAGATCCCATGTCACCCCCTCCCCCCTCTGCTACCCCGACGGTCACCACCACTGGCCACGTGCTGATCGGCAACCGCAAAAGTTGCCAGAAAATTTTTCGGATTTTTTTAGATATGAAACCTACTTAATTATACCAGGAGATACAAAATATACATAACATATACAAAATATACAAAAAGAGAGATACACAAATATACAAATAGAGATACTTCACTAGAAAATGCAAAGATACATGCAAGATAAAAAGTGCAAGATGCACAACAAGATATAAAAAGATAGGAAATTCAATGTTACTCTTGTGGTAGACATCCCGAACTTCCACCCTGTTGGTGGTAGGCTAGGGACTCAAAAGATACAATGGTGATACAATAATAATACAAACATTGATACCAAAAAAATAAATTATGAAGCAACAAGAGCACCAGCAATAAAGTAATATAATGGCAGCAATACATGTCGATACAACGAAGATACAACAACGATACAATGAAATAGAAGAAAAAAAATTGGTGGCAACATCAAAAATGGAAAACATTGAATCTTAATAAAAATCGAGAGATCTACGTAAAAAAGAACATCGGATTTGACGGAGGAGGAGTTAGAGAAGATTTGATGAAGCAGCCGGAGAGAGAGAGAGATTGGACGTTTGATACCGTCAAATTTGCTGCTGTTGACGGGCTGCGTCAGAGAAGTTCCAAAAAATAAAACAGAAATCATGTCATGATCTTTCACCGAAGTAGCGACGAAGAAGGATGAGAGGGCTATGTGAGGGAAAAGATGTAACACAAGAGGTGGCGGCAGCGAGAGCGATTGAAAATGAGAAAAATGGGAGGAGGAGTAGGCTAGTCTTTCTAACTTGTCTGGGATTTCATCTTGCCTAAGTTTTTCTTTGAGTATGTTTTATAAAAAGTTTTCTTTCCCAATACATTTTATAACAGTTTTAAAGTATCTCCATATTGTGTTAAGAAGGTCCTAACCTACCATTTTCACAAATTTCCAAAATCCATATTCACCAACTTACATATTTGCGAATTTACGTCGAAAGCTCCTCTGAACGCCTGGAGTCTAATAGCCTAGAGAGTAAAATTTGTTCAAAATAATCTTTCTAACCATCTGCCAGGGTCCGCCAAATAATTCATCCTGATCCGCCATGCAATTCATCAGTAAATGCCTCTAAGTTTCCAACACGAAAGATATCTTTGCAAAACTTTCTTAAGGATGATAAGAAGTTAAACAATGACACTGAAATAGCCTATTCACACAAGTTTTCCATACATATTTAGGTCAAATCTAAATTCATTGTCTAAAACAAATTAGTTATATTATGGTAAGAATGTGTATTGGATAAAAACTGACTAGACTTTGGCGAGTGACACGTGTCATCCACATGGCATGAGCTGACGTGTCACCGGACAGACATTTCCCACTGGCAGACCCGAGGAAGTTACAGGATTTATCAACAGTCAGCATAATTTGAACAAGCAGTTATCGGCAGTATTGGATGCGATCATTCATCAAACGGTCACCCAGCGGTTACAACCTTTCGGGATAAGACGCCCAGCGGTTACTTATCTGGACGGTTATACACCCAACGGCTACTACGACATCAACAGGCGCCTCCCAAAGTCTATAAATAGCACTTACATTAACCAATTGTAACAAATTTTTACTTCCTGCATATGTTATCAATAAAAATACCTTCTCTCTTGCGTTCAGACATACTCTCTGTTCACATTCAAATTGCTAATTTAGCGTTTAATTATCTCAAGTGTGGTGGATATCGGCCAACTCTCCCCGAAAACGAAGGATACGATACGTTTGCCTCTCTCTATTTCCATTTACGCTTTACTTTTAGCATTCTATATTAGTGCTATTTAATTCTTCGTACGGATATTTAATCTCAACTATTGACCGTGACTCCGCAAATATAAATTTAATTGTTAATTGGCCTAAAATCGGATCTAGGTTAAACAATTTGGCGACCACAGTGGGAGCCGGTCAATAGCTTTCGTAGGTTAAAAGGTCTACTTTCGACGTTATATCTATCTCTGTTTATCTTCTTGCCTCGTAACTAACATGGCAGAGGAAACTCCCCCGCAAACCATTGTAGGCGGACAACAGGTAAACACCCCTTCACGCAGTCCCAGTTATTCTCCCAGATCTCCTAGATATTCTCCCGACTATTCGTCCGATGGGCGGCAACAGTCTGCCCAAGGACCGGTCAGGCAAAATCGGCGTGGGCGCTCTCAGAGCACTACTCCACCAAGGAGACGACGACATAGGAGTCTCTCCCCTGACCAAGGGAACCTGCAAAGAACTTTCCATGATTTTATGCAGCAGCAGACAGAGATAAACTGGGGAATCAACGAAGCACTAGCTTCTCTCCGGGCAAGCAATCCTGCAACTGCAAGGGCCAACGTTGCAGCCCCCAACGCCAATGCACCATCTTCCCACACTTCAAGGCGAGGAGAAGAACGCAACAACGGTAGCGGTACTGCAGATCCAGCGACTCAGGCGAATCAGAACCCGAACGTAGAGTCTACTGCACCAACGAACATGAGCCTTGTAGTAGAAAATCTTACCATACAATTCAAGGAAAGCCAAGAGGCACTTCAGAAGTCTCTTCACGAGAGAATCGATCAGATACCAGGCGCCCCACCCACGCTGAAGAAAGTTGACGTCCAACGTTACTCACAGCGGCCCTGGAAGAAGGAGGCAGCCCCAAAGGCGATACCCAAGACGTTCAAAATGCCGAACATTCCAAGGTATCGCGGAACATCTGACCCCAACGATCATCTCATGATGTTCAGCAACTTCATAAAGGCCAGTGACCTCACCGATGAGGAGATCGAGTCCGTGCAATTGAAGAAGTTCGTAGAGACCCTGGTAGACGGAGCCCTGTGATGGTATTCAATGTTGCCGCCAAACTCTATTGGATCCTTCACCGAAATGGCTGAACTGTTCGTGAAGGCACACACGGGTGCTCAGAGGACGGAGACCCGAGTAGAAGACATCTTTGAAATCAAGCAGAAACCCGACGAGTCACTTCGCAAGTATGTAGATCGGTTCCAGAGAGAACGTATGATGCTCCCCAAAGTACCAGACAGATGGGCAGCAATCGCGTTCACCAACAGCTTGGACGTCAGGAGTTCAGAGGCCACACGAAGGCTCTACGAATCTCTTCGCGAGTTCCCAGCAGCCAGTTGGTCAGACGTCTACAATCGTTACAATTCTAAGGTACGTATCGATGAGGATAAACTGATCGGAACAGGTGCTCGGGGAAGGCCTCAGGCTCGCAGTAGTGGGTCCCGCGGAAAAGCGGAAACAGAGAGGTCAGGCACACGGTATGAGCCGTACCCCGACCAATCGCGTAACAGTTCCAAAGGGCACAACTGCAACAGCAACAGCAATAGAGGGCTGTCCCGAAGGGAGAATTCCGAGTCAAGTTCCCATGGAATCCCAAGCCTGCCAAGCTTCAACGTTGAAATGGCGGAGGTCGTGGCAGTACTCAAGAACATGGGAGAAAAGGTGAGATGGCCGAAAGACATGAAGACTGATCCCAGCAAGAGAAATCAAGACGTGTATTGCGAGTTCCACCGTGACCATGGGCACACTACCGAAGACTGCAAAGCCTTAAGGTACGAAATTGCTCATTTGTTGAAACAGGGATTCTTGAAGGAATTCCTGACGGAGAAAGGAAAGCAAACTCACGCAAAGGCTCAGCAAAACAAACCTGGTCCACCGCGAGCATCCTCTCCGAAACGAACGGTCAACGTTATTTCGGGCGGAATCGAGGTAGATTCGGTCACCTTCACAGCAAAGGAGTACCCAAAGGTGTCCATTACCAACAACGAGCGACCTCGGTCGGAAGCAGTAATCACCTTCGAGGAGTCAGACACTGATGGACTGCAGTTTCCACATGCTGATGCATTAGTCATAACGCTACGCGTGGCCGAATTCGACGTAAAGAGAGTGCTCGTTGATGCAGGCAGTTCTGCGAATATCGTCCAGGCACGGGTTGTGAATGAGATGCAGCTAGCAGATAATATTGTGCCGATATCTCGAGTCCTTTCTGGCTTCAACAATTCAAGTGAAAAGACTCTCGGGGAGGTCACCTTGACTACTCTGGCTGAGGGAGTAGCAAGGGAAACAACCTTTCATGTTGTCGATGCGGATCTAGCCTACAACATCATTCTGGGCAGACCCTGGATCCACGACATGCAAGCCGTCCCTTCTACCTACCATCAGGTGGTGAAGTTCCCATCCGAATGGGGAATACGTGAAGTCCGAGGAGAGCAGCGCACTACACGAGATTGTTACTCAGTAGCCCTCAAACTACCCGAGGAGAGCAAATAGCAATTACAGTGCCCGGGACCGGATGCTGCACCTGAGGAGATTAAATACGACGTCCTGGAATTCATCACCAAAATGGGTGAAAAGGAAAACCACATGCCAACAGTAGAAGCCCTGGAACCTGAAGAGCTGTTCGCTGATATGCCAGAGCGAAAGGTGTACTTGGGGACTGAATTGAGCGAACGCCTGCAGGGAGATATCCTGCGGTTCCTCAAGGAACGGCATACGGCATTCGCCTGGTCCCATGCAGACACGACATGTATTTCTCCTGACATCATTACTCACAGGTTGCACGTCGATCCGTACCACCGCCCGGTGAAACAGAAGACGCACCAGCAAGGAGCTTTCCGGAATCAGATAATCAATGACGAGGTCGACCGGCTGTTGAAAATCGGTTCGGTACGTGAAGTCAAATACCCAGACTGGCTGGCAAACGTGGTTGTCGTACCTAAAAAGAACGGCAAGTGGCGAGTCTGCATTGACTTCACAGATCTGAACAAAGCCTGTCCGAAGGATTCATATCCTCTTCCCAGGATAGATCAGCTGATCGATGCAACAGCTGGACACGAAGTATTAACTTTCCTCGACGCGTACTCCGGATACAACCAGATACTGATGGACCCTGAGGACCAGGAAAAGACGACATTCATAACCTGTCGAGGTACGTATTGCTATAAAGTTATGCCATTTGGATTAAAAAATGCAGGTGCGACCTACCAGCGTCTAGTCAATCGAATGTTCCATAATCACATCGGAAAGACCATGGAAGTATACATTGACGATATGCTGATAAAATCCAAACGAGCAGAAGACCATCTAGCTCATCTGAAAGAGGCTTTCCGAATTCTGGATCAATACAACATGAAATTGAATCCAGAAAAATGCGCTTTCGGAGTTGGATCGGGAAAATTTCTGGGGTTCATTGTCTCTCAGCGAGGCATTGAAGTCAATCCCGCTCAGATTAAGGCTATCGAATCAATCCCAGATGTACTTCGCGATAAGAAAGAGGTCATGAGACTAACGGGGAGAGTAGCAACTCTACGAAGATTTATCTCCCGGTCGTCTGATCGTTGCAAAAGTTTCTTCGATGTCTTAAAGCAAAATAAGGAGTTCGAATGGACTCCTGAATGTCAGCAGGCATTGAGGGATCTAAAGAAATATCTATCTAATCCTCCGCTACTTACCACACCTGTAGAAGGCGAGCAGCTGCTAATCTACCTGGCGGTCTCTGAATCATCGGTAAGCGCAGTACTAGTTCGAGAAGAAAAAGGTAAACAACTTCCTATCTACTATGTTAGCAAAGCTCTAATTGATGCAAAAACTCGCTATCATCCTTTAGAAAAATTAGCATTAGCTCTAGTAACCGCTGCCCGAAAGTTACGTCCATACTTTCAAAGTCATTCTATAGTCGTAGTTACTACTTTTCCTTTACGAAATGTCCTGCACAAACCAGAATTTTCGGGGAGATTGGTAAAATGGGCTATAGAATTATCCGAATTCGATATTACTTATCAGCCCAGGGTAGCAATAAAGTCACAAGTCTTGGCAGACTTTCTGGCAGACTTCAGTATGAATGTATATCCTGAAGCAGAGAAGGAGGCCATTCTCTATGCAGGACAGGCACCGGGTACCTGGATCCTCCACACAGACGGCTCTTCGAGCGTGAAGGGATCAGGACTCGGACTGGTCCTCGTTGCTCCATCCGGAGAGACGGTAAGGCAAGCTATCAAATGCCCCTTCATTACTAACAATGAGGCCGAATATGAGGCCGTTATTGCAGGATTAGAATTGGCACGGAGCTATGGGGCAACCATGGTCAAGCTAAAAAGCGATTCTCAGTTGGTGATCAATCAGATCAATGGGGGTTTCGTTGTACAGGAACCCAGGATGCTGGCATACCTTGGCCGAGTAAAGGAACTCCTGGCACAGTTTGACAACTGGGAGGCAATTCAGATTCCGCGGGAAGAGAATCACGAAGCTGATGCTCTAGCAAACATGGGATCGGTTGCAGAAATAGGGGCGGCTAGATCTTCAGCTATTGTTCAACTTCTCTACACAACCATGGACAGGGAGAAATTTGAAGTCAACACCGTCAGCACTACCTGGGACTGGAGGAATGAGATAACAAATTATCTCGTCCACGGGACTCTCCCTACAGATGCAAAGGCTGCTCGCAAACTCCAAATAAAAGCAGCCCGATACACCATTTTCAATGGCGAGCTATACTGGAAGATGTACGCAGGACCCCTCGCAAAATGTCTTGGGCCGAATCAGACTAATCATGTGATGAGAGAGGTCCACGAAGGCTGTTGCGGAAACCACTCCGGTGGCAAGGCGTTAGCTCGGAAGCTGATACGTGCAGGTTATTACTGGGATAAAATGGAAAAGGATGCAAATGAATTTGTCAAGAAATGTGACAAATGCCAGAGGTTTGCCCATTTTCTCCATCAGCCCGCCGAGCCGTTGCATTCAATAATCTCCCCGTGGCCCTTCATGAAGTGGGGAATAGACATCGTTGGTCCTCTTCCCACGGCACCAAGGGGAATGCGTTTCTTGCTGATCATCACGGATTATTTCACAAAGTGGGTTGAAGCGGCAGCATACACAAAGGTACGACAAACGGAAGTCGTCGACTTTCTCTGGCGCTTCGTGATATGTCGCTTTGGAGCACCTAAGGAAATAGTCATGGACAATGGACCGCAGTTCGTCGGCCAGAAAGTGACTAGGTTCCTCGATGATTTACACATTAAGAGAATTACCTCTTCTCCATATCACCCTGTCGCCAACGGGCAGGCCGAATCTACCAACAAAATCATTGTTGAATCTCTTAAAAAGCGCCTCGAGCAGGCGAAGGGATGTTGGGTGGAAGAGCTACCTGGAGTATTGTGGGCTTACCGCACCACGGTAAAAATGAGTACCGGGGAGACCCCTTACTCATTGGTATATGGTGCAGACGCTCTGATCCCGGTCGAGATAGGAGAACCCAGTCTGCGATATGCGCATGCCACTGAAGAGTCAAACTCAGTTAATCTGTCCGAGGAGTTAGATCTCCTCGAAGAACGCAGAGAACTGGCCCTTGTACGAGTGGTTGCGCAAAAAGAACGAGTCGAGAAGTACTACAATCGGGGACTGCGCGTACGAAGCTTCCAAGTTGGGGACTTTGTACTCAGAAAAGTTTCCCAGAGCACACAAGAGACAAATTCCGGAAAGCTTGGCCCTAACTGGGAAGGACCTTACAAAGTGATTGCTTCAGCAGGCAAAGGGTCTTATCGCTTGGCACGACCAGATGGTACAATCGTCCCCGAACAGCTGGAATGTAGTTCATCTCAAAAGGTATCACTTCTAGGCGACAAGGACGGTTAGTCATTCTACGTTTACCTTTTCTATCGTTACATAGAAGTTCTTACTTTTATCTTTACATAAAAAGTTCTTACTTTTATCTTTACATAAAAGTTTTTACTTTTTGTTATACATTTTCGCTAAATGGTACTAACGGCCTGAACAAGGCCAGATTCGTTTAGCTCAACTGGCAGAGCTCGAAGTTCTTCAACTTCGCGGCTGTGGGTTCGAATCCCACAACGGACACACTCCTCGTTTGGTTATATGTGTTCAGTTTACAACTCACCGAAAACTCTTTTCATATTGTCACTTCACGTGTTCCAACATGAAAATAAGGGGGGTGGTGAGGGCCCTATAGGCCAGGAAAGACCTTCGTACAGGCAAAAGACCTTCATACAGGCATAAGACCTTATTTAAAAGCAGCAAATTTTTTAGTTTGCGTGACAAGGCTTCCACAGCAAATTAGAGAAGTCGTTCACAAAATAAAGCTCTTATGTGACGAGGCTTCCACGAAAATAAGAGAAGTCGTTCACAAAGCCAACAACCCGGCCAGAGCCAACCTACAATGCCATGCAACAACTTTCAATTATCGAAGCGATAAGCAAAGTTATACGCATAGAGCAAGGATTTGGCCCAAAACTCCAACGACCACAACTCGGTCAAACTACCTACAACTTACGACCTTTACTTAATGAAAGGGTAAGTTAAAAACATTCTGGCAGACTTTTGGAAATACGAACTTAATAAAGTTCAAAATTCATGAAAAGTAACTCCCAACAATAAGGCACGAAAGCCACAACGTACGCATACGAAAGGATCAAAAATTCAAACTAAACATAGTCACTGAATGGATCTGAAACTGCATATATACATTAAATTGTGTACCGATAAAACGCCAAAAATGGCTGACAGAAGTTCGCAGAGTGTTTAAAAGGCCAAACAAACCGGCCAAGGACCAGAAAGTCTTTGTTAAACTTCTGTCCACCCAACAACTAAGTCCGGCTCTCGCCAGACAAAATAAAAATACATCAGTTTAGAAAAGAAAATATCAACTTGAAGGGCCATGACCGGGACTCAACGCACCAGCCCCGTTAGTCCCGTCGTCACTCCCTAATTCTTCATCTTCATCATCGTCATCATCGCCATCCGACTCTTCAGGAGAGAGACCCAGCGCTTGTTGTATCCTTCGAACAGCACTCTTCGTCGACTGCAACATCTCTTCGACATCAACCTGCCCAGCCCGGATCTGTGTAAGCAACGTGCGCTTGGCCTCAAGGGCCGCAAGTTTGGCCTTAATCTCCGATTGGTCACGCAAGTTTGCCAGATCCTTGGTCAATACGGCCTGAACGCCCATCAACTGGGCGACCTGGTCTTTGGCAGCTTGAAGATCGGAACGGGCCTTGGTTGACTCTTCGTTTGCCCTCTGCAGGTTCAGTTCAAGAGTTGCACGGTCGTCATTAGCACTGTTCAAGCAATTGTGGCATTCCTCAAGAAGTCTCTCCAAACCTGAATAGAGCGTGCGAACCCCTCTTTCTCTTCAGAAAGACGGTCCTTTTCCCTGGTGAGAGCATTGATCTGCTCGAGGCGATTATTGTTAACATCTGTTAACCGGTTAACTTCCCCACCAAGGAAACCACACTGCTCGATCAAAGTTTTGTTGTCCTTCAGAGCCTCAAGCAATTCTTTCTTCACCTCTACCACTTGATTGGCATTGTTCAGTCGGGAGCGGAACATGATTTCAGCGGCCAGCATGCTTGACTGTAACATAAAGTAAGTCGTGGTTAAAAACCCTAGGCTAGCAGTTGCTTCTAAAACAAAGCGGGAAAAAAACTTACCCGGGCAGAATCGGAAGCAATTTGGAAAGCCAGTTCTTCATCGGATAATCCTCTCAGCACCCACTCCTCTCGAGGACCAATGAGCGAAGAAACTACTTTGACCAAGCTGCGCGGCCTGGCCACAAAGTTGACATCGGGAGCAAGTCTCAGGGTATGTTTCCTTTCACAGAGCTTAGGTTTCCTGGCCTGTTCTGAAGGGTAATTCGGCCCGAACTTGTAACGAACCCCCTTTATGTCACTTAGCTCTGCCCGCCCCGCAATAGCTGACCGCCAAACAAACCTCGATGAGGAAAGGTTAGAATCACCTTCCACCTCCGGGTCTATGGTTTCACAGTCACGAAGAACAACGGGGGTCGCTCCTTCAGTGGCCATGTTTTCCAGATCCTCAAAACGGAAAACACGAGGACCTTGGCCACTTTCTTGGGAAGCCTCTCCCCCGGCTTCTTCTCTTACTTCCTCTCTCACTTCTTCCTTTTCTTCTTCTTAACCAACTTTCCCTTTGCCCTTATCAGCGCGAGAAGGACCTGCCTCCTCCCCATCACCAACTCGGGGACTCCTCTGCGGAGATCGGACGGCCTCCTCCTCGGCCCTTCTCCTGTCACTACGGAGGTGAGGCCTCCGCGTAAGAGGAACATCTGCCTCAACCTCAGTATCCGACAGGTAGATAACCTCCTGAGCCGGACCCTCTCCCCGTACGGACTCAGGGATTTCAGCAGCGACTTCAGCGCCCGTTTCCATGGGCTCCGGGGTACTTGTCCTAGCAGGAGGATCGCCACCAGCTGACGAGGGTTGCCCAGCAGCAGCGGAAGCTTTCCGAGAAGATTTCTTCCGCGCTCCGCCTTCACCGTGGCTCTTCCTCTTCCTCTTCAAAAGGCTCAACCCCTCTGACAGAAGTTCCTCACCTCCCTCCCTGCTGCTTAGAGCGCCAGCCGAAGCCAGTATAGCCTCAGCTTCAGCAATGGGGTCGGCGACAGGCTCAGTAGGTCTGTCCTGAGGGGGAGCAGGGAAAAAGCCTCCCGAAGTACCCAAACCTGCAACAAAGGTAAAACGATCAGGCATAAGAAGGGTTCAAGAAGAAAGGGCTATCAAAAGGATAGAAATATCCTTACCGTGGTGTTTCACGGTCAAACTCTTGAGAGAAGCAAAGTGTGACCACTCTCTCTTCTCTGGTTCAAATTTCGCCAGAATCGGCTCAACCCACGCCGTCAGTTCATCTATAGTTATGAATCTGTCGTAGGGTTGCTTGGTCGCTGCACGAAGAAGTTTTAATGAAGGTTAGAAGAAGAAGGAAAGACGAAATATACACACAAAAAACTCGGGGACTTACGTGTTTTATTCCAGACTTCTGGCAGGTGCGCCTTGTCGTCGAAAGTCAAGGCCGAAGAACGCACGAATAGATACCGGTGCACCCAACCTCGGTCACTGGTATCCTCGGAGCTGCGCACCAAGCCCTTGCTCCCGCGCATCCTGACGTTCACGTAGCCGTCCTTAAAAATCTGGACGCTATACAAAGAAATGAAGTGTTTGTAGTCAAAAGATTGGTCAGTTTCAGCCGCAAACCAATCCAGGAGTGTGACTATCCTATATACACTGGGGCTCAATTGCCCCGGACAGAGAAGATACTCTCTGCAAAGTCTCTCCAGCACTGGGTGCAAAGGCAGCCTACACCCCACTGTGAAAGGGTAGGTGCCAATGGCTGTCCACCCAGCCCGGTGAGAGGTAATGTTCTCGCCTTCTGAAACTGGTAAGAGGGGAATTTCATCACCCCAATCACAGTATACTCTCACATGCGGGATCACTTCCTTCGTGATCCCCGATTTAAACCTATACGCCGGCCAATTGCGCGTATCTCCTTCCCTGTTGTTAAAAGACTTGATGTTACAATCCGCTTCGAGTTCACCCCATTTCTTGGGGATTATCTCCGCAGCAGTGGCCTGGGTAGCCCGCGGCCTGGGATTGGCCGTCGAACTACTAGCAACATCGGTATTTTGATTTCTTCTGGATCTTGAAGCCATGATTTTAAGTAAAGTATGAAATTATCAAGAAAAGCTCAAGAAGTTGATTCAAGGGTTTTCAAGGAATAGCACAGAAGAAATGAAAGCAGGTGGAAAGGTTTCTCATCAAAAGAACCCCTATTTATAGGAGCCAAGGTTAAAAATCCCAACTTCTCTTGAAGACACACGTGGAGACCATCGAAGAGGCTACGATCAGATCTGGCCGTTGAAAGGGAAAATAGGCCCTAATCAAAACTTTATAGTGCCATCATTACTCTGAAGACCAGCAGTCACCTCGCAATCAACAAGCGACGTGCGCACGTGGTTAAGGCGGTTAAAATCATTACCTTTTTACCATTGGGATACGCAATAGTCATTTCGGAGTAACCTGCGGTCTTCCAGGCATGCCCGCTGCAATTACTTTTTCATACGGCGCATTTAATGCGCACGACATGAAGGCTTGTCACTTATCTGATAAGATCCATACGTCATCAAGATTACATCACAAGGAGACAAAAAGTTCGCAGAAATTCCCGCCAAAAACTTTATCCACTCCTCGGACAGATACTCTGCCCGAGAAGTGCGGGGACTTTCTGTATTGGATAAAAACTGACTAGACTTTGGCGAGTGACACGTGTCATCCACATGACATGAGCTGACGTGTCACCGGACAGACATTCACCGGACAGACATTTCCCACGGGCAGACCCGAAGGAAGTTACAGGATTTATCAACAGTCAGCATAATTTGAACAAGCAGTTATCGGCAGTATTGGATGCGATCATTCATCAAACGGTCACCCAGCGGTTACAACCTTTCGGGATAAGACGCCCAGCGGTTACTTATCTGGACGGTTATACACCCAACGGCTACTACAACATCAACAGGCGCCTCCCAAAGCCTATAAATAGCACTTACATTAACCAATTGTAACAAATTTTTACTTCCTGCATATGTTATCAATAAAAATACCTTCTCTCTTGCGTTCAGATATACTCTCTGTTCACATTCAAATTGCTGCTTTAGCGTTTAATTATCTCAAGTGTGGTGGATATCGGCCAACTCTCCCCGAAAACGAAGGATACGATACGTTTGCCTCTCTTTATTTACATTTACGCTTTACTTTTAGCATTCTATATTACTGCTATTTAATTCTTCGTACGGATATTTAATCTCAACTATTGACCGTGACTCCGCAAATATAAATTTAATTGTTAATTGGCCTAAAATCGGATCTAGGTTAAACAGAATGTAAATTAATTACGTTCATCTTTTATTGATCAATGCCAAGTTTCCTTTTTGTTGGTGTCATATTTTTGTTTTCAGTATCAAACTAAAAGCTTCCAATTTAATAAAGTAAATCTATAAGGGTGTATTTTAATTAGGGGTGAATATATGACAGTTTGGTTCGGTTTTAACATTAATTAAACCAAACCAAATATATCGATTTTTCAAATCATTAAACCAAACCAAACCAACATAAAGTCGGTTTTCTCGAACTCGATTTTTTTGGTTTTCCTTTTTTTTTTTAGATAAAGTCTCTACAACAAAAAATATGCAAGTGCTGCTTTCAAATATTTTCTATAATCAACTATCTATGTATGTTATTTATAGACAATTAGAAATCAAGAAGAATTACATATAGATCTTAATAAGTCAATGCAATGTGATGTATGTAAATTAGAAAATTAAAATATTATGAAGAGAGAGTACCATGGTATTACATGATAGTTTTTAAGTTGATGCTGCTGCATATAGCAATGAATTAATCAAAATTGTTCTTGCACCTTATTCAGTAGAAGAAGCAAGCAGAACTAAATTCAGGAAATTAGTATATTTTTGTTCTATTTGGGTTCTTTCTAGTGGGCTAATGTTTGGCTAACTTGATGATTTTAGGGTGAATTACAGATCTGAGCACAAATGCACCTGGTCTTGAAAACATAAGCACTTTTTGGTGGTCTTGAAAACATAAGCACTTTACCATTAAATGAAACTGAAAGTACAAAAATATTCTTACTAATGGAGAACTTCCCGTAATTAAAAAAATTCCACCGACCATTTTTTGAAGCCGTAATTACAAAAATACCACCGCACCTTTTTACATCCAAAATTACAAAAATCGCCATTGCTTCCTAAACAGTAGAAAACAACGCCAATCCGGTCATTTTTCACGTCCATTTTGTAAATAAATAAGGCCAAATCGGCATCATTTCACTTATATACAAGATAGTCAATTCGTCTGTGTTTCGCGACTATTCTGTGAATAAATAAAGTCAAATCATCATCGTTTCTCTTATATACAAAAATCAAAGGAAAACATAATATAAGACCAATCCGGCATCATTTCTTCATACAATGAGCAAAAAAACATATTCATTTTGTAAATAAATTATGCCAAATCGGTCTTACTTTATTCATTCACAAAAAGTACCTTCAAGTGCTTATATATTTAGAAATAACGACAATCCGAGTAAATTTATTCATATAATTGTGTCCGTCTTGTGAAGAACCTTATTTCACACATTCATAAAAAAGACCTTCAAGTACTTATATATTTAGAAATAACGACAATTCGGCTGTGTTTATGCATATGCTGAACCAAATGTAAAGTATATTTTGCAAGCAAATGAGTCCAAAATTGTCTTCACTCATTCATCCATAAAAATACATATGAAAATATAAAATGATGACAGTCTATCTGCATTTATTTAACAAGTGAGCAGATTTATTATGTCTATTTTACAAGCAAGTGATGTCAAATCGTCATCACTTTGTACGGATATAAAAATTCAAAGTAAAATAAAAACAATGTCAATCCGGCATCATTTGTCCATTTTATTTTACAAACACATTACTCCAAATCGTCATCACCAAATTAATCAAGTCATTACCATCACCACCATCGCCGCTGTGTCGACATCATGGAACCACCATTGGGCAGTGAAAGTGCTTCTTTGTTGTATCATCTTTATAGAATCTACAAATTTCACAGTAGTACTCCCCGAACTTGACGCCACACTTTGAACAGATCTCAGCTACCTGTTGTTCGGTGTCGCATAGACACAAACAACTTGCTTAACATCATGGAGCACAAGTTCGTGACGTTCCTTCGGATTGCTCAAAGCGCTCTTAGCATCGTTGCGGCAGTGACGTCAAGTGAAAATTTGATTGCAACAAGGGGCTCAAAGTTTACATCATCGCTGATAATATTCACATCCGTGAAGTGTCTTTCCAAAATCTTCTCTGGAACTGTTGTGATCGTCATCCTCAGTCGGTACCAGCGACGGTTGTTGAAAATTTTCTTCCATGCAGAAAATGGAGGGTCGCCGGACTTAGGGTTCCCGTGACTCTTTGAGTCCCGATATATAGAGTTCCAATGGGATTTGGGGAAATTGACCTCGAAAATAAAGAGAGGAGGTTGTGGTGGTGGCACGACGGGTTAATGGTGGTGGTTGTGGTGGATTTAAGATTTGGTGTATAGAGAGAAAAAGTGGATCTATAGAGAGAGAAAGTGGTGACTGTCAAATAATTGTAGATAACTGATTTAAGGGTAGAAGTGAAAATATTTTTTAAAGTGCTCATGCTTTAAAGACCACAAAAAAATAGCTCACCAAATAAAGACCAGGCACTAAAGTACTCATTCCACATAAAAAAATGATGAAAACTTATTAGCCCATGTTATAAATTGTCAAAAAACAAGACAAACAGAGTTTGAAATTATATATATAAAGAAGTTCATAATGAATATTTTTTATGTATAAATGCTTAAAAATAATATTTATAAAATGTCGGTTCGGTTTGGGTTGGATTCAGTTTTTTTTTTTCGTAAAATCAAACCAAACCAAACCAAATATGTCGATTTTTATTTTTTCAAAATCAAACTAAATCAAACCAAACCATGGACCGAATTTTTTTTTTGGTTTACCAGTTCGATTTATTCACCCTTAATTTTAATACTTATAAAGACTTTCCTCGAGGTTTGACCGTCCTAACTGTACAGATTTTGCTCCTCTATTGTGTATTTTTTCCTTTTGTCCTCCAGTGGGCCATTTGATTTCTGACACGTTCCATCTACTTAAATTGTGGAACAAAATTATGTCAGTAGCTACTCTATCGACTCTCACAAACAGGGGGCTTTTTGCTGCATGACCTCCCCCAAGTCTTCAATTAAAAAAATGACCTCCAAATTTTAAGAATTGACTAGATGACCTCCTCTTTTTTAATCAGGATTAGAACTTAATTACACAAAAAAAATGGCTACACGTCCCAACCTCCCAAGTTCCAAATATTACACTTTGGCCCATTACCAAAAAAAGAAAATTTTCTCCTCTTCCAAAATTTGTTGCGCTATTCCCCCCCCCCCCTCGTTCCAGCCGCCTCCATTCCCCTCTTCTTCAGTTGAACCTCGTTTAAGGGCCCAAATCCAACCATTTTGTTCAATAGCTATTAGAAATCCAATTCCCATCTTCAGTTTGCTCTCATTTCTTGATTTATGGTTGTGGGAAGCTTTTAAAATTTCAATTTCAAAAGGTTCTAATCCGTCTATCGTGGTGGGTGCAATTACTTCGAATCGAGTTGATATCAACTTCATCGTACTATACCAAGTGTTTTATTGAGCTGGTAAGCTGCTTTATCATATCCGCCATTGTTTTTGTTCCATTAGAACAACTATGCTTTAGTTCCATTAGAACTCTGTTTTTGTTCATCGACCTGTTTCAGTATATTATTGACTTGTTCATATATTAGTAAATAGAGCTGTTATGGGGTGCTATGCAGTAGTGGGTGCTGATTACAATGGGCAATAGGTAGAGACGCCTAAGTGATGGTATTGACGTTCCAATACTAGTTTTTAAATACCTATTGCATTGAAATTGGAGGGTACATTTGACGAATTGATTGACAGCGTCATTGAACACGGACAATTAACTTGTGATCGCGGCGACGTATCCATTAGTTATATGCTTAGTGCTGCGCCTGCTAGGGGGAAAATAGCTCCTTCGTTCATTAGGAATGACAGTGATCTGCGCATATACCTCCTAGATGTAGATGGTAATGGTAGTAGTCCTATTCTTTATATTTTACGGGTCGAGAGGTCCGCCGCAGCTTCAAATGCTGTTGTGGCATCTCCCATAGCAGCTGATGATCAAATGGTTGAGTCTAACAATATTATTGGAGATGGTACTGGCAAATCACTCTTGTACAAGAATGATGAGAAGGCTACGAGCCACCTTCGTAGTCCCGTCGTGGGAGATAAAAGAACCTGTACATGTAAGACATTTATCAAAAGGGGCAGGAAAAGAGTTCAACACATTCCATCCATCGGTGTATCATTTACATCCAAGAAGAGAAGGAATAAATGTTCAAATTGTAAGCGATCCGGCCATAAAAAAACAACTTGCCCTCTGGCTCAAAATAGACAGTGATTTATTATTTATTGATTTTTCTCTTATGAGTGTAATAATTTATTTTTATGAACATTTGTAATAACTTTGTGAACTGAATAACTTCTGTATCTTTGCAAAATTAGCTAGTGTTTAGTCTTGTTGTTTATTAGAATTAGATATGCTGATAATAGACCCTTTTTTTCTGCGGTTGATAATATTAACTCTCGATTTTAACAAGTTGACAAAAAATCTTAACTAACTTTATTGATATTTGTAGTAATTACTGTTGGTTGTAGACTTTTTGAACATAGACCAACTCAGCATAGACTGAAGATATCATTTCCAACAATTAGCTTGCTAGTGGATTGTGTAGTTGATAATCGGCCAGTTTAAACGCGTGCCAGGTTCTTTAAAGAGTGCACTGCCCAAAGTTATGAACTATACTATCTGATACAATGGCTCCAATAACTCATGTCTTTTGACCTTCTTCCCCTATAGAGTATAAATAGGGCCATCATTTCCCAATTTTTTTAACACCTATCAACAAGTTAGTTCATCTACCCCTATTTTTACACCTCTTTGATCTCCTCCCAAGCCTCTTAAAACATGCCAGAAGATGCAGGGGATGCTAGTAATGACTATGTCTGGCCGTATGGAATGTACATCATTACAAGGAACCGTCAATGCTTCACTCTTACTGTGAATAGTTATTCATGCATAAATGATGATCTAGTAAGTTTCGTACCTCGTTCTTTAATATTTGGACTTGACTAAATAATGATCTAGTAGTTATTTGATTTTTAACACATTAAACGCTCTACTCTTTGATTATAGATTTTTCCATGGAATATAGCATATCTTTTACCCGACTACACGATGCAAGCTGTTATTTACAGCGGTGATGTTAGATACTTCATGGAATTCTGTGTGACACCAAGTTGTAAAACGCTTCAGCGAGGTTGGTTAAGGTTTATTAATGATCGTCATATCACTCAAGGCCAAGTTCTCCACTTTCAAATAATGCGCCGACATCCTGAATATGGTCTTTGTTTTCGTGTGCATATATTGCCACGAATAAGAGAACCTCTTTAACCGTTTAGTAAAGAAAGCTCTTTTTTTTATTAATGTATTTATTAAAAATATTATCAATGGAAATGGGTGATATTTTGTCGGCGTATTAATTTTGGTATTCCTACTGTTAAGTTTGTTATAAGTTATTATTTTTAGGCGAAGTAAACAGTATTTGACGATCTTCCAATTTACCTTTAGTTACTGTCTTATTGTTCATATACTTAGCGAAGTTGATAATAAACTCTTGATGCATAAGAAATTAGTATTTGTTGGCCATGTATGCGTAGTTGACAATCGATCTTCCGTTGGTGATACTATACTTTAAATGGGTTTTATTCATCTGTAGTTGAAAACTTTTTTCTGGAGTAGGAATAAAATACTGTGTAAACTACTATACATGGTCTTCACTAAATAAATATTGGATTTAAACTAAATTGAATGTTTGTTTTTCAAGTTGGCTATTCGATCATATACTAAAATCGCATAGACTAAAGACAAATACATATTCAAATAATAATAACTAGTTGCCGTATATTAATAGACAACAAACTTAATGAGTAAGCTAAGTATATTGACAGGTAGATAATAGGTGCCATATTAAAAGGAGTGCACTGCTGAAGCTTGTCATGTCCCGTCGGATTTAATGGTGTGGGAAAAGTCTCATTGGGAAATGGATTTAATCATAACTGTTAGACGAGACCCCTGTTACACCCCCCCTATCCGTTTCACCTTCTTCTTCTTTTTCTTCTTCTTCTTCTTCTTCTTCTTTTTCTTCTTTTTCTTCTTCTTCTTCTTCTTCTTCTATAAATAGGACCTTTTTTTACACTTTCTTTCACACAATTTCAACTGTAAAATCTCAACTTTTTGTAAGGCTTTTTCCTACACAACAATGTCTTCTTCCCAAGATGCACTGCTAATCCGTCAAGCTCTAGACATCCTCATACGAAGAATTAACGAGGACATGCAGCGCAAAGAGATGAACATTCGGTGCATTGCGTGTATTCTTCGTGCAATGTGTCGCCGCATCGGTATCAACCCCGACGACCTCATCACCCCCCCAAGTTCCCCTTAATTTGTATGTTTTTTTTAATTATGTTAAATGTTTTAAGTTAGTTTAAGTATGTTCAATGTTTTAAGTTAGTTGAAGTATATATGCATTTTATTTTTTGTTATTTTGTAAAGAGGTTTCTGATTAAAGAAAGCTCTTTAATATGTAATTATTAAAAAAATATGAATGGAATTGGGGAATTTTGCTGCCGGCGTACTAATTTTGGTGTTGCTATTGAATTAATACTTGTTTCTGCTTTGTTTTCATCGAAGTAGATGACTGGATCTGTTCAATACAATAATAGACCAAATGAAGTTGATAAACGACTTAACATGGAGACCAGAAAAAATTTATAACATGGATCTGATAAACTGGATAATAAACGAATCCAAGTTTATAAACAACTAACATAAAATCATGGAAAAAGGTTGGTGGTTTTTAAAATGTCTGTACTGAGATAGAAATTTCCGCATATAAACTCACGTCAAGTATACAAACAACCAAAATAAGTATTCAGTGTGGCATATTGCATAACATATACTAGTACGGTACACTTTCTAAAATTAATATTTCCATAAAAGTTGATGATCAACTACTTAGGATTGACAATCATCACTGCTAAACTTGATTTAATATGACTGAGACAACATATTTTTTAATGAAATATTATAGCATCATATTTATCTCCAGAATCATCTAGATTGTAGTTTGGGCTATAGGGTTAGGGCAGACCATTTAGGCATTTACAAACTAGTTTAACTGGAAGATACGCATCAACCTTAGTTCGGTCTATTATACACTTATTAAAAAGCTGAGCGTTGAAGTTCTACCATTCAGGATATTATCACGCGCGTGTTTGACATTTAGGGATTGATGTTTGGGGTTTATGGTCTAGGGTCCACGCGCTTGGGGTTTGGGGTTTGGGCTCTAGGGTATAAGTATATCATTTTTGCTTGTGGGTATATTATCAACGATCCGAAATTACACTGTGTTTGATTGTCAACATTGCGTGGTTGATAATATACGCTCATGATTTTGCTTAAAATAATATAAAATTTCTATGTTAAACACTAGTAAGGGGTAATTTTATAATCTACGAACTAGAAAACTACTCACGTGACAACTTTGTTGCATAATGTACCTTAATGCTGGTCAATAGAATTGATAAGGACTACATCGGATAACAAACATAACATAATGTATACTAATATTAAGGTTCTGTGAAAGCAAGACATCTTTCTCTATATGATCATAATATTGCTTGGGAAGAAGATTATGATCATATATCACTCACATTGCATTGCTTGCGATACATGATCATAATCTTCTTCCCAAGCAATGTTATGTTCATATAGAGAAAGATGTCTTGCTTTCACAGAACCTTAATATTAGTATACATTATGTTATGTTTGTTATCTGATGTAGTCCTTATCAATGCTATTGACCATCATTAAGGTACATTATGCAACAAAGTTGTCACGTGAGTGGTTTCCTAGTTCGTAGATTACAAAATTACTCCTTACTAGTGTTTAACATAGAAATTTTATATTATTTTAAGCAAAATCATGAGCGTATATTATCAACCACGCAACGTTGATAATCAAACACACTGTAATTTTGGATCGTTGATAATATACCCACAAGCAAAAATGATATACTTATACCCTAGAGCCCAAATCCCAAACCCCAAGCGCGTGGACCCTAGACCCTAAACCCCAAACATCAATCCCTAAATGCCAAACACGCCGCGATAATATCCTGAACGGTGGAACTTCAACGCTCAGCTTTTCAATAAGTGTATAATAGACCGAACTTAGGTTGATGCGTATCTTCCAGTTAATTTTGTTAATGTGATAGCAATTTTCTCTAGTAATTTACTAATTTAGTTATTTTATTGGTTTGATTACTGTTAACCATCATAACTTTTCATGTGTTTCCACAATTTATCTAATAGACTATACTTGGTAGACAATCAAAATTACAACAGACTTTAACATGGATAGTAACAATATCAATAGACTGCACCTGTGGATAATCAAAACACAACTGAAACTAATATATATTACCAATTGAAGCAACATTACATAAGTAAAAGGTCTGAACCATTAAAACATATAAACAACAAAAACCAGACCATTCAAACATAAACAGCAACAAAAAAAAAAACGACAACTAAAACATAAACAACAAGTAACAAACGACTAGTTCGGTTCATTGGGTGAACTTGGTGGGGATTCTTCAACCATATCTAGTGGTCCATCTGGTGAAGCCGGTCCATTTGGTGAACCTGGTGGGGATGGTAAATTTAGTGGGGATGCATTTGGTGAACCTGGTGGACTTGCATCTTCCTCTATGACGTTTGCCTCTGGCGCTGGTGGTGCTCCAATTGCATCAAGTCTTGCGTTGATCGCTCTGACCTAATCCTCCCTTGCCTGTGCCTCTGCCCATACCCTGTTTTTAAGCCTCTTCAAATACTCCCACAGTTCAGTAATCTCTGATTGCAGAATGGCTAACTCCCAGTAGATATCACGCTTCTTGGATGGTCCGGCCATTTTGGAATGTTCTTTTGATAGTTTAAATTTTAAAATAAACTTTTTGTATTGAAAATGGAGTGGAAAAAGCACACAATGTTGATTTGCAAAGGTTAGTGAAGAGACACAAATTAAATGCAATGGTCACTTTTTAATTAATGATTACAAAGCAAATGGGCACCTTTAATCAAGTCTTTTAGTTTCAAACAAAGAAAAACGGCTCTGACTTGACAAAAATTGCTTTGGGCAGTGCATTACCAACTGCTCTGCCACACTTCACGACACCTATTATCTACCGCACAATCTACTTTGCGTATTAGCTAAGATACACGTCTATTAATATACGTCATCTATTTTTTGATTGGTTGAAATATTGTTTTGTCTTTAGTCTATGAACATTTGGTCTATGCTCGAAAAGCTTCCAACTTATACCAAAATATTTTCGAAAGTACAAGTATAAATCCTGCAACTGTCTACTATCGACCATGTAAAATAGTTTATAGTTTTATTCCTAGCTGTCCAAAAAAATAGAATTGCCACTACAAATATTTATTTCCGTATCAATAATCGACCTAATTCAGTATGCATTCAACGACTATAGTTAACAATTTAATAAATTATCTAGTTTTCAACGATCATTCCTGTGCAAGATTATTTTAAATAGTAGCAAAATGCATTGTCAACTCTTTTAACACCCGAACAGATTTAAATAAAATTCCTCATCTACAATTGTTTAACACTCAAACAAGATTTAAAAAATAATCGTCAACAACAATTGTTTAACACTCAAACAAGATTTAAAAAATAATCGTCAACTACAATTGTTTAACACTCAAACAAGATTATAATACATATATTACAACAAACTTTTAAAGATTGGCAAATCAAACTTTGTTCTCATCTTTTTTAATACACTCTTTATCATGACTCTCCAATACACCAGATATAATTTCTTCGGGATCTTGACCAATTTCTCCATTCAAGTTCAATTCTGATTCGACATGGGATGCATCCTCCGCTTCATAAAACTGTTACTCATCGTCCTCCCCATTTTTCATCAGCAATTTATTATCACTCACATTGGTGGCATCAACAGTATTGGCATTGGCATCAGTTGCATTGGCATTGGCATTGGCAATGACATCGACATCAACTACCTTGCCATCCACTGCATTGGCATTGGTGGCATTGGCATCAACTGCATTGGCACTGGCATCAACTGCATTGACATTGTTGGTATTGGCATCAACTGCATTGGAATTGGCATCAACTGCATAGGCATTGGTGGCACTGACACTGGTGGCACTGATACAGTAGCAACCACTTCATCAAATCTACGCTTCTTTCTCAGGAATGTAGTTGTCTTTCCAGCAGTACCACGGTCCATTGCCTTCCTCTTCCTGTGCCTCATCAACCACGCAGCAGGGCGGTACAAGCATTTGCGTACTGTCCTCTTTGGTTGTTCCGCTAGCATCTTAGCAACATCAACCAATTTGTGCTCCATTGCTGTCAGCCTATCGAGCACAACATGCAAAAAAGAACTTGCAGCATTGACACCACCACTTGAAAGACCTGCACCTTCACCAAAAATTCCTGTACGATCTCCACCAACATCTTCATCGCCTCTTGCATCTTCTTCACCATCTTCATCCATATCACCTTCACCAGCAGGATAAAAAGCAGCCTTTTTTATTGCAGTGGCCCCCTCAAGTTTAGCCCTAAGGGCATCCACCGACCCATCCTTAACTTCATCTGCATAGGACACATATAAATCCTCCCACCTCGATCTCACCTCTTGATCAGTAGGGAATAGGTAAGGGTGTACGATCTGGATAGAAGCTGAGCAAATTAGTTTCTTAGTTTGAATAAAAATATTAAATGACATGAAAATAGTGCAACGTTACCTTAATTTTATTTTCTCCTTCCACAAATAGATCGAAGGATTTAGGCACCCTTTTACTGTACCATTTAAGCATCCGAAGGCGCGACATAGGAGACTGATCTGTCAGTGCAGCTCTCATTCCAATGGCAGGAAATGCTTCATTGACCCAGGCCTAAGATAAAAGATTTAATAGGACTACGAAAAATGAAAACTTCACAATCAACTAACTATTGGTTTATTGTAGACTTACCAAAAATGCCCAGGGGAAACCAAAAAGAGCATATCCAGGCGGTTTTCCTTTCTCACTAATGGTTTTATAATGCTTGGCCATGTCAAGCTTGGGTTTCAAATATTCAATCGTAAGCTCGAAGCACAACCTGCCCTATGGATACTTGGAGAAGAACTCCAGATCATCAACCATACAAACCCATTCCTTCTCAACAGACTTTGAAGTATCCTTTGCCATCAACATCGTGTGGAGAAACCACAAAAGGCATATCTTCAACTGTTCCTCTTTGTCAAATCTTCTGCTAGTTTTCAACAACCTCCACAGCCTCGACAATGTCACTTTAACATTCGCCTCACTTGGATGGTTTCCAAGTTACTTTTTCATTAAATTCCTCGCCTTTCTTTACAACCTTATTCTTTGCTTTATCGCTGGGTTTTTTCCCACACACCAAACCAGTTATTAGAGCAAACTCCCTGAGCCCAAAACAAGCTGGCTTTCCATCAACAAAGAACCAAACCTCCCCACGCTTTTTATCCTTTATTCTATGAAGAAGTATGGAGTGGACCATCTGTCCATTGAATTGCCAAAATTTGAACATTTCAAGGAACTTCCCAAATACAGTCTCCTTAAATTTCTTTTCTAATTTTAAGGTTTTCAACAACTTTTTAAATAAATACAATTTTTTAATGCTAGATCGAACAGATATCTTTGCCGGGAATGATGGAATTTCACCAAGCCAAGTTTTAAATCGATACCTTTGAACGTTGATTCCCTTTATGCATCGAGAAACTGATAAACGGTCCAATTCACACTCAGGCTCCCTTGCTTCATCCCCTTCTCGATCAGTTTCTTCATCAATTTCTTCTTCAATTGCTTCTTCTTCTTCTTCTTCTTCTTCACCACTTTCATCTTCTCCTGATTCCTCTCTATTTCCTTCATCACGAGCAGCAGAACTTTGTCCATCATCACCACCACTATCATCCATGCTTTCCTTACCTTTCCCTGCATCGGAGAGTTCATCCGCTTGAAAAGCGTCGATTTCAGCCAAAAGATCCTCAGTTTGGGGTTCCACTTGGGCCTCTTCCACCACAATATCTTTTACAGAGATATCCTTTACGTTCTTTTGAATCTGTGGTTCTTTTACACCAACTTCAACATCCATTAAACAAGTTTCAACGAGTGGAGATTCATTGTCATCCACTGCTGGATTATTAGCACTTACAGGAACTCCACCACTTGTGGGTTGATTGCCAGATGCTTTTGGATGTTTATCAAGTTCAGCAACTTCAGTTTCATCTCCTCCACCACTTGGAGGTTGATCGTCACCTTCTGCTGAATGTTTATCCAATTCAGCAACATCAATTTCAGGAATTTGTTTAACACTGTCATCTTCTTCAGATTGCTTACTAGCCTATTTCGTTTTAGATTTACTGCTTCGACCAGTCGTACTGATATGATTCAGTCCTGCCATTACTTTATCTACATACAGAAGTACAAGGCACAAAGTAAACAACAATGTAAAATAAAAAAGGGAAAAATTGGAAAGAACAATAAACAAAAAATCAAAAATTTTTCAAAAAATACCATTGACGTTTCTTCATAAGTTCTAAGACTTGTATGAGAACCAGAACAAAAATGCAACGATATTAAGGTTGCTCACCTGCAGAAATCGGGATTTCTGGAAATTCTTCAACAACTACTTCAAATCTTCGAAATAATTGTTAAATAGCTGGATGAGAGACAAAAATCGTTTAGGAGAACTTATGAAGGGACAGAAATCGGTTCGAAAAATTGGAAGAGGTGCGAGCAAGAAGAACCCTTTTCTGATTACCCATTTTTTATTTTTGACTCGTTAAAATGACCCGGTTTGGTTAAGTTTGTATACTTTTCTGTAATATGTACTTTTACCCACAAGTTTTTTTATTTCTAATCTAGCCCCCGACACCACTTAAGCACACTTAATATTTTTCCCTCATAAAAATAAGTCAAAAAGAAAAAGAGGAGGTCATTTAGTTAGACAAGTTTTTTTGGAGATCTTTTAGTTAAATCTTCTCCACAAACAGCCAACCCCTCTCCGTCTTCTCTTCGAAAACATTCTAGAACCTAGAGATCAAAGACAACTAATGCCTCAATTTAAACAAATTAGAGTTAGTTAAAACATATAAATATGTACCTTGAAGCAATTGGTTTAGTTGTCTTCATATGACAAAGGTCATGTGCTCAAACCATGAAAACAACCATCCATCAAAATAGGCTGCGTACATTACACCCCCTTGGATGCAGCCCTTTTTTGAACTTTGCATGAATACAGAATGCTTTGTGCACCGAACAATCTTTTTAACACATGACTCCATTTAAATTGATCTTAACTAATATACTGCAAAGCTCATCTTGCCGTTTCAACGTATATTTCGATTAAATTTGTTGTTCGTTTTCTATTTTCCTTGGAAGAGCGAAGGGGCATCGGATTAAGAAAATTATTAAACACTACACAAGGCAAAGCTTTAAAGACGTTAAAATTTATTAGAATAGTACCTTTTTCAAGTACTTATTTTCCCACTATTTGCAGCTTTCAGACTTCATGTACGGCAAAATAAAAAATGTGTTCAAGGTACATAACTCAAACAAAAATATGGAGTAACATATCATAGTTGGTATTAAACCTAGCTAGCTAGCTCAAATAACCCTAGAACCTCTTCTACTATTGTTACATTAGAATATCCTTTTATTGAGGAAATTCAACACAGTTTGTCTATATCTGTAACAAATATAATATTTCCTGTTATTTGCACAATTTAATTTTTCAACGAAATGATTCAATTATTGAACCCCTGCCGTTCTCACCCCTGTTGTTCAGCGTATTAACCTAAAGTGGTTGAACAGAATGAAGTACAACACCTTTATAGTCTTTGCTGTTTGTGGAGAAAATGAAAAGCATCGCACGATGGGAAGATCAAAATATCTAAGTGAAAATGTTTTTATAAGAAAAAAATTGACTTCGTGGCGTCTCTCGGTTTCCCATGGATTCATGTTGTCTACTCACCTTGCTCACTTAGAACTGTTATTCATTCCTCTTTTTTTTTTTTTTTTTTTCTTTTCCTTTTCCCTTTTTTTTTTTTGGCTAGTCCTATTAGTGCTCCTATATTAATTTGAGAGGGTTAAAAGAAATTGGTGGGATTAGTATTTAGCAATGTGTGCATGCATGGGTGCATCTCCATCTTTAACTTGAATTAATTTTTTTTAAATATAAATATATGTTTATGCTAAGTCTACATGACTTATTGGCTCCTATTACATTCTAATATCATAAAGTTGAAAATAACATGTACAAGACAATATCAATTAAGGACAATGAAAATCTTACACAGGCAATGGGTAGGTAGTGACTAGATTATTGAATTTATGACACAAAATATTTGTATGGGGAAAACACTAAATTTTTGAAGAAATATGAAATTTGAACCAAAATTCAAGGTAATGTGTTAATATATGCTAAAATCTTACAAATTAAATGCAACAAGTTTAAATTATGAATTCACATCGAATAGTTGCATCCTACTCTTACAGGTATAAGTATACGCAGTACCAAAAGTTCTGATATATAGGCATTTAGGTTATATGAGGATCTGCCACAACTCATCGATCAAGACGAGGGTTTATGGTTTTGCATACACAGGTCTTCCCGTACGTGGATTATTTTTACATAGATTGGGTCATATATTACATAGGTCTTTCTCATGAAAGAATAACGCTAATTGCAAAATGTTAAGAATATTACTCACTCTATCTCAATTTATGTGGTATACTTTTTTTTTAAATGTATCGCAAAAAGAATGTCACATGCACTTTCTTATTTGACAACTATCTAATAGCACAATCTCTGTTTTATCCGTTACTGGGTCCCACAACTTTTAAAGCTATCAAAACCTTTTAATTACTCCAACTTTCTCTATGATACTTTTTCTTACATCTAAAAGGATAATTTTGAAATTTTTCAAAATTTCCGTATAAAATCAAACATCATCACATAAATTGGACGGATGGAGTAAATAGTTAAACGTCTTGTTCTCATGTCAATTATTCATCGTGCGTGGACGATATTTGGTATATCATTACTGGCAATGAAAATAACTCAGAAAAGCGAAAGATTGTCATACCATTTACCAAGAAAACCCATCAAATTTCAAAGTTGCACCATCTCATGATGTGAAATATCAGAAAGAGTTGAAGTAACTGTACATTATTTGGCTTAAAATTACTCCAGTATGTAGCTACTTATTAAAGATTGAAAGTCGTTACAGTCTACAACGTAAAAATTTAGTGCAGGGGCCTGTTTGGCGCGCGTTAATTGATTTGTAGCCGTCAAAAATAAATTCGCTGAGAAATAGCCACCTTCGGACAAATCCTAGTATAAATACTGAGAAGCTTCAGCAAACTAACCCCAGTATAAAATACTGGGGCTTTGAACAAGTTTTGTTCAAGGCCCCAGCATTTTGTTATGGGACTTTGTATAAAGCTTCAGTCCCATAACAAAATGCTGGGGCTGTCAACAAAACTTGTTCAAAGCCCCAGCATGGTTATGGGACTGAAGCTAATGCTGGGGCTGTGTATAAAACTTGTTCAAAGCCCCATCATTTTGTTATGGGACTGAAGCTTTATATATAAATTCTCATAACAAAATACTTGGGCTTTGAACAAGTTTTGTTCAAAGCCCCAGTATTTTGTTATGGGACTAGTCTGGGATGTTTTTCCAACGCTAATGGAGCTTAAGTGTGCGTTTTTTGGCTATTCTTCAATGAATTTTGAAACGGTGGATAGTCCACATTGAGCGCGTCCAAAAATGACTAGTGATCAAAATTTCCGGTCTACAACACCGGTAAATAAATGCATAACTTTGTCGTTTGTTATAGAAATCTTTACGAGAAAGAAAATAGAAGAAGTTAACATACACGTCTTACAAGCACTGATTTCGTACAATGGTCTTGTGACTATTTAGTTCATGAGATAGTCTCTTTTACATAAAAGGGACAACAACTCGCATACTTTAACTCAATGATCATAGTGTATGCAAATGTGATTAAACATAAAGATGTAAAAACATTTTTACTTCACATTGAAAAACAGGGTACATCATATATTAATTAGAACAAATACGATGGATATATAGGAGGATATACTGATCAAGACTTCATCTTTAATCTCTTGAAAAATAGGAGAGTGGTCCAATAATCACTATTTCTTTGTGTGCAAATTTAGAATAAATATACATTTCAAAAGACTGTTGACTACACATATTATAATGCGAGCACACTCACTACCTTCAACATGCCTCCGTCCGTGAGAACGGAAAAAGAAAGTTATGCATCAGTGGATTCCTGCCAGCAAATTAGCATGGTAACACATCGCCTTAGAATGTAAAATCTTGCTCTTTGCTCCTTCACTAGCCTCCAACATCTCACTCCAAATGCTCTGATTGAGCACTGTAGTTGTATCTCACAGCAGCTTCTGTTTTCTTCTTCTTCTTTCATGACTCTTGGTAGCTGAGCAATATGATTTTAAGGTTCTTTTTTGCAATATCTTGAAGTTTATGGTATTTATATTTTACAATTCTGGATGCCAATTAAATAGGAATACTCATGCATGAGTGAATGGACTGACCAGCAGTGGAATACCATATTTAACCCTGATTGAACATTCAATTATCTATTCTTTTTGCTAAAGCAAGGGAGAATATCTTGTGAAAATAATAATAATATAAGAAAATCCAATGCCCTTGAAAAGCAAAGGTTCGAATTAAAACACGTCGTGTTAAAATTGGATTATCTTGTCTTCTATTAGTGATTAATTAGAGGTTTAATACAAGGAAGATGATATCATTTCGTGGCCCTTGTTTCCTCAGTTATGGTAGGATTATCAAGAGAAATTAAAATGGAATATATATACCGTTAATTATATTTAATTGCTTCTCTTTTTGAAAAGTCATTAAGAAGTGGATATCCTAAAGTTATATATCAACTCGAACGAATTGAACGAAGAGATAGATAAATGAATTCAGAATTATTCTACTATAATTTATTTGATTTACTTGGTTAGAAATCAGGTGGTAGCACTTATTTATATTTATTTATGAGAAAACTAAGAGGCTAAGATTGTTAAAGGAAGAATTTGCCTTCATTAATTATTCATCAGTTGAACGCAAGTATATTTACATATAATAGCCTCCTAAGTTAGATGTCCTACATAAACTATACAAGTGCATATAAGAACTCTATAAATAAATTATACAAGTGCATATAAGAATTCTAGATAAACTATACAAGTAGAAATAGAGTCCTAGCTCAACTCTGCCAATACTCCCCTCAAATTAGAGCATGCGGGTAGCATATGTCCAACTTGCCAAGTAAATCATGGAAGTCTTGATGTCCCAAAGACTTTGGTGAAAAAATAGCTAATTATTTCTTGTTGGAGACATGACAAGTAATTATATTTTTAGATGCAATGTGCTCGCGAACGAAGTGACAATCTACCTCAACGTATTTCATACGTTCATGAAAAATTAGGTTGCAGCTATATACAATGTAGCTTGATTGTCACATAAACTTAGTGGGGACATTTGGTCAAAAGGGACACTCAAGAGTGAAAATAGGTAAAAGGGACAAAGTCTTAATTAATGTAATAAAAGGGACACATCTAATTAATGCTCTTAAACATAACTTTCCTCCACTCCCCTTCACCCTAAAGTATTATTTCTTACACTTTGGTCCTCACGTATATAAAAAATAAAATTTGTCAAATTAGGGAAATATTTTTCCCTCCCTTTATTCCCTCCTTTCTCTCTCTCTCTCTCTCTCTCTCCCTTCTTCTCTTCTCCCTCGCGACCTGAAACACCATAGTTGCTGCCCATCTGCTTTCTTCAATCTCCATTCCTTTTCGCTATTATTCTTGCATTCCAACTCTCCCAAACGGAAAATATTGTCAGATCTAAATCCATTTCGGTTAATTAGAGGTATTATTGACTCTAATTGAATAAATAAGTTGGGGAAAATACGCTGCAATTCTTTGAATAACAATTTCTGGTTGGCATTACTTTTAATTGGTTTGCTTCACGTTCAAATGCTATGAATAATGTTTACCTGTTGGCCATTACTTGAAATTGGAAAGCTTGTCGTTGAAATTGTTTGAATAACGTTGGGCATTACTTCAAACTGGAAAGCTTGACAAGTCCCATATCTCCTGTAAGTGTAAATCTCCGTCTTGCTAATCTCTACTATTCTAATTTTTGTAAATACCCTTTTAAACTAGTATGTTGCTGTTTTGAAACATCTTACCGTGACGATCGCAACATTATAAAGATTGTTCTACAAATACTCGTACAACGTAGTCACAATTATGGAACATTGTATTAGATGCTCAGGATAATCCTTTTGATGTTCTTATTGTGCTAGTTAGAGTTACGGAACATAATTTTGGTTGCCCGAATAATCTTACAGCATGTTCAGTAAATGCTATTCATAATGTTGGAACATTTTTGTAGATGGCCGGAACTGATGTATCGATGTTTCACATCGGTATCCTTGTATTCTTAAACATCCTTGGGCATGTTCGGATCTGTTTTTCGATGTTCCAGTATCCTTTGCTACCTGGACCACATTTGATGAATGTTTATCCTACCTTGCAGATATCGTTAAAGTAATGGGGGACAACATACTACTATGAGTTGATTTTCTCGGTGAATGGGTTGAGCGTTCGAAATGCTATGCTTGGATTCCTAAGGTGAAAGAGACAAGACCTATCCTTGTGAGTAGGAATGTTACATATGATGAACTTGTCAACAAAATCATACGCAGTTGGGGGGGTAAGTGATGATCCTAGGGATCTTTGCATTTCATATATGCTGAGTGTTGCCGCAAAGCAAAAGACTGCTCCATCTAAAATTAGGACTGATGATGATGTTCAGCTTTATATGGCTGATGTAGACCCAGCAGGGGCTAGGCCAACACTAAGGGTTAGTGTGATTCCAAGGCCTGAAGGAATTTCAAGTTCAAATGAACAAGATATGCATGTTGAGATTGGATGAATTAAAACAAGGTGGAGAGGCAGACGAAGAAGGTGAAGAAGGTGGAGAAGTAGTTGGTAATCCTTCAGAAAGAGCACCATCATTGAGCAGCAGCAACGATTTTTTTGGAAAAGACGGCACAGGTTTTGTAAAGGGTATGACTTTCAAGAACAAGCGAGAATTAGTGGTGAAGTTGAGGCTTGCTGCAGTGAGGAAGCCTTTTTCTTTCAAAGCTGTGAAGAATACAAAAAAGTTGTTTTATGCCCGATGTGTTGATGCAAATTGTAAGTGGTGGCTTCGAGCATTGAGGTATCATAGTAGTGATACATTTTATATTACAATCTACAATGGCGAGCACACGTGCGGTGTGCAGCACCTGCAAAGCCACCATACACATGCCACAGCTGATGTTGTTGGTGAATACATGAAAGATAGGTACATTGAGGGGAAAGGAATAACACCAAAAGACATCAGGGTTGCATTCAACAGAGAATTGGGATGCAACATTAGTTATTGAAAAAGTTTGAAGGGATGTGAGATTGCAAAGGCAATAGCAAGAGGGACACATGAACACAGTTATGAAATTTTAGAGGCATACAGTTATATGGTAAGGTCCCAAAATATTGGAAGCAAGACAGCTTTGAAGCTTGATAGTTGTGGGAGGTTTAAGTATTTTTTTATATCTTACGGATCTTAGATTAAGGGTTTTCTGTATATGAGGAAAGTCCTTGCTATTGATGGGACTCATTTGTCAGGCAAGTACGGCGGTGTGTTGTTGTCTGCCGTTGCCCAGGATGCAGAGAAGTACATATTCCCTGTTGCATTCTGCGTTGTGGACAAAGAATGTGATGCTTCTTATGATTTTTTTTTCGAACAATTGGTTGACATAGTCCAGTACAATGATGAGTTGAGCGTCATTTCAGACAGTCATAAAAGCATAGCAAAATCAGTTGCCAAGTGGTTTCCCCAAGCTCACTACGGAGTTTGCATGAGGCACCTTGCTGAAAATATCCGTACAAAGTTTCAATTGGAGACCACCTGGGGTCCTATTACTTAGCAGCAGATGCATATCGTGTGGAGGATTTCAGAACGCACTTTAAGCAAGATCCAAGGGTTGCCAGATATCTTCAAGATGACGTGGGGTTCCATAAATGGAGCAGATGCTTTTTCCCTAGGCACAGGTACACCACTATGAACATTCATACCAAATGTTCTGAACGTTGCGTTGGAATGTTCTATATTTACATGGCAATTAAGCCGAGAACATTCTAATTGACGTTCAAAATAGTACCAATGATGTGTATGACGTAATTATTGATGTTCTGATCGCATGCTTAATGTTCGCACTTGGATTAGACGTATTTAGCATTAAGGTCTTTGTTTGTTTGTTACAATTTCAGATTTGCAGTGATGACCTCGAACATTGCTGAGTCCACAAATGCAATGCTGAGGGATGAAAGAGAATTTCCTATCGTTGCCCTATTAAATCATATCAATCGTACATTTGGCGAAAAATTCCATGTGAGAGCTACTGAGTTCCTCGAGGTTTCAACCATATGTGTCCCTTCAATGAAGGAAAAATAAGATTCAACCTGGAGGAAGGGGTAAGCTCGCAATTAGTCGAAAAGGTACTTATGGTTTCACCATCATCAGTCCAGGCCAGGGAGCAGAAGTCGATTTACTCAACAGAACTTGTACGTGCAGAGAGTATCAAATTGACTTAATACCCTGTAAACATGCTATGGCAGCTATCAGAATGCTGCGTCCAGAAGACTATGGAGCGTGCGTCTATGACTTCACTTCTGCATATTACAAGTTAGAGTCATATATGCTTGCCTATGCAGAACCGATCAATGCTGTTCCACCGGAAGAATTTTGGAATGTTCCTCCTGAGCTGCTTGAGAGACGAATATTGCCTCCTTTCATCGACGTGGGTAAGGGTAGACGAAGGAAAAAGCGGATACCATCAGTTGGTGAAGTATTTTCAAGTAGGAGAAACAAATGTAGCATCTGCAAAAGGTCAGGCCACAAAAGAACTACTTGCCCGAAACGAGTGGATAGTGGACAATCCTCCCAAACTCAAAGTGTTGCTTTTTGAATTTTAATCTTGACAATTTTATATATTTTTATATTTGAACGTTTAACTTAATGTTCCGAGCATTTATCAATGGCGTTCCAAATTCCTATTATTTTTGTAGTATATAATTCAAATTGATCATCATACAGATGTTCTAATACTGCAAACGGGATGTTCAGTGTAATGCTATAGTCATGCTGATTCAAGCGAAGGGTTGCCTTATGCAATTAAAAGGTGTGAAAGCATCCCTCAAAACCTGCATACGAAAAAAGGCATTAATTAATCCAGATACATCACCTAGAGAGTAGTGAACGACTTTTCAATGTTCATATCACGCCTTTAGGTGTTTTCTATGTTAAATTCATCTATAAATACAAACATTTCCTTGTCCCTCCATACACACAATTATCCTCCTACTTGAATTAGCAAAATTTCTTCATAGACAACAAACACAAATGGAAAATAACCAAAACGAAGTTGTCGCTAATGGCCACTATGCCCCAGCCGACGAACCTAACCATAACGAATATTATGGAAACATCGCCTGCTGATATACAAACTAACATCACTGCAATCAACCATTCTTTGGACCGCTTATCTGCTGATGTATGGAGCATAAGGCAAGTGTTAGTTCAGCGCTGGGAGCCTATTGAAAGAATGCTTTTGGGACTCCTTATCCAACAAGGGATGAATCCGGAGCAGTTTGTTACTCCTCCAAATTCTCCCAATGCTGACAACTAGAACTTTTATTTAAGCATTATATCTAGTACTAGTACTTTTGTCTAAGCACTATATCTAGTACTTTTGTCAAGCATTATGTCAAGTACTTTTGTATATGTATTTTGTTTCCTTAAGTATGAATGAAAATTATCAGATTATGTGTTAAGTTGATAATACTTCCACTACATAAGTGAACAGCTAAACTTTATCAGCAACTTGAAACATTCTAACACACGGTCCAAGCACCATATGAAGATGTTTGACATCGTTATTAACATAAACATGATAGCATATATTTTAACAACACCCATCTAAAATCATCAGCAAGTTGAAACATCCTAACAAAAGTTCAGAGCACTTTATGAAGATGTTTGGCCTTAAAATCGTTATTAACACAAACATGCAAAAGCCTCACTATTTGTACAACAATACAGCACAGTTTGATTTGACGAAAAAATCAACAAAAAGCAGAGATTTTCACGAGAATTTCAGTCCAGAACCAGAAAGAAGGCGTAAAAACCCTAGCTTTATCGAAATAGCCAAATAGCAAAAAAATAAACCCCGATTCACTTGAAAACATCAATATAGTACAAAATTTACATTTAGATGTTACCGGAGAACATTATGTAGATGGCCGGCGGACGAAATAGAAGACTCGAGAAGAAGACTTGAGAAGTGTGTAAGAGAAGAAAGGGAGGGGCGGGTGTTCGATGTTTGAAATGATGGAATTGATAAGACTGATCAGCCTCATTTTTAATTAAAACTTCACTTTTGGGGTTGTCATACTCATAATTGCCATTAAGGCCCCACCTTTTTTTTTTGTTCCGAATTCCACGCGCGTCCCATTTTTGTATAAAATAAAGCCCGGGGCGGGGGTACATTTCTTTTTTGAGATATTAGAACGTTCTTCTGAACGTGCCAAACATGCCAAACATAATAATCAATTAGGTAGTTCGTTTAAAATGAAACGCGGTTGCTCAAAAATAAAAGGTACCTTTTTCACGTTCAGAACATATTAAACGATGTTTGAACCCTAACCCTAACCCTAACCCTGAACCCCAAAACCTAACCCTAACCCTAACCCCAAACCGCAAAAATTCCTAACATTTTAGAGAACATTCAATCTCCTGTTCTGAACCTTTTGGGTAACGTTCTCGAACGTCGTAAGTCTGTTCTGGATCTTCATACTGATGTTGTTTTTGTACCGTTGAGGATTAGTTGATAAATACTAATATAAAGATCATTTAAAATGCATAAACAATGATTTAGTAGCTTATTAAGATTCCAAAACATCCAAAACATGCTATGTGTAAGTAAACCAAAATATATGTCGTTAATTATACCAAAATATAATTATTAAGTTGTTTGGATAAGGAGTGTAGGGTTGATTCTAGATCAATTAACAATTTTAAACATTAAGAAGTGTATTATAACGAATTGTAGCATAGATTGGACGTTATATCACTAGATAGACACATTAGTAATCTATTTGCTGATCTTACAATCTATGTGTAGCTCAATTACAGACATTCTTCGTGTATCTACAACAACTAAGACTTCAAATCATACAAGTATTGATTGTAATACTCAATATTATGTGTATTTAAGGCGACTACATCAATAGTATGTCTATTGGAAGTATTTACTCGTAAAAGTTCTACTAGAGTATACTCATTTATATCTATTGAAAGCGATTACTTAGTTATATCAAATGAAACACTTACTAAGTTATTGAGTATTTCATTAGATGTTGTTCTAACTAATGGATAATCTATATAATGATGATTTAACCTTAAATATAAAGACTTATTAATCTTTTCATGTTATATAATTTCTTATTACTGTCATATTAAAGGTTGGAACACTACATATTAAATTAGGCACCTACTATGAACCGAACATATAAACCCACGTTCGTAACTTAAATTAGATATTTTTTGCATCAATCTTTGGAAATTTATGTATATTCAAAGAGATTACTCAATATTATGTGTATTTAAGGTGACTACATCAATAGTATGTCTATTGGAAGTGTTTACTCGTAAAAGTTCTACTAGAGTATACTCATTTATATCTATTGAAAGCGATTACTTAGTTATATCAAATGAAACACTTACTAAGTTATTGAGTATTTCATTAGATGTTGTTCTAACTAATGGATAATCTATATAATGATGATTTAACCTTAAATATAAAGACTTATTAATCTTTTCATGTTATATAATTTCTTATTACTGTCATATTAAAGGTTGGAACACTACATATTAAATTAGGCACCTACTATGAACTGAACATATAAACCCACGTTCGTAACTTAAATTAGATGTTTTTTGCATCAATCTTTGGAAATTTATGTATATTCAAAGAGATTACTCAATATTATGTGTATTTAAGGTGACTACATCAATAGTATGTCTAGTGGAAGTGTTTACTCGTAAAAGTTCTACTAGAGTATAATCATTTATATCTATTGAAAGCGATTACTTAGTTATATCAAATGAAACACTTACTAAGTTATTGAGTATTTCATTAGATGTTGTTCTAACTAATGGATAATCTATATAATGATGATTTAACCTTAAATATAAAGACTTATTAATCTTTTCATGTTATATAATTTCTTATTACTGTCATATTAAAGGTTGGAACACTACATATTAAATTAGGCACCTACTATAAACTGAACATATAAACCCACGTTCGTAACTTAAATTAGATATTTTTTGCATCAATCTTTGGAAATTTATGTATATTCAAAGAGATTACTCAATATTATGTGTATTTAAGGTGACTACATCAATAGTATGTCTATTGGAAGTGTTTACTCGTAAAAGTTCTACTAGAGTATACTCATTTATATCTATTGAAAGCGATTACTTAGTTATATCAAATGAAACGCTTACTAAGTTATTGAGTATTTCATTAGATGTTGTTCTAACTAATGGATAATCTATATAATGATGATTTAACCTTAAATATAAAGACTTATTAATCTTTTCATGTTATATAATTTCTTATTACAGTCATATTAAAGGTTGGAACACTACATATTAAATTAGGCACCTACTATGAACTTAACATATAAACCCACGTTCGTAACTTAAATTAGATGTTTTTTGCATCAATCTTTGGAATTTTTTTGGTGTTTGTAGTACTAATACTACTGATATATTGTTTATAGATATTAGAACAATCTCTTCTACGTGCCAAACATGGTTTTCTAATGCTAAAAAAAGTGGATCAACCCGTTTTAAATACGTGGAGCGACCTGCTCCACACAACTTACATTAATCCCAACCCGTTCTATTACCTTATAACACGTGGAATAACCCCAACCATTTATATAATTAGGTCATTTTACCCCATTATTGTTATTGAAATACATAAGTTATCCCTAGGGACCCCCTCTACCTCGTCTTCTTCTTAACTCAACCATGTCTCAAGGATTAACTTGTTCTCGCAGCTCTTCTCAAAATCGTCGATGTTGGTGTGGCTTACCTGCGATACAATTCACGGCGGGCACACAGTCGAATGCTGGACAAAAATTTTGCAAGTGTCCCCGCAAGGGTATTAGCGATTGCGGATTTTGAGAATGGTGTGACGAGGAGTATCCCCAACCTACTACATTGGTTCTAAACAAGTTGAAAATTTCACTTGATGAAGTTTGTGAAGAAAGGGCCAATTTGCTGAAGGAAGTTGATAAATTAGGGGCTTGTAATACTACAAATTTATTGAAGATCAGTAAGTTAGAGGCTAAATTGAAACGGTGGAAGATGTATTTCTTACTGTCTTGGGCAGTTTTTTTTGGTTTCATAGTAGCTAGGTTTATTTGATACCAATTGTTGTTCATCGAGTACTACTAAGATCTATATATTTGAACGTTTAAGTTAATGTTTCGAGCATTTATCAATGGCGTTCCAAAAGTCTCTTATTTTTGTAGTATATAATTCAAATTGATCATCATACGGATGTTCTAATACTGCAAACGGGATGTTCAGTGTAATGCAAAACAACTTTCATAAATATTCAAAACATTCTAAATTGTACTGAAAATTAAAGGACAACACTTCAAAACACGACATTCAAAACAAATAGAAAATCTTCTTAAATGACTAGACTTGAAAGGAGGTTATTTCTTCATTTCACATGTGTTCCGCTGGAGGCCGTGGTGGTGAAGGGTAGTTTTGGGGGTCAATCTCGAGTGCAGCTTGAATACCACGAAGCATAAGCTTAATAAGATTCATATCCTCACGGAATTCATCGAATCTAGTTCTTAATCGCGTCACTTGATCCTCCACATTTCCTTTATATACTACAATCTGATCAACATCTGAGGTCAGATCTGCGATATCTTCACGGACATGATCGATTTCAGTGAACCTACTAGTACTTGGAACTCCACTATCATGTTCTGGTGCTCTTGGTTGCCTTACTCTGCGAGGCATTGTTTTTGTTTCGCCTTGTTGTTGTTGTGAAGACATTTAACATTTATAGAGGCTTGGTGCCTTTTCGGTTGCATATGTGATGATTTAAAGAGGCGCCTATTCACATTGAATGGTTGGGGTTAGTACACATGTTTTAATTGTGACCAGGGGTTCCTAATCCTTCCCGCGGAAGTCAGAACATCTTCATGGTGATACGAATCATCTTATACTCGTTCCAGTAGTCTATTGGTTTTTGACGTTTAAAATTCAAATTGATCTTCATGTTTGAAAATTATTTATACCCTTCCAGTAGACTATTAGTATTTTTTAAACTACTCATCATTATACACTTAACGGCTATCCCCTTCAATTCAAATCTGAAGCAAAGCAACGAATGCGTCACTTCAAAAATTTAAAAAAAATCCATAACGGCTAGTGTTGGATTGTCTGGATAAAACACACTTAAGTCGGTTACCTATTTTTCTCCTATAAATACTCGATCAAACCATTCAAAAAACTCTATACCACTACAACCTATAATCTTCAGCCAAAAATAAAAAAATAAAAATGGTTCGTCTACCTTCCTCCTCAATAGTTGCTACTACTGCAAGAACAGGAGCAACAAATACAAGAGCATCCACGTCAAGAGTAGCAAAAACGACAAAGGGAGCAACCTTGAAACAAGAAGGAAGAAGTGAAGCCAAGCAAAAAGAAGGAAGAACGGGAAGAGGGCCAGCCAAGCAAAACGAAGGAAGAATGGGAAGAAGTGAAGCCAAGCAAAACGAAGGAAAAATGGGAAGAGGGCCAGCCATGCAAAAAGAATGAAGAAAGGGAAGAGGATCAGCCAAGAAAAAAGAAGGAAAAACGGGAAGAGGATCAGCCAAGCTAATAGGAGGAAGAAAAAGTCGAAACACTTCTGCAGAACGACAAGAACGTGCAAATGATATTTTGGAACAACTTCGTGCTGAAGTTTGGGGTTGGAAGTTCAAATTTGAGGAATTCTTCGAATACTACAATAGGGACGTCAAAAAGATGTTGAAAGAAATAAAGAGGATAAAGACCATGCTCCAGATAGCAACTTTGAAACAAGAAGGGACTGCATCGCGTTGAAGTGAAAACGCATATTTTGACCAGGATGTTAATATGACTGTTTATTAAGTAATGTCTTAAATGCTAATATAATTAGCATACTTTTGTAAAGCGCTGAATCTTTGAACGATCAAGAATGTTTTTGCCTGGTTCTTGATTATCAATGTATAAACTTTAATGTTCAGAACATCTGTTGTTGTTTCCCTATTTACTAGTTATTCTGAGAATTGCTATTTAAAAAGGCAGAAGTCCATGAGAATCAAAATGTAGTATATTTTTGTTTCCAATTATTCGGTTTTTAAAATTTTCAACTAATTTTTTCAGTATAAAATTCATTAAAGGAAGTATTCCATATCAAAAATTTCTCAAGCTCAAACATGACATTCTGAGTAAGGAAGGAAAGATACTTGTATAAAATATGAGGAAACATGCCCAAGTTGTGGGGTTTCTAAAAATTGACTCTTTTAGATTCTTTTGTGTTGACTTAACAATCCAATTTTGTCAGTTTAAATCTGATTTCTACAACTTTAAAAACAGAGAAAAGGCATCAAATGAGTTGTTCAGCAACATGGCTCTCCACTTTGAATCTTTACTACATAATCAGAATCTGTATTGTTTATTAAAAAGCTCTACCACCAATTCCCACTAATCAGCAACACCACAAGGCTGTAACTTGTAAGCTTTATATTTATTTTATTTGGACCAGCTTGAAAATGATTAATATTTAAACAATGGTTAACCAAAAAAAAAAATTTCTTCACATATAATTAAGGCAAACTTATGTGGATAGCAGCAATTTATGAGATTATTGAGTACTTAAGTGTACCACAATTTGAATTATAATCCTTGTCACCTAAATATAGAACTCATGGTCTTGTTATATATTATGTGCTCATCTGAATAAAAATTTCATGAGACTTGGAACAACATGCAATCGCCTTTTGCTGTAATACAGATAACGAAACTTGGGAATATTTATGCCTATTTGAAGGCTAAAGAAAGGAAGAAGAATTTTTAGTTCGATTCTTTGTTTGGTTTTACAAGAGAAAACAAGAAGAAAATTGGAGAAAGGAGCACTTGTTGATGTCAAACATTGAACAAACAGCTAGAGTTGGAAATTCTTTTGAGTTGTTCCACCATTTTTTTTCTTTTTTGGCAAGAAGTGTGTATTGGATAAAAACTGACAATACCAAAAAAGTGACACGTGTCCACCACGTGGCACGGGCAGATATTTCACCGGACAGACATCCAGCGGACAGACAACTAGCCAGGCGGTTACCACGAGCAGACCCGAGCAGCTATGTAACGCTTCCCAGGTCAGCACGATTTGAATAAGCACTTATTAACCTGATCATGAGCGATCGCCTAATGAATGATCATAAAGGCAGTACTGACGACCCGGCGGTTACGTATCCAACGGATACGTGCCCAGCGGTTACAAAACTCAACGGACGCCTATCAAACCTATAAATAGCATTCGTCCTATACCATTGTAAGATAACTTTACTTCCTGTCTACAACATCAATAAGAATACTCTCTCACTCTCGCTCAAGCACTGTTCTTTGCTTGCGTACTCTGTTCTTTAGTCTTTAAGTGCGATCAGTAACGAGGAAGTCTCACCGGGGTCAGGCGATCCAATACGGTTACTTCTATCTACTTTATTTACGTTTTAATCTCATCCATTTCCGAGTATATTCTGCTTCCATATTATTAACTGTTATTACTGGAAATCGCAAATATAATAATAATACGCAACTAACGTAATCTCCCATTTGAACTCTTAATCTCAACTATTGATCGTGACTCCGCAAATACAAATTTAATTGTTAATTGGCCTAAAATCAGATCTAGGTTAAACAATTTGGCGACCACAGTGGGAGCCGGTCAATAGCCTCTATAGGTTAATAGTTTACCTGTTGTATACGGTTTACCCTTTCTTGTCAATCCTTTATTTTTACAACTAACATGGCAGAAAGCGATTCACAACGAACCATCGTGGGAGGAGAACAGGTACGTACTCCTTCGTCAAGTCCCAATTATTCTCCCGACTACTCGTCCGACGGGCAGCAACAATCTTCCCAAGGACCGGTCAGGCAGCGAAATAGGAGTAGGCACTCTCAGAGCGCCACCCCGCCTAGGAGAAGACACCATAGGAGTCTCTCCTCTGGCCTAGGGAATCTCTAGGAGACACTCTATGCATTTATGCAGGAACAAGCAGAGGTCAACAGAGGGATAAAAGAGGCGATCAACTCTCTCCGGGGGCAAACACCTCCAGTCGCAAGAGTTGACGCTGCATCACCAGGTCGAGATGCCCCTTCCTCACACACTTCGAGACAAGGTGGGGAGCAAAACAACGGAGGAACCGTGGATCCAATGACTCAAGTCAACCAAAATCGAAACGGAGGATCTATGGCGTCCACAGAAATGAGCATCGTCATGGAGGCCCTCACCAAACAATTCAAGGAGAGCCAGGAAGCGCTTCAGAAGTCTCTCCACGAGAGAATTGATCAGATACCAGGTGCTCCACCCACACTAAAGAAAGTTGATGTCCAACGCTACTCCCAGCGGCCTTGGAAGAAAGAAGCAGCCCCAAAAGCAATACCAAAGACGTTCAAGATGCCAAATATTCCGAGATATCGTGGGATATCTGACCCAACTATCATCTCATGATGTTCAGCAACTTCATAAAAGCAAGCGATCTCACCGATGATGAGATCGAATCAGTTCAGCTGAAGAAGTTCGTAGAAACCCTAGCGGACGGAGCTCTACGATGGTACTCAATGTTGGCACCAAACTCCATTGGGTCCTTCGCAGAGATGGCTGAGCTGTTCGTGAAGGCACACACCGGGCGCTCAGAAGACGGAGACTCGTGTAGAAGATATCTTCGAGATCAAGCAGAGGCATGACGAGTCTCCCCATAAATATGTGGATCGCTTCTAACGGGAACGTATGATGTTACCCAAGGTACCAGACAGATGGGCAGCGATCGCGTTCACCAACAGTTTGGATATCAGGAGCTCAGAGGCTACGCGCAGGCTATACGAATCCCTTCGCGAGTTCCCAGCAGCCAATTGGTCGGACGTCTACAACCGCTACAACTCAAAGGTACGTATTGATGAAGATAAATTGATTGGAACAGGTACCCGAGGAAGGACTCAATCGCGCAGCGGCGGCCCTGGCAGGAAGGCGGAGACGGAGAGGTCAGACGTGCGTTACGAGCCGTACCATGACCAGTCACGCAACAACTCCAAAGAACACAGCCGCAATAACAGAGGGCTATCCCGAAGAGAGGATTCCGAGCCGAGCCCCCGTGGAGCCCCGAGCCTGCCATGCTTCAACGTCGAAATGACTGAAGTAGTGGCGGCGCTCAAAGATATGGGAGAGAAGGTTAAATGGCCGAAGGACATGAAGACCGACCCAAGCAAGCGAAACCAGGACCTATGGTGCAAATTTCATCGCGACCACGGTCATACCACCGAAGACTGCAAGGCCCTAAGGTATTAAATTGCACATTTGTTGAAACAGGGATTCTTGAAGGAGTTCCTAACCGAGAAGGGAAAGCAAACCCACGCGAAGGCTCGCAGAACAAATCTGGCCCTTCACGAGCATCCTCCTCGAAGAGGACAGTCAATGTTATCTCGGGAGGGATCGAAGTGGATTCCGTCACTTTCACGGCGAAGAAGTATGCAAAGGTCTCCATCACAAAGACCAAACGTCCGCGACTAGAGGAGACTGTAACATTTGAAGATGCAGACACAGATGGATTGCAGTTCCCACACGCCGACGCTTTAGTCATAACGTTGAGCGTGGAGGAATTCGACGTCAAGAGAGTACTCATCGATGCGGGCAGCTCTGCGAACATTATTCAATCACGAGTAGTAAGGGAGATGCAGCTGTCAGACAAGATCGTGCCAATATCTCGAGTTCTCTCTGGCTTCAACAATTCGAGTGATAAGACCCTTGGCGAGATTACTCTTACGACTCTTGCTGAAGGGATAGCGAAGGAGACGACATTTCATGTTGTCGATGCGGACCTAGCTTACAACATCATCCTGGGAAGACCATGGATCTATGATATGCAAGCCGTTCCTTCCACTTATCATCAGGTGTTGAAGTTCCCGTCTGAATGGGGAGTGCGTGAGGTCCAAGGAGAGCAACGCTCTGCTCGAGATTGCTACTTAGTGGCCCTTAAGCTGCCCGAAGAAAGCAAATAGCAATTACAGCAACCGGGATCAGATATGCCAAACGAAGAAGCAAAGTACGAGGTCCCGGAATTCATCACAAAGCTGGACGAGCGGGAAAGTCACATGCCGACGGTAGAAGCTTTGGAGCCTGAAGAATTGTTCGCAGACTAGCCGGAGCGGAAGGTCTACTTGGGGACCGAGTTGAACGAACGCTTACGAGGAGATATCCTCCAGTTCCTCAAGGAGCGGCATACAACATTCGCCTGGTCTCATGCAGATATGACAGGTATTTCTCCAGATATTATTTCTCACAGGTTGAACGTCGACCCATACCACCGCCCAGTAAAACAGAAGACGCGACAGCAAGGAGCCTTTCGGAATCAGGTCATCAACGATGAGGTCGATCGGCTGTTGAAGATCGGATCTGTGCGTGAAGTCAAATACCCAGACTGGCTAGCCAACGTGGTCGTTGTGCCCAAGAAGAATGGCAAATGGCGAGTCTGCATTGACTTCACAGATCTAAACAAAGCCTGTCCGAAGGACTCATATCCCCTTCCCAGGATAGACCAATTGATTGACGCAACAGCTGGGCACGAAGTACTTACCTTCCTCGATGTATACTCTGGGTACAACCAGATATTGATGGACCTCGATGACAGGAGAAAACAGCGTTCATAACCTGCAGAGGTACGTACTGTTATAAAGTTATGCCATTTGGGTTGAAAAATGCAGGTGCAACGTATCAGCGCCTAGTCAATCGGATATTCCATGACAATATGGGTAAGACTATGGAAGTGTACATCAATGACATGCTGGTCAAATCCAAACGAGCAGAGGACCATCTAGCGCATCAGAAGGAAGCTTTCCGAATTCTCGATCAGTACAACATGAAGCTAAACCCGGAGAAATGTGCATTCGGAGTCGGATCGGGGAAATTCCTAGGCTTCATTGTTTCTCAGCGAGGAATTGAAGTCAATCCCGCTCAGATCAAAGCCATCGAGTCAATTCCAGACGTACTCCACAACCGGAAGGACGTCATGAAGTTGACCGGAAGAGTAGCAGCCCTGCGAAGATTTATATCCCGATCATCAGACCGATGCAAGAGTTTCTTCGATGTTTTGAAGCAAAACAAAGAGTTCGATTGGACTCCCGAGTGCCAACAAGCACTGAAGGATCTGAAAAAGTATCTGTCCAATCCACCACTACTCTCTACACCTCAACACCGGGAGCAGTTGCTGATTTATCTGGCAGTATCAGAATCCTCGGTAAGTGCAGTTCTGGTTCGAGAAGAAAAAGGTAAACAACTTCCCATCTATTACATTAGCAAAGCTCTAATTGACGCAGTTTTTAAGTCAATCTTATCATAATACAGATGTTCTAATAATGTAAACTCGATGTTCAGTGTAATGCAAAACAATAGTCATCATTTGGTATATATAGACATCAAAAACTGGGTAATCATCCATATATTACACCCATCAAAAACAAAAACATAATTATCCAAATTTTACAACCCATACTAAGGGATTAATTTGCCATGGAATATGTCCACAGCAAATTTAACTAGACAGTCTTCTATTACATTGTCACACAGATATCGATCGGGGTGTTGGACAACAAATGTTCGAGGAACATGATGGCATACGCTCCACATGCAGTACCAGTCAAATTCCTTGGAAGGCCTTGGATGCGCTCATACGGCCACATTTCCATAGATTGGATTTCAGGAGGGAGGTGGTTGAATTTCCCCGACTGACGGATGTATATTGGGAACATGTACATTATTGGCCCCATTATTGAATCAAAGCGGTCTTCATTGTACAACCCAATGTTGCAGTCGTAGACATCGATCCTTGCCTCCTCTAAATAAAAGACGCACGTAACATAATGCGTGCTTTCAATGTTATACACGCCAAAGAGTCTTTTCACACCATCCCACTTCCTTCCACCCGGATATGGAGACTTACCTCTGGCATAATCAAGGAATGTATCCGCAAACTTATATTCTGCTAGGTATTTGTCAAGGCCGACATCAAACCCCTTTGCTTCCTCTTCAGCCGCATCGTATCGAACGCACATGTTGGTCAAGAATGAAAGATCGAGGATGAGATTAGAGCTATCATAATGCCGGGGGTAAGCCTTATGCCTCACACGCATCAAGGCCAAGTACTCATCCATAAACTGCAGAATAAAACAAATTAGAAGTTGTGAATAAAACTATGCCGACACATACTATTTTATGTTTGGACCAGCCAGTCGAATGTTCAACGAACATAGGACCATCAGGTTCCGAACGGAGAAACAAATGTTCATTCTTCGATAAAAACCAAACACTAACAAAACAATAGAATTAAAGAGATGCACTTACACTATCCCACATCCACTCTTTCACGTCCAGGAAGTCCAGAAAATCCAAGTAATTAAACTCGTGACACAGGAAGGCAGTCTTTTGTTCCTTCTTCTCCTCCAAGAAAGCGTCAAATGCAGCTTTCTTGTGAATGTCGAGTGCCTTGTACAGTGTCACTGGCAATCTCTCGAGATCTTGGAGCCTGACTTGAGCTCTCTCTCTAAATATCCAAAAAAAAATATAAATGTTTGAAAAATTGTGTAAATTTAATAGAAGAACGTCCCTTTTATGTTCAACGATTCTAATTGGATGTTTTACTAACCTTGCCATTCTGGCAGCAGTCATTTTCTTCTTCCTTTGTTCTTCTTTGCCTGGAGCATCCTGGACAATAAAATATGCCTCTTTGGTCGCTGCTGCTGCTTCTCCTTCTTTGACGACGACGCTACTAAATTAGAAAGGGACAGCTGGATCGCAACAAGCTTCTGATCCAGTCCCTGTCGCCATTGAAGGCAGTCGTGACACTTGCAACTGCAGACACTAGGCTGCACATTCTCATGTTCTCTCCTCCTAGAGCTTTCTCCAACTTCGAACTAACCCCTACCACTAAAAAGACCACCAGTAAAACGACCAGCCCTACCACCAATCTCATCACCAACTTGTGTTTCACATCTACAAGCACCTCCACTAACAAATTCTTCACCAACCTTTCCTTCATCAATTACCTCTCTTGGAGGGGTCCTGGGGCAATTCCTAAAAACTGTCACTCGATCACCACCAACGATCGAGCTAGCCCCCTCCAACATCACAACAAGCTGATCAATTACCTCATCGCCCCCATCAACAAACGGTTCAAATTTCTGAAAGGTATCATGTTCCCTCTCTGCATCGATAGGGTCAATGAAAGGGTGCACCACCTACATACCATAAAAGAGTGTTCAGAACATCATTATTACTGTTCGACATTTAACACCATTAAAAATGAAACATCATATCTGTCGTGATCGAACATCTGAAAACACGTTCTTAACATTAACATCAATGATTATAACGACATTGCAGATGTTCCAACATTTAGAAAATTGTAGGTAAAGTACTTACAGGCTTTGCAACATTCTCAAACAGCCTTCGGGGGTCTCTTTCATTTTTTTCAGTGATCCACCTGTGCATCCTTGGCATGATCCTCTCCTTGGGAAAATCTCTGGGACGAAGCGCAGGTATTGCTTCAAATACCCAACCCACAAATGCCCAAGGAAACCCATAAAGATTGTAATTTGGCCCGTCCTTGGCCTTGCTAGCTGCACGATCAGCCATGGGCTTCGTCGGGTACTCAATGGTCAGCTCGAAGCTTTTCCGCCCCCAAGGATACTTGGAAAATTCATTTGGAAGGTATGCAAGGCAGACCAGTAATTCCTCAATACCAGCTTTTTTGTCCTTGGCGAACAATATTGAGTGAACAAACCAAGCCATGGCAAGCCCAAACTTGTACCGTTCAAGAACTTACTCATTTTCTATCAAACTCAGCAACTGGGAAGCAGTAACTGCCCTTGCTTTCCCATCCTTTCATGCCGTTGAGATATACTCCCACATCTCCCTGCTCCTCTCTTTGTTCGCAGCCTCCCATTGGACACTTGGATAGGCTTGGCATCTCAGCTTTGTCATCAAAGCAAACTCTTGGAGGCCAAAACGAACAGGCGCTCCATTGAAATTGAACCAAGCTTCTTTTTCTTTATTGCACAAAACTCTTCTTAGCAGAATATTGTGCACCAACCTGGTTGGAAACGATGGCTCCTCCGGCAAGTCCAAGAAATGGCCAAAGATACTGTTTTTGAACTTGTCATACAAACCACTTGTGCGCAGCACAATCCTGAACTCACGCATTCGTCCAATAAGCGACGAGCGGACAGTTATCTTGGATTGAAAATGCTCATGCTCATCCAAGTAAGTCTTCAGCACCATTGGTGGAATGACACTGGTGACGTACTCAGGCTGCACAATGTTTTGAAATTTGTTAGTTTAAGGAATCACCAGGGTAGTAAGAACATAATATCAGATGCATGAAACATCCCTTGAGATGTTCCAAGGAACTACAAGAAAATACTTTGAACATAGTTAAGGTTGATCTGATCATGCACGCGAGTGTTCTCAAATCACATAAAAAAATATTGAACATTCTACTGTAAAGTGACGAACAACTTTATGTATGTTCTAGACAACAACTATACCTCTCTAGGTGGCTCTGCGGAATCAGCTCCCACGTCGTCTACGAACTTCATCTGACCTTCTCCTTCGCATCTCTCACCCTCTTCTTCTTCCCTACCATTCCTACCTCCTTTACCAGCTTGAACATCTACTATCTCTATAACTTCATGTACATCATCTACTTCTTCAACATTTGCAACTCCTTCAAATTCCCCTGCAAGATTATTTACCAACCTTCCCACCTCCTCTTCTTCTGCCATATTTAAAAGGCTCTCTTTTTGTTTCCATTTTCATCCCAGTCATCATCACCAAACAGCGCTTCTATTTCTTCTGATAGATTACCATCGTCCGGCAGCGGTGGCCCAACATTTACATCATAGTCTAGGGACCCCTCCTCTTCGTCCTCCAATATTATTCTCCTCTTCCTAGGAGGCTGTTTACTAGGAGGAGTAGTCTCCTTCCTCTTAATTCCCCGCGTATAAGCTATTGTAGCTGCAAATCACAAGTATATTCATCAATTAAAGATGTACAAGCATGCAATATGGGTGTGTGAAACATAATATACATATGTATATTTTATCAAACCCTAGTTCAAGTAGAGTCATCATTAAACGTTATCATCCTCTCGCACGGTCGGAGCACTGTCTCAAATGTTTCAGAACTTTAAACATGCATGCACAAACATAAACATGCAAAATCTTGACTATATGTACAACAATTTTTCAACCTTTAGCATATTTATTTTATAAAACCCTAATTTATTTTAACAAAAAATCATCTAAAATGCATCACCAACTTCAAACATCCCATCACACGTTTAGAACACTGTCTCACGATATTCGACTCTGCGAAGGAGTATGCGTACAATATTTTTTCAACCTTTAGCCTATTTATTTTATAAAACCCTAATTTATTTTAACAAAAATCATCTAAAATGCATCACCAACTTCAAACATCGTATCACACGTTTAGAACACTGTCTCACGATGTTTCACTCTTCGAAGGAGTATGCTCTTAACATGGTAATATAACATAAACATGCAAAAACTTCACTATTTGTACAAGAACATAGCACTATTTGACGACAAAATCAACAAAAACAAAGAATTTCACAAGAACTTTCTCAACTTTCTTCCAGTACTGTAAAAAGGCGTAAAAATCATAGTTTTTTCAAAATAGCAAAATAGCAAAAGAAAAACCCCGATTCACTTGAAAGACATCAATATTGTTCAAAATTTACCTTTAGATATTACCAGAGAAATGTATATGGTCGGTGACGATGATGTTTAGAAAACTGCGTAGAATACTGTAGAAGAGACGAACTTGAGAACTGTGAAGTGTGTAAGAGAAGAGTTTTGGGGTTCGATGTTTTAAATCATTGCACTCAGTCCGTTCGGTTCCTTTTCCCACCTTTTGATTAAAAGTTTTTGGGATTTCTAATTCAGTCCAAAAAGTTTTTAATCAAGCCCCGCAAGTTTTGTTGTTTCTAATCGGGCCCATGGTTTAATGTTAAACGCGCGCGTTATTCAACGCTCCACGCGCGTCCCCTTTTATTAATTAAAGACTTGAGAGGGTCTTTTGGCCCATTCTTCTCAACTTAGTGAGACTCGATAGTGACACATATAAGAATTGCAAAAGACCCCTTAGTCATATATATGAGTTCACATGTCGCATTTGTCATCGTCATATACGTTGTCTATGCGTCAGCCGATGAGCGAGAAACCTTGGTTTTCCAAGCAATAGGTGCACAATCAAACATTACAAAATAGCCAGAAATCGAACGTCGCGTCATCGGGTAGCTTGGCCAGTCTGGGTCACAGTATGCAACCAAATGCAATTTGCTACCGCTGGGAAAAAAATTCCTTGACCAGGACTAGTCTTTAGGTAACGCAGCACTCTAATGGCATGTGCCCAATGATCTTGTCTTGAACTTTGTTAATGAGAAGAAATGTGATTTGAAAGAATTAAAAGCGGTAAAAGAAAGAACAGAGGAAGACAAAGAGAAAATCTTTGAAGACAAAAGAGTTCGTTGTTTACCAAGTCTATAGTGAAAATTTCACTTTCATGTGTTGGTCAAAGCTCTCACAAGATTATGCCATGTGGAAAGGATCCATCCATTGGTGCTTAATGAATACGATTGTTCATGAGCTGAATTCTAGAATATTTCTGATATGTACTGGTCACATGTCTCAAGGACTAAAGTGTAGATTTTTCCTTTTAAGTTTACTAAATTGTAAATACACAAATATAACTTTCATAGATATAGGAAATAAAAGATGGACAAGTGTCTAGGTAGTTAAAAATATTTTTATTCATGTATAAAAAGATGTACATTGCACAGTGATTCACCAAGAAATATAGAGGAAATTACTTTTTTTAATTTTCTTTTCCTTCATGGTATCAGAGTAGTGAAGCATTTCATATCCAAACTTTAATCCCATATCCAATCTTCAGTTTTAATGGCTTCCAATATTTCTCAGGGCGCTTGTGCATCGTCTACTGTCACTACTTTTCCCCAATCTGCTATTGTCATTGATTCTTCTCATCCATATTATCTGCATCCATCTGATTCCCTTGGAATGAATCTTGATATTTCCATCTTTGATGGAAGATGGTTTTGGAGGTTGAAGCAGGGCTATTGTGATTGCCTTGTCAGCCAAGGAAAAGCTTGGCTTCATTGATGGGTCTGAATCTGACTCAGATCTATTTTAAATCCTGGAGTCGCTGTAATGATATGGTTCTCTCATAGTTGCTAAACTCTCTTTCAAAAAATATTGTTGAAAGTATTCTTTACTCCAGGAGCTCCAAGGATCTCTGGAATGACCTTCCAGAAAGATTTGGTCAGGCAAATAGAACTCAGTTATTCCAGATTCAAAAGGAACTAAGTGGCTCCATTAAGGTAATTGGTGCAAGCAAACCCGAAGGTTAAGCTAACACGAAAGAAACGCGGAAAATGACAAGAAAACAAAGATAGAAGCAAGACAAATCTTGCTTCGATTCAAAAGAGCAATGAGGAACTTGTCTCAAGCTCGATCGAATGAAGGCCAAGATGCACCTATGCTATGCAACAATCCTCAAGAAGTCTATGCTTCTTGCAAACTGAATGACCAAGAAGAAAATGTTCAAACGATTCACACCGATTGACACAAGTTCTTTAAAATCCCACGTCGGGGTTCTGCTCCATCGGATACTCACAATAGCACTTGCTATGTTTGATCATTCAACAACAACTAACTAACTACAATAAAATGTAAATGAGTATTTATAGACTAGGCTAAGGGTAAAACAGTAAATGGCCACAGGCGACCAATAGGAGTAAGCCACGCAGGGCTGTCTAATGAGTGTTCGGTTACTTGATTTCGAACACTTGAGCTTGAGTTTCTTCACTTTGGTGCTCAGTTGCTCAACTCAGCTCACTTTTGACATCGATCGCTCTTCCTTCGGTTATTTACTTTTACTTCGGCGTCGATGTTGTGTGTTTGGTTGGGGTTCGGTCACTTCCTTCGAGCTCAAGCTTATAGATGAAGCCTTCAGTTCTTGAGCTCGGCCACTCAGCTTCGGAGTAGTTGCTTTCCTTCTGCCAAGCCAAGTGAATGTGAACATCGTGAAGCAGCTTGACTTGGCTTCGTGTCATCGGCCTCGGTGGATCGAACATTTGATCGGCACGTGTTCGGGCTGCATCATCCTCCCCTTCTTGAGAAGATTTCGTCCTCGAAATCGAGCCCTCTTCATCCTCCAAAGTTTGACCTACAACACAAGGAACTAAGTCAGCAATATTAAAGGTGTTGGACACGTTATACTCACCAGGGAGGTCGATCACATAAGCATTGTTGTTGATCTTGCTCAGCACTTGGAATGGACCATCCCCTCGAGGAGCCAAATTTCCTTTCCTTTGGTTTGGGAAGCGTTCCTTTCGGAAGTGAACCCAAACCCAATCTCCCTTCCTTAATTCCAACTTTTTACGCCCCTTGTTTTTCTTTGATGCGACCTTTGCATAAGCTTCCTCGAGGTTCTTCTTCACCTTTGCATGCAACTCGATCAAGGCAGTGGCTCGCCGAGTACCTTCAAAATCAATAACAGAATCTCGAGGCAATGGGGTTAAATCAAGTGGAATCAAAGGATTAAAACCATACACACATTCGAACGGGGTCATATTTATCATTCGATGCACCGTTCGATTATATGCAAACTCCATCATGGGAAAATGATCAGCCCAATTTCCGACCTTGCCTTTGGTCATTGCTCGAAGAAAATATCCCAAGGTTTGGTTAACTACCTCGGTATGTCCACCAGTCTGAGGATGGTGGGACGTCGAGAATAGTAGTTTGGTGCCGAGGGCACCCCACAAACATTTCCAAAAATGACTCAAGAACTTTGAGTCTCGATCACTCACAATAGTACGAGGCACACCATGCAATTTCAACACATTAGAAATAAATAAAGTAGCTACATGTTGTGCATCATCACAGTTTTTGCAAGGAATAAAGTGAGCCATCTTGGAAAAATGGTCGACTACGAAAAAGATGCTATCATGTCCACCCTCCGACCTCGGTAACCCCAACACAAAGTCCATAGATATATCAACCCAAGGTCGATTAGGCACAGGCAACGGGGTATACAAACCATCAGGGTTGGACTTCGATTTAGCTTTCTTGCAAACGAGACAAGCGTTGCAAAGCTTTTCCACATCTCATCGTATTTTTGGCCAATGGAACTGCTCGGTTAAGATACCAAGAGTTTTGTCAACACCGAAGCGTCCCATCAAGCCTCCGGAGTGAGCTTCTCGAACTAAGAGCTCTCTCCATGATGACACTGGCACACAAACCCTCCCATTCTTGAAGAAGTAACCATCGTGCCACTGATATTTCTCAACACTTCGGCCACTCAAGATTGCGTCTCGAACGCATTTTAACGTGGGATCGTCTTCGTACATTAACTTGATGCTTTCGAATCCCATGAGCCTAGAGGCGAGAGTGGTCGCTAAGGCAAATTTCGTTGATAGCGCATCGGCCACAACATTGTCTTTTCCCTTTTTGTAATGAATTACATAGGGAAAGCTTTCTATGAATTCAACCCATTTGGCATGCCTTCGGTTTAGTTTCTCCTGACCTCGGAGGTGTTTCAAAGATTCATGATCACTTGTAATCACAAACTCTCGAGGCCACAAATAGTGCTGCCAATGGGCGAGTGCTCGAACGAGGGCATACAATTCCTTGTCATACGTAGAGTAATTCAAGGTTGCACCCTTAAGCTTTTCGCTAAAGTAAGCGATTGGCTTCAACTCTTGCATCAGCACTCCTCCAATCCCAACCTCGGACGCATCACACTCGACTTCGAATGCTTTGCCGAAGTCAGGGAGTTGTAACAACGGGGCAGAGCATAGCCTCCGTTTCAACTCTTGGAAAGCCCTTTCTTGGGACTCTCCCCACACAAATGGATGGTCTTTCTTAACCAGCTCGGTTAAAGGAGCTGCCACGGTGCTAAAGTCATGAACAAACCTTCGGTAAAAGCTAGCTAAGCCATGAAAGCTACGAACTTGTGATACCGAGGTTGGAGTTGGCCAATCTTTGATGGCTTCGACTTTCGACTCGTCGACTTCAACACCATTAGCACTGACAACGAAACCTAGAAAGACTACACGTTCGACACAAAAGGCACATTTCTTGAAGTTAGCATATAACTTCTCTTCTCTAAGCTTATCAAGCACTAGCCTTAGGTGTTTGACATGTTCATCCACAGTTTACTATAAACAAATATGTCATCGAAGTAAACGACAAAAAACTTATTTATGAACTGTTTGAGCACATGGTTCATCAGTCTCATGAATGTGCTCGGTGCATTGGATAGGCCAAAAGGCATAACCAACCATTCATTGAGACTGAACTTGGTCTTGAATGCAGTTTTCCACTCCTCTCCGGGTTTCATTCGGATTTGGTGGTAACCGGACCTGAGGTCTATTTTCGTAAAGCATGAAGAGCCACTCAACTCATCTAGCATGTCATCTAATCGAGGGATAGGATGACGATACTTTACCGTTATTTTGTCGACTGCTCGGCAATCAACGCACATTCGCAAAGTTCCATCTTTTTTTGGGACAAGGATAACTGGAACGGTGCAAGGACTCAAGCTCTCTCGAGCAAGGCCCTTGTTCAGCAACTCATCAACCTGCCTTTGGAGCTCTTTGGTGTCTTCGGGATTACACCGGTATGCAGGCTTGTTGGGGATTTGAGACCCCGATACGAAGTCAATTTGGTGCTCGATTCCTCTCAACGGAGGCAATCCACCTGGCATTTCTTCGGGAAACATGTCTCCGAAGTCCTGCAAAACACTTTGTACAGCACTAGGCAAAGGGTTATCGTTAGAAAAATCATCATTAGAGTTTAGAAGGATACCCTTGTGCATGAGGCAAATCATCATCTGACCGTTGTCGTTGCCTCGTAGATACTCACCTGGTTGCATAATTGCACAGATACTTCTTACTTCGGGCGTTAAGTTTGTGTCTTCGGCCACAATTTTTGCTCCCATCGGAAGCTTAGCTTTGGCTGCTTCTTTCAATTCCTTCATTCTTTTATTGTCCTCGGTGACTTGTTTTGGAGACAAGGGTTTGAGTATGAAACTCTTCCCTTCGAGCTTAGCAGTGTAAGTGTTGGATCTACCATTGTGAACAACTGACCGATCATACTGCCATGGTCGACCCAATAGCATATGACAAGCTTGCATCGGTACCACATCGAACATCATCTCATCTTGATATTCTCCAACTCTAAACTTGATCCACACTTGCTTGACAACCCTCAATTCTCCACACTCATTCAACCACTATAATCTGTAAGGATGGGGATGTTTTAAAGTAGGTAGTCCCAATTGAGAAACCAAGGTTTGGCTTACTACATTCGCACAACTACCTGAATCAATGATCATCGAACAAACTTTCCCCCTTACTCGACATCGGGCATGGAATATGTTTTCTCTTTGGTTGTCCTCTTCTTCAAGAGTCATGCAGCTCAAATTCCTTCGAACTACAAGAAACATTTCCGGATAATCAGCTTCGGCAGCTTCACGACCATCATCATCTTCAGCTCGGTCAATCTCCTCGAAATTTTCCTCTTCGGTGTCACTCGCTTGCTCATGGACGGTTCCATCTTCGAGCAAAAGCATAACTTTGCCAGTTGGACACTCTTTTGCCATGTGACCATAACCTTTGCATTTATGACACTGAATACTTGAAGCACTAGGAGAATTAAGTTGAACTTTTCCTCCCACTTCTCTTGGCTGGTTAACGGTCACACCTCTCTCGAAGGGTTTCTTTGAATCTCGAACAGTGTTAGTACTTGTTGGATTTGGACTCTTCCATTCTTTACCTCGGTTCAAAGGAGGAGAAGTAGTGACTCCTCGATACCGGTTTGCCTTATCGTCCTTAATCCATTTCTCAGCTTCGGTAGCAGCTTCGAACATATCTTCCACCGTGTGATACACGTGTAGCCTCAATTGAGATGACACATCCCGAGCCAAGCCATTTTTTAACCGAATAGTGGCTTGCTCTTCATCTTCTTCCAGATCAAGATTCAATCAAATTCTCAAGAACTCATCATGATACTCTTGAACTGTCTTAGACCCTTGCTTTAACTCATAGAGCTTTTGAAATTGAGTTTGCCTATACTTGGCACTCAAATACTTAGCATCCATTGCTCTCTTAAACTGTGCCCAAGTAGTGACTTCAGGATAGACATTCCTTCGTCTCAACCTTTTGTCAGCCTCCCACCATGTTGATGCATATGCTTCGAACGAAGCAATAATATGTGCAGCTTTTCTCTCTTCGGTCATCTCATTGGTTTCGAAGATTCGCTCTATTTTAAGCTTCCATTCAAGATATTCATCTGGATCACTAGTTCCTCTGAAGGGTGGAATAGTGATCTTGACACTGTTCAAGTTTGAATCACGAGCACCACGAACCTGTTCGGGATACTCATCATAGTAATCATCAGCCTCACGCTCAATATTTCGTTCAACATTTGCGCCTCGACCTCGTTGAACTTGCCTTCGCTGAACGAACGGCTGTTCATATTCAGGTTCGGCATCAGGAATTTCTCCCTCATCGACACCTTCATCAACGGCCTCAGCTTGTCTTCGGGGCCATTGGAAGTGGTACTCTTTCACCTCGGGGAATGCCCAAGTATTGTTAACCAGCTTAGGGATTGCCCAAGTTTTGTTGTTGTGCTTGGGGATTGCCCAAGATTTCCTTTCGAATAGCCTCACTCTTCAACTGATTTTGTCGAACGAGCTCAGTAAACAGCTCAGGTTTCATCGGAGTGGAGTTGCTAGTTCCAGTGCCGGACCCAGGTAAGGCCACGGACGCACTCCCTTGCTCAAGTTGAGCTGCTCGAGCAGTCACTCCTCTTACTTTGGCACTGATACCTTGTATCGCAGCCATGATATCAGCTAACGACACTTCGGGCTTCTCAATGCCTTTGCCATCGCCTCCATTCCCAGCCATGGTACCTGCACGAATCAAAGACCAAATAAAATATTGAGGTTAGAAATCACCTCACAAACTCCCTCACCTTTGATAGGTGGCACTCGGGTCCACTCAATTTATGAGTTCGGTTTTTGGTCACTTAAGAACTTGTAGCCAATGGCTTTCTTAGTTGATCAACTTCCCTCAGTTTCTTCGAATTTGACAAGTTACAATGTCTCCTTCGGGATGAGTGAGTTGATATGACTCGATGGAACGGACACTATTTACTCTGCGCTTCGGAAGTCAAAGAAATTTTGCTACAAAATTTGGACTTCGGTCACCCCACACACGAGTTCCTATAAGCTCATATAAGTTAGTACGACCTCGAGTAGGAAGAATTACTCCAGAGATCCACTAACTAGATTTATCGACCACAAGAAAAGTGAAAACCTAGGAGAATCTACCCTTCGATTCCTCTTTGGAATCCCTTTCGAACACACCAACTCTTGTCCGTACAAGAGTGGTCCCTCCTTGGTGCGGATAGGGTTTTACCTTATCCAATTCCCTTTTCTAGCCGCAACTTTTTCACCTGGGGTTTTGATCTTTACACTTTATCCCTTTCTTCTTCAATGGAATAGTGACGTTTTAACTCCGGTGTACGGACAAATTTCACTTCGTTCACTGACTAAGGTTTTTAACAAAATTTGGGTGGCTCATTCAACTCCGGTATCAACATCATCAGAGGAATTCAGTTCAAAATTCTTTTGAGCTAAGAACAAACTCAATGTCGTCCGTACACTGTTACAATGTAACAATTTTCCAGCGTACGGACAAGGCTCAAATCGTAGAATTTCGAATTTTTAAGCACTAAACACACCCAAAACAATCAAGAACCACCAGTCTTCATCGGTAACAACCAAACTCACTGGGGTCCAAAAATACGTTGAGAAACCCTAGTCGCCGATGATGTACGACAGGCACTCAAATCGGTCCTCGGACAGTGGTGAACAAGAATCAATGGTTGTTTGATTCAAACAACCAACAAATCAACTCAAATTTTTTAATTTTCTTTTTTTTCTACTTTTTATTTTATTTTTTGTAAAAACACCACAGAAACAACAATCACCAACAAGGAAGAAAGCTGAAACTGGAGACACAAGCACGAGATAGACGAACAGGATTTGAGGTTGTGGAAACAAGCTCAAACCTTGCTCTGATACCAAGATGGTGCAAGCAAACCCGAAGGTTAAGCTAACACGAAGGAAACGCGGAAAATGACAAGAAAATAAAGATAGAAGCAAGACAAATCTTGCTTCGATTCAAAAGAGCAATGAGGAACTTGTCTCAAGCTCGATCGAATGAAGGCCAAGATGCACCTATGCTATGCAACAATCCTCAAGAAGTCTATGCTTCTTGCAAACTGAATGATCAAGAAGAAAATGTTCAAACGATTCACACCGATTGACACAAGTTCTTTAAAATCCCACGTCGGGGTTCTGCTCCATCGGATACTCACAATAGCACTTGCTATATTTGATCATTCAACAACAACTAACTAACTACAATAAAATGTAAATGAGTATTTATAGACTAGGCTAAGGGTAAAACAGTAAATGGCCACAGGCGACCAATAGGAGTAAGCCACGCAGGGCTGTCTAATGAGTGTTCGGTTACTTGATTTCGAACACTTGAGCTTGAGTTTCTTCACTTTGGTACTCAGTTGCTCAACTCAGCTCACTTTTGACATCGATCGCTCTTCCTTCGGTTATTTACTTTTACTTCGGCGTCGATGTTGTGTGTTTGGTTGGGGTTCGGTCACTTCCTTCGAGCTCAAGCTTATAGATGAAGCCTTCGGTTCTTGAGCTCGGTCACTCAGCTTCGGAGTAGTTGCTTTCCTTCTGCCAAGCCAAGTGAATGTGAACATCGTGAAGCAGCTTGACTTGGCTTCGTGTCATCGGCCTCGGTGGCTCGGCTTCGTGTCATCAGCCTCGGTGGATCGAACACTTGATCGGCACGTGTTCGGGCTGCATCAGTAATTTTAGTGTTACTACCTATTACACCAAATATGAACTGTTTGTGGGTTGAACTAGAATCTCAAAATACCTTTCCTAATATGTGAGTGTAAGTGTAACTATGGTGCTAAAGAGAAATCCGAGAAAGCTCACCAAGCTAAAAAACTCTTGCAATATTTAATGAGGCTGAACGATTCCTTTATTGGTGTGAGGAGTAATATACTAATGTCTTCTCCCCTGCTTTAGGCTGAACTGTTTGAGGGGGTGTTGATCAGTGTCGGCCCTTGCCTAAAGCAGGTAAGGCAACTGGTTTAGGTACCATATTTTTGAGGCCCCGATTTTTTGCAACACCTAATATTTTATTAGTTAAAAAAAACTCTGAAGTTAAAAAAATTAGTACAATACGTGATTGATTATTTGGGCCCCATTTTTTGAAAATATTACGTGACAATCTTCAGCGTTAAAAGAGGAATACTATTTAATCATTTAACCGCATTTAGGAATACTATTTAACTGTATTTTGAAAATGGAAAGAGTCATATAAAAGTCTGAATAGGAGAAGACCTTTATTTAAGGAAAATATATTGGAAAATTAATAATTATGTCAGAATACTTTCTTGTTTGGATACATTAACAAGCACAACTTTCACTTTACAGCTTGTTTGGATGTTGTTAGATATAATTTTATGATATATCGTATCATATTGTATTGTATTGTATTGTATTGTATTGTATTGTATTGTTGAGTTTAATATTTAGATAGATTGTATTATTTCTGTCGTTTCATGATACACTACATTAGCAAATGAAGATGAATACACTTTTGCCAAGAAAAAAGTAGGGGACAGACAAAGTTACTATAGAAAATATAAAGTACTCCCCCGTTTAAAAATGATGAACCTATTTCCTTTCTAATCCGTATAAAAAAGAATGCTCTCTTTCTAAATTTAGAAATAAAATTTTTACTTCACCTTTAATGAGATGATGTGTAGCCACACAAACATGTATGACTTATTTTAGATCATAAGTTTTAAAAGTCTTTTTTTTTATTAAACCCTATGCAAAGTCAAATGAGTTCATCCATTTTGAAATGGATGGAGTATATGGTAATTGGTCGGGTGAAGGCCCCTTGTTAGAGTTTTGCTTTAGGCCACAAAATTCATCGGGCCGCCCCTGGTGTTGATGAGAAAAAAGAAACATTTCTTTGTGATTTGAAAGAATTAAAAATGGTGAAAGAAATAATAGAGGAAGACGAAGAGAAATATCTGAAGATAAAAAGAGTCGAGGTTTGATCAAATTATTCTTAAAGTTTAACCTCTAACTTCCAGTATATCCTTTAATTATCCCACTTAAATCATAACATCCCTTAAGTTTCCCCAACTTGCTCAAAAACATCCTTCTTTTAACTTTTGAATTGCATTGTTGCCAAAAAAAAAAATCCTTTTTTTAAAGTAAAGGAAGAACTGAAACAGCTGAACTATTTGGGTTGCCCATTACCAGTTCCTCTATGACCAATCATGCCCAAAAGGACGTTAGTTGAGAAGGTTAGTCCCAACATTCTCCGTAACCTCCATCAGCAACTTTGGAAGACGCCATCGACATTGGAGAATGAAAGTGATACCATTATTAAAGTGATCGGACAAGAAGGTGACATGTAGTTAGCTTCATGTCCATCTCCTGAAAAGCTTGTTAAGAATAATTTAATTTAAAATAGAAAAAGAAAAAGTGACACGACCCAGAATCCGACTAGGCAGTGCGGGCACCCGACATCCTCCCCTACACCCGTCGGGCGAACCCTTACCAACTAAATTAGGAAAATAAATATAAATTCGACTCATAAATAAGAAAAAGACTTAGAAAACGAAGCACAGATATACTGATACCTCCAAGCTATATAAAAGAAATTACAGCTGACTACCCAACATACTAGGTTTAGGGCTATCCAGACAAGACATCTAAGAGTACAAAAGAAGACAAATACCTCCTGAAGGGAGCAAAATGCAACTGAAAATAATAACCAATAAACTGGTGGTCATCCGTAATAAAAGCTGGCTCACCCTGATATCTGAAGACGTCTTCGCTCCTTCACAACGTGGCGAACTCAATCCTGGAGCGAACCTGCCAAAACGAAATAGACAGACAAGAAACAAACAAAAAACAAGGGTGAGTCAAAATGACTCAATAAGTGGGGCAGACTAGCCACCTCAAAGAATATGATAGCTAGCCAGGGAGAAAAGAAACAGATAAACCAAATTTCTCTTATTTAAATTATGAAAAGGCAGAGCCAGATAATAACTAGAAACACGAATGGAATCACAAACTCATCAACAACCAGGAACGTAAGATAGCCAGAACATATAGGTATCCCGAACACATCAACAATCAGAAATACATCCTGGTGCGGCGTGCAACCCGATCCAAATATTCATCCTGTTGCGGTGTGCAACCCGATCCATATAATTATATCATTGCGGCGTGCAAGCCGGTCCATATATTTATTAACGTTGTGGCGTGCAACCTGATCCCCGCAACCCATAATACGAGCCAGAAATATATAGGCAAATAAGCAATGCACGTAGAAGCAGAACAGTAGTTATGTACCACAAGTCTACACAATGTTATGAAATGAAATTAAATGAGATGAAATGAAATGAAATGAAATGAAATATGATGCAAAGGGTCACATGTGCCCGTCATCCCATCTCGAAGCGGAATACTCTTGCATTTGAGGGGAATTCAATCTGATAACCAACTTGAGCGGAATACTCTTGCTCCTGGGGCGGAATACTCCTGCACCCGATATAATATAAACCAGAGGCGGAATACTCCTGCACTCTCTTGGGGCGGAATACTCCTGCACCCGATATAATGTAAAGCTGAGGCAGAATACTCCTGCACTCTCCTGGGGCGGAATCCTCCTACCCTCAATATGATACAATGGAGCGGAATACTCCTGCTCCTGGGGCGGAATACTCCTACCCTCAATATGATACAATGGAGCGGAATACTCCTGCTCCTGGGGCGGAATACTCCTGCACCCAGTATTATATGCAATGTAATTCATATGAATGACATATAATGCATATGAATGCAATGTGATGCAATAATAACCCTTCATCGGCGCGGGACTCTCATCGACAGCCGGGAAGTAGATGCCAACTCACAGCCAGAGTACAATGCTCTAATCCTCAATGCAATACCAACAACAGGACATAACATATAATATACAATGTAAATCTAAAGCTACGGCGTAAGGAGTACGCCTATCGGCAGCTACACACGTAAGGAACACGTGGTAGAAAAATTCACGAGGCCAGGTGCCTCCAAAGAAATGGATATAAACACTTACCTCTTCCAAAAGTTAGTACAGCCACTCAATAACCGCTTTGTCCTTTGGTTTCATTGCCAAACGATCTCACTCTATTCAATAAGCAGAAAAATATATCAAATTAGGCTAAAGGCTTAATTCCTCACATCTTAGGGCAATCCGGTTAGGAACCTGATACCCTATTTGCATACGCAATACGCAGGTCAGGCCTATATACCGGGTTTAAGGTCGCATAACCAAACCCCAAATAAATTACATTTGTATGTTGCCCATAACTCACTGAGTACGAATATATAATCAATTCCACTATCGGGGTCCAATTGACCCTTTAAATTATAAGTTGCACTTATTGAAACGATGTATAATATCTCAATTTTTACCGTTAAAATAAATTCAAACACACGTAATAAACTCAAATAATATATTAGGATCATTACCTGAATTTTTCGGGGTGAAAATTCTGCTTTTCTCCGGCTCTTTTTCTCATTTTCTGGTATTTTTTCTACATTTCTCTCTGCCTCGTTTTTGTTCTGTTCTAATGTTTCTGTTTCGTACCTAGCATATATGCTACCGCTTCTGGTCCTTTGTTTCTCTTCTTTCATTTTGTCTTTTTTTGTCTTGTCTTTTCTTTTTTTTTTCTTTTTCCTATAAAATTCGCTGCTACGGTAAAAATTAAAACGGCACCCTACGATATTCGAAATAATTTCAACTTTTGCATACGAGTTATACAAAATATATGTAACATACTCACGAAGGCGGATCTCAAATCGGGTTCCCGAAACTCAAGATGCGAATTTAAATGGAAAAAGGTCAAATTATTTAACTTTCGGCATTTTAGCGGAAACTAGCCGAACAACATCGAAATTCACTTTCGAAAGTTTACAAAAGTCACAAATAATCATACGAACCTAACGACGCTTTCAGATTTCGAATCGGAGCTCGTTCGCCAAAATCGAGCTCGAAAATCTCTTTTTAATATTTATCGACAATAATAACTGAAACCTTCTTCCGATGCCTACCAAACGAGGTCTGATTTAGCTCAAATTTTACAGACGGGTCCTAATGGACATTACGAATATTTTAAAATTATCGGCACGCCAATCGGAGTTCTATCTTCCGAAACGACTGACCGAGGTCGTTTCATTCTCCTCCACTTATACTCTCGTTCGTCCTCGAACGAGCCTAAGTCTAAAGCAAGATTCACGCAGATAATAAGAGAACTTGCACGACCTTCATAAGCTACTCTACGGGTATTATTTCTTGATTACAGGATCAGAATTATAACACGCATATTGAACTTTTGGAATAAAATATATCTGGATAATATGGTAATACCATTGCATAGCTTATTCTGACTAATATGGTAATACCATTGCATAGCTTATTCTGACTAAGCTGATCCTTCCTCGATTACGAGAAGAGAGTTTTACATTTTCGAAGCAAAGATACACGGAAATCTGGATGGATTAACATGATTCTGCCAGTGAATCACCTCGTCGATATACTTTTCGATATAGAACAAGTCGATGAAACAAAGAATTAGCTTACGCTTCAGCAATGCCTTAGAGATTTAATATTATGATTCGGTATCAATTGGAGGAAGACTCCTCCACTTAGAGCATAAATTCATACAACTAATTCGAATAGAAATAGTCATCCTCGCACAACCTGCTAGATTAAGGAAGACTTAGCTAAATAGAGAACGCGGCTCAGACCCGAGCTACCAAATTACTCTCTCGAGTTGCCAAACAGCTGCAACTCTCAAGTTCACAGCTCCCTACCTTTTACCACAAGCACCACCGCTCGATAGCTCAATTCACGAGTCGGATGACACTCTCAATTAACTTTAGTAGCCTTAAAACACAACAAATTGCTTACCCGGCTACCTTGATACACATTTTGGCTCAAGAGAGTGAACATCACAAGTGGCAACTAACCGCCCGAGCTTACTAGTGTCGGAAGAAGAAGAGATGGAAATAAACTTAGGATAGAAATAATTAGATCTTTAGGAAGCTCATCTTCTTATTTGCTTGGCTACCATTTAGATCTTTAGGAAGCTAGACTACTTCCGAGTCAGGCTAACCAAAGAATCGCAATTGAAGAGATAGATATTAAATGAGTTTTATGGAACATCTATGCCAACTCATCCTTCCAATAAGAAGGAAACTCTGACAATTTACTAAAACCCTTTTTATAACCCAGATAATCTCATGGGATAACATGACTTTAGTAGCGTTTTGAACCAAGAAGAGATACGTAGATCGAATCTTACATACTAATCACTTTACACTGGAAGAAATGATAACACTTGCTGATGGTGAAAAATAAGGATCCCTTCATCCAACCAACACGGAATTCCGAGAAGAGAGGTAAACTGATTTGATATAATAAGAGAAGGTGGCACAACAGGATACCAAGCAGGCAATAGCGACACTCACTGTCAAATATCTCATATTTAGACCAGATAAATTAGTAGGGTCTCATAAACGCCAGGAATGAATCATACCAGAAGCTCGCCCCTCTACCGCAACCGATTTTTAATAGAAACGACATCCAAGGAAACCATCGAAACATGATAAGACACACCATTTCCAGATCGATCGAAAGAATCAAATCTTACTCACATTTAAGGGAAGAAGATATACATAGGTCTACTACATCGAATGCCTCAGCATCCTGCCAGACTAGCAGTTCATAGAACTGCCTCTGCAGCTGAGCTAAGTAACTACTCTGATAATTACCTTCTGAAGAATAACTGCCACCACGCTCTCAACCTTTACTGGATCGTTGCATTTCTCTGGTTGATTGAGATCTAAATAAAATCCCCTGCGACTGTGCAGGTGCCTGACGAGAGAAAGGATGACTGCCTACTCGCCGGAGTAACAGAAAACTCTTTAAAGGATAGCCAGACTCACGACAATGATACCACCTTTTCGCTGAAAAATGGAAGCTGGAAAGATTGTTGATAGCTGTAAGAGAAGACTGAATCTGATCTTGATGAGCTACTGGCGCACTCTAAGAATCAAGTGACACAAGCTGAGATAACCTGGAAGGTGACCTCCCGAAATAATCAGAACTTTTACCTCCAAATGAGGTACCATAGTTGCCCACTAGGGTCACGGGATCTCTTGCTCCCCCGCTCTAACTCTTCCTGCTCTAACTTATGGTATGCCTCGTACCTCCGAGCAATATCAACAACGACATCAAATGAAGTCCCAACCTCAATTTTTCGAGCAATCTGGGATCTCAAGGAAGGAGAAAGGTCAGCAATAAATCTTTGAACATTCTCGGAAGGTTCATGGACTAGTTCTAATGCATATTCAGCCATTTTATAGAATTAAATCTCATATTTTGAAACACCAACAGGCTAACCGACAGGCTACCCTGTCCAATCCATTCAAATTGGCAACACTTTTCATCTCGCTCACTACTCGAAAGGAACTTTTCCACGAATCTAGAAGAAAAATCGAACCAAGTTAGCTAAAAAGAGAGCGGCCCACCAATTCAAGGCTGGACCCTGAAACTGGAAAGAAAAATAATCAACAGCATACCACTCGATATAATCAAGAGCCTGAAGGATACGCTGACATCATTTTATTTTAAAAAGAATCACGAGGTTTATTTGGTGCATTGCTTAAAAATATCAGAAGGTTCAACCACGTAAAATAATGCAACCACTTCGGACACTCGGACCGAGCCATTACTCAGGCTAACTAACCAGCCAGAATAACTAGAGGCACAACACATGCTGTCTCCGGAACATAATTCACTGCAACAATATTAGGAACTGGAAAAGGAGCTCCCTGAGATCGAATGTCTGCACATGCGGCAACCTGATAGGCTGTCCAGCGAATGATAGGTTTTTGCGGTATCTGCGTCACCAAGATTCTCGTAAAAGCATCGTAGAGAACCAAGGGAACCACAAGGCCCTGCTCCCTTTCCCATCGCGAGCTCGTACGGCTGGGACCTCCATAACTAAATCGTCAGCACGATCAAAACTCTCGGGGCTTCGTCACTGCTAGCCCCAGGCTAGACTGCTTCGTCTTGAACTCATACTATTTGCTGATTTGTTGCACGAGGGGTCACAATTACCACAAAGGAATTAACAAATTAACGAAAATACTTTTGAATCCTAGACCGATGCACGATCAGAAAAGAAGGAAGTCAAACTTCCTAAATGCCATCATAGCCTCTCTTAGATAAGTACGGACGTCTACGTACCCATCAGCGAGACTCTACTAGACACTGTCTTAGTCTAGATAGACTCTAAACCGGGCTCCGATACCAACTGACACGACCCAAAATCCGGCTAGGCCGTGCGTGCACCCGACATCCTCCCCTACACCCGTTGGGCGAACCCTTACCAACTAAATTAGGAAAATAAATATAAATTCGACTCATAAATAAGAAAAAGACTTAGAAAACGAAGCACAGACATACTGGTGCCTCCAAGCTGTATAAAAGAAATTACAGCTGACTACCTAACATACTAGGTTTAGGGCTATCCAGACTAGACATCTAAGAGTACAAAAGAAGACAAATACCTCCTGAAGGGAGGAGCGAAATGCAACTGAAAATAATAACCAATAAACTGGTGGTCATTCATAATAAAAGCTGGCTCACCCTGACATCTGAAGTCGTCTTCGCTCCTTCACAACGTGGCGAACTCAATCATGGAGCGAACCTGCCGAAACGAAATAGATAGACAAGAAACAAATAACAATCAAGGGTGAGTCAAAAGGATTCAATAAGTGGGGCAGACTAGCCACCTCAAAGAATAGGATAGCAAGCCAGGGAGAAAAAAACAGATAAACCAAATTCCTCTTATTAAAATTATGAAAAGGCAGAGCCAGATAATAACTAGAAACACGTATGGAATCACAAACTCATCAACAACCAGGAACGTAAGATAGCCAGAACATATAGGTATCCCGAACACATCAACAATCAGAAATACATCCTGGTGCGGCGTGCAACCCGATCCAAATATTCATCCTGTTGCAGTGTGCAACCCGATCCATATATTTATAACGTTGCGGCGTGCAACCCGATCCATATATTTATAACGCTGTGGCATGCAACCTGATCCCCGCAACCCAGAATACGAGCCAGAAATATATAGGCAAATAAGCAAAACACGTAAAAGCAGAACAGTAGTTATGTACCACAAGTCTACACAATGGTATGAAATGAAATTAAATTAAATGAGATGAAATGAAATATGATGCAAAGGGTCACATGTGCCCGTCATCCCATCTCAAAGCGGAATAATCCTGCATTCGAGGGGAATCCAATCTGATAACCAACTGGAGCGGAATACTCCTGCTCCTGGGGCGGAATACTCACGCACCCGATATAATATAAACCAGAGGCGGAATACTCCTGCACTCTCTTGGGGCATAATACTCCTGCACCCGATATAATGTAAAGCTTAGGCGGAATACTCCTGCACTCTCCTGGGGCGGAATCCTCCTACCCTCAATATGATACAATGGAGCGGAATACTCCTGCTCCTGGGGCGAAATACTCCTACCCTCAATATGATACAATGGAGCGGAATACTCCTGCTCCTGGGGCGGAATACTCCTGCACCCAATATGATATGCAATGTAATACATATGAATGACATATAATGCATATGAATGCAATGTGATGCAATAATAACCCTTCACCGGCGCGGGACTCTCATCGACAGCCGGGAAGTAGATGCCAACTCACAGCCAAAGTACAATGCTCTGATCCTCAATGCAATACCAACAACAGGACATAACATATAATATACAATGTAAATCTAAAGCTAAGGCATAAGGAGTACGCCTATCGGCAGCTACACACGTAAGGAACATGTGGTAGAAAAATCCACGAGGCCAGGTGCCTCCAAAGAAATGGATATAAACACTTACCTCTTCCAAAAGTTACTGCAGCCACTCAATAACCGCTTTATCCTTTGGTTTCATTGCCAAACGATCTCACTCTATTCAATAAGCAGAAAAATATATCAAATTAGGCTAAAGGCCTCTGGGCAATCCGGTTAGGAACCTGATACCCTATTTGCATACGCAATACGCAGGCCAGGCCTATATACAGGGTTTAAGGTCGCATAACTAAACCCCAAATAAATTATATTTATATGTTGCCCATAACTCACTGAGTACGAATATATAATCAATTCCACTATCGGGGTCCAATTGACCCTTTAAATTATAAGTTGAACTTATTGAAACGATGTATAATATCTCAATTTTTACCGTTAAAATATATTCAAACACACGTAATAAACTCAAATAATATATTAGGATCATTACCTGAATGTTTCGGGGTGAAAATTCTACTTTTCTCCGGCTCTTTTTCTCATTTTCTGGCATTTTTTCTACATTTCTCTCTGCCTCGTTTTTGTTCTGTTCTAATGTTTCTGTTTCGTACTTAGCATATATGCTAAGTAGCATATATGCCACCGCCTCTGGTCCTTTGTTTCTCTTCTTTCATTTTGTCTTTTTTTTTCTTGTCTTTTCTTCTTTTTTTTCTTTTTCCTTTAAAATTCGCTGCTACGGTAAAAATTAAAACGGCACCCTACGATATTCGAAATAATTCCAACTTTTGCATACGAGTTATACAAAATATATATAACATACTCGCAATCGGGCGTATGTTATGTATATCCAGAACGTACTTGCATTGATTCAAAAATAATCCCTCTGATGAGGTGGTGACACGACCTGGATTTTCGGCTAGGCCGTGCGAGCACTCAACATCCTCTCCTAGACCAATCGGGCGAAAGCTTTACCAACTAAAATAGCAAAATAAATATAAATCCAACTCATAAATAAGCATACGACTTAGAAAAAAATACAGACATATAAAAAAATTACAGCTGACTACCCAACATATTAGGTTTAAGGCTATCCAGACTAGATATCTAAGAGTACAAAAGAATACATACGCCTCCTGAAGGGAGCAAAACTAGATTACTAAAACAAAACTAGCAATTATGGCCGGTCTGGACAAGAGTTGGCTCACCCTGAAAGCCGAAATCGCCTCATTTCCTCAATCGAACGACGAACTCGGTCCTGGATCAGAACCTGTCGAAACGAATGGATGCAACAAGCAACAAAAGAGGGTGAGTCAAAAGGACTGAGTAAGTGGGGGCTAGCTAGCCACCTTAAAGAAGCAGATATGCTAGCCAGGGAGAAGAAAAGAAAATAAACCAAATTTACCTTATTTCAACTATAAAAAGGCAGAGCTAGATAATAACTGGAAGCACGTATGGAATCATAAACTCACAAATAACCAGGAACATAAGATAGACAGAACATATAGATATCCCGAATATATCAACAATCATAAATACATGACACATACACAAAACATTACACTATAATCACACAATACACATCAACTGGTGCAATGAAATGGAATGAATGCAGTATGATGCAATGGGGTCACATGTGCCCGTAATCTCGTCCTGAAGTGGAATACTCCTGCATTCAAGGAGAATACAATCTAATAACCAACTGGAGCGGAATACTCCTGCACCCGATATAATATAAAGCTGAGGCGGAATACTCCTGCACTCAATATATGACATAGGAGTGGAATACTCCTGCACCGGAGATAATATAAAGCTGAGGCGGAATACTCCTGCACTCTCCTGGGGCAGAATACTCCTGCACCCGATATAATATAAAGTTGAGGTGGAATACTCGTACACTCACTATATGACATAGGAGCGGAATACTCCTGCTCCTGGGGTGGAATACTCTTACACCCGAGATAATATAAAACTGAGGCGGAATACTCCTGCACTCTCCTTGGGCGGAATACTCTTGCACCCGATATAATATAAAGCTACGGCGGAATACTCCTGCACCCGATATAATATAACGCTAAGGTAGAATACTTCTGCATTCAGTATATGACATAGCAGCCCATAATAAGAAAATATAATACATATGAATGCGGTATGATGCAATAATAACCCTTCACCGGCACGGGACTCTATGTTAGGCTTAAAACTAGAGTACAATGCTCATATTCTCAATCCAATACCAACAACAGAGTATAACATATACTATACAATATAAATCCAAAACTAAGGCGTAATAAGTACGCCTATTGGCAGCTACACACGTAAGGAACACGTGGTAGAATATCCACAACGCCAAAGGCCACCAAAGAAATGGATATAATTACTTACCTTGTTCCAAAGTTAGCACTGCTACTGAACAACCGCTTTTTCCTTTGGATTCACTGCCAAACGATCATGCTCTATTCAATAAGCTGAAAAAATATATCAAATAAGGCTAAAGGCTTCATTCCTTACATCTTAGAACAATCCAGTCAGGAATCCGACACTCGATTCGCATATGCGATACACAGTCCGGACCTATGTACATGGTTAAAAATCACATAACCAAACCCTAAATAAATTATATTTATGAATTGCTCATAACTTCCTGAGTTCGAATAAATAATCAATTCCATTATCGGGGTTCAATTAACCCTTTAAACTATCAATTTAACTTATTAAAACAATGTCTAATATCCCAATTTCTACCGTCAAAATATATTCAAACACACGTAATAAACTGAAATAATGAATCAACATCATTACTTGAATGTTCCGAGGCGAAAATTCTATTTTTTCCTTCTCGTTTTCCTTTCTTTTCTCTTTTTTCGGACTTATTTTGATATATCTCTGCTCTCTCGTTTCTATTCTGTTTCTGTTCTCGTTTCAACTATAAAAAGGCAGAGCCAGATAATAAATGGAAACACGTATGAAATTATAAACTCACAAACAACTAGGAACATAAGATAGATAGAACATATAGGTATAAGAATTGGGCCAAGCCTATTTGCTTTTTGTGCCTAGGTTAGGTTACTCTTGTATGAATACAAATGGTGAGAAGTTTCAAATTGTGTTGTTTTACCCTTCCTTTTAACACAATCCAAGAGTTTTGTTCCCGTTTAAGGAGTTTGTGCATAAAATCTTCAACTTTTAACTTTCAAAGGGCATACCAAAAATTGTGAACAATCTTAACAGAAATTCTGGCGGATAGGGAAAAGTTCAGTTTTTTAAAAATATTTTGCAGAACTGGCTATACATGAGGGTATTGTCCATAAATATAAGCATGTGTTGCCAATTCAACAAATTTTGTAAACGGTTGATCTTTTGCGAAGTATGCAAAACTTGTGATAATTATTGTCCCACCAAACGAAATTTGAAAATGAGTTATTTTTGTTTAAAATTTCTTAAATTGGAGACAAACCATAATCAACGCCCTAAAAGCATCATCGATGTGCAAATTTTCCTAATACATTTGGGTTTGGTAGTCCATATGACTCCTTTTTCTTTAACATTTGGCTTGGAATACTAACTCAATCTTGGGCTACTCTATTAGGTAACATCTTGAATTTTTTACATAAAAGTACGAGTTTTAGAACTTAATTACCAAACATAGCAACATTTTAGCAAAATAACCCTATATAGAGGAAAACACAAGTTAATTACAAATATAACAAAAACATAGCAATATTTTCTCATAACATACCAAACCCTTACATTCTTCCTCCTATTTCCCCCACTATCACTTTTGCTCCTCCCATTTCTCCCTATTTCACTTATCCTCCCACCATTTCTCCCAATTTCACTTTTATTCCTATCATTTCCCCCAATTTCACTTTTCCTCATCCCATCCTCGATGTATCTCGTTGTATCTCACCATATCTCAATGTTTCTAGCTGTTTCTAGATTGTTTTAGCATTTGTTTCATCCCGTTTTGACACGACCCAAATTTTCGGCTAGGCCGTGCGGGCACCCGACATCCTCCCCTAGACCCGTCGGGCGAACCCTTATCAACTGAATTAGAAAAATGAATATAAATCCAACTCATAAATAAGTACAAGACTTAGAAAAAGCACAGATATATAGATACCTCTAAGTTGTACAAAGAAATTACAGCTAACTACTCAACATACTAGGTTTAGGGCTATCTAGACTAGACATCTAAGAGTACAAAAGAATACATATGCCTCCTGAAGGGAGCGAAATACAGCTGAAATAATAAACATAAAACTGCTGGCCATCAAGAATAAAAGCTGGCTCACCCTGACAGTTGAAGTCGTCTTCGCTCCTTAACAACGCGGCGAACTCAATCCTGGAGCAAACCTGCCGAAACAAAATAAATAGACAAGAAAAAAACAACAAACAAGAGTGAGTCAAAAGGACACAATAAGTAGGGCAGACTTGCCACCTCAAAGAATAGGATAGCTAGCCAGAGAGAAGAGCGAAGCAAATACAGACCAGAAATGCATACAACTAAAGCGTATAAACCAATTAGGGACACAAAATTGCCAGAAACATATAGGCAAACTGAAATATGTCCACAATATGGTATACATACCGCATACACAAAACACAGCATGATAGTCACACAATAGTCAGCATGCGGTGCAATGAAATGGGATGAATGCAGTATGATGCAATGGGGTCACATGTGCTTGTAATCCCGTCCTGAAGCGGAATACTCCTGCATTCGAGGGGAATGCAATATAGTAACCAACTGGAGCGGAATACTCCTACTCCTGGGGCGGAATACTCCTACACCCGATATGATATAAACCAGAGGCGGAATACTCCTGCACTCTCCTGGGGCGGAATACTCCTACACCCAATATAATATGAATCAGAGGCGGAATACTCCTGCACCCAATATAATATGAATCAGAGGCGGAATACTCCTGCACTATCCTGGGGCAGAATACTCCTGCGCCCAATATAATATGAATCAGAGGCGGAATACTCCTGCACTCTCCTGGGGCAGAATACTCCTGCAGCCAATATAATATGAATCAGAGGCGGAATACTCCTGCACTTTCCTGGGGCGGAATACTCCTGCACCCGATATGAATGCAATATAAAGCACATGAATGCAATATAATGCGTATGAATGTAATATGATGCAATAATAACCCTTCACCGGTGCGAGACTCTCATCGATAGCCGGGAAGTATATGCCAACTCACAGCCAGAGTATAATGCTCAGATCCTCCATGCAATACCAACAACAAGACATAACATATAATATACAATGTAAATCTAAAGCTAAGGCATAATGAGTACACCTATCGGCAGCTTCACACGTAAGAAACACGTGGTAGATTATCCACAAGGCCAAGGGCCTTCAAAGAAATGGATACAAACACTTACCTTGTTACAAAGTTAGCACAACTACTCAACAACCGTTTTGTCCTTTGGATTCATTGCCAAACGATCCCACTATGTTTAATAAGCAGAAAAATATACCACATAAGGCTAAAGGCTTCACTCCTTACGTTTTAGGGCAATCTGGTTAGGAACCTGATACCCTATTCGCATACGCAGGCCAGGCCTATGTACAGGGTTCAAAATTACATAACCAAACCCTAAATAAATTATATTTATGGATTGTCCATAATTTCCTGAGTATAAATATATAATTAATTCCATTATCGGGGTCCAATTAACTCTTGAAATATCAATTGGGCTTATTAAAATGATGTCTAATATCCCAATTTTTACCGTTAAAATATTCAAAAATAAGTAATAAACTCAAATAATGAATTAACATCATTACCTGGATATTTGAGGGTGAAAATTTTATTTTTTTCTCGCTCCTTTTCCTTTCCTTTTTCTATTTTATGATATTTTTTTGGTTGTGTTTTCTCTTATTTCGTTCCATTTCTCATTCTGATTTTTTTTTTTTTGCTTGCTTGTTCTGTTCATTTGAGCTTATAAAGCTCAAAGATTCCACCGCCTAATATTTCTTTTTTTTTTTTTTTTTGCTTTTTCTCTTTTCTTTTAATTTACTATCCTAACAAAAGTTAAAATGCAACCCTACAAAATTCGGAATAATTTCAAATTTCTCAAGCAAGTTATACAAAATTTATGTGAAGTACCTGTTAAGGCGGATCTCAAATCGGATTCCCAAAACTCAATATGCAAATTAAATGAAAAAAGATCAAATTATTAATTTTCGAAATTTTAGCGGAAACTATCTGAACGACCTCGAAATTTACTCTCAAAAGTTCATAAAAATCACAAATAATCATACGAACCTAACGGCGCTTTCGAATTTCGAATCAGAGTTCATTCGCCAAAATCAAGCTCAAAAATCTCTTTTTAATATTTATCGACAATAAAAACTGAAACATTCTTCCGATGCCTACCAAACGAGGTCTGATTTAGCTCCAATTTTACAGATAATTCCTAATGGACCTTACGAAGATTTTAAAATTATCAGCACGCAAATCGGGGCCCTAATTCCCGAAACGACTACCTAAGGTCGTTTCACGTTTGTGCATTGTTTCTCACAGTTTCTAAAATATTTCACCTTTTTTGCATTGTTTCACATTATATTTTACATTTTATTTCAGATTTTTTTCCTAGTCGTTTTAGACTGTTTCAGCGCTATATCTGTACTATTTTTGCTCCGTATTTGACTATTTCTGCACCGTTTCAACTGTTTCTGCCGCACCGTATCTAACTATTTCTGCACCGTTTCAACTGTTTCTGCAGCACCGTATCTAACTGTATCTGCACCGTTTCGGTTCATTTCAGTACTGTATCTAACTGTTTCTGCACCGTATCAACTGTTTCAGCAGCACTGTATCAAACTATTTCTGCACCGTTTCGGTTCATTTCAGCACTGTATCAAACTGTTTCTGCACCGTATCAATTGTTTCAGCAGCACTGTATCAAACGGTTTCTGCACCGTTTCGGTTCATTTCAGCACTGTATCAAACTGTTTCTGCACCATTTCAGGTTGTGTTCAGCACTGTATCAAACTGTTTCTGCACCGCTTTAGACTGTTTCAATGCCGTTTCAGACTATTTTTTACCGTATCTAACTATTTATATACTGTATCAAATTGTTTCAACGCCGTATCGGACTGTATCCTATTGTTTCAATGTCATTTCAGACGGTATCAAAGTGCTTCAATAGCTGTTTCAGATTTTTCAACAATATTTTTAGATTGTATCATACCGTTTCTTACTATTTCAGCAGTATCTCGGCGATGTTCACGCAAAATAAGATAAGTTGTATACTAATACAACATATAAATGTGACAAGACAATATAAAAATTGTATATTTGAGCACAAAACTTAAATCCTAAATATACGTTGTGTATACTGACAGTATAAACAATCAAAATGCAGTAATTATACGTGTGAGATTTAAGGTAAATATTCTAATTAATCGAATAAACACTTCAAAGTAATAAAGATTGTAATCAGAGGACTCGCCGGAGCAAAGCAGCGACCACTTTTTTCCCTTGTGTACAACCGTATCACGACGGCGATGAGGTCATGTACGGTTGATTCCCGTTGATTCCACATATGCACGACTCACGGACTCTTCTGAACAGTCACGTTTCCTGAGACCAAAAAACCCAACCCCGACAACACCCGACCCGCCGTCGTTGGAGCCGAACCAGCAGATCATTAGCTAACAACGCAGACCACAATTCCATAATAGTAATCGAAAGCGCAACATTTGACCCGTCTTTGAACCGGATCTCAATGGGCGAGCTAGTCAACACGACCAGAGACTTGTCGCCGGTGCTAATCATCGGCGACGGGAGCTTCGGGATGGTGTACAAGGCTAAACTCAGCTCCAGCGTCTCCATCGCCGTTAAAAAATCGCCGCCATGCTTTCCAAGGGTTTCGTGAGTTAAAGATCCGACACCCAAATATAGTTAAAATGTTAGGGTTACGGGTACAGATCGGATCTTGATTTATGAGTTTGTTGATTTGGATTTTGTAACTTGTAAAGGTGTTAGAAAAAATATTGCTATTCTTTGTAATTTAAAAAATATTGCTATTTTTTTGTAATTAAGGTGTCAAATTTGTATATTTGTGTAAAAAATCCTAACATCTTGTTAGAGGAAGTGAGATTAATTAGCCACTTTCAGGTTGTATTTACGATTTTAGTCACATTATCCTTAAAATTATTTTTTCAGTTTAAAAAACTTCACGACACAACATACTGAAGTTAAGTTGTATAAACTCAAAATAGATAACTATTGACTAAAACCAAGATACTTACACTATGGAGTGGCTAATCATGCGTTCCATACAAAAATTTTGTGCTTCTTCTATAATTTGGCACCCAACACGTCTCATTGGACTAATCAATTTTTAGTACGACAAATTCTTCTATTTAGGGGTAAACCTAAAAAATGATTAATTACACAATCAAGTTGGGGATCTTTTTAACATAATACAGAAATAATTTTAACTAATTATAAATATATAAAAAAATGGGTTTTTTACACATATATACAAATTTACACACCTATATTACAAAAAAAAATAACAGTATTTATCAAATTACAAGACATAACATTATTTTACCTAACACATTTTTCAATAATCAACCCATTTTATTTTATTTTCCCAAATTACAACATCTCTTACTTACTCTCTCTTCCTCCCATCACCCCATCCCCACCCCATCACCCAGCGCCATCACCCCCACCCCATCACCCCATCACAACTAATGATGATGAGGCAAAAGCAGAAGCTCGTCAAATGAAGATGATTCGGATGTTTCGTATCATCTCTAAACCCAAGGTCAACAATCCTTACTACTGTTCCATTTCTAAATAGTTGTAGGGTCTTGTACAAACACAAACAACTCACATTCTTCAAATAAAGGAAATATTGAGTGAACGAAGTGGTCAAAAGTAAACACGTACCAGCTAGTATTTTTAAATCAACGAAGAGATTGGGATTCAGATTTTCTCATTGATGATACGAAGTTTATGTACAGTGTTGTGGTTTGTTTCACTTTAACTAATGCTTGATGATGCAGAAGTGACATTCAAAAATGGCTTTTCAGAAAAAATAAGGTCGCTGACTAATAATTATTATCCTCGTATTTTGCAAACAGTATTCTTTCAATGGATTTATAAACTCTCAGCTTGATAAATCGAAATATTAATTGTGATCATGACTTTTTGATGAATTTTATTGCAGTTTTCGAGTAAATGATCACTAATTTGTATTGTAGCTTTTCTATACTGTTTCGAGCGCTTTATTCATTTATTTTTTTTTTGAATTTTTGAATTTTTGTTCCTATAAACCTTTGTGCTCTAATTTTCGTATTATTAGGAATTGTACCATCGATGCTTTAGAATCGAATAATTTTGTTCAACTTTTATTTTATTTAATTTCTCCTAATTCATGATATTTCCATGTATGTGAATAATGTGTGTGTTTTTGGTGAAATTTTGAACTGGATCAATGAATTTGACACGACCCGAAATCCGGTTAGGTCGTGCGGGCACCCGACATCCCCCCTAGACCCGTCGGGCGAACCCTTACCAATTAAATTAGGAAAATAAATATAACAATTCATAGATAAGGACAAGACTTAAAACAAAAACGCAGACATACTCATACCTCTAACCTGTACAAAAGAAATTACAGCTGACTACCCAACATACTAGGTTTAGGGCCATCCAGACTAGACATCTAAGAGTACACAAGAAGACAGATACCTCCTGAAGGGAGCAAAATGCAACTGAAATGATAACCAATAAAATGGTGGCCATCCGGAATAAAAGTTGGCTCACCCTGACAGCTGAAGTCGTCTTCGCTCCTTCACAACGTAGCGAACTCAATCCTGGAGCGAACCTGCCGAAACGAAATAGATAGACAAGAAACAAACAACAAACAAGGGTGAATCAAAAGGACTCAATAAGTGAGGCAGACTAGCCACCTCAAAGAATAGGATAGCTAGCCAGGGAGAAAAGAAACAGATAAACCAAATTCCTCTTATTTAAATTATGAAAAGGCAGAGCCAGATAATAACTAGAAACACGTATGGAATCACAAACTCATCAACAACAAGGAACGTAAGATAGCCAGAACATATAGGTATCCCGAACACATCAACAATCAGAAATACATCCTGTTGCGGCGTGCAATCCGATCCATATATTCATACTGTCGCGGCGTGCAACCCGATCCATATATTCATACTGTCGCGGCGTGCAACCCGATCCATATATTCATACTGTCGCGACGTGCAACCCGATCGATATATTTATACTGTTGCGGCGTGCAACCCGATTCATATATTTATACCGTTGCGGCGTGCAACCCGATCCCCGCAACCCAGAATACGAGCCAGAAATATATAGACAAATAAGCAATGTACGTATAAGCAGAACAGTAGTTATATACCACAAGTCTACACAATGGTATGAAATGAAATGAGATGAAATGAGATGAAATGAAATATGATGCAAAGGGTCACATGTGTCAAATGAATGGAGCGGAATCCTCCTACTCCAAGGCGGAATCCTCCTACCCTCAATATGATGCAATGGAGCGGAATCCTCCTGCTCCTAGGGCGGAATCCTCCTACCTTTAATATGATGCAATGCAGCGGAATCCTCGTGCTCCTGGGGCGGAATCTTCCTGCCCTCAATATGATGCAATGAAGCGGAATCCTCCTGCTCCTGGGGTGGAATCCTGCTACCCCTCAATATGTGCAATGGAGCGGAATCCTCCTGCTCCTGGGGCGGAATCCTCCTACTCCTCAATATGTGCAATGTAATGCGTATGAATGCAATATGATGTCATGCAGTCACATATGCCTGATACCTATCTCCGGCGCGGGACTCTCATCGTCTACCAGGAGATATATGCAATAATGACCCTTCACCGGCTCTGGACTCTCATCGATTACCGGAAAGTATATGCAATAATGACCCTTCGCCGGTGCGGGACTCTCATCGCCAACCGGGAAGTATATGCAATAATGACCCTTCACTGGTGCGGGACTCTCATCGCCAGCCGGGAAGTATATGCAATAATGACCTTTCACAGGCTCGGGACTCTCATCGATTACCGGGAAGTATATGCAATGCTCAAAACCAGAGTGCAATGCTCATATGCTCAATGCAATACTAACAACAGGGCTTAACATATAATATACAATGTAAATTCAAAGCTAAGGCGTAATGAGTACGCCTATCGGCAGCTAAACACGTAAGAAACACGTGGTAGAAAATCCATGAGGCCAAGTGCCTCCAAAGAAATGGATATAAACACTTACCTCTTCCAAAAGTTGGCATTGCTAATCAACAACCTCTTTATCCTTTGGTTTCATTACCAAACGATCCAACTCTAAATAAGCAGAAAAATATATCAGATTAGGCTAAAGGTTTATTCCTCACATCTTAGGGCAATCCAGGTAGGAACCTGATACCCTATTCGCATACGCAATACGCAGGCCAGGCCTATGTACAGGGTTCAAAGCCACATAACCAAACCCCAAATAAATTATATTTATATGTTGCCCATAACTCATTGAGTACGAATATATAATCAATTCTATTATCGGGGTCCATTTGACCCTTTAAACTATTAATTGAACTTATTAAAACGATGTATAATATTCCAAGTTTTACCGTTAAAACATATTCAAACACACGTAATAAACTCAAATAATGCATTATAATCATTACCTGAATATTTCAGGGTAAAAATTTTATTTTTCTCCGCCTCTTTTCTTATTTTCGAGAATTTTTCTCTTCTGCGTTTTCTCTTTTGCTTTTTGTTTTTTTTTCAGTTCTGCTTCATTCTCGTTTTAAGCTTCAAAAGAAGCTGAAGGGATATATATGTATCCCTGACCAGCCCACCGCCCATTTAATTTATTTTGTCCTTTTCTCTTTTTTTTTTCTTTTCTTTTATTTTATTTTCTTTTCTTAACGAAAATTAAAACGGTACCCTACGATATTCAAAATTATTCTCACTTTTGCATACAAGTTATACAAAATATATGTAACATACTCGCGAAGGCGGATCTCAAATCGGACTCCCAAAACTCAATATGCAAATTAAATGGAAAAAGATCAAATTATTTAACTTTCGGCATTTTAGCGGAAACTAGCCGAACAACATCGGAATTCACTTTCGAAAAATCACAAAAGTCACAAATAATCATACGAACCTAACGGCGCTTTTGGATTTCGAATCGGAGCTCATTCGCCAAAACCGAGCTCGAAAGTCTCTTTTTAATATTTATCGACAATAAAAACTGAAACCTTCTTCCGATGTCTACCAAACGAGGTCTGATTTAGCTCAAATTTTACAGACAGGTCCTAATGGATATTACGAATATTTTAAAATTATCAGCACGCTAATCGGAGTCCTAACTTCCGAAACGACTGATCGAGGTAGTTTCATTCTCCTCCACTTATACTCTCGGTCGTCCTCGAACGAGCCCAAGTCTAGAGAAAAAAATTCGCTCGGATAACAACAGAACTTGTACGACCTTCATAAGCTACCCCACTGGCATTATCTCCTGATTGCAGGATTAGAATTATAACACGCATATTGAACTTTTGGAATAAAATATATCTGGATAATATGATAATACCATTGCACAGCTTATTCTTACTAAGCTGATCCTTCCTCGATTACGAGAAGAGAGTTTTACATTTTCGAAGCAAAGATACACGGAACTCTGGATGGATTAACATGATTCTGCCGGTGAATCACCTCGTCTATATACTTTCGATATAGAACAAGTCGATGAAACAAAGAATTAGCTTACGCTTCAGCAACGCCTTAGAGATTTAATATTATGATTCGGTATCAATTGGAGGAAGACTCCTCCACTTAGAGCATAATCTCATACAACTAATTTGAATAGAAATAGTCATCCTCGCACAACCTGCTGGATTAAGGAAGACTTAGCTAAATAGAGAACGCGGCTTAGACCTGAGCTACCAAATTACTCTCTCGAGTTGCCAAACAGCTGCAACTCTCGAGTTCACATCTCCATACATTTTCTATAAGCACCACCGCCTGATGGACCAAATCAGAGGTCAAATGATGCCTCTCATTACCCTTAGTAGCCTTGAAGAACAACAATGTGCCTACTCTGCTACCTTGACACGCACTCTGGCCACAGGGAACATCACAAGAGGCTACTAACCGCCCAAGCTCACTAGTGTCGGAAGAAGAAGAGATGGCAATAAAATGAGGATCTTTATTTTCTTAGGAAGCTCATCTTCTTATTTGCTTGGCTACCAGAGCTAGACTACTTCCGAGTCAGGCTAACCAAACAATTGAAATTGAAGAAATAGACATTAAATGAGCTCTATGGAACAACATCCATGCTAATTTAACCTCCCAATAAGAAGGAAACTCTGACAATTTACCAGAAAACCCTTTTATAACCCAGATAAGCTTATGGGATAACATGACTTTACTAGCGTCTTGAACCAAGAGGAGATACGTAGATCGAATATTACTTACTAACCACTTTACACCAGAAGAAATAGGTGACACTTTCTGATGGTAATGAATAAGAATCTTATCATCGTACCAAAACGGAATTCCGAGAAGAGAGGTATACTAATTTGACTTAATAATAAAAGCTGGCACGATAAGATGCCAAGCAGACAATACCGACACTCACTGTAAAATCTCTCATATTTAGACCAGATAAAATAGTATGGTCTCACAAATGCCCTGAATAAATCACACTAGATGCTCACCCCTCTATCGCAATCGATTCTTAATAGAAACAATATCCAAGGAAACCATAGAAACATGATATGACAAACTATTTCTAAATCGATCGAAAGAATCAAATCTTACTCACATTTAAGAGAGGAAGAAATCTCAGAGTCTACTATATCGGATACCTCAACATCCCGTCAGACAAGCAGTTCATAGAACTGCCTCTGCAGCTGAGCTGAGCCACTACCCTAACAATCACTTTTTGAAGAACCACTGCCACCACACTCTCAACCTCTACTGGATGGTGGCATTTCTCTGGCTAATTGAGATCTATATGAAATCCCCTGCGACTGCGCAGATGCATGATGACGAGAGAAAAGACGACTGCCTACCTGTCGGAGTAAGGGAAAACTCCTCAAAGGATAGCCAGACTCACGACAATGATAACAGGAGAACTCCTCAAAGGATAATCAGACTCACGACAATGATAATACCTTTTCTCTGAATATGGGAGCTGGACAGATTATTGAAAGCTACAAAGAGAAAGCTGAGTCTAATCTTGATGAACTACCCGCGCACTCTGAGAATCGCGCTCTACAAGCTGAGATAACCTGGAAGGTGACCTCCAAAAATAATCAGAACTCTTACCTCCAAATGAGGTACCATGGTTACCTACTAGGGCCACGGGATCTCTTTCTCTCCCGCTCTAAATCTTCCTGCACTAACTTATGGTATGCCTAATACCTTTCAGCAATATCAACAACGACATCAAATAAAGTCCCGAGCTCAATCTCTTGAGATATCTGGGATCTCAAGGAAAAAGAAAGGTTATCAATAAATCTTTGAATCTCTCGAAAGGCTCATGGACTAATTCTTATGCATATTCAGCCATTCTATAGAATTCAATCTCATATTCTGAAACACCAACAGTCTATCCGACAGGCTACCCTGTGCAATCCACTCAAACTGGCAACATTTTTCATCTCGCTCGCTACTCGAAAGAAACTTTTCCACGAATCTAGAAGAAAAATCGAACCAAGTTAGCTAATAAGAGAGCGACCCACCAATTCAAGGCTGGACCCCTGAAACTGGAAAGCAGAATAATCAACTCCATACCGCTCGATATAATCAAAAGCCTGAAGGATACACTGACATCATTTTATTTTTAAAAAGAATCACGAGGTTTATCTGATGCATTGCTTAGGAATATCGGAAGGTTCAACCACGTAAAATAATGCAACCTCTTCGGACACTCGGACCGAGTCATTACTCAGGCTAACTAACCATCCAGAATAACTAGAGGCACAACACATGCTGTCTCCGGAACATAATTTACTGCAGCAATATTAAGAACCGGAATAGGAGCTCCCTGAGACCGAACGTCTGCACATGCTGCAACCTGATAGGCTGCCCAGAGAATAATAGGTTCTTACGATATCTGCGTCGCCAAGATTCTAGTAAAAGTATCGTAGAGAGCCAAGGGAATCACAAGGCCCTGCTACCTTGCCCATCGCGAGCTCGTACAACTGGGACCTCCGTAGCTAGATCATCAGCACGATCAAAACACTCGGGGATTCGTCAGTACTAACCCCAGGCCAGACTGCTTCGTCTTGAACTCATACCGTTTGCTGATTTGTCGCACGAGGGTTTCACAATTACCACGAAGGAATTAACGAAAGTACTTTTGCATCCTAGACCGACGCACGATCAGAAAAGAATGAAGTGAAACTTCCTAAATGCCATCATAGCCTCTCATAGATAACTACGGACGTCTACGTACCTATCATCGAGACTCTAGTAGACACTGTCTTAGTCTGGATAGACTATAAACCAGGCTCTGATACCAACTGACACGACCCGAAATCCGGTTAGGTCGTGCGGGCACCCGACATCCCCCCTAGACCCTTCGGGCGAACCCTTACCAATTAAATTATGAAAATAAATATAACAATTCATAGATAAGGACAGGACTTAAAACAAAAGCACAGACATACTAATACCTATAAGCTGTACAAAAGAAATTAGAGCTGACTACCCAACATACTAAGTTTAGGGCTATCCAGTCTAGACATCTAAGAGTACACAAGAAGACAGATACCTCCTGAAGGGAGCAAAATGCAACTGAAATGATAACCAATAAACTGGTGGCCATCCGGAATAAAAGCTGGCTCAGCTGTCGTCGTCTTCGCTCCTTCACAACGTGGCGAACTCAATCCTGGAGTGAACCTGCCGAAACAAAATAGATAGACAAGAAACAAACAACAAACAAGGGTGAGTCAAAAGGACTCAATAAGTGAGGCAGACTAGCCACCTCAAAGAATAGGATAGCTAGCCAGGGAGAAAAGAAACAGATAAACCAAATTCTTCTTATTTAAATTATGAAAAGGCAGAGCCAGATAATAACTAGAAACACGTATGGAATCACAAACTCATCAACAACAAGGAACGTAAGATAGCCAGAACATATAGGTATCCCGAACACATCAACAATCAGAAATACATCCTGTTGCGGCGTGCAACCCGATCCATATATTCATCCTGTTGTGGCGTGCAACCCGATCCATATATTCATACTGTCGCGGCGTGCAACCCGATCCATATATTCATACTGTCGCGACGTGCAACCCGATCGATATATTTATACTGTTGCGGCGTGCAACCCGATTCATATATTTATACCGTTGCGGCGTGCAACCCGATCCCCGCAACCCAGAATACGAGCCAGAAATATATAGACAAATAAGCAATATACGTATAAGCAGAACAGTAGTTATATACCACAAGTCTACACAATGGTATGAAATGAAATGAGATGAAATGAGATGAAATGAAATATGATGCAAAGGGTCACATGTGTCAAATGAATGGAGCGGAATCCTCCTACTCCAAGGCGGAATCCTCCTACCCTCAATATGATGCAATGGAGCGGAATCCTCCTGCTCCTAGGGCGGAATCCTCCTACCCTAATATGATGCAATGGAGCGGAATCTTGCTACTCCTGGGGCGGAATCTTCCTGCCCTCAATATGATGCAATGGAGCGGAATCCTCCTGCTCCTGGGGCGGAATCCTGCTACCCCTCAATATATGCAATGGAGCGGAATCCTCCTGCTCCCGGGGCGAAATCCTCCAACCCCTCAATATGTGCAATGTAATGCGTATGAATTCAATATGATGCCATGCAGTCACATATGCCTGATACCTATCTCCGGCGCGGGACTCTCATCGTCTACCAGGAGATATATGCAATAATGACCCTTCACCGGTTCGGGACTCACATCGATTACCGAGAAGTATATGTAATAATGACCCTTCACCAGCTCGGGACTCTCATCGATTACCGGAAAGTATATGCAATAATGACCCTTCACCGGTGCGGGACTCTCATCGCCAACCGGGAAGTATATGCAATAATGACCCTTCACCGGTGCGGGACTCTCATCGCCAACCGGAAAGTATATGCAATAATGACCCTTCACCGGCTCGGGACTTTCATCGATTACCGGGACGTATATGCAATGCTCAAAACCAGAGTGCAATGCTCATATGCTCAATGCAATACCAACAATAGGACTTAACATATAATATACAATGTAAATTCAAAGCTAAGGCGTAATGAGTACGCCTATCGGCAGCTACACACGTAAGGAACACGTGGTAGAAAATCTATGAGGCCAAGTGCCTCCAAATAAATGGATATAAACACTTACCTCTTCCAAAAGTTCGCATTGCTAATCAACAACCGCTTTATCCTTTGGTTTCATTGCCAAACGATCTCACTCTATTCAATAAGCAGAAAAATATATCAAATTGGGCTAAAGGTTTCATTCCTCACATCTTAGGGCAATCCAGGTAGGAATCTGATACCCTATTCGCATACGCAATACGCAGGCCAGGCCTATGTACAGGGTTCAAAGCCACATAACCAAACCCCAAATAAATTACATTTATATGTTGCCCATAACTCACTGAGTACGAATATATAATCAATTCCATTATTGGGGTCCATTTGACCCTTTAAACTATTAATTGAACTTATTAAAACGATGTATAATATTCCAAGTTTTACCGTTAAAACATATTCAAACACACGTAATAAACTAAAATAATGCATTAAGATCATTACCTGAATGTTTCAGGGTAAAAATTCTATTTTTCTCCGGCTCTTTTCTTATTTTCGGGAATTTTCCTCTTCTACGTTTTCTCTTTTGCTTTTTGTTTTTTTTTCAGTTCTGCTTCATTCTCGTTTTAAGCTTCAAACGAAGCTGAAGGGATATATATGTATCCCTGACCAGCCCACCGCCCATTTAATTTATTTTGTCCTTTTCCCTTTTTTTTCTTTTTTTTATTTTATTTTCTTTTCTTAACGAAAATTAAAACGGTACTCTACGATATTCAAAATTATTCTCACTTTTGCATACAAGTTATAAAAAATATATGTAACACACTCGCGAAGACGGATCTCAAATCGGACTCCCAAAACTCAATATGCAAATTAAATGGAAAAAGATCAAATTATTTAACTTTCGGCATTTTAGCAGAAATTAGCCGAACAACATCGAAATTCACTTTCGAAAAATCACTAAAGTCAAAAATAATCATACGAACCTAACGGCGCTTTTGGATTTCGAATCGGAGCTCATTCGCCAAAACTGAGCTCGAAAATCTCTTTTTAATATTTATCGACAATAAAAACTGAAACCTTCTTCCGATGCCTACCAAACGAGGTCTGATTTAGCTCAAATTTTACAGACAGGTCCTAATGGATATTACAAATATTTTAAAATTATCGACACGCTAATCGGAGTCCGAACTTCTGAAACGACTGACCGAGGTCGTTTCAGAATATTAATTTGTATTTCTATCATTTTATTTAGTTTGAAACAACGCAGATACAGTGCTGAAACAATGCAGAAACAGTGCAGATACAGTGCTGAAATGATGCAAAAATAGTTTGAAACAGCGCAGATGTAGTACTGAAACGATGCAGAAACAGCGTAGATACAGTGCTGAAACGATGCAGAAACAGTTTGAAACAGCGCAGATACAGTGCTGAAACGATGCAGAAACAACGCAGATAATGTGCTGAAACATGCAGAAACAGTTTGAAACAGCGCAGATACAGTGCTGAAACGATGCAGACTCAGTTTGAACTAGCACAGATACAGTGCTAAAACGATGCAGAAACAGTGCAGATACAGTGCTGAAACTATGCAGAAACAACGTAGATACAGTGCTGAAATGGTGCAGGAACAGTTTGAAACAATGCAGATACAGTGCTGAAACAATGCAGAAACAGTTAGATACAGTCAAATTGGGGGAAATGGTGGGAGGAAAAGTGAAATATGGAGAAATTGGAGGATTAAAAGTGAAATTCAGGGAAATTGTGGGAGGAAAAGTGAAATTGGGGGAAATGCGAGGAGGAAAAGTGATATTGGGGGAAATAGGAGGAAGAATATAAGGGTTTGCTATGTTTTGGAAAAATATTGCTATGTTTTGTAAATAACTTCTAAAACTTGTACTTTTATGTAAAAATCTCTAAAAAAAAATGTATGCTTATTTACAAAACATAGCAAAAAAAAAAGGGGGTTTTTTTACACTACATGTCCATATTTTATAAAATATTACATATTTTTACCCATTTTAAACTTCATTTCACTCCATACCCATTTTAGCATAAATATTTACACTGACTACCCACACTACAAATGTTCGGCTTTTAGCCACGGCTTGTAGATTTAAAGATCCAACTAACATTTGCCATCGAACATACCCTTTTATGTTTGGATTGATGTGTGGATACTATCGAACAAATGAGTATTTTGGCTTATGTTGTTTCAAACACAATATACTTTTTTGTATATACCGTATACTCTTTAGAATTATCTTTTTGTGTTTTGATTGATATTTGAGTTCCTATCGAACATATGGACATTTTAATTTTTATTATTTTAAACAAAGTATATATACCTTTTTGATATGTCATATACTTTTTTGGTATACATTCTTGTGTTAGATCGAAGTGTAAGATGTTATAAAACAAATGGAGGTTTTGGTTTTTATTGTTTTAAAGAAAGTATACCTTTTCTTTATACCCTATACTCTTTTTTGTATACCCTTTTGTGTTTGGATCAAAGTGTGTGATGCTATCGACCAAATAAATATTTTATTTTTTGTTATTTTGACCAAAGTATACCTTTTAGGTATACCGTATACTCTTTGTATGCCTTGTTATGTTGGGATCGAAATGCGAGATGTACCATACACATTGATATTTCAATTTTATTATTTTTGATGAAGTATACCTTTTTGATATTATGTACACCCTTTTGGTATACCTTTTGTGGTTGGATCAAAGTGTGCGATGCTATCGAGCAAATAAATATTCTAATATTTTTTATTTTCAACAAAGCATACCTTTTAGATATACTGTATACTCTTTTGGTATACCTTGTTATGTTCGGATCAAAGTGCGAGATGTTTCAAAATATATAGACATTTTAATTTTTATTACTTTTTAAAATGTATACCTTTTTAATATATTGTATACTCTTTTGGTATATCCTTTTGTGTTTGGATCAAAGTGTACGATGTTATCGAACAAATAAATATTTCAATGTTTGTAGTTTTGAACAAATTATACCTTATTGGTATACTGTATACTTTTTTGGTATACCTTGTTGTGTTCGGGTCGAAGTGCAAGATGTTTTAGAATTGATAGATATTTTAATTTTTATTATTTTTTATGAAGTTTACCTTTTTGATATATTGTATTGTAGTATACCTCTTTTGGTATACCTTCTTATATTCAGATTGCAAGATGTTTCAGCATACATAGATATTTTAATTTTTATTTATTTTTTTAAAAAAGTATACCTTTTTGGTATATTGTATGCTCTTTTGGTATACCCTTTTGTATTTGGATCAATGTGTACGATGCTATCGAGCAAATAAGTATTTCAATTTTTGTTGCTTTGAACAAAGTATACCTTATTGGTATACTGTATACTCTTTTGGTATACCTTGTTATGTTCGGATCGAAGTGTAATATATTTTTATTATTTTTTAATGAAGTATACCTTTTTGGTATTTGTATATTCTTTTAGTATAACCTTTTGTGTTTGAATCAAAGTGTGCGATGCTATTGAGTAAATAAATATTTTATTTTTTGTTGTTTTGAACAAAGTATACCTTTTATGTATACTGTATAGTCTTTTGGTATACCTTGTTATGTTTGGATGGAAGAGGGAGATGTTACATAGCACATATTATTTCAATTTTTATTAATTTTTATGAAGTATACCTTTGTGATTTATTGTATCCTCTTTTGGTATACCTTTTTGTGTTTGGATCAAAGTGTACGATGTTATCGAACAAATAAATATTTCAATATTTGTAGTTTTGAACAAAGTATACCTTATTGGTATTCAGTATACTCTTCTGGTATACTCTTTTGTGTTTGGATCCAAGTGTGCGACGCTACCACGCGAATAAATATTTCAATTTTTGTTGTTTTGAACAAAGTATACCCTTTTGGTATACTGTATACTCTTCTGGTATACCCTTTTTGTGTTTGGATCTAATTGTACGATGCTACCGAGCGAATAAATATTTCAATTTTTATACTCTTCTGGTATACCCTTTGTGTTCGAATCGAAGTGCAAAATGTTTCAGAAGACATAGATATTTTAATTTTTATTATTTTTAAAGAAGTATACCTTTTTGGTATATTCTATTCTCTTTTTGTATACCCTTTTGTGTTTGGATCAAAGTGTGTGATGTTATCGAGCAGATGAGTATTTTAATTATTTTTATTTTGAACAAAATATACCTTTTTGATATACTGTATACTCTTTCGGTATACCTTGTTATGTTCGGATTGAAGTGCGAGATGTTTCAGAGCACATAAATATTTTAATTTTTATTATTTTTAAAGAAGTATACCTTTTTTATATATCATATACTCTTTTGGTATACCATTTTATGTTTGGATAAAAGTGTGAGATACTATCGAGCAAATAAAATATTTCAATTTTTGTGTTTATGAACAAAGTATGCCTTTTTGGAGAAAGAGAAAAAAATAAAAAAATGAGTATAATAAGATTACGGAGAAAGAAAATATATAAATAAATTAAAAAAATAGGGAGATATGAATAGTGCTAGAAACAGGAGAAAGAAAAAAGAATAAAAAACGAAAAAAAGAAAAAAAATGAAGAATAATGAAAATGGAGAAGGGGAAAAGAATAATAAAAGAATGACAAAAAAAGGAGTAAAAATAATACAAGATATGAGAAGAGAGATAAACTTGAGTTCCTTGTTTTATGCCTCAAAATAAGAATGTAATTAGATAATGGGTATAGAGTGTAAATAAGTTATGGGTATAAATGTAATGGGTAGAGTCATGTAAATAAAATAGGATGTATGAGTATTTTTGTAAATCCCAAAAAAAAAAAAAAAATCTCTAAACAAGATAAAACCGTAAAAATTTCGCCCAGTAGCCACTTTTAACACTGGTATTTGGTTTGAGGCCACTATTTTCTTTGATCTTACATTAGAAGCCATTTTTGGGCCTTTACTAAATAAATATTGGCTTAAGTTCTGATAATTGACTGAAGTTCAGTCCATACGGCCCCTGGACTGAAGTTCCATCTTTAAGGACTGAAGTTCAGTCCATGGCCATATGGACTGAAGTTCCATCTTAAGGACTGGACTGAACTTCAGTCCATATGGCCCTAGATTGAAGTTCAATCTTTAAGGACTGAACTTCAATCCGGTCTCTGGACTGAAGTTCTATCTCTTTAAGCAAAAGTGACCACAAACTAAATATTTTGGTATTAGTGGCCTGTGCCCAAAGACCAGTGGCAAAAGTGGCCTTTGGTGCACTTTCTCCCGAGGCAAGAAAAGAACTCTAGTCTTCTCCCTCCATTTTCACTCCATGAACCCTCCTCCCCTCCCAATTTGTTGCCAGATGTCTCGACTCAAAATCCTATAGACCGTAGGGAACCAACCTATTAGGCAAAGCCCTCTTAATCAATACTTGATTTGCATATAAATAAATATAATTATGAATAAGAACATCGAAATATTATAAATAAATTAAACGTGGAGTTAGGATCTTTACAACCATGTTCTAAGTCCTCCCATGAATCATCGACATCTAAGGAGTCGAATGAAATTTATACATCTCAAAATAGAAGGAAGTGCAATAATTACTATTAGTATCAAAACAAGGAAAGAGGCCACTATTGGACAAGATAAGTAACTCCATTAGCCACAATTCTCGCTAATATCTAGTATAGCTTCAGAAATAAATAAATGCAGCAAAGATAATAACACACGAGTGAGTCACAAAAGACTCCGTAAATGGGTCCAACTAGTCACCTATGAAAACATATAGAATAAGTCAGCAAAAAATAATAGTATAAAATTAGACGATGATCATATATTCAATAAAATATCATCCAATAGGTAATTCACGGAAGAAACAAATTTATATATATAATGCAACATGCCATTTCTATACTCTCGTTCCATATACATATTTTTATTTTTACGGCATGCAACATGATCCATATAATATACTGTTGCGGCCTTACAACCCGATCCATATAATAAACTGTTGCGGCATGCGACCCGATCCATATAATATACTGTTGCGGCGTGCAATCCGATCCATATAATAAAATGTTGGGGCATGGCAATTGGTATCATAATCTACGTTCTAGAGTCTTGGTGAAGAACTCTTGATTCTTGCTTTGATAGCAATTGATATAAACACGGATTGAAAGATGCACAAATTCAAGGAAAACTAAGATACAAAGATAAATCCCATAATTGAAGTCTCCTAGTTAACTAGAAGATGAACTTGAACTAACATAAAATAACATTAAATTACATGATTAAATCCAAGGAAGAAGAGAATTTCACTTATACAATGAATAATCTCACTAAGAGATATTCAAGAGTAATCCAACGTAGAGACAAGGGATAAACCAAAACAATCACAAGGAGGCACATTATCAGCCAACATAATCTAACTAAAGTGAAGTTCATCTGATACTATATATAGCTAAGGTTATCTAAGATGGAAAATATCTAAAGTACCCTTAGTCACATGTCGATATAGTAAATGGCTAAATTATCAGTATTCTTGAAACACTCTATTCTTTAAACGCCAATAAGATATAGGCCACACCATAAGTGTTTCTCGGGCTTACATCACATCCTATCTTCCATTCTGTTATCGTGCGCTGAGACATGAAGGTGAAGGATTTGAATTCCTTAGTTGTATAATGCAGAGATGATGAAGATGTGATCCTCATATTGAAGACTTAGAAGACTAAACAGTGAGTGTTAGAAACTTGTTAGAAGGTAAATTTTTGGAAAGCGGAGCAATTATCTAGTTTCAGTTTCAACTTCACGTTAAGTTAATGCAGTCAGAATGGAATTATTTCGACTATGTCACAAGTCGAAAGATCAGCTGAACTCTTAGAGTATCCCTCAATGAAGTGAAGTAAGATTTTGATCCTTAGAATTGGGAAAGAATTTTGTGAGTTCCATGCAAGGCTCAAGGCTAAAGTAACTATGATGGTTATTACTTCTCAAAGTTGTGGATTTCGAGGTAACTTAGGATAAATGATTTGGTAACTACGTGTTACGACATGCTCAAATACTATGCTATCTTAGTTTTTGTTCAACTATAGTCAATCATAGATTTGGTAATGTAAGTGTTCCATTATGCTTCTCCCAGGGAAAATTACTTTGTTGTGAAGCTAACTGGATGATATTAAAAACCTAGACATGCCTTGCATATATCTAGTTATATATGTGTTAACAATAGATTATTTTATTATCTTCGAGGTTACAGACTTTGATTTTGAGAATTTCATTGAGTTCCTTTTAGTGTTAGATCTTGTGCCTTTGATATCGTTCCACGTAAGGATGATGAATCATGATGGATTCACTTTAGTTAGAATATTTCTTGGGTGATGTCTTTATAACCTTCAATAGTGGAGATAAGGGAAGACAGTATAGTGGACCTTTAGGTGATTAGACATTGGCGCGTGTCCAAGTGAGGGTGCGACTACCTTCTAAAATCATAGCGATATTGTAATAAGGTTCTTGTCAATCAGATTGTTTGGTTGCATTATGCATCTATATCACTTTTATCGGACTGATATCTTGGTTATTTAGTTTTGTCTTATATCATTAGGCAACATTTGGAGTCTTGTGTGGAGTCTTGTGTGAAATCTTGCTAAGTGTATTCACAATAGACCGATAATTAGTTCCAGTGGACTATGATAATGATTTCATTGATTTATAATTGTATGTGGTGTGACCTTAAGGTCATTGAGCATGAATATGAGATCTTAGGAGAATATGACTTCGGTTATATTATTAGATATGTACTTGGATAGCATGATTAAAGCTTTATTTATTCGTTGGTTCTATTTTAGTTGGTTTGCCTAGAATGATGTCCAGAGTTAGATATAAAATATATCTCAGTAGTGGAGAAAATGGTTCAGGAAAGGTTGATGTCTGCTTCTTCAATAGAGAATGTGACTTCATAAGCTAACATGTTTCTTCAAATAGAGTTTTGAAGATATCTCATATCCTTTGGAGGCTCGATGGCTTGTTTGAGAATGAAAGGGGTCTAGTTGGTCTGAAGAGAATGTGTTGAGATTCTGAAGTTTAAAGCTTGGCTACTTATCATTCATATCATGATTGCACCATTAGTTTCAGTTGATATTTGTCGGTTGGAACCATTTCCCACAATCACGAGGTGATTATGTTTGGTTGTGTTTGTGGTTAAGTTATTGAATAGACCTTCGAGCGATTGATAATTTCCAGGACTGGTCACTACACTCTTGATTTAGTATTAGTGTGATTGCGCTTGCTCTCATGTTGGGGTGGTGTTGGCCATGTTTAATTATTGGGTGAATTATATATCGAATGAGGGAGTTCTTTTATATGTTCAAGAAAATGAAATTTGAGCTCATATAATAAGATAGTCAGAATTATTTATGAGTTATGATGTGTTCGGATAGTGCACTATATTAGATGGATATCATGGTATTTGAAGTATTTGGTTGATTTTGCTAAAGTTTAGTTAACTCAGATAGTTCAATGTATCATGTAGTTCAGATTAATGGTGGTGAAGATCACTATTGTGATTCTGGATAATTTTGAGACCTATGTGAATGTTTGACGATGTTAGATGCTTGTTTTATATCTGATTATTAGGATGGTCGAGGCAAAGACTATGAAAGAAGGAACTTGGGCTGGAAATCGGTAATATCTGATTGGGGTGTGCCTTCACGCGAATTTCGTGAGATCATACCTGCTAAAACAGAGAAGCGACCGATGTACTCGGCTAATGCTCGTCCTAACTGGAAGTGCATTTCTGAAGAAACAAGGGGAAAGCAAGTATAGGCTACCAAAAACACCTGAACGTATGGAGGAAGTGATTGAAGAGCCGTATATACTCCCACAATCTGCAAAATGTCCTGGAGACTAGGTTGTAGACATCATGATAAGGCAAGGCTATGAACCTGGGAAAGGTTTGGGCAAAAACCTAGATGGCATGGTCGAACCAATTAAAATTGTGATGAGGCCCGACAACGAGAAAGCTGGCATAGGGTACATTGTGACTTATGAGAAGAGCATGGAAGAAGCATCACTGGACTTCAAATACCACAAGAAAAGCACCAAAACTCTCCATCATATTTTCGTCTCGTATGGATACTTGGATGGTCGCAAGGGGGAGGTATCTGCAGCATAAGGGGTCAAACCGAAGATTATTGATGCTGAAGAGGATTTACTGACAAGCGTGCAATAGTTGTTCCTATTTGACGAAGCCTGCTGTGTGATCCTGGAAGAGCATGTTGAACCTCCTGGATTGAAAAAAGCTGAATTTGGAGTTGCACTGAACAACTGGATCAGCAACCTGGCCCGAGCTAACTGTGGACCTTGGTAGAGCTGGGGGATAAGGATTATTTTATGCTTTCTAAAATAAAACCCGACCTCAAGTCGTGGAACTTGCATTTTCTTTTTCTTTTTCGCATGTCTCCTTACAAACCTTGTTTTGCAAGGATTCATAAATAAAATATTGCACTATTTCCTTTCACTTTTGTTTTAATCTTTTAATTACACAACGTTTTATTTTTCAGCATTCAAACTAATAATTCCATTGAGTCCGCAACCGCAACGTGTAATGAAACTAGGGAGCTTGAGGAAACTGATTTTGACTATGATGAGTTTGATGAAGCCACACAAGAGGAAATTGAAAGATTTGAAAATAAGCCCAAACCAAATCTAGATGAGACTGAGGTGATAAAACAGTAAAAGAGACGAGAATCAGTGTGCATCTTGCCGCAGAAGATAGGAAGCGGTATACTGAATTTCTTAAAGAATATGAGGATGTGTTGGCATGGTCATATGATGGCATGACTGGCATAAGCACAGACATGGTGGCTCACAAATTGCCATCAATCCGAGCTTTCCGCCAGTCGAACAAAAAGCCCGAACTTTCAAGTCAGCGACCTTGCTGAATATTGGGGAAGAGGTAACCAAGCAGTTCAATGCGGGAATTTTGAAAAACAGTCAAATACCCAACTTGGTTAGCCAACATTGTCCCGGTGCCAAAGAAAGATGGGAAACTCAGAGTTTGGGTAGACTACATAGATCTGAATAGAGCCAGCCCAAAAGATAATTTTCTTTTGCCAAATATATACATCCTGATTGACAACCGTGCGAAGCATGAACTACAGTCTTTCGTGGATTGTTTTGCCGGTTACCATCAAGTGCTTATGGATGAATAAGATGCCGAGAAGACAACTTTCACTACATCTTGGGGGACTTATTGCTACAAGGTTATGCCGTTTAAGTTGAAGAACACTGGGTAAACTTACATGAGGGCAATGACAACCATGTTCCATGACCTGATGCACAAAGAGATTGAAGTATATGTGGACGATGTGATTATCAAGTCAAAGAAGAGCTCGGAGCACCTTGATAATCTTCGCAAGTTTTTCAATCGCTTGCATAGATATAATTTGAAACTAAATCCAGCAAAATGTGCTTTTGGTGTTCCAGCAGGGAAGCTTCTGGGTTTCATTGTTAGTAGAAGAGGCATCGAGTTAGATCCATCCAAGATCAAAGCCATTAAAGAGTTGCCGTCACTGAAGAGTAAGAAGGAGGTTATGAGTTTTTTGGGACGGCTCAATTACATCAGCTGATTCATAGCCCAATCCACGGTCATCTATGAACTAATCATCAAGTTATTAAAGAAAGATGCAGCTATTGAATGGACGGAGGATTTCCAAAAAGCATTTGATCGAATAAACGAGTATTTGTCTTGCTCGCCTGTGTTGGTTCCACCTAAACCTGGGCGACCTTTGATCTTGTACCTATCTGTGGTAGACTCAGCATTCGGTTGTGTACTGGGGCAACATGATTCAACTGGAAGAAAGGAGCAAGCAATATACTATTTGAGTAAGAAGTTTACTCCCTACGAAGCCAAATAAACACTGCTGTGCACTAACCTGGATAGCACAAAAGTTGAGGCGCTACCTGACGTCCTATGCGACCTTACTAATATAAAGGATGGATCCTCTTAAATACATCTTCCAAAAGCCAATGCCTACTGGAAAATTGGTTAAATGGCAAATGCTACTCAGTGAATTCGACATTACTTTTGTTACTCAAAAGGCGGTGAAAGCTCAAGCCTTTGTAGATTATATGGCTGAGAATCTAGTGGGTGATGATTACGAACCTTTGCACACTTATTTCCCTGATGAAGAAGTCATGTTTGTGGGAGAAGACATCATGGAGGAATACGATGGTTGGAGACTATTCTTCGATAGAGCGGTGAATTTCAAGGGAGTCGGCATTGGAGCAGTGTTAGTTTTCGAGACTGGGCAACATTACCCTATCAAAGCCAAGTTGAGGTTTCCTTGCACCAACAACATGGCGGAATATGAAGCCTGCATCTTGGATCTTAGGATAGCGGTAGACATGAACGTACAAGAGTTGCTAGCAATTGGAGATTCTAATTTGTTGATTCACCAAGTCCTAGGAGAATGGACAGCAAAGAATTCCAAGATATTGTCATACCTCGAGTGCATAAAAGAGCTGAAGCAAAGATTCACCAAGATAAAGTTCCGGCATGTACCTAGGCTACAAAATGAGTTCGCAGAGGCTTTGGCCACCATATCTTCTATGATCAAACATCCTGACAAGAATTACATTGACTCAATACCCGTGTCAGTAAGAAAGCAACCAGCATACTGTTATCATGTGGAGAAGAGTTAGATGGACAGCCTTGGTTCTATAACATCAAGAGATTCATCAAGGATGGCACCTACCCAAAGGATGCAACAAGCCTTCAAAAGACGATGTTGAGGAGATTGGCAAATGGTTTCTTTTTGAACTGTGAAATCCTATACAAAAGGACACCTGATCTGGGTTTGCTGAGATGCGTGGATGCTAAGGAAGCTGCGAGATTGTTAGAAGAAATACACTCTGGGACGTGTGGCCCACACATGAACGGCTTTGTACTTGCAAATAAGATCTTGAAGGCTGGATATTTCTGGATGAAAATGGAGCATGATTGCATAAAGCACGCAAAGAGATGTCATCAATCCCAAGTCCACGTAGATATGATTCGAGTACCTCCTAGTGAATTAAATGTCATGGGATCACCCTGGCCTTTTCCCGCCTGGGGAATGGATGTCATAGGACCAATCGAACCAGCTGCTTCAAATTGACACCGTTTCATATTAGTGGCCATTGATTACTTTACTAGATGGGTAGAAACTGCATCGTACAAGTTAGTGACAAAAAAAGTGGTAGCAAACTTTATTCGTGATAAAATGATCTGTCGATTCGGCATTCTCGAGTCAATCATCACCGATAATGGGTCCAATCTCAATAATGATTTGATGAAAGCAACTTGTGAAGTCTTCAAGATCAAGCACGATAATTCCACTGCATATAGACCTCAAATTAAAGGAGCAGTTGAGGCAGCCAACAAGAACATCAAGAAGATACTACGCAAGATGACAGACAACTCAAGGCAATGGCATGAGAACTTACCCTATGCTTTGTTAGGGTACCGCACCACAGTGAGAATATCGACAGGGGCTACTCCCTACTTGCTGGTGTATGGCACCGAGGCAGTGATACTAGCGGAAATTGAGATACCATCTCTGAGGATCATTCAAGAGGCACGGTTGAAAGACGCTGAATGTGTTAAGGAAAGAATGGAACAGTTAGCACACATCGATGGCAAGAGAATGAATGCAATATGTCATGGGCAATTATATCAGAGAAGAATGACTAAAGCATTTAATAAGAAAGTTCGAGAAAGGTCTTTCGAACCTGAACAATTAGTACTGAAGAAAATATTCCCCAACCAAGAAGAGGTAAGAGGCAAGTTCGCACCAAATTGGCAAGGGCCATACATGGTCCACCGAGTTCTAACTGGAGGAGCACTAATATTGGCAGAAATGGACGGAGAAGTTTTGCCGAAACCAATCAACGTAGATGCTGTCAAAAGATACTATATATAAGAGCTCACATTAGTTAATGGTTTTTGCTATTCTGCAATGTATCATGTATTCTGGAACTACCTTATGACCTGATTCCCCAAGTGGGATACGTAGGCAACCTACCCAAGGTTCGGTCGCATAAATATAAAAATTTTATTTTCCCATAAAGCAGACACTGGGGCAGAATTTTATAGGAACTCTAAAAAATTCCGAAAGGACAGACATAATTGACACTAGGGCAGAAATTTTTGAGACCCTCTCAAAAATTTCAAAAACTGGGGCAGAATTTTGAGGTCGCCCTCAAAATTCATTCAATGGAAACTTGGAACGGCCTAAGGAGCAACAGCCATGATCTTACACAATGCGACTCATGACTCAATGGAATAAAATATTTCATTTCATTTTCTTCTCATAAAATTTTTTCAAAATATTTGCATTATTTACTACTTTATACATATCCCTATCAGCTCGGCCAAGGACCCGGCACTCACAAGACCTATCAGTTCGGCCAAGGACCCGGCACTCACAAGAAGCAGGCATAAAACGAGTCAAGAATGCACAAATTAAACTACCCCGCACAACTCAACAATCTTTCTTTGAATGCAGGCATGAAGGGTACGCAACCCGATGCCACATGGAAAATATATCTCGACAAAGGGTTATCCAGTTTCTTTTCACTACACTTTTATTTTGCGGAGGGTACATAGCCCGATGCATTGACTAAGGGTACACAGCTCGATGTCGAGTTTGACACAGCGGAGGGTATGTAGTCCGATGCATTGACTGAGGGTACACAGGTCGATGTCAAGTTTGACACAGCCTGATGCATTGACTGAGGGTACACAACCCGATGTCAAGTTTGACACAGCGGAGGGTACACAATCCGATGCATTGACTGAGGGTAGACATCCCGATGTCAAGTTTGACACAGCAGAGAGTACACGGCCCGATGCATTGACTGAGGGTACACAGCCCGATGTCAAGTTTGACACAACAGAGGGTACACAGCCCGATGTATTGACTGAGGGCACACAGCCCGATGTCAAGTTTGACACAGCGGAGGGTACACAGCCCGATGCATTGACTGAGGGCATACAGCCCGATGTCAAGTTTGACACAGCGAAGGGTACACAGCCCAATGTCGAGTTTGACACAGCAAAAAGTACACAGCCCGATGCATAGACTGAGGGTACACATCCCGATGTCGAGTTTGGCATGGCAAAGGGTAGACAGCCTGATGCAGAGTTTAGTATTGCAAGAAGAAGACAGCCCGAAAGGTAGACAGCCCAGTGAAAGGATGGACATGACAAAAGGGTACACAGCCCAACGTGGTGAACACACCTGCATACGATGTGAAATCATGGCAAGACGATCCAGCCCAACAGGAAAGTACATTTTATAGTTTGCATATATACATTATCTTTTGCAAAAGCTCACTTCTATTGCAAGGTATACAATCTAACAATGCAAACATTATGATCTAGCGCCTCGTCAATTCCCACAATCCATAAACACTTCTTAAAGTCGTGAGAAAATTAGTCGTTCTGTCAACGTCTTTGCCCGAAGACTCTTTCATCATCCCCGGGCAAAGAGAGGCAGCTATGGACACCTAATTTTTTCCCTCCTATTCTAATAGTTGTTATTCAGTCAAAATTGCATTTATAACCGCACCATTTTCATACATTCACCCTATTTCAAGTCACTATTTCACGCACGCACACCAATTAGGCTATTTTTAAAGGCATTTGCACAAGCGACTGCAATTTTACAAAATTTGCATGTTTCGTCACGATTTCTTGTAATTATTCATATTTTTGGTAAAATTGCCTAAATTATTTTAAAACGTAAAATAATAAGGTTTTCTTAATTATTTAGCTCTCACAACTAATTTTCTTATTTTTTAAAATTTTATAAGCATTTTATATAATTTTTTATGCATTTTATACACTTATACGCATTTTTATACACATTTATACACTGTATATACGCATATACACATACACACATACACCTCAGCATTTTTGTACACTTCAACCTCCACTTATACATATCACCATCTATGTGGCACCATCCCAGCTGTCCATGTGTATAATCCAACGGCTGAAAATTTAGTTTCCATTTTTAACTATACTCTCCACCCCCAAACCCTAAAACCCTTTTCATTTCATCTCAAACATTCAGCCGCCTCACCCCTCTTCTCTCTCACGAAAACCTCCATTGTCAATGGCTTTCTCCGGTCAACTTCACCGGCAAAATGTCAAGAAAATTACATTTTCTTACTCTCCTCGTGGTCCGCTCCAAAACCCCTATGAAGATTTCCCCAAACGACGAGGTCAGAGACTTGACCTTTCATCGATGTCGCTGCTATCACCGGAGAAAGAAAATTAGGCGAGGGTTTGCGAAACCTAGGTTCTACAACCTGTCGGATGGGAAATCCTCATGCATGTACATTGGGAAGATGGGTCGCGATTGACCCGGTTCCAAATAAAATGAGTATTCCTTTTCCTTTGTTGTTTTACAGTTTTAGAAGTTGTTATGTGATATTCATGCTTAGCCTGATTTTTGAGTGATTAGTTAGATGTTTGTGTGACTAATCAGTAATTGTTACATGCTAATTAATTAGGGCACAGACCATGCGATCACTGATTATTTTTTACCCTATTTCACTGTTAAAATGAGCATTGTTTTGAACCATTAAATGCCTGAATTTTACTACATATGCAGTCTATGCTCTGTGTCTCTTGGATTCATTTTTTAATCCTTAGAGTCCATGAAAATTTTTAAGTCAATTTTTTTTAAATTATATTGTGTCCAATCGACTAGAATGCAGATGCAATCGGCTTAGTTTGAAATTTGATTGAAACTTTGTCTTGGAAGATTAAAGGAAATTGATTGAGATATATGACTAGCATTTAAAAAAGGGAATTTGCTTTAAGTGATCAGCAAAGTATCCATTAGGATTTCTGATAGGGATTTGTTAGAGTGATCTAGATATTTTGAGCCTAAATTAGCCTAGAAAATCCTTGTAAATTGATTCTTGAATTTGGACCTTGTTATTGTTAAAAGAGGAGGGGGTTCTGATTGCTTAAAATCCTGTTGGCCTTAATGTTAGGGCTTCTGAGTGATTTATTATTTGAAAGGGTACCTAATGGAATCCCTTGTTAATTTTGGAAGGTTATTCCTTGCCTTATTTACTCCCTGCCGTTTGTACTAAACCCTTCACCCTTTTTGCCTATATAATCTGTTTATTCCCTACACTTCTACACAATTTTTGAATACATAAAAAATAACACAGGACACTTCACAAGCATACACTTCTTCCCTCTCTGATTTTCTCTTCAAAGTCATTGGAAGGCTCCTGTTTTGTTTGCTTCCTGGTTTTGCTTATGCAAGTGCTAATCATTGTTTGCATCTTGTTTACTTATTTGATAATGTTGCAAGGTATTCCTCCACCCCTAACTATATATTGCATTTATGCCTGGCTGCCTGTTTGTTTCACCTCTTTTCTATATTAGCCTCATCTAGACTGTCTGTGCCTGTTTTGCACTTCCTACTTTGGTCCTGGTTGTTTTGTTAGTACTGGTTAACCTTTGTACAGTCATTAGGATGATCTACAAGGATCATACCAGTGTTATTAAGTGCAGGGCAATGCCATGGCTTTCTTAAGTTTAACTACTACGCCCATGAATCATTGGGGCAGTTTTTAACTTAACAAGGACCTCCCTTCATGCTTTCACTATCTAGTATTCCCCCTACATATATATTTGTTAGGATTCCCTACTTGTATTCATTTTAAGACAGGGTACAAGGCTGTGTAAATGGCCATCCAGGAGCCTTTCCTTCTCCCTTCCTCTTTATGTGGCTGCATCATATGCTAAAAACAAAGGTCATTGCATTTAGCTGTTAAACTGAAGCTTATCTCGAAGTATTTAGTGATTTAAATGTTGCTTGATAGTAGTATCCACACATAATTTGGTGATTTTGATGATAAACTTAACTCCTAGTTGACTAAAATAAAATGCAGAACAGTTTCCGTGCTTAAACTATTTTAGAAACATGATTTTCTTTAGAACAAGGGCTATATGTGTGCTCACTGCTTCAAATTGGACTATTTGTGTAAAACTGGAACGCCCTTTTCTTTGCGTAAATGAGGCAGGCCCAAAAAATATTTTCAAATCGGGCCCTTATGTGTATAAAAATGATTTTAAAACTTATTTCAACCTCTTGTACACTAATCTAATAGTGTATAAGGGGTATAAGCATTTGGGGTCAATTATACAATCTATCATGTGTATTTTAAAAGGTATATCGCTATTACTCCATGTATTTGCATGTCTATACCTATATTTATATGTGGCAGCCCATGTTTGCATTTATGTGCTTTGTGAAAACAATTTCTTTTCAAAAACAGTCTCTTTATCTATATTTTGAAACTGACCCCTTAAATAAAAAAGCCATTAAGATTAGGGCTCGACAATTAATGACGAGTCACACCGACCTTAAATGGCTAATATTTTATTTCAAAAACAACACTTATTTTGTTTTTGACCAAAATCTAAAAATTATCTATAAAAAATCTGCCTATTTTTGTAAAATTAATTCAGCCCCTTAAAATTGCAAAACTATGTTGTTTTCTAATGCTTGCTTGCAAATTTAACCATTTTTCGATTAGGCATTTATAATAGAGGCCAAAAATGTGAGTAGGCGTGAAACATAGGCCGTATATGTAAAACCTAAAGCCTAAGTCATATACATGCTGCATATGCTTATATTATTTTCTATAGTTAAACTTGAATTCTTAATTGATTGCGAACTTGACCTCTCTTAAGTTAGTAATACATATTGCGAATATGATAATATCGGTAACTTGTTTAGACGTCCATAAATAGAAACTCGGGCAGGAACCACATTTCGTGGGACTTGGGGAAGTGCCTAACACCTTCTTCCCCGAGTCACTTGGACTTCTTACCCCTTGAATCTCTGAAATTAGACCTGTTTAATAAAAGACCCGACCTTAGACACTTAGGTGGCTTAATACACCTTAGAAATCCATATAAGGTGGCGACTTCAACCTTTTAACTCAAACGAGTTACCCAGTCAAACTTGAATCTTGACTCGCTCCGAGTTGAGTTTAAAGCCGGATATGACAACGGGCACCGAAGACTTTACTTGGATTCACTTGGAGAGACTCCAATAAGGAACCCCCGTGAATCTCGAAAACACCTTATACTCCCACTTCTCCGAACGATTGGAAGCTTATGCAAACTCCAAAAACCAAGGAACAGGCCAGAGCTATACAGCCACCCTGAAGGCTGTTGGTACGGAGGATTCTCTCGGGCGTCAACTGCTCGAAGAATGAGAGGATATCCCAGGACGCACTCCTCGTGCAAAAGAAGTTGCTTTCGGGATCTGTTCCCATGCAACTAGAAGATGAACGAACTACAAGAAGCCCGAATAGGATGGCATTCCTCTGCTACCGTGCGCCACATGACAAGAAGAATATCACAGCAATCATCACACATGAAGGCGGATATACTGAAATCAACGTGTCTGCCACAACAAGGACATTTTGAAGAACTTCATCATCAGAATCCCGGTCAAATTTCATGACTCGGGGGGACTCTATTCACTCCTTTGTGGATAAAGAAAGAACGGAAGGTGACTATAGAGGAGTTTCCTCCCACTTTTTCTCATGCAACATCCATTCAGAAAGAAGAAGGTTTTCTTGGAATATCAAATCGGGATCGAAGGCAAACATTTTTTAAGAAAATGAAGCTCCTCACTATCATGAAAATTGTTGAGAAAGTGGAGTGTTTTTCTGAAGAGTGGTTTGTAATTTTTCCACTGTCATAAAGCCCCTATTTATAGGAGAGAAAGAGACAAGGATGATATGTAAAACGAACAGACGTCATTATTACTGGAGATATGAAACGATTCGAAGTAGTTAATAGCAGTTCTTAGAAAGGTGCATGGAAGCGATATCAATAAATCAGAGGGAAGCACGCGGAGTTCATGAAGAAATCAGCATCACTCTTGGTCAAAGAGACTGTGAGTCTCAAGGAGTCAGTGATATATCTTTTCACATCCACGCTGCTTTCACTTCCTGACTGGTTGCGTCAGCAGTTAGCAAGTGGAGGGCTGATTGTGTGGGCAAAAATACGCCACCTACTATTACGGGGTTACGAGTCCAGCTGGCGAGACTAGAGTTATCTTACAAGTCACCGGGCGTAGAGGATATACGCCCGCTCCTGGAGCCAACGACCATTTAGGCGGCACGGCCATAGGATGCATGTATGGATCCCACCGTTTAGGGTTTACAGCCTCCTAGTTAGGGTTTAGTATATACCACCGCCTTGAGTTATAGGCCCATAATTTTATTAGTTTTTGTATTTTACCTTATTTAGGACTGGGTATCACTACTATAAATACCCCCTCCTTACATTGTATTGTACAGAATGCGATTCACCACTGAATCTGGCTATTCCCAAGGAATAAGAATTACTCTACCTTTTCTTGCTTGTTTCAACTTCTTTATTTATTACTGTCTTCATCACATTTACTTACTTTTCTGTCGTAATTACTGTATTGCTTGTGACCCCAATCATAATTAATTGTTTAACAAACGTACAATTTTAGACATAAACAATGGCAGAAAGGAATGGGGAGATAGGGTGTCCTTGTCATACTCTCCATTAATAATAATAGAATAATTAACTGTAGTAACACAACCAAAGATTCACTTAATAAACTGAGCAGGAAAGCTTAAACTCTCCATAACTTGCCTGAGGTAGCCCCATTCAACTGAATCATACGTTTTTTGCAAGTCCACTTTTATCATTACTCTTGGGGATATAGCATTTCTAGAGTAAGCTCTCACAAAATATATATTAATTAACTATGATTGAGAGAGAAGTATGTATACCAACACATGTCATGCATATCTTCAATTGGTGCATACAGCTGGTGTGGTTAAGTTTTTTCCAGTCTCAAATGTTTTCAAGCACAATACACGCGATCAGGTGTACATGTCAAATAGCTTTGGATCCTAACGTACGCCTAATATTAAACAACTATGCCATTATTTCGGAACTTATGAAAATCTGAGATATTCTTGTTAATTGTAACTTTTATAATGAGATTTCATGAGTGTTTTAACGTTTTAGATATTGTACTTTTTAAAGTTTAAAGATCTCAGCCAGCTTGGTGGCACCAAAGAGCCCATAGTTTCAATGTAAACAACCTTTATTATCATTATTATATTTTTTGAGTACAATAAGTTGATAGAACGAGGAGTTTTTACTTTTTCTCTTCTTCTACTTGTGCCTCATTGAAACTTAATTAAGCATTAAAATATTTCTGACAACGGTTGCTTTTAACAACAGATTTCATGAGTATTTTTGACGGTTTAAGATTTATTGTACATTTCGAAAGATCCAAAAAGTTCAAACAGTAGCATGGTAGCACCAACTCAAAGAACCTATAAATAAATTTTATGTGGACGAGACATTGATTTATTGATGTCGCACTTGTCCCGTTTCTGTGTTTTGATGGGAAAAGTAAAAACTTTGAGAATTGATATCAACAAATGAAAAAGTATTTTAACAATGTTGGACCATCATTGACAACGGATTTGTGAAAACCCTAGATGGTACTACTGACAACGGGAGAGGGTAACACGATAGAAGAAAATTAGACATTTGGAATATGAGGCACGCTACTATATCAGAGGCAAAGCTAAAGTGCATGTATTTAGCAAATTTTGCATGCAGAATCAGCAAATGAGTATTGGACAATCTTAGTGAATTCATAATGGAGTGCTGCAGAGATCAACAATAAGGAAAAACGATAAGAATTTAGGAGAGAATATATGAGTTGACTCAAATGAGACCAACAGAGTTTGTTAATTTTTTTTTTTTTTTTTGCAAGAATTACAAAAATTATCAATGGTCTAAGGACCAATGGAGTATTAGAAGATTTTTTAAATTGTTGGAAAAATATTGCAGTCGCTCAATAAGAACTTTCACACTAAGAAGTCAATTTTTTAGGCTACCAAGAATGTTAGCACCCTAAAATTTGATGATCTAGAACGTGAATTGGTGACATATGAGATGTCCTGAATGAACAAAAATAAAATGATGAGATAGCGGAAGAAGTGTTAGCAAATAAAAAATGAGCAGCTTAAACAAAAGGAAGATACTGCAGAACCCATAGTTTTACTTATAAACAACCTTGAGATGAATTTAGAAGGTGGTATGCATGACTTCTTGATAATTGTTTAATCTGTAGATTTGTTTACCACTACTATCTTAACTCCGTTCTTTTCTTGACAAATTAAACTTCATTATGATGGAAAGTGGAAATTCTTTTTACTCCTAAATCTCAAATTTCACTAATAACAAACAATAAAGGAATATTTGGGAAAGATATTATGCGCAAAGTTACGAGTATATACAAAAAGTTTTGAAATTAAAATTGTAACTCCAATTTACCTAATATGTAACCTATAGCGTTTAATGCTGTCAAGCGTTATATTCCACAGAATTTATAGTCCCTATAAAAGCAAGAGACTAAACTTTCCAAACATCACAAACTTCAACTTTACCTTAGCATGAAATGACTATTAATTTTGATCACCTACTAGTGTAAGACCTAAATAATTACCACCCTAAGGTCCACTGACAAGTGACAACTCACGCTAACTTGGGGCTTTTTACTGCATGACCTCCCCCAAGTCTTCAATTAAAAAAATAACCTCCAAGTTTTAAAAATTGGATAAATGACCTCCTCTTTTTTAATCATGATTAGGACTTAATCATCCTTTAAAAAATAGAAACACTCCAACCCCCCTCCCCCAAGTTCTGAATATGACAAAATGGTTCATCTTCATAAATTTTTTTTTTTACTAAAAATATAAATTTTCTTCCCCCAAAATTCACCCGCCTCCAAATTTTCTCCACCTCGTTTTAGCTCGAAAACATACCAAATTCAGTGTTTGAGCTCACAATTTATTTCAATCTCTTACAAATCTTAGTTCCATCTTTCTTATTTCACTATCCATTTCATAATTTTTGTTTGTAAGAAAGCTTGGTAATTTTTTTATTTATTTCAGAGCAAAAGCTTCAATTTTTTCAATTTTGCAAAGTATTTTGTCACTACATTTGGTTGGGTTTAGCTCTTTCGTGATATGCGTTGTGTTTTCTTCATCTAAAAAGCTTGAAAAACTCTGTTTTGTTGCTTTGACGCTGCTCGATTAAAGGTCTGGTTTTTAGATCTGTGGTTTGCAGATCTACTGTAATAGTTTATCATCAACCAGTTATAGTCGATTGTAGACCTTATCGCAATTAATAGACCATTGATTGGTATGCAGTAGTGGATGCTGATTTCTATGATCAATGGGTGGAGATGGCAACATATTTGCTTGACATTCCATGACAAGTGTAACAGTACATATTCTCTTAAAATTAGACGCTATGTATGACAAGTTAGTTAACAACGTCATTGAACGTTGTTAATTAACTTGCTACCGACGCGTGGTATCCATTCGATACATGCTTAATATTGCGTCTATAAGGGCGAAATAGTTCGTTCATTCATAAAATAATAGTAATATGTGTGTATTTCTCTTTGATGTTGCTAGTAATAGCAGTAGACCTATTTTAAACATATTTATTGCAGAAAGGTTCAAAACTTCTAATTTGAAACAAGTAAAATAAATATATATTTAAAAGAATAATAGCACTTTACTAAATTAATAATTAATTATTGAAAGTTTATTAATAGATTATTGTAAAAAAAAAAGATAATATAAAGAAGGACTACATGTGAACACTTCAAATTTGATATCATAAAAATAAATATATATTAATAAAAATACTAACACTCTACTAAATATATAATCAACTACCTATGGTTTATTCATAGATAATTATAGAATAAAAATTAGTTAATATTAAGAAGGATGACGCGTGTCCATTTCAAATTTGATACAAAACAAAAATAAGCATAAATTCAAATATCAGAAGGGATATCTCTGCATCGACATAATAATTTTTTTCATCAATCAATAATATAATGTTGTTAGATTAATAAAAGATATACATTCAAAGAAAAAAAATACTTTGCTAAATTAATAATTAACCATCCTAAGTATATTACACATGTCCCATAAAAATTGATATAAATAAACGTAAAGAATCATTTCAAAAAAATATCAAGTTTGTGAACTTGATAATCAACCGTTCTAGGTATATTAACATTTGCATATATTAAGACGCAAATCCACCAGGTTCACCAAATGCACCACTAGAAATGGTTGAAGATTCTCTACCAAATGCACCCGGTTCATCAAATGCACCTGTTTCACCAAATGGACCACTGCATATGATTGAAGAATCACCACCAAATTCACCCAATCAACCGAACTAGTCGTTTGTCATTGGTCTGTTTTTTGTTGTTTATGTTTTAATAGTCTAGACCTTTTAATTACGTAATATTGCTTCAATTGGTAATATTAGTTTCAGTTGTGTTATTATCCATAATTGTGGCCTATTGATATTATTCATCTCCCTATTTTAAGTTTGATTCGGTTGTAATTTTGATTGTCTACCAAGTATAGTCTATTAGATAAATTGTGGAAACATAGGAAAAGCGCTCAGAGTTAACAGTAATCAAACCAATAAAAAACTAAATTACTAGAGAATATTACTTTCACATTAACAAAATTAACTAGAGCGACCATCCCAATTTAGGCATTTACAGACTAAACTAATATGAAGATACGAATCAACCTCTATTTGGTCTAGTGTACACTTATTGAAAAGCTGTGCGTTGAAGTTTTACCGTTCAGGATATTATCACGCGCACATTTGGCATTTGGGTTTGTGATGTTTGGGGTTTAGGGTCTAGGGTCCAGGGTCCACACACTTGGGTTTTCGGGTTTGGACTCTAGGGTTAAGGTAGATTATTTTGGCTTGTGTGTATATTATCAACGATCCCAAATTACACTATTTTTTATTGCCAACATTGCTCAGGTTGATAATATACGCTCATGATTTTGCTTAAAATAATATAAAAACCCAATATTAAACACTAGTAAGGGGTAATTTAGTAATCTACAAACTAGAAAACCACTCACATGACAATTTTGTTGCATAATGTACCTTAATGATGGATAATAACATTGATAAGGAGTGACATATATAACATAATGTATACTAATATTAAGGTTCTGAGAAAGCAAGACATCTTTTTCTAAGCATGGAAGAAGATCACATGGCTTGCTTCTCACATTATGGTCATGTACCACTCACGTTGCTTGCTTCTCACATTATGATCTTCTTCCCAAGGTGAGAAGCAAGCAATGTGATCTTCTTCCATGCTTAGAGAAAGATGTCTTCCTTTCTCAGAACCTTAACATTAGTATACATTATGTTATATATGTTCTCCAATGTCACTCCTTATCAATGCTATTGACCATCATTTAGGTATATTATGCAACAAAATTGTCATGTGAGTGGTTTCCTAGTTCGTAGATTACTAAGTTACCCCTTACTAGTATTTAATATAGGGTTTTTATATTATTTTAAGCAAAATCATGAGCGCATATTATCAACCTGAGCAATGTTGACAATCAAAAATAGTGTAATTTGGGATCGTTGATAATATACCTACAAGCCAAAATGATCTACCTTAACCTTAGAGCCCAAACCCCAAACCCCAAGAGCGTGTACCCTAGACCCTAAAACCCAAATATCATAAACCCTAAATGCCAAACGCGCGCGTGGTAATATCCTGAACGGTAAATCTTCAACGCTCAGCTTTTCAATAAGTGTACAATAGACCAAATTGAGGTTGATTCGCATCTTCCAATTAGTTTAGTCTGTAAATGGCTAAATGATCTATCTTAACCCTGGAGCCCAAACTACAATCTGGATGAATATGGAGATAAATATGATGTTATAAATTATTTTATTAAAAAATGTGTTGTCTCAGTCATATTAAATCAAGTTTAGCAGTGATGATTGTCACTTCTAAATAGGTGATTATCAACTTTTATAGAAATCATAGTAATTTTAGAAAGTGTATCGTACTATGTTATGACACATTGAATATATTTTGGTTGTTTGTACACTTGATGTAGGTTATCAGTTTAAATGCCAAACGCGCGCGTGTTATATTCTCAACGGTAATAAATAGTAACAACAACAACAACACACCTGAGCGATAGGTGTACAATAGATTACAACCAGGTTGTGCATAGACTTTTTATTGAATTAGTATTTAACTTAGTTTGTAAATACACCAAAGTTAAATTGATGAGATATTATAATGCGCCAAAATTGAGTAGTTAAGATATTCTATATTTATTAATTTAATGCTAAATATTTTAAATCAAATACATTTTTTTAATAGTTGATCATCGACTGTCTACTGCTTTAGTGTAAACCACTTGTTAAATACTATCAACCACTGTGTTTCATAATCAACTATCTTCGTGATGGTCATTAAATAATAAATTGAGTAGTGGATAATTGATTAAGTATAAGGATTTTTTGGTTGAGTGTCGTTCAAGTTCGATTTAGGAATTTTAATGAAAGGTATTACATTGTGTGGATTAAATATTGGCGCAAGCCAAGTAAATGAAAGCACACAAAATTTGTATAAACCAAAAGTCTTATTTAACTAACAACAATAACAATAATTTTAAAGCTTTCATTACTGAAAATTCTTTTGATACATAAAAGATACAAGATTATACAGGGACTCTTGAAAAAGTTGTAAGGGTGATGTAGTTTTCTTCTTGGTCGATTATTCAATACGTTAGTCTTCAATCGATCAACTGATATTTTATAACTTAAAGCAATAATTCAAGCACGACTAAATAGCCCTATCAACATATATCTCGCTTTCAAGATTATTTTTCTAATGCAACGGTTAGTGATAATTTCACTTGTCTTGGAATATCAAGTCAATATGTTGCCATCTCCACAAATTGATCCAAAAAATCGTGTCTGCTGCTGCATAATTGCCTAGCATTGGTCTATTAATTGTAATAAGTAAAGTCAATCATCGATAGGATTGGTTGATGAACTGTTACAGCAGATCTGAAAATCAAACCTCTAATGGAGCAACGTCAAATCAACAAAACAGATCTTTTTAAACTTATTAGATGAAGAAAACACAACGCATATCTTGAAGGAGCTATACCAAAGCCAATGTAGTGACAAAACACCCTTCAAAATCGAAAAATTAAAGATTTTGCTTCGAAAAAAAAATAATGAATTGGAAAAAAGAAGAAAATAAAATATAAAATAAATAGAATTATCAACGTCCATCTCGCTTTCTATATTATTTTCTTAAAGGTGTTGTGAAGATAAGTAATAATTTCATTTGTCTTGGAATGTCAAACCAACATGTTGCCATCTCCACCCATTGATCCAAGAAATTAGCATCCACCACTGCATAGCTCCCATCAATGGTCTATTAATTGAGATAAGGTCTACAATCGACTAGGATTGGTTGATGATAAATTGTTACAGCAGATCTGAAAATCAGACTTTTAATGGAGCACAATCAAAGCAACAAAACAGAGCTTTTGAAGCTTATTAGTTGAAGAATACACAATGCATACCTTGAAAGAGCTAAACCCAAGCCAATGTACTCACAAAACACCTTCAAATCAAAAAATTAAAGCTTTTGCTCCGAAAAGAAAAATTTAAAAAGCTTTTGAACCAAAACGACGTGTTGGATATGGGGGAGGGGATGGGGGAGGCAAAAAATAATGGAAGAAGATGAAAGGGTTTCGAAAAAATTGGAATAGAGGACGAAGAAATGGTGCAAAACCCGTTTTTGTTTTTAATTCGGAAAAAAAAAATCCATTTTTGGGTGAATTATATACTTTCCCACAAATTTCAAAATCACCCACAAAATTTTCTATTGCTAATTAGGCCCCCGATCCCACCATACTTAAGATATTTCCCCCAAAAAAAATAAGTTAAAAAAAAAAGTTATTCAATTATGTTAAGTTTTTGGAGGGTTTTTTAGTTAAATCTTCTTCACTAACTTTGTCACTATTATTATTCATGTTTTTCTTGTAGTACTAACTATTTTTCTTTTTTTGGATTTCATCTGCCACACTTGTGAAGTAACCAGTAGATCACCCTGGGAAGTAAAAATTAGATATGAAGTTTGAGAGAATCCGTGCCAAAGTCTAACTTAACACATAAAACATTTTACAAGCCATTAATCCTTCAAAGTTTGGAATCTTTTAATACGACTTCTTAGTCTATTTTTTTTTCAATCTTGAAGTTCTCAAAAATTAGATTCAGCTCCCCTAGATGAACGTACAATTGGACAGCACATGGAATCTTCGTACGTTAAATGTTGTATGATGACATTTTTTTACCAAGTGCAAATATAACCGCAACATGGTTCCAAAAGCAAAAGACATTATAAACTGCTGAAAGGTGTTTAACCTAGATCCGATTTTAGGCCAATTAACAATTAAATTTGTATTTGTGGAGTCACGATCAATAGTTTAGATTAAGAGTTTAGAATGAGGAACCACTTTGATTGTCGTGATATCAATATATTAGCGATTCCCCAGATAGTAACTAGTAATATGGAAATCAAATATATTCGGAAATGAATAACGATAAAGAACAAAAATAAATAGAAGTAACCGTGTTGGATCGCTTGATCCCGATGAGACTTCTTCCTTACTGATTGCACTTAGAGACTAAAGAGTAAAGTATGCAAACTGAGAACAGTATTCGAGAGCAAGAGAATAGTATTATTGATATTGTAGATAGTGAGTAAAAAGATGATGATACAATGATATAGAATGAGTGCTATTTATAGGCCTGATAGGCGTCCGTTAGGATTTTGTAACCGCCGGGCACGTATCCGTCGAATATGTAACCGCTGGGTTGTAATTATTGCCTTTATGACCATTTATTGTCTGATCGCACATGATTAGGTTAATAACTCCTCATTTATATCGTGTTGACTGATGGGGCGTAACATAGTTGCTCGGGATCTGCTCACGGTAAGCGTCTGGCTAGTTGTCTGCTCGTAAGATGTCTGCCCGGAGTAACATCTGCCCGTGCCACGTGGCAAACATGTGTCCTTTTTAGGTGACGTCAGATTTTATCCAATACAGATAGTCCCCGCACTTCTCGAGCAGAGTATCTGCTCGAGGAGTGGATATGAAATTTTAGCGCGAATTTCTGCTTTATAAACTCCTTCCTTTGCGTGACGAACTTTAGTGACGCAGGTATCATATCAGCTACGTGATAAACCCTTATGACGTGCGCATTAAATGCGCCGTATGAAAAAGTAACTGTAGCTGGCACGCCTGTGCGTTTGCAGTCCATTCTGACGTGACTACTGCTTGTTCCGAGGGTAGAAGTAATGATTTTAACCGCCTCAATCATGTGCACACATCGCCTGTTGATCGCGAGGTGACCGCTGCACTTCAGGGTAATGATGACACTATAAAAATTGGCGATACTTATTCTTTCTTTTGACGGTCAGATCTGATTGTAGTTTCTTGGATAACTTCCACGTGTTTCTAAGGAACTTGATGGGCCGAATTTTCACTCCTATAAATAGGGGTTTGTTGAATGAGAAACCTTTTACCTACTTCCATTTCCTTTCTGCTAACTCTTGAAAATCTTTGGGCAGCTTCCAGTTTTTCTTGCGAATTTCTTAACCTCTTCTGAAATCATGTCTTCCAGAACTAGAAAGAATCAAAACGTTGACGCGGCTGGTAGTTCCTCAGCGGCCACTTCTAGGCCCAGGGCTACTTAGGCTACTGCTGCGGAGATTATCCCCAAGAAGTGGGGTGAGTTAGAGGCGGACTGTAACATCAAGGCCTTCAATAATCATCATGGGGATACGCGCAACTGGCCGGTGTATAGATTTAAATCTGGGATCACATCAGAGCTGATCCTACGAGTGAGGATGGACTGCTACTGGGATGATAGGGTTCCCCTCTTGCCGGTTTCTGAGGAGGAGAATATTACTTCCCACAGGGATGGGTGGACAACTATGTGCACCTACCCTTTTACAGTGGGATGTAGACTACCCCTGCATCCTGTGCTGGAAAGGCTCTGCAGGGAGTATTTGCTCTGCCCGGGGCAACTGTGCCCCAGTATATATAGGATAGTTATACTTTTGGACTGGTTTGCGACGGAAACCGACCAATCTTTTGGATATGAACACTTTATTTCTTTGTACAGCATACAAATTTTCAAGGATGGCTATGTAAACGCCAGGATGCGCGGGAACAAGGGCTTGGTGCGCAGTTCTGAAGACACAGGTGACCGGGGTTGGTTGCATCGGTATGTGTTTGTGTGCTCCTCGGCCTTGACTTTCGACTCCAAGACTTACCTTCCCGAAGTTTGGAACAAGAAGCGTAAGTCCCCGAGTATTTTTGAGACTTTTCATGTTCTTCCTTTTCTTCTCATCTGCTTACTTCGTTCAATTTCTTTTGTAGCGGCCAAGCGACCCTACGATGGGCTCATATCTATTAACGAGCTGACGGCGTGGGTTGAGGCAATTTTGAAGGAGTTTGCTCCTGAGAGGAGAGAATGGGCGCATTTTGCTGCGCACAAGAGTTTGATTGTGAAAACTCATGGTGAGGGTATTTCCGCTTTTGTGACTTTATTTCCTTTGTAACTTCTCCGTGTCTGACCGTACCTTTTGCAGGACTGGGTGCCCAAGGGGACTTCTTTCCTGCTCCCCCCCCCCAAGACGTGCCTTCCGAACCTGTAGCTGACCCAGATGCTGAGGCCGCAACTATACTAGCTTCGGTGGAGGCACTGCGCGGTAAGGAGGGTGGCGAGGAACTTTTGTCTGGTGGTCTTGGCTCTTTGAAAAGAAAGAAAAAGAGCCAGGATGAGGGCGGAGCACGGAAGAGGTCTGTTCGTAAGACTTCCGTTGCTGCCGGGCAAGCCTCAATTGCCGGGGGTGAATCTTCATCTAGAGCCAGTGTACCAAAACCTACAAAAGAGAGTGTCAAGACCACTGCTGAAGTCCTCGAGTCTGTACGGGGAGAAGGTTTAGACAAGGAGGTTATCCATCTCTCAGATACTGAGATTGAAGACAACGAGCCCCTTGCGCGAAAACCTTATCTTCGAAGTGACAAGAGGAAAGTTGAGGAGGAGGCTGCCCGTACTCCGGAGAGGAGTCCCCGAGTTGATGACGGGGTGAAGGCGGCTCCTTCCCGTGTGGACAAAGGGAAAAGAAAAATAGGTGAAGAAGAAGAAGATGATGATGAAGTAAGGGAAGAAGTTCCCCAAGAGGGTGGCCGAGGTCCTCATGTTTTTCGTTTCGAGGACCTGGAGAATGTAGCCACTGAGGGGGCGACGCCTGTCGTTCTTCGCAAGTGTGACACGATAGATCCTGGAGTGGAAGGTGACTCCAATTTGTCAGCAACAAGGCTCATTTGGCGGTCAGTCATCGACGGCCAAACCGAATTGAAGGACATCAGGGGTGTGCGTTACAAGTTCGGGCCAAACTACCCTTCTGAACAGACTCGGGAACCCAAGTACTGTGAGAAGAAGCATACCCTGAAACTCTCCCCTTATATTAACTTCATATCCGGCCCAGGCAATTTAGCCAAGGCTATCTCTTCACTCATCGGCCCCCGGGAAGAATGGGTGCTGAGGGAGCTGAGTGATGAAGAGCTAGCTTTTCAGATTGCTGCTGATTCTGCCAGGGTAAGTTTTTACCGCTTTGTGTTGGAGATAACTTTGTCTTCAGATTTCTAACTTTCGTTTTATTTTTTCAGTCAAGTATGCTGGCTGCTGAGCTCATGTTCCGCTCCAGGATCAACAACGTCGATCAAGTACTCGAGGTAAAGAAAGTGTTGCTGGATGCTCTGAAGGAGAACAAGGTTTTGACAGAGCAGTGTGGTCTCCTAGGGAGTGAAGTTAATCGACTAATTGATGTTAGCAATGAACGACTTGAGCAGATTAACGAACTCACCAAGGAGAAGGACCTTCTTCTTAAAGAAAAAGAAGGGTTCGCACGCTCTGTCCAGGGTCTAGAGAGCTTATTTGAAGAATGTAAAGCTTCATTGAACAGTGCTATCGATAATCGCGCGATTCTCGAGATGAATCTGCAAAGGGCCAACGACGAATCTGTTAGGGCCAGAGCTGAGCTTCAGGCTGCCAAGGATCAGGTTGCTCAGTCGATGAGTGCTCAGACCGCACTATCCAAAGACTTGGCAAACCTGCGTGATCAATCTGAGATTAAGGCCAAGCTTGCTGCGCTCGAAGCTAAACGTTCATTGCTTGGGCAGATTCAAGCTAAGCAGATTAATGTTGAGGAAATGTTGCAGATGATGAAAAGCGCTGTTCACAGAATAAAGCAAGCACTGAACCTTTCTCCTGAGGATTCTGAAGGTCAAGATGAGGATGAAGACGAAGACGACGGTGAGGATTTGGGAGACGATGGCAAAACCGATGGAGCTGGTGCATCGGGTTCTGATCGTAGCCCCAAGAACTGATGCCCTTCCCCAATCTTTGAGTTTGTTCATCTGGCGAGAGCCAGATTTTAATTGTTTGTGGACAGAGGTCTTGTAAAGACTCTCTGGTCTCTGTATGGCCGGTTCCATTTGGCCTTTGATCACTCTGTAAACTTCTGTCAGCTGTTTTCGGCACCTTATCGTTTTACAGGACTATGTATATATGCTTTTATATCTATTCAATGACTATATTTAGCCTGAATTTTTGATCTTTTGTTTGTATGGATGGTGGCCTTCATGCCTTATGTTTGGGAGTTTTATGAAGTTTGAACTTTATTAAGTTTTAGTCTCCAAAAGTCTGCCCGAATATTTTTAACTTAGCCTTTCTTTAGGAAGAGGTCGTAAGTTGTGAATAATCTGCGCGGATATTTTTATTCTGACCGAATCGTGGTCGTTAGACTTTTGGCTGAATCGTTGCCCTTTGCGCCTATCTTTGCTTATTGTTTCGATAATTTGAAAGTTGTTCCATGACTTTGTAGATTGGCTCTGGCCGAGTCACTGGCCTTGTGAACGACTTCTCTTATTTTCGTGGAAGTTTGTCACGTAAAAAGTTTTGAAAAACTTTAAAAACTCGCCTTTTGGCAAGGTCTTTCTTTCGCCTTTATGAAGGTCTTATCTGGCGCCTTTTGGCAAGGTCTTTCTTTCGCCTTTATGAAAGTCTTATCTGGCCTATAGGGGCCTCTCACCACCCTCCTTATTTTTATGTTGGAACACGGGAAGTGATAATATAAAAAGAGTTGAGGCAAGTTGTATATAGAAGAACACATATAACCAAACGAGGAGTGTGTCCGTTGTGGGATTCGAACCCACAGCCGCGAAGTTGAAGAACTTCGAGCTCTACCAGTTGAGCTAAACGGATCTGACCTTGTTCAGGTCGTTAGTACCATTTAGAAGAAATATAATAAAAATGACAATCGTCATAAAAGTAAGAGGCAAGAAGAAAGTAACTGACTGTTATACCGCTCAGAAGTGGTACCTTTTGAGGTGAATTACGTTCCAACTGTTCGGGACAATGGAACCGTCGGGTCGTGCTAGGCGATAAGAGCCTTTACCGACTGAGGCGATTACCTTGTAGGGGCCTTCCCAATTAGGGCCTAGTTTCCCTGAATTGGCTTCCTGTGTGTTCTGGGATACTTTCCTTAGTACAAAGTCTCCAACCTGGAAGCTTCGTACGCGCAGTCCCCGATTGTAGTACTGTTCAATTCGTTCTTTTTGGGCGACTAAGGGCTAGTTCCCTTCGTTCTTCAAGGAAATCCAGCTCTTCAGAGAGATTGACTGAGTTTGACTCATCGGTGGCATGTGCATACCGTAGGCTGGGCTCTCCGATTTCGACCGGGATTAATGCATCCGCGCCATATACTAATGAATAAGGTGTCTCACCCGTACTCATTTTTACCGTTGTCCGATAAGCCCACAGCACACTAGGCAGTTCTTCCACCCAACAGCCCTTTGCCCGTTCGAGACACTTCTTGAGTGAATCAACGATGATCTTGTTTGTCGACTCTGCTTATCCATTAGTAACTGGATGATAGGGGGAAGACGTGATCCTTTTGATGTGCAAATCGTCGAGGAACCTAGTAACTTTCTGGCCGATAAATTGCGGGCCGTTGTCCATGACTATTTCCTTGGGTGCTCCAAAGCGACATACAACGAAACGCCAAAGGAAATCGATGACTTCCGTTTGTCGTATCTTCGCATATGCTGCTGCTTCTACCCATTTGGTGAAATAATCGGTGATGATCAACAAGAAACGTACTCCTCTTGGCGCCGCGGGGAAAGGTCGTACTCTGTCCATCCCCCATTTTATGAATGGCCACGGGGAGATTATTGAGTGTAACGGTTCTGCCGGCTGATGAAGAAGATGCGCGAACCTCTGGCACTTGTTGCACGTTTTGACAAATTCATTCGTATCCTTCTCCATCTTATCCTAGTAGTCCGGATGGGGTAATGAGGACTAATCCAAGACCAGATCCTTTGACGCTTGAGGAGCCATCAGTATACAATGTCCATGCGCCAGGAGCCTGCTCGGTATTTAGGACAGCGTCCTTTTCTGCTTCAGAGTAGATATTAGCGCTAAAATCTGCTAAGAAATCTGCTAGAGCTTGTGATTTTATAGCCATTCTAGGTTGATAAGTGATATCAAATTCACTTAACTCTATAGCCCATTTTACTAACCTTCCCGAAAATTCAGGTTTGTGCAGAACATTTCGTAGAGGAAAATTTGTTACCACAGCTATTGAATGACTTTGAAAATAAGGGCGTAACTTACAAGCAGCAGTTACTAATGCTAATGCCAATTTCTCCAAAGGTTGATAACGCGTTTCCGCGTCGATTAGAGCATTACTAATGTAATAAATAGGAAGTTGTTTACCTTTTTCTTCACGAACCAGAACCGCAGGTAGATCAGCAACTGCTCCCCGAGCAAGGGTGTCGAGAGTAATGGTGGATTGGACAGATACTTTTTCAGATCCTTCAGTGCTTGTTGGCATTCGGGAGTCCATTCGAATTCTTTATTCTGCTTTACTACATCGAAAAAGCTTTTGCACCGATCTGAGGAGCGGGATATGAACCTCCGTAGAGCCGCTACCCGTCCAGTCAATTTCATGACATCTTTTCGGTCATGGAGAATGTCTGGAATTGATTCGATAGCTTTGATCTGAGCGGGATTGATTTCAATTCCACGCTGAGAAACAATGAAACCCAGGAATTTTCCCGATCCGACTCCGAATGCGCACTTCTCTGGGTTCAGCTTTATGTTGTACTGATCGAGAATTCAAAAAGCTTCCTTTAGATGCGCTAGATGATCTTCTGCTCGCTTGGATTTGACCAGCATGTCATCGATGTATACTTCCATAGTCTTACCGATATGGTCATGGAACATTCGATTGACTAGGCGCTGATACGTTGCACCTGCATTTTTCAACCCAAACGGCATAACTTTATAACAATACGTACCTCTGCAGGTTATGAATGCTGTCTTTTCCTGGTCATCGGGGTCCATGAGTATCTGATTGTACCCAGAGTATGCATCGAGGAATGTGAGCACTTCATGCCCGGCTGTTGCATCAATCAACTGATCTATCCTGGGAAGGGGATATGAATCCTTCGGACAGGCTTTGTTAAGATCTGTGAAGTCGATGCAGACTCGCCACTTGCCATTCTTTTTTTGGCACAACGACCACGTTGGCTAGCCAGTCCGGGTACTTGACTTCTCTTACGGATCCGATCTTCAACAGCCGGTCAACTTCGTCGTTGATGATCTGATTCCAGAAAGCTCCTTGCTGTCGCGTCTTCTGCTTTACCGGGCGGTGGTACGGATCGACGTTCAACCTGTGAGAAATAATATCCGGAGAAATACCTGTCATATCTGCATGAGACTAAGCGAACGTTATGTGCCGCTCCCTGAGGAACCGGAGGATATCTCCTCGTAAGCGTTCGCTTAGTTCGGTCCCTAGGTAGACTTTCAGCTCCGGCTTGTCTGCGAACAATTCTTCGGGCTCCAAAGCCTCCACGGTCGGCATGTGTTTTTCCCGTTCGTCCAGCTTTGTGATGAATTCCGCGACATCGTACTTTGCTTCTCCGTTTGGCACGTCTGATCCCGGTTGCTGTAATTGCTATTTGTTTTCTTCGGGCAGTTTGAGGGCCACCGAGTAGCAATCTCGGGCAAAACGTTGCTCTCCACGAACCTCACGCACTCCCTATTCAGATGGGAACTTCAACACCTGATGATAAGTAGAAGGAACAGCTTGCATATCATGGATCCAGGGCCTTCCCAGGATGATGTTGTAAGTCAGGTCTGCATCGACGACATGAAATGTCGTCTCCTTTGCTACCCCTTCAGCAAGAGTTGTCAGGGTAACTTTGCCAAGGGTCTTCTCACTCGAATTGTTGAAGCCGGAAAGAACTCAAGATACTGGCACGATCTTATCTGCTAGCTGCATCTCTATTACAACTCGTGACTGGATAATGTTCGCATAACTGCCTGCATCAATGAGCACTCTCTTGACATCAAATTCCACCACACACAGCGTTATGACTAACGCGTCGGTGTGTGGGAACCGCAATCCATCTGTGTCTGAATCTTCAAATGTTATGGTTTCCTTTGGTCGTGGACGTTTAGTCTTGGTGATGGAGACTTTTGCATACTTTTTTGCCGTGAAGGTGACGGAATCTACCTCGATCCCACCTGAAATAACATTGATTGTCCTCTTTGGGGAGGATGCTCGTGGAGGACCAGGTTTGTTCTGCTGAGCCTTTGCGTGAGTTTGCTTTCCCTTCTCAGTTAAGAACTCCTTCAAGAATTCCTGTTTCAAAAAATGTTCAATTTCATACCTTAAAGCTTTGCAGTCTTCGGTGGTGTGACCGTGGTCGCGATGGAATTCGCAATATAGATCCTGGTTTCGCTTGCTGGGATCAGTCTTCATGTCTTTTGGCCACTTGACTTTTTCTCCCATATCTTTGAGTACCGCCATGACTTCGGCCATTTCGACGTTGAAGCTTGGCAAGCTTGGGGCTCCACGGAGATTTGATTCGGAATTCTCTCTTCGGGATAGCCCTTTGTTGTTGTTGCGACCCCGTCCTTTGGAACCGTTGCATGACTGGTCAGGGTACGATTCGTAACGTGCGTCTGACCTCTCTGTCTCTGCTTTCCCGCCAGGGCCGCCGCTGCGTGATTGAGTCCTTCCTCGGGTACCTGTTCCAATCAATTTATCTTCATCGATACGTACCTTTGAGTTGTAGCAGTTGTAGACGTCCGACCAGCTGGCTGCTGGGAATTCGCGGAGGGATTCGTATAGCCTGCGCGTTGCCTCTGAACTCTTGATATCCAAACTGTTGGTGAACGCGATGGCTGCCCACCTGTCCGGTACCTTGGGTAGCATCATACGTTCCCGCTGGAAGCTGTCCACATATTTATGGAGAGACTCGTCGGGCCTCTGCTTGATCTCGAAAATATCCTCCACGCGGGTCCCCTTCTTCTGGGCGCCAGTGTGTGCCTTTACGAACAGTTCAGCCATCTCTGCAAAAGACCCAATAGAGTTTGGTGGCAACATTGAATACCATCGCAAAGCTCCATCTGCCAGTGTTTCTACAAATTTTTTCAACTGAACTGACTCGATCTCCTCACCGGTGAGATCGCTTGCCTTTATGAAGTTTCTGAACATCATGAGATGATCGTTGGGGTCAGATGTCCCACGATATCTCGGAATGTTTGGAATTTTGAACGTCTTCGGTATCGGTTTTGGGGCTTCTTCTTTCTTCCAAGGCCGCTGGGAGTAACGTTAGACATCGACTTTCTTCAGCGTGGGTGGAGCGCCCGGTATCTGATCGATTCTCTCGTGGAGAGACTTCTGAAGCGCTTCCTGGCTTTCCTTGAACTGCTTAGTGAGAGTCTCCACGATGATGCTCATTTTAGTGGATGCCTGGGACCCTCTATTTTTGGTCGCATTTCGTTCCCCATCCTGCCTTGAAGTGTGTGAAGAATGAGCATCTCGGCCTGGTGCTGCAGGCTCAGCCCTTGTGACCTGAGGAGCTTGTTCCCGCCGAAAATTTATCGCCTCCCTTATTCCTTGGTTGACCTCTGCCTGTTCCTGCATAAATGTTCCTGGATGTTCCCTTGGCCAGGGGAGAGACTCCTGTGGCGTCTTCTCCTAGGCGGAGTGGCGCTCTGAGAGTGCCTATGCCTATTTCGCTGCCTGTCCTTTCCTTGTGGAGACTGTTGCTGCCCGTCGGATGAATAATCAGGAGAATAATTAGGAGAACGACCCGGTGAAGGAGTGCGTACCTGTTCTCCTCCCACGATAGTTCGTTGTGAACTGCTCTCAGCCATGTTAGTGGTAAAAGCAAAATATTGAAAAGAAAGGAATAAATTATATCAAGTAAACTATTAACCTATAGAGGCTATTGACCGGCTCCCACTGTGGTCGCCAAATTGTTTAACCTAGATCCGATTTTAGGCCAATTAACAATTAAATTTGTATTTGCGGAGTCACGATCAATAGTTTAGATTAAGAGTTTAGAATGAGGAACCACTTTGGCTGTCGTGATATCAATATATTAGCGATTCCCCAGATAGTAACTAGTAATACGGAAATCAAATATATTCGGAAATGAATAACGATAAAGAACAAAAATAAATAGAAGTAACCGTGTTGGATCGCTTGATCCCGATGAGACTTCTTCCATACTGATTGCACTTAGAGACTAAAGAGTAAAGTATGCAAACTGAGAACAGTATTCGAGAGCAAGAGAATAGTATTATTGATATTGTAGATAGTGAGTAAAAAGATGATAATACAATGATATAGAATGAGTGCTATTTATAGGCCTGATGCCAAATTGTTTAACCTAGATCCGATTTTAGGCCAATTAACAATTAAATTTGTATTTGCGGAGTCACGATCAATAGTTTAGATTAAGAGTTTAGAATGAGGAACTACTTTGGTTGTCGTGATATCAATATATTAGCGATTCCCCAGATAGTAACTAGTAATACGGAAATCAAATATATTCAGAAATGAATAATGATAAAGAAAAAAAATAAATAGAAGTAACCGTATTGGATCGCTTGACCCCGATGAGACTTCTTCCTTACTGATTGCACTTAGAGACTAAAGAGTAAAGTATGCAAACTGAGAACAGTATTCGAGAGTAAGAGAATAGTATTATTGATATTGTAGATAGTGAGTAAAAAGATGATGTTACAATGATATAGAATGAGTGCTATTTATAGGCCTGATAGGCGTCCGTTGGGATTTTGTAACGGCCGGGCACGTATCCGTCGAATATGTAACCGCTGGGTTGTAATTATTGCCTTTATGACCATTTATTGTCTGATCGCACATAATTAGGTTAATAACTCCTCATTTATATCGTGTTGACTGATGGGGCTTAACATAGTTGCTCGGGATCTGCTCACGGTAAGCGTCTGGCTAGTTGTCTGCTCGTAAGATGTCTGCCCGGAGTAACATCTGCCCGTGCCACGTGGCAAAGACGTATCCTTTTTAGGTGACGTCAGATTTTATCCAATACAAAAGGTTATCTCTAGTTTCGAAAGGTTGACTTAATGATAAACTGCTGAAAGGCAACTATCTAAAGGAAGCAGAGGCAGATGTAGGATTTGAATCTTATGAGTTCTAAATTATATGACATAGACCGTAAGTGCAAGAAAGTGGATTCTTGGCTTAAGTTTTACTCATATTTAGCAATTTTAAAAACACAAATACAAAGTTTGCGCCAAAGTTACCGGGTTCTACCAAACCCGTAATTCCTTCTCTACATCCGCCACTGAAAGGAAGTAAGGAACTAGCTTTGTAACTAGGAACAACTAAAAGCCTTGTATGGGCCTAAATCGGTTTTAGGATCACAAATCGAATTTGGGTTAGAATATAAGCAAATCTTCGTATTAAAGGCAGTAAAATACAAGAAATAAGCGTGAATGCGTAAAAATAACAGGATTTCAATATATGATAATGAGTACACAATTTGGCAGAGTTTCTGTATCTATTTCTGAATGCGTACAATACAAAATGAAGTACTATTTATAGGCCTAGGAGTTGTGCCCACGTTCTCCACCATCAGTCATGGTTGAACCCACGTTCTTGACATTAATGGAAGGAGTTAGTGGGCTGAAGTAGTGGGCTTCAAAGCCGCTGGAATCGAGGTGTCCCACCGAAGCTCGATCATATGACTTCGGTGGCATGACCTTTCTGTTCGGTTGAAACAGGAATGTAATCGAAGCTCAGCTAGCGGCTCGTCTTTGGTAGCGACATTGAAGCTTGACTTCGGTGACCTGGTCGACGGCTTCGATCATTCTCCTTCGGAGCATCAGCTCATTTTCTCTTCGGTTTATCATGCTGAGGTGCTAACCGAACACGTCAATTTTTGCCAATACAGATAGTACCCCCCACTCCTCGGGTGAGCGTCGAGGTCACCGAGGAGTGGAATGAATTTGAGCGAGAAACCGACGTGGCTCAACCTTATCCAAGAATTTCAAAACGTTGCACGCCTTTTGAATTACTGTTCCACATTACGTGGCGACCGTTGGTTGGCTGCCGAACGGTCGCGCCGACTTTTCACTTTCTCCAACGTTACAGTCATCATTGCTTCCACAACTTGCACGTGTACATCCCCTATAAATACTTCATCTGGCAGCCTTCTTCCCCACCTGAAAAATACTTGTTGCACAGTGAAATCACAAGAAGTAAAAGCTTCCCTCTCTCATCCAGCTTTGTTGATCTTGATTTTCTTCCCAACCTATCATTTACATCAATGGCGACATCTGGACAAGGATCTAGCGATTCCGGCGAGAGGGCCGATCGTTTTGCTACCGCGATAATGAGCGGAGATATTTTTCCCACCATTCCGCCGCTGCAGATGATTGAGGCGGAAGGTGGTGGAGAAGCTACGTCGACAGCTACTGCTCCTAAGTGGCGAAAGGAGAGAGCTGGTCGCGACAGGGCGGAGGTCAGTTATGACGTCGACATCGAGGTAAGTGGAGACGTCCACGGCGATGACAGGGGTGACGTCGAGGGGGATGACGTCACCAGTATCAAGGAGGCAGGTGGCCCAACGGGCGGAGCCTAGGTGAGTAGAGAGGCTAGTGGCCCAAAGGGCAAAACCGAGGTCAGCAAGGAGGGGTCTCAGACCGAAGCTGGTACTTCAAAGAAGTCGAGGAAAAAAATTCCTATCGAAGTGGAGATAGATCCTCGGTTGGTCATCCCTTCGAGTTTTAACAATGATAAGGATTTGAAGGTCCACGCTCAATCCGATGCCCAAAAGGGGAGGAAAAGGAACATACCGGTTCACGTCACCCCGAGTATCATAACCGAGGACGTGATTGAGATTGTTAGGGCCGATTGCAGATGGGGGCCCGAGGTAGAAATTAGGATTCCAGCCCCAGATTCGGCTGCCTCTACTCATGTCAAAGGGTACTCTACGGTTTTACGTATCCTTTTACCATAGGGTTTAATTTGCCAGTTCACCCCATAATTAACGCATTTTGTAGATCGTACAATTTGTGCTTGGCTCAAGTGGGGCCTGGGGTTTGGAGGGTAGCACAAGCCCTCGATTATCTGAGTAGATTAGCGAAGTTGCCCTTCACTTTCCAGTACTTGATCTCGCTCTATTACCCCTACTTTCACAAAGCCGGGGTGGTAGCCCTCTTACCTCGGGGATCTTATGCCATTCTGAGCAAGAGTGAAGACCACGGTGACCGAGGTTGGAACGACCGCTATGTGCTCATTCCTACAAGGCTGCTGTCGACCGAGCCTGGCTTCCCCGAGGAGTGGAAAGCCCAACGTAAGTGTTATTGCTTTCATTTAGTCTTCGGTCAATATGTCTTGTGCTTACCTTCTTGTCTGTGATTCACAGCTGAAAAGGTTTTGGTTAACCCACCGAAGGATTTGCTAGAGTGGGCGACCAGGGTTATGAAGCAGGAGACGCGTCCTCGACGACAGTGGATGATTTTGGCCGCTCTGGAAGATAACAAATGGTCGTGCAAGAGGTACGGTAAGTTGGTCACTGATGTTTGAAATTTCATAACCATTAGAGTAGCTGCTCCTCAACGTTTTTTCCTCTTCCCACTTAGGATTTTCCAACAGAGCTGTCAAGGAAGCCAAGGAGGAAGAGGAAGACGAGACCGAAGAGAGGGGAGATGAAAAGGGAGAGGAGGAAAAGAAAAAGAAGAAAAAGGAGAGAAAAGTGATTGACATCGCCGAAGGTGTCGGGCAGATGCTGAGTTTGGTGAAGAAGCTCGTCGGGGACAAGAAAGCCAAGGGCCCATCGGGCCAAGGGACTTCTCAAGGTGAGGACATATTCATAGGTCGGTTCGTATGTACTCCTATTACTTCATCCCCTACTTATGAGGTAGCTTCTCTCCCTTCTCCAGGCTTAAAAAGGAAGAGGGCCGATTCAAAGAGGGCCACCAAGGAAAAAGGACCTCGGGTCGTGGAAGCTGCCGCCCCGGCTGCCAAGGCAGTGGCGACAAAGCACCGAGGTCTTGTCGATGAGCATACTGATGAAAATGTTCGTCCAACGGCTCCTGAGGTTGCTCCAGCGCCAGCCCCCGAGGTGATCCCAGAGCCAACCGCCGAGGTTCCAAGGGCAACCGGAGTGATAAATGTGGAGGAGTCTGACCAAGAGGTTGCAAAGCGAAAAGGCAAGACCAAAGCACGTGAAGGCTTGATTAAGAGCATGGTTAAGGCCTCTCGTGCCTCAGCTAAGTCCTCCGACGCCGCACCTCGGGCATTTAGAATTGTTCCCGAGGCCAATTGCTGGATCCTACTAAGGAGGACGTTGCCGCCCTCGATGCTATGCTTGGACCTACCGAAGCACACGCCCTTCAGAATCTTACCCCCATGAGCTTGATGGGCGTTTCAGCCGCTTCCGCTCTTCGCGTAAGTTTTCATGCTCCTTTGCTACGTGCCTTGTCTTTTTTCTCTTTTTTTTTATTTTACTGATGCTAACACTTTGGTCCTGCACAGAGCTTGGTGCTCGCACTGCAGGCTATCCATCTCGAGCGTGACCGAGCGGAACAAGTTCAGGCGGCAACCGCTGCCGGGGGAGAGCAAAAGAGAGGATTTGTGGGTAGAATCGCCGAGCTGGAGGCCCAATTTGCTACTCTGAATGAAGAGTTGGAGCGCGCTAACGAGGCTTTGGCTAAGGCTGAGGCTGACCTACGTGGAGTTTTGGAGTCTGCCGAGGCTAGGTTTCAGGCTGTGACTAATGAGTTTACTACTGAGCGTTCGAGGCTGAGTCTCGAAAATGCTCGCCTTGAGGCCGAACTTTTCAAAGCCAAAATCAAAGTACTTGAGGTGGGTGAGAAATACCGTGGCAAACTTGAGGAGTACAACGCCAAGCTCGTTGGGTTGCAAGGCCAGGTAGATCAAGTGCCTGCTCTTCGGAGCAAAATTTCAAAACTTCAGGGCAGGGTTGCTTACCTCAACGAATGATCCGAGGTCAAAGCGATGAGGGCGAAGTTCGAGGAAGCTTGGGCGGTTGTCAAGACCATACTAAGCACACTTGAGCAAATCCAAGCTGGGCAAGTTTTGCTTGAAGAGGAAATAGCCAAAGCCAAGGATGCTGCCGCCGAAGCTCAAAAGATCGTGGACGATCTTCCCTCGAGTGAGGGTTCGGATGAAGGTGAGTCCGACGGTGACGAGGGGGCCGAAAGTACCGAGGAGGGCAGTGGGGAGAACCCCTAGGAGCAGAGTAGCTCGTTTTCTGTGTGCTGTTTTTTGTTTGTAAGCCTTCGGGCTATTTTATGCTTTTGTCATGGACCTTCGGGTCTTTTTGATGTAAATACCTTCAGCCTCCGGGCCTTTTAATGGAATGATAGCATCTTTTATCTTCGGTGTTAGTTTTTGCATATACCGAACGCTCTAGAATAAATAGCTCGCTTGCAAGACTTGGTTGAACTCAACCGATGCAAACTTAGAACGACGTCTCGTCCTCGAGTCAATGCATTTAAAGTGCAACTTCGGAGTGCAAAATTATAGAAATAAATAGATGTGAAATCAATTTTATTTCATTGATAATATCAACGAGCTAAAAATCAGCTATTTACATAAAGCCAAGTCGAAGCAGACCTCGGGCGAAAAAACTTACAATATGCCACTAATGGGCGTAATTACAATGTACTAAATCTATTTCTCGGGTAGCAGTCCCCGATTGTTTGAATAGATAGGCTTTGGTTGGGAGGCTCGGTGTCACCCTCGGTTGCAGCTCGCCTCTCACTCCCCCCCCCCCCCAGTGTTCGGGTGTGAATCTTGATGAAAATCCGAGCACTGGAAATCGTTCGGTTCGCTTCCTGAAAAGGTCAAGCAAAATGGAACGAGGAGCAAGTTAGCGCATTTCGACCGAAGCCATAGGAGCGTTGTTCGGCTCGAGGCTGAGGGTAAATTTAAAAAGGTTAGGGAATATTTACCTCGATTAGAAGTAGTACCGCTTTAAATTGGAGATGTTCCAATTCAAGGGTTCGGGTGTGCCCTGTAGATCTTCAATTTGATAAGATCCTTTTCCGACAATCGCTTTGACTCTATAGGGTCCTTCCCAATTTGCGACAAGCTTTCCCCCATATTCTTCCTTCGTGGATTGGTTCGTAGCCTTCAGCACGTAGTCGCCAACTTTAAAATCTCTAAGTTTGGCCTTCCTATTGAGATATGCTTCGATCAGCCTTTTTTGAGCAACTAGCCAAACCAAAGCCAATTCTCTTTTCTCCTCGAGCAGGTCTAACTCTATGCGCATGGCTTGCTGATTTTCATCCTCAGTGGTGTGGGCGTACCGAAGACTTGGTTCGCCCACCTCCATGGGGATAAGGGAGTCCATACCATAAGCAAGTGAAAAGGGGTCTCCCCGGTGTTGTTCTTCTCTGTTGTCCGCATGGCCCACAACACACCTGGTAACTCCTCGGGCCAAGGACCTTTTTTCTCATCGAGCCTTTTCTTGAGATTTTTAATTATGATTCTGTTCGAAGACTCAACTTGGCCATTGGCACTTGGATGATAAGGGGTCGAAGCGATTCTTTTGATTCTCCATTGTTTGAAGAAATCAGTGATGGCTGCTCCCATGAACTGTTTACCGTTGTCCCAAGCAATTTCCCTCGGAACACCGAACCTGTAGATGATGTTTTTCTTGATGAAATCTATTACTTGTTTTTGTTTAACCTCGGTAAGGGCTCCTGCTTCCACCCATTTTGTAAAGTAATCGGTTAACACGAGGATGAAGCGAACACCACCCTTTCCTTTCGGTAAAGGTCCAACAACATCCATCCCCTACTTCATGAAAGGTCACGAAGATACCACCGAATGCAGAGGTTCGGCCAGTTTGTGGATCATCCGTGCATGGCATTGGCACTTATCACATTTCTGCACGAAGGCCTTTGCATCTGCACTGATGGTGGGCCAATAATACCCAGCTCTTAGTAATTCGCGCACCAAGAATTTTCCCCCCGAGTGATTGCCACACTCGCCTTCGTGTACCTCGGCCATCACGTATCTAGCCTCGTCGGGACCCAAACACTTGGCCATCGGGCCGCAATATAACCTCTTGTACAAATTGCCCTCGATCAAGTGGTATGAGGCTGCTTGGGTTCTCAACTTTTTGGCTTCCTTTTTATCTTGGGGAACAGTCCCCGAGTCGAAGTAAGAGATGAACTTACTTCGCCAATCCCATCTGTTGTCCACCGAGTTGACCTGCAGTTTCATCTCTCTCATTTTCGCGGACAACAACCGAACCACCGAATCAGTCCCCGAGTGGACTTCATCGACCGCCGACCCAAATTTGCCAGGGCGTCAGCCTCGGTATTTTCCTCCCGAGGCACTTGTTTAACTTGCCACTCTTGGAATTGGGCAAAAATTTTTTGTGCTCGGTCCAAATATAGTTGCATTCTGGGCTCCCGAACCGTATAGTCACCGAGCACTTGGTTCACCACCAGCTGCGAATCACATCTCAACTCGATTCTTTCCACCCCCATTTCTTTAGCCAACTCCAAGCCTTCCAGAGCCTCTTCGTATTCGGCCTCGTTGTTGGTCACTTTTTTTAACCGAACCGAATGCCTAATTTTCTCCCCAGTGGGTGCTTTCAACACTATGCCTAATCCCGAACCCTTGGAATTAGTTGCTCCATCGGTGTGAAGTATCCATAGTCCCGAAGCTGTTCCCTTCGATATCGAGTTTTCCTTTTTGGCTTCAGGCAGAATCCCGACACTAAAATCAGCTACGAAGTCAGCCAAGACTTGGGATTTGATGGCTGTTCGGGGTTGATAAGTGATGTCGTACTCGCTCAATTCTATCGCCCATTTCAATAACCTCCCCGATAACTCAGGTTTATGCAATATACTTTTTAAAGGGAAGGTTGAAACTACCACTATTGGGTGACATTGGAAATAGGGTCGTAGTTTCCGAGTAGTAACAAGTAAAGCCAGTGCTAGTTTTTTCAAGTGTGGGTACCTGGTTTCAGCGTCGAGGAGTGTTTTGCTCACATAGTAGATGGGCTGTTGCTTGCCTTCTTTCTCCCGAACCAGCACCGCACTGACTGACACCTCGGACACAGCCAAGTAAACTAGCAATGTTTCACCCTCTTTTGGCTTGGCGAGCAACGACGCGTTAGCCAGGTAGCGTTTCAAATCTTTCAGCGCCTCTTTACACTCTGGTGTCCATTCGAAGTGATTGTTCTTCCTCAAAACAGAGAAGAATTTGTGGCATCACTCCGAGGACCTTGAGATGAATCGACTCAACGCAGCGACTCGGCCAGTCAAGCGCTGAACTTCTTTCACCCCGGTCAACTCTTCGGGGATCTCCTCGATAGCTTTGATTTTATCTGGGTTGGCTTCGATTCCTCGTTCAGAGACAATGAATCCCAAAAATTTGCCTGATCCAACAACGAAGGCACACTTCTCAGGGTTCAATTTCATGCCATATTACCTCAGAACAGCAAAAGCTTCCCTCAGATGATTGAAATGATCCTCCATTCGAATCGATTTGATGAGCATATCATCTATGTAAACCTCCATAGATTTTCTGATATACTCCTTGAACATGCGACACACCAACCTTTGGTAAGTCGTCCCAGCATTTTCCAGACCGAAGGGCATCACCTTATAGCAGAAAGCAGTGTTTTGGACGGCGTAAGGCGACAAAAGGCGACGAGGGCAAATTTCACCGAGGCGCTCGCCTTTTTAAAGTGAGGCGCCAAATAATGTCAAAAAATAAAAATATTGTAATACATATAGAAATAACCAAAACTCAATAGAAATAGCATAATAATAGCAAATATTTCAATTTAAAAAACTAAAAATAGATAGTCTAAAACTTGAATGGCTCCATAATTCATTAGGCAAGCAATGCTAAAATCTATTCTTCTACAAGATCTCCAATTTCTAGAATCCCAACACTACAGAAATTATATTGTCCCTCATCTGCTTACTCCTCAGACTCTTCATCAACTAAGGACCGACTTGAACTTGTAGTAGGACTAGGCGTAGCTACTCCTTTGCTACGTGACCTAGAACTTGAAGAACTCCTCCTAAGACCATAGTTTCTCTCATTAGCTCCAACTGCCGCAGCAACAGTACCCCAATTTAGATCATCTCCCTCATATACTAGTTCATCATCCTCATCTTCAGGGCATCCATCTAACCATTCATTTGCCGTATCAACATTATCCAAGATAATTGGATCAATGTCATCTCGCTTCTCCCAACGTCGCTTCAATGTTTTACTGTACTTAATGTACACTAAATCATTGAGACGCTTTAGGTCAAGCCTATTCCTCTTTTTGGAATGAATCTGCGCATAAGTTGTAGAGATTAATTTATTGATGATATTAATAGTAATGTAAAATAGAAATTAAAATATAATAAATTTTCTACTCACATGTTCAAACACACTCCAATTTCTCTCACATCCAGATGAACTACATGTTAAACTGAGCACTCTTATAGCAAACTTTTGCAAGTTTGGAGTTTGACCACCAAATTGATCCCACCATGCAGCTAAAGAAAAAATAAATTTAAAGGTTAATAAGTATAATCAAGCCAAATCACTTAATTAAAACTATAAGGAAAACTAAATCAACTCTTTTACCTGGTGCTGTGGTGTCTCTTGTTCTAACAGCCTGACCACAACCAAACATCCCGGATGCTTCTTTGTACTTAGAAAACTCACTCACTATTGCATCTTGTACTTTTTCATCAACCAACATCTTCGCAACACATTTATGGTAATCCGACCAAACTTCTGCATCTATGCCATGGGTGGATGTATTGTTTTTGTAAAACAATCCTGGGTTCAAATATGGGCTGCTGCATGCAAAGGTCGATGAAGTTGTTCATTCCACCTTTTATCAATAATTTCAAAAACTTTCTCATATTGCCTCAAATCGCCTCCAAAGCTCATTTCAATTGTTTCTTTGGCTCTATCCATTGCTTCATAAATGTAGCCCATAGGTGGTCTTTTTTCCCCATCCACCAAACGGAGTACATTGAGCAAAGGACCACCAACTCGAAGTGACCGGACAACTTCATTCCAAAAATATGTAGAAAGAATAGTTGTGGCAACTTCTTTCCCCATAATTTCCTTTCCAAATCTACTTTCTGTCCACTGTGGTGAGATCACCATAGTTCTCAAATTTTTCTTTTGCAAGTAAAGAGCTTGTAAAGTCAAGAAAGCCGTTGCAAATCTTGTCTTGCCCGGCTTCACCAAATTTCTATCACCAGTAAATGATCTCATCAGGTTCAACGACAATGGCCTTTGATATATGTAGGAATATACCTTCACGGCCTTCTTAAAAGCTGTAAAAGTAATATTTTAGTAGACATAACTATGAACTATAAAGAAAAATATATTAAATTTAAATTTACCTGAAGCAAACGGATTTATCTTGAAGATGTCGCCAAACATCAAATTGATACAATGAGCGGCACATGGAGTCCAAAAAATGTGTGGATATGCACCCATCATCAAGTTTCCCGCTTTCACATTCTCACTAGCATGATCAGTCACAACTTGTACAACATTTTCAGGTCCAATTTGCTCAATAGTTGTCTCAAACAATTTGTACATTTTGGCGTGATCTGTAGATTCATGGCTAGCATCATATGTTTCAAGAAACACACTACCTCTAGGAGAATTCACCAAAACATTGATGATCATTTTCCCATTTCGTGCTGTCCATTTGTCCATCATAATGGAACAACCAAACTTTGTCCACTGGACTTATGTTCTTCAACAATATCATCTACCTTCTTCACATCTTTTTTCAGCTGAGTCACCCTTACTTCATGATAGGTAGGAGCAGCCATTCCAGGGCCATGCTGTCCTACAAGCTCAATGAACCTATCAAAAGTAGGGTAATTGACACAGTTGAAAGGGAGCCCTGCATCATAAATCCATGCAGCAAAAGCACTTACCGCCCGCTCCCTTAAAATCTTCTTGGTTTCATCAGCTTTTCTCTTTCCCGAGGAACTCGAGCCTACCTTTCCCTGTGGTTTTTGTGAGAAATAAAGATTGATAGGACCTTTTGTCACGCTCTTGGATGACCCACTAGATGACATTTTTTGAGTTTTTGAGGGAGGGGGCATCATTTCATCATATTCATCCATTTCATCATCTTCATCTAAATTGACAAAAGATTGCTCTTGCAAAATTTGAGCTTTCAAAAAATTTTTACCATCAACATACGCTTTTATTTCTTCTCTAACTTCAGGCGGACAAGCGTCACATTGCTTAACGTTTTTATTCTCACCAATTAAATGGTGTTTATGGCGACTTATACCACCCCTATATGTATTTTTACAAAATACACAAATCACAGAATCTTTAGTAGGGCCTGCAATACCATATTGCCAACCCGGATCTTTCTTTTTATCATTTTTTTTGGAACCAGAACCACCCTCCTCAGCTGCACTCATTACTGTTTAAAAAAAAAATTACACTGTTATGCTGTGAATTGTGATTGAACAGGCTATAGGAAGAAGGAAAAAGAAAAAAAGATAGAAAAAATCAGCCCATTCTGGAGAAGAACTGAAGAAGAAAGAAAGAAGAAAAAAGAAAGAAGAAGAAAGAAAAAATCAGCCCATTCTGGAGAATTCTGGAGAAGAACTGAAGAAGAAAGAAAGAAGAAGAAAGAAAAAATCAGCCCATTCTGGAGAAGAACTGAAGAAGAAAGAAAGAAGAAGAAAGAAAGAAGAAGAAAGAAGATTAAGAAGAAGATAGAAGAAGAAGAAAGAAGATTAGAAGAAGAAAGAAGCAGAATAGTACGTACCTGTTCAGCTGGAGAAGAAAGAGAGCAGCGCAGCCTTTTTTGTTGTGTTTTAACACAACCCTAATTTTAGGTTTTAAGTGTATTTTTACAGCAGCCCTTAAAAAATTTTAAAAAAATAAAATTCCAGCGCCTTTTTGTCTCGCCTCGCCTCGCCACTGTCGCCTAAGGCAGCGCCTCTGTCGCCTTTTGATACCTTCAGCGCCTCAACCTTAAATGGCGAGAGGGTGTCGCCTCGCCTCGCCTCTCGCCTTAGGCGGCGCCTCTCTCGCCTTTTACAACACTGGCAGAAAGTACCTCGGTCAGTGATGAACTAGGTTTTCTCTTCGTCCTTTGGGTCCATGAGGATCTGGTTGTAGCCTGAATAAGCATCCAAGAAGGTTAATAGTTTGTGTCCAGCCGTGGAGTCTATTAACCTGTCTATTTGTGGCAATGGGTAGGAGTCTTTGGAGCAAGCCTTGTTCAAATCGGAGTAATCTACACACATCCTCCACTTGCCATTTTTCTTCGGTACGACAACTACATTGGCCAGCCATTCGGGGTACTTTACCTCCCTTATGAAACCACTTTCTTGCAACTTTGTGGTTTCATCTTCGATTGCCTTCTTTTTAACCCCGGCGTGAGGTCTCTTCTTCTGCTTCACCGGGGTGAACTTTGGATCCACATTCAGCTTGTGGGTCATGATCTCCGGATCGATACCAATCATGTCTGAATGAGACCAAGCGAAGCAATCGTTGTTGGACTTTAAAACTTCAATGATTGCTCTTTTCGACTCCGTGTCCAACTCCGAGCCGACAAATACCTTTCTTTCTGGAAAATCTTTCAATAAGGCGAAAGACTCCAGCTCCTCAATAGTGGAGTCCTCGGCTTTTTGCTTCCGAGGCTCTTGAACGCATACCGGGATATTTTTAATTTATCCTCGGAGGTCCGCCTCGCTCGACCCCGGTTGCGTTAGTTGCTATTGCTTTGGCCGGGTTGGGGCGACTCCACTTTTTAACGCAACCGAGTAGTAGTATTCTCTCGCTACTTCGTTGCTCTCCTTTTATCGACCGAACCCCCCAAGGTGTAGGGAATTTGATCACTTGATGCAGCGTTGAAGGAACAGCTTCCATGGAATGGATCCATGGCCTGCCGAGTATCACATTGTATGCAATGTCCTCGGGTAACACTTGGAACAGTGTTTCTTTGCTAACTCCTTCAGCAAATGTTTTAAGTGTAATCTCACCCAAAGTTTTCTCTGTGGAGTTGTTAAAGCCTGTCAACACAGTTGCTTTGGGGATAACTTTCCCTTTGAGCCACATCTTCTTAATGGCCCCGTAGCTGATTATGTTGACTGAGCTACCGGGGTCAATCAAGACTCACTTGATATCGGAGTCGTTGATTTTCAGCATGATGACCAGGGCATCGTGATGAGGGAACATCATCCCATCACAGTCATCGTCATCAAACACGATTTCTTTACCCGAGCCTCCCACTCGGGTTCTCTTCTCCATCGTGATCGACAGTTCTGCGAATTTCTTTGCAGCCACGAAATTCACCCCATTCACCTCTGATCCCCCGGTGATGATGGCCATAATCCGCGTGGAACTCACAATGCAAGTTTTGGTCTCTCTTGTCCGCTGGAGTTCTCATGTCTTTGGGCACTCTCACCCCAGCAGTTCCCTTGACTACGTGGACCAACTCCGAGGTCGATATATTAAAATTGTAGTCAGGGATCCGGGGCAAATCTTTCTTCGGAGCCGAAGCCGGGCCTGAGGAATTTTTCTGGTTCGAGTTGGAGTGAACCTTTCCCCCGAGTCGTTGGCTTATATGCTTCACTTCACATATGTCCTTCTTCCTTTGGAGGATTTTCTGGGCTCCGGTGTGGGCCTTTACGAAGGCGTTGGTAATTTCCTTGAAAGTGGAAATTGATCCTGCTGGTAGGCACATGTACCAACGCAGCGCTCCTTTCTCTAAGGACTCGCCAAACTTTTTCAAGAACATTGACTCGAGCTCTATTGCCGTTAAGTCATTGCTTTTTACCATTGCCATGTATTCCCTTACATGCTCTTTGTGATCGGTGGTCCCATCATACTTCTTTAAAAACATGAGCTTGAAATTCTTAGGAGTTGGGGCTGGAGCCGCTTCGGGCTTGAATGGAAACTCCCTGTATTGATCTATGTCAAGCTCATCTTCGGTCTTTGTTATCCTCGGCACGCTTTCGAGGTGCTTTTCTACGCGTGCCTCGACGCGAGCCTCGATGCGTGCCTCAATTTCTCTGGTCAACCTTTCGAAATCGACCGAGGATGTAGTTTCGGCCAAGGTGGGAATCGTCCCGAAGTGTGGCGTTGCGTTCGGTACATTTCCCGAACCCCCAGATGTGGCCCCATTGGGAGGTCCCCCTATTATCGCGCCCGTAGGAGCGAAGGTCGGGATGCCTCCACCCGGAGCTGAAGGCTGGGTGCCGCTTGGTGCTAAACTGTTCCTCGCCTCCAACGAGGCGCGAAATTCGGCGTTGATGTACACCTGCTCATCCTGCCGCTCTTGAAGGGCTCTTAGTGAATTAATAACGAAGGTCTGAAAAGCTTCAGTCGTCATTGGAGATTGAGACTCTTGGTTCGACGGAACATTAGTCTGTCCATCAAGATTTCCACTACTGTCGGCCATGTCGTCGTTGAACCGTGTGCTTAAACGAAAAAGGACGTTGAACTTTGGAACGAGGCGATTCTGCTTATATCCCCACAGACGGCACCAATTTGTATGGGCCTAAATCGGTTTTAGGATCACAAATCGAATTGGGTTAGAATATAAGCAAATATTCGTATCAAAGCCAGTAAAATACAAGAAATAAGCGTGAATGCGTAAAAATAGCTGGATTTCAATATATGATGATGAGTACACAATTTGGCAGATTTTCTGTATCTATTTCTGAATGCATACAATACAAAATGAAGTACTATTTATAGGCCTAGGAGTTGTGCCCACGTTCTCCACCATCAGTCATGCTTGAATTTGAACCCACGTTCTTGGCATTAATGGAAGGAGTTAGTGGGCTTCAAAGCCGCTGGAATCGAGGTGTCCCACCGAAGCTCGATCATATGACTTCGGTGGCATGACCTTGCTGTTCGGTTGAAAAAGGATTGTCATCGAAGCTCAGCTAGCGGCTCGTCTTTGGTAGCGACATTGAAGCTCGACTTCGGTGACCTGGTCGACAGCTTCGATCATTCTCCTTCGGAGCATCAGCTCATTTTCTCTTCGGTTTATCATGCTGAGGTGCTAACCGAACACGTCAATTTTTGCCCAAGACAAGCCTGTTTGGCCAAACTGCCAAAATCAACTTATTTTGAGAAATGCTTTTTATGAAAAGTGTTTTTCAAATAAGTGTTTTGCGAGATTCGTAGTTTGTGTTTGGCCAAACTTTAGAAAAGTGCTTTTATTATTAATTTGTGTTTAACCAATATTTGAAAAAAATACCAAATTACGAAAATGGATATATGATAATATTAATTTGATTAAATATAGAAGTTTGATATGGGTATTCTTGTCCCGAATATTCAAAAGCACTTATTTTTTCAAGAAGCTATTTTTTCAGCTTCTTCCTCACAACAGAAAAACAGCTTCTGCTTCCATTCAAAAGCATTTATTTTTTCCTAGAAGCTTATGAGGGTTAATTTTGTCATTATAAATTTTAATACCTGTATTGCTAATACCCACATTATTTATTCTACCTTCTATCCTGCAAAAACTAATACATAGATTTACTCATTAATTTATGTGAGTATTATGCATAAAGAGACCAAAATCCAAATCTAACGGTGTAGTAATTAGTACATATTTCTATACCTTATTACAAAGAATCAAATGACAAGATATTACATTGTGAGTAATTTAGTACAGATATTAATTTTTATGCAACCCAACCGATCAACCCCCTCAGAAAATTCCCTAAATGATGGCCCTTGAGAAAAGAAGAAATTAATGTGATTAAAACTAGGTGTCAAAGCACTATAGGCAGTGGGCACTCCTTGAATAAAGGAAACGAAATGATTAGATTGACCGGGGTCCATAATTCCATAGGGTACTAGGTTGTTAGCCATGGTTGGGGCTAGGGGTGTTCATGGTTTGGTTAAAAACCGACCCAAACCGAAATCCAAACCAAACCGTTTAAAATAACCGAACTTTATTGGTTATGGTTTGGTTTGGTTTTTAATTTTTAAAAACCGATAATACTTGGTTTGGTTATGGTTTTAGTAAAAATAACTGAAGAAATAACCGAACCGAACCGATACATAATATATATATATTTTTTAAAATAATAAATTAATATTTTATTTTATATATAGTTTAAGTTTTAAATTTCCTATATCATTTAATCAAGACTTATAAAGTTGTAGTAAAATTTATTATTCTAGTTACAATATCATACTTGTTATACACAATTATTTGTTGTGTTAAAGACAATTTAATCTGATGGTATAACAAGTTTTTACACCATTGGGTGAACAAAATTTAACTCATCATTTGGTACAAGTTTGAGGTCGTTGGTTACAGTTCTCATTTGGCAAGTTGGTAAACATTATATTCTACTAGAACGAGTACCTACTACCTAGTCTCTTAGAGTTTGTATTACCATGATTCACGCCCAGGAAGATCCGTCTGTGCCTTAGCAATGTTCCCTGGCAGTCAACATTGCTGAGTTTTGGTATAATTTTAATCTTGTATTTGACATTTTACCTTGTTGAAAGTTGAAACCCTTCACTTTAAGGAGTAAATATTTAGGTATACTTTTTGCCTGTGGCAGATTTTTATGCTTCAAGGCTCAAGCAATCTTTCCTACTATTTATGCTCTCTTGCTAATTTTGTTTGTAAAAAACCGATAGATCGAACCGAACCGAAACTAAACCGACAATAACCAAACCGATGATTTTAATTTTAGTTGGTTTGGTTTGGTTTTAGTAATTTAAAAACCGAATATATTGGTTTGGTTATGGTTTTGATCGAAAAACAACCAAACCGAACCGTGAACACCCCTAGTTGGGGCATTATATACCCCACTTCTACCAGTATAGTATGATTTAAACTTATTGCATTACTTTTTTTATGGTATAACCATCCACTATCAAGGACTTATTGACTTGAGTAATTTGTTTTCACACTCCTAAGATCTAATAAAGGCAAAAATAGCTTATTACCAGAAGTTTCTCTAATCTAAGAGTTCGAATTCAAGACCTGATTGGATGGGATTCAATCGGTCAGTACGTCATTAGTGATACTTAAGTTGCGTTATGCTTTAACGTTTAAACTAGTGATATACTTCTCTTTCGCTGTTCTCTACGAAAACTGAAGTTTTTCCAACCTCTAGTTCAGTTTGTTCCTACCAGCTTTTAATGTGAAACAACAGGCATTTTGTGAAGACAAATAAAGATGAAGGATGGTGTCAACAATATTGCAAGGATGACACCACCAATCGTGATATATAAGCCCATCACAAAAACTTCAATACAAACAAGAAAATTTAGGATGAGTTTCTTTAGTTTTGTCTGTTTCTGGTAATTATGATATCAAATCAAGATTGTCGCCTTCTGAATTCATAGTCCAATTATTTATCATGACTGGATTGAACTATAAGGCCATTGGTAATCTTGTACGGCTAGATATTATTTTTGCAAATTAACAATTCAAAGAAAACAATAAAACAATATAATGGTAAAAAGGCAGACTTTTCTCTGCACCAGTTCGTCACTTCAAGGTTAGAGAAACATGTTACAAGGAGGTAGAATTAGCAATTGGATGGTCACAGTGAAAGAATGTAAGCATCCGATCTAAGACTTCAAGGCGACAAGTAGAGTGATACAAGATACTATTATTAACTTTTTTGGATATCTTTAATTACACAATTCATGAGGAACAAGTGTATTTATCTAATAACACACTTCTGCACATGTAACCAGGTACTCCACGTGGACTGATCATACCTCTAACAGTTAAGTTTCGAACTCGATAGCTGAAAAAGGCAAATTAATTAAGGACTGGTCACTTGAGAACATCTTAATTCTGTTATACATGAAAAATAATTAGTTTCACTTCTGTACACCATTAAACTCTTTAGTTTCATTAAGATAACACTGATTTACTAGGGCAAGTCTCTATATGGACTATTGAGAAAATACATCCCTCTTTCCTATCCCAACTCTCAAAAATACACACACAAGTAACAGAAGAAAACCTCCCGCTGAAAGGTAGAGTTTTTTTATTTTTATTTCTATATATTTTAAATTTAACTAAGGGGTTAGCTAGGTTAAATTGTGTGTATAAGTATCCTTCTCTCTTCCCTTCTCAACTTGCAACACTCTTCTTCTTTTGAGTTTCTCTCTCAAATGTCCTTTTAGTTTTTCCTTGATCGTCTTGTTAACTTCAATCAGTTGCTCACATATGAATCTTTTCTCTTATCTTCCCTTCTCATTTAGTTCCTCTAACTTTTAAATAGCAACTATATATTGATTCTTTTGTTAAAATTTCGGCACCATGAACGTAGATTCTTGAAAGTTTGGAAATAAGGCGTAGTTGTTATTGTATTATTTTTCTTGATTCCTTTCTCCGATTGAGTTGTTAATTCGTTGAATGATCTCTTGCTCTCAGGTTCGATTCTTCAATTTGTTGATTAATTTTCCCTTAGGCCCTAAGTTCTGCTTATAGTAGTCACATCCAGGACTCTTTGCACCTGATATATGGTACGCTTGGATTCTTATGTATTTCTAATATTAGTTTGGTTCTATTAGGCTATTTCTCTTCTCTATCTCTCCACCTTAATATTCATATTCAGTAGTAATTAGGAATACCTCTTGACATCATTTGAACCTGTCCCAAAAACCCTCTTGTAGATTTTTCATTCACTGAATATATGTATTTGTGTAGTCTTTTGCTCATGCTTTCCTCTCTTATATCGGCTGAAGCCTGAAGATATGTTATTAGGCTTATTCTTATCCTTTTTCCTTTAAGGGTCTGAGGTAATTCTTGAAAGACAAAACTGACTCTTAACAAGTTGCTGACTTTTCGTCGACCATTGCACTCTAGCCTTTTTCTTTATTACGATTTAAATACGAGGAATACAGCAATCTTAAGTATTAGTAACTGGATTTTGAATATAATTGTTGTATATATTCTAGCGATTTTCTTAACACATACTCAAATTCTAGGCCAAAGCTAAGGGGTGAGTGTTCCACTAGTGTTCTCATTCTCAGTGTGACCATGTTTGGTCAACAAGGGAGTTAAGATAAGCGACAACTTGTGCCGTCCTTTGCTTGTAAGATTTTATCCTTCTTACAGAGTCTGTGATTTGTATAAGTTATGATCCATCCAAGGAATGAGCTGCATTGATTGACACACAGTCGTTGCTTGCTAGTGCAGCACCATCAAGATTCACATTGAAAAGTTGAGCAGAAATTGAAATCCGCCCAAAAGTTTGATCATGAGAATCTTGATGATGCTGCATCAGCAATTGATGACTTTAAACTTTTTTGTGTAAGAAAACGGGCAAATGAATATCGTCCAAAATTTATCCGGTGAGTACTGCTTTAGTTAATCTGATGAAGTTTTTCTAACTACTTTACTAACTTCATGAGTGAAATTGATTACAGAAGGTGTAATAGGCCATTCCAAGACTATATGAAGAAGTGCCTTAAAGGTGAAGGGTGCTTCTTGTTTATTAATTTGTTTATTCTTTGCTTTCTTTTAACTACAAAGATCATACAGATTTTAGAAATATATGTCACATGACTTTATCAGTTTCTTGTACTTTTCTTTCATGGTGATTGAATATCGGCAAGTGAATCAACTTTAAGTAATGCAAAAAGGAAAATCAACCCTAAGATCCTACTAGAGGGGAAATTAATTAGGCCAAAACATCTGGCTAGAAATCTGAAGTTGGTCGTATCCAACCTTTCATGATAAATGTAGCATATTGAGCTTTCAATATACGAGCTTGCAACAAATATGCCAATTTGGTCTTTACTTGTAAAATTTTATTTGGCAGTGCATTTCTTTGATATAGTATACAGATGAGACCTACATTGAATGAAATGTAGCATTGTCAAAAAGCTTCTAGGTTCATTCAATTCATTTTATTTTTTCGGTTGGGGAGGGGGGGGGGGGGGTTGTGTGTGGGGGGATCCTCAAACTTTTTATTTCTACTGAAGGAGAAATAAATATTGCCTTTTTAGTTTCTTTGATCTAAAGATCTCATTAATTAGGAAAAAAAATCTAGTGGATCGTTATATCACATGTCTTTTCATTAGTGTCGTCATTTCTAAGGTAGTAAGCGTTGGTTTTTATCTCCTCTATCTGTCGATGATTGGATCTTAAACCCTCAAGCTATGGAGAATTTAGAAGTGATATGAAGTCCTACTTAGTAGTAATAATATTTATTGAAGTGTTTCTGAGAAAATCAAACGGAGACCTGAAATATATATGGCTTCGGAGCAAATCAAAACGACACATTTTATGGTATAAGAAGAAAACCATAGGCATAACTTCGTTCACAAGATTACCACCTTTTTAAAATGACATAATGTGATGATTGATTACCACCTTTTAAAACGAGTTTAATTAGTTCGGTCACGTAAATATTAATATACGAAACATGCAGTTATAACCTACCGTAACTATTTAATCACACTAACCCTAATAGTATAGAAATTTACATTGCATTACAACAACATACCCAATATCACACTAACCCTAATAGTATAGAAATTTACATTGCATTACAACATACCCAATAATGTAGACCTTAGCATACAACAGAAAAAGAAAACAAGGTATACAACACTTTAAACTCTTATTATGTTGTACTTGCCTTCGTGAGCCGTATGCCTGTGGTAATTACGTTAATTAGTTCACCTGATTGAGGTCATATTTTCGTCCAAATTCTAATGTTTCGGCCACTTTCAACTAAGATCTTTTCCCCATTTATTCACGAGTTAAAATCTCAAATGGTCACTTAACTTTGAAAAATTAACCATTAAAGTCACTTTGCTTTGGTTAGTCCCAAAATGGTCACTCAACTTAGGGAAATATTTTCAAAAGTAATTTTGGCCGGTTTTTGCACCGTCACCCACCGAAAATCTGACGTGGCTTTTTAAAATATTTTTATATACCCGTAGGTCCCACTTTCTTTGCCATGTAGGATTTTTTTACTAATTACTACTAGTTTTCCTGTCTTCCAGGACGCTAATGTGGTCCCGGATCCGCTGCATGGCTGCAGCCACAAGTGCAGGATCGATGGGAGGCAGGTGCTCCCAAAAGGCAGCCAAGGTTTGCTGTCTTTGTTCTTTTTCGTTTTCGACGGCTTGAATTGATTCTTGAATTGTTGCAAGTCTTCCGACGATATCCATTTCAGTCTTGTTGGAATAAGTGTTACTGAAAGTATTTCTTTTTGACTTCTACGTCTCTCTTTGAATCTAATAATTAGTACCAAATTTATAAAATTTTGTAATAAGCATGTATAGTTGCTCGTAAATTAAAAGGAAAAAAATTATAATTCAAAGTACTGATATATCGAATCCTTTCCGATCGATATTTTTTGTTTTCGCAATACATAATCATACTAAAAATTACTATTGTACGAAGACAATATTTGAACGATTTTAATCATGCAAATTTTATAATATATTAAGTACGAAGGTCAAATAATTATTTGTCATACTGCTAATTCCTAATGCATAGTAACAAATAGCCATTAGCACAAAAAAATACCAAGAAAATGTATTGATATCAAGCTGAATACTTGATATATTATAAATTTTGCATGACTAAAACTGTTCAAATATTAATTACTAGCCTTTGTACAATAGTAATTTTAAGTATGATTATGTATTGCGAAAATAAAAATATCGATCAGAAAAGATTCGATATATCAGTACTTTGAACTCACAATTTTTTTAAAAAAATTTACGGGCAACTATACATACTTATTACAAAATATTTATAAAATTTGTACTAATTATTAGAAATACACGTGCATTGCACGTGGCAGAAAACTAGTAACTAGTAAAAAAGTCCTATCTGACAAAGAAAGTAGGACCTACGGTTATATAAAAATATTTCAAAAAGCCACGTCAGATTTTCAGTAGGTGACGGTGCAAAAGCCGGCAAGAATTACTTTTAGAGATATTTTCCCTAAGTTGAGTGACCATTTTGGGACCAACCAAAACAGAGTGACTTTGGTGGTTAATTTTCCAAAGTTGAGTGACCATTTGAGATTTTAACTCATTTATTCACTGTTTTGCAATTTTCCATATAATTAAGAGCTTATGTATGGTTTATTTCCGGGTACACTACAAAGGCAATGAGTAAGAAAGGGGGAAATGGAAAAGAGTCCGTGCAATGAATAAGTATAAACTTCACTCAGTACAGAAAAAATTAATTTGAAGCTGCAGCGAATTAAACATATGACCTGCAAGTTGAAAGCTGATTTTAAATCACAGATTTATGGTGTTGGTACAATATAGAGAAGATTTGCGTGGCTAAGAATTGATACCGATCAAGCTGCTTTTACATTCAACATCAATATTCATGTCTCTAGTACCATGAATTAGTGTGGGCGTGCGTTTGAAATTGGTGCATAGAAATTCGACACACTTCCCTTTGTGAGCCATGAAATTTTTTTCCATGCATCTCATATTCCATGTAATACTTGTATGAGTGCATATTTTAAACAAAGAAAATAAGAGGGACCCACCTTTCAAATTATCTCCATTTTTATATTCCTTCCTTGTCAGCTCCACTACTGTTTGTTCTCTTCTTCTTCAATTCGTACCTTTCCCCCAACCCCCACCCCTCACCCACCGACCCTCCAAACCCCATCTCTTCATCTCACTTGCTGCATTTTACTTGCAGAATTTTTCCTCCTAAATCTTTTATTTATGTAAGCAAATATCTTTTATTGAATTCGTCCGTACTAGTAACAATTTTTGTTCTTTTAATGTTGTAATGCCACTTCATGTTGTAGTCAAGTTTCTCATAAGAGTGCCTTAGAGATTGACAGAACAAGCTAGAAATCATGTTGGGCTTAATATCCTCATGGACGGTAGCGCACACTTGCAAAGCCATACACAATATATATCAACAGTTTACCTTTGGAATAAGGCCCTCGCATATCAATATTAAGATAGAGCTACATTACTAAAGATAATCTGCAAGAGGCTGAATATAACCTCCCTTGTAATCTTATAACAAGCACTACTTGGTTTCACAAGGCGAAGAACTCTCAAGTCAATGTTCAATTAACACTGCAAATTGTTCGGTTTAACACAGTATACAGAATTCTCAAATTCCTACAACATTAAAGATCCTTTGTTATTTTCATATACGAAATGACAAACATCATCACAGAGTACTCTACCATAAATTAAGAAATTACAATCATATCATACCATAAATTTCATTAACAAAAGACCAAAGTACTAACAAACCAGCGGTTTCGTGGAATTTTCTTTTTTGGAGAATCTGAAATTGGATCTCAGCAATTTATCGTGATTTCATATGATTGTTTTTCATCGGTGTAGCTTCATGTACATACAACCAAAGCTAATCTAGTGTTTTGATTAATGATGTTCTTTCCTTTTAATTTCGTTTATTGGAGTTTATATCATTATTTATTTCCACATAACTTGGAGAAGCAATATCATAAAATGAGAAGAGGGGAGTGAAACAATGGTGAAGGACAAAAAGAGTACTGAGGAATTGTTGGGACGGGTAAGTTTTGAGAGAGAGGATTTTGGGGGTGGGTTGGAAGAAGAGAGAGAAACGGGTAGGGGTGACCAGGAGGAATATAAAAAAGGGTTTTTTATATAAATATACAAATTTTTACACTTAATTACAAAAAGAAATAGCAATATTTTTCTAATTACAATGCATAGCATTATTTTTCTAACACATTTAACAATAATCTAACACATTTCACTTTCACTTCCCATTTTCCCCAAATTAAAAATTCTCTCACTTACTCTCTCTTTCTCCCATCACCCCACACCCACCCCCACCATTCCAACGCCATAACCCCCACCCTAACGCCATCACCACCACTCCAGTGCCATCACCCCCTCCCCCCGTTTCTATTTGGTTCTCTATTTGCTCGTTCCAGAAATATGGTTCTCTGCTTCACCGTCATTTGGTTTTCCATGTTCTTTCTTTCTAATTGGACTCTCAGCTACTGCTACAATTCTAAAAGCTGCTCACTGAGGTTGTTCACATTCATTTGTAGCTCCTTAATATAAGTGATGGCATCAGTAATTATGGTTTCATTAGTCATCTGAAATCAAACAAGAAATCAAATTTTAGAATTTTCATAAATCATTTTTTAAAGGATGTTATTATATAAAGATATAAGGATTGTGGTTCAGTGCATTTGTAATGTTTGGGACCAATGAGCGCAATTCAAGAAGCCTGTCACTAAGTTTTTGACGCCTCTTTCTTTCAGCAACAAAATTCTTGGATTTGAATTCTCTATCTTCACCCGCAATTTGCTTCCTTTTATCTATTTTCAATTCCATTTTGTCGCACTTAATTATCATTTAATGCAAATCAAAAAAAAAGATTTTATATATGTGGTATGTTTAAATGGATTATAGAGGAAATCTAAAGAGGGAGAATATAAGTGCTAGTGATTAAAAATGTTGAGTGCAGCTCAAAGAAGAGGCACTGCACTGATTTTTTTTTTGGAGGTTGGCAACTGGTTTATATAGGTGTTTCTCATAATAGAAACATTTCTTGGTCTTGGGAATCTTCGTGTTGCAGTTTGTTGGGAAATTCCTAATAGATACGGTGCTGTAGAAATAGTTGAAACGGTGCAGAAACAGTTAGAAACAATTGAAACGGTGCAGAAACAGTTAGATACGGTGCTGCAGAAACAGTTGAAACAGTGCAGAAACAGTTAGATACGGTGCTGCATAAACAGTTGAAACGGTGCAGAAACAGTTAGGTACGGTGCTGCAGAAACAGTTGAAACGGTGCAGAAACAGTTAGGTACGGTGCTGCAGAAACAGTTGAAACGGTGCAGAAACAGTTAGCTACGGTGCTGCAGAAACAGTTGAAACGGTGCAGAAACAGTTAGATACGGTGCTGCAGAAACAGTTGAAACGGTGCAGAAACAGTTAGATACGGTGCAGAAATAGTTGATACGGTGTAGAAATAGTGAGATTCAACAAGATACATTGAGGATGGATGAGTAAAAATGAAATTGGGGAAAATGAGAGGAGTAAAAGTGAAATTGGGGGGAAATGGTGGGAGGAAATGTGAAATAGGGGGAAATGAGAGGAGCAACAGTGATAGTGGGGGAAATATAAGTAAAAATGTAAGGGTTTGGTATGTTATGGTAAAATATTGCTATGTTTGTAATTATCTTGTGTTTTCCTCTATATAGGGTAATTTTACTAAAATATTGCTATGTTTGGTAATTAAGCTCTAAAACTTGTACTTTTATGTAAAAATGTCTATAAAAAATAAGGTTAATTTAAAAAGGTGGTCTACTTGTATTTTTGATTTAAAATATAGCCTCATATAACTATTAAGTGGAATATGAGATGCATAGAAAAAAATTTCGTGAGCCATGGAAATTGAGAAGAATCAGAAAACTTTGTGGAGAATGGACATGTTGCATTAATTATGCAAAGTTGTGCAGACTGCAGTTGTATTTGTTAGAAAAAAAGCTACGAATAATACCATGGAAAGGTCCACAAATAATGGCACATCCGAAAGGAAAAGAACAACGTGAAAAGGTACAATCCGTACAAGTAAATATCAAATTAACCAAATATCAAGATCGATTTTAAATAAAGGAGAGCTAGCTTGTTAGCAATAAAGTGTTTGATTTTCACTGTTAGTATACAATACTGTTTGGTTTATGATATCAAATATAAGTAATTTAAATTACTAGTATAAGTTATATCGATAGGCAAACTTAACACTAACAAGTTGGGAGTGCGAAAAAAGTTCCACATCCGGAGCCAGACAGTTTGAGAGTCTACAAATAAGCTGTAAGAATCTCTAAATGGTGTGAAGTTTTTTTGAAAAATTGTCTGGGTTTAGCCCAAAGCAGACAATATCACACCTTTTTAAGAGTATTTTTGATCTGTTTAAACTCAACAACCAATATCAGAGCCAATAGCACAACGAGACGAGTATGCAACAGAATGATTTTGTACGGAACGACTTAGCCTTTGCATGTGTATGGGCTGGATTACTGCTTGCCGTTACTCCTAACTTTAATAGGGTCTAGTTGATCACTTTGTTCAACTACTGGCCGATTTAGTAATTTTGCCCATAGCTTCAAAGACACAAACACAAGTACTCGATTTATGTGGGTGACACACAATATCTCGAAGTAAGCATTGATGTCCATGTGGAATTTAGTTCATCAGAGAGATTTGTTGGGTGTGCGAACAAACTCCCATATCTGAAGCTAGATAGTTTGGGAGCCTACAAATAAACTGTAGGAATCTCGTAATAGTGTGAGGTCTTTTGGAAAAACTACGCAAGCTTACTTCAAAGCGAACAATATCATAAGTTGTTTTAGCCCAACATGAACCCCCAATAAATAAGGGGAATTTTCAAAAATAGGCAGCCCACTACCCAAAATTACAAACAAGAGGCCATATTTTTTTTTCATGCATAGCACCCACCCCTAAAATTACAAATTTTAGCACTCCTTCATAAAAAACACCCTAGCCATCAAATTTTCCCCTCCCCAGCCACTAAGCCACCGGCAAACACCTTCCCCCGCTAATGGTGTCATTACTTTTTTGTATTTTACTGAATTTATGTTGTTTATTGCGTCTAAATCATTGCTTTGGACAAGTTTATACACACAAATCTCCCTCTAAAAATTAAATTATACATGAATATACATATATAAATATGTAGCAATGAGAGAAATACAAGAATATACACAAAAAAAGTAAAAAATCATATAAACATCCTTAATATACAGATTTATTCACTCGCATATACACACTTATACAAATTTATACAATTTTATACATTGTATAAATTTGTATAAAATTGTATAAACTTGTATAAACTTGCGGCGACTGCTATCTCGGGAAAAGGGTGACAGCTCGGGTAAGATTCGAAAATATGGGTCATTTTTGATAATTTTCGTGAAAGGCTTGTCTTTTAGTGTAATTATCCCAATAAATAAGGGAAAATTTCATAACTAACCATATATAAGACATAGCCCTACTGTTTAATAGACACATTTAAATAACATATCAATGGCTAACCAAAATCAATGCTAAAAAGTAGGTTCATGAATATCCTACCATCTAGGCAGCCAAAATTACCCCATGTAAATAGGTCTAGGCAGATTATTTTTCCTAAAAACTTGCCAAGAAAAACGTAACAATGTAAACTAATTTGCCGTTATTTTTGGGAATCCAAATAACAATGAATTTCCTACTCTTTTCTTCCTAATTAATGCCATTTAATAAGGATACTGATATATATCCATCACTTTACGGATTTAGTAATGTTTTGATAACAATTAATTAGTTATTATTTTAATTAACTTTAGTGTGTAGAAGTCATACAACTTTCCTCATGCTTTCCCTCTCTTATTAACACTCATCTCTTAATTATCAACATAGGTATTAAATTTCATTCGTTTTGCAAATTATAATTATCACATAACATTCAATAAGTATGTACCTGGTATTCATACATTATTCACATAAAAATGCACTTGGTATGCATACAATATTCACTACACATATTCACTGTATTCAATAAGTGGGTACTTGATATACTTATATTATTCACTATGATAATATTCAATAAGTATATACCTGATATGCATACATCATTCAATGTATTCAATAAGTGAGTACTTAATATACTTATATTATTCATTGTGATATTCTTCAACAAGTATGTACCTGATATGCATACATTATCCACTAAATATGTTAATTTTAGTTTAAATGAATGCTTGAGAAAAATAAGAACATCCTGCGATTATCATGATAAAGCAACTAGCTATGGGCACCGTGCCATAGGTGTTCTATCATAGTAACAAGAAATAGACATATTTTTTTACTTTGTTTTTTGTTTTAACTTAAATTTTTTTTTTGTTCTAATTGTGAAACGTGAAATCCCATCATTTCAAAGCAAAAGTATCATTATACAGGGTTGCATCTAAAATTTCAAGTCAGAATATTAGGACTAAATTTAGTATCAATCAGTGTATATTCTTAGTTAGTTTTAAGATGATAAATTTTATGTTGCATGCGGACAGGACTTGTGATCTACTTTTGATAAAAGATAAAAATCCTGTTTTGTAAACGGAAGTCGTGATGCATTGGTTATCTGGGAAGGAAAATTGATAAGTACTCGTTGCACAGTTAAAGAATATCCCACACCTCCCCACAATTGTAGGCACGCTAAAAGGGAGATCAAGAGTTTTTAAAATTGGCTATTAATGATAAGTAAATAAGTCTAAAAGTCTATTTGCAATAATATAGATAAAATGTATCTATTTTCTGTTAACATCCCTCCCAAATGTCTATAGAGTGTAAAAATTCCAATAAATAATGGAGAGCTTAATATCTATTCCCATAAAGCTTTTCTTATCAGGGGAAAAAATGTAGTAAGTCAAATTTGTGACAAAAATTCAGAAGTGTCCTATTTCTGTAAATCATCTGCTTTTTAGTGCTAATTGTAGAGTAGCCAATACTTCCAAATGTCTCATATAAATAGTCACACCCTCCAAACTCCATAATCTTTTTCTAGATTTCAATTAGATCTCAGGTTAAATAATTGGAGTTTGAAGTTAAAAATATTGGAGTTACCATTTTTTTCTTCTAGCAATTTAAATTTTTTTACTTCAAACTTCAATATTTGAGGTAAAATTTTGAACTGAAGCTCATAATTTTTTAGATTTTGAAGCATTACGACTATTCATCTAAAACTTCATGCACATAAATTATTCCCCGGTTAGCACTCTTGTTGGCCATTCGTCAAAATTACCCATCAAGTATGTAAAAATTTCGCCCAGAGGCCACTTTTAACACTGGTATTTAGTTTGAGGCCACTATTTTCAGTGGCTTTACACTAAAGGCCACTTTTGTGGCAGTACACTAAACGGGGCATATGTAAAAGCCCAAATTACCCCTCATCTTTTCTGAATTGACAGGGGTTTTTAAAACCCTTCTTCTTCATTTTAACCGGTCAGTTCATGCATTTTAACTGTTCTTCTTCACTGAATCTTCATGCAAAAATAACCACTTCGTTTGCTCAGTTGCATTACGTACGTTGAATTACATTTCTCTCTTCACCTTTGCATTTTCGCAGGTATAACATTTCTCTCTTTTCATATACGACTTTTTTTTTTTTTTTTTTTTTTGTATTTTTTTTGTGAAATATGTGGTTGTTAAGTTAAGTAACGTTATTTAAGTTTAAATCTGTATGTTTTTTCCGTATTTAGTAGGTACTTTTTATTGAAGTTCAAGTGTGTGTGTGCAGTAAAGTTATGTGTGTGTGCGTGTGTGTGTTTGTCTGTGTGCGTGCGTGTGTGCGTGTGTGTGTGGGTCTGTGCGTGTGTTTGTTTGTGCGATTGACTGAATTTATGGTTGTGGTTGTGATGGACTGAAGTTCCACTAGGATTGAACTTCTGTCTCCAGTGATTGAAGTTTATTCCTAGTGGACTGAAGTCCTCTCCCCCCCTCCCCCAATACAGTTATGGTTATTTAATGGCAGTTGTTGACCTGAACTTCAGTACCCCCTCCATTGACTGAACTTCACTAACTAGATATGGACTGAACTTCACTGGCACTGAAATTGCACTGCACTTTATGTATTTTTTTTTTATTAATTGCAGTTTTTGACTGAACTTCACTCCCCTTATTGAATGACCTTTAGTACCCACTAATGGACTAACTTTTAGTACCCCCTCATGGACTGAAAAATACAGTGCAGTTGTTAAATCATACTGGGATTATGTAGTTTTTTTATTAATTGCAGCACCAAGAATTTATGTATGTGTGTATGCTCAGTCCACATAGGACAGATGTTCATTCCTAGTGGGTTGAAGCCTATTGCCCATATGTGTGTGACTCAGTGTGTGCTCTCAGCCACTATGATTGTACTTCTGTCTCCAGTGATTGAAGTTTATTCCTAGTGGACTGAAGTCCTCTCCCCCCCTCCCCCAATACAGTTATGGTTATTTAATGGCAGTTTTTGACCTGAACTTCAGTACCCCCTCCATTGACTGAACTTCACTAACTAGATAAGGACTGAACTTCACTGGCACTAAAATTGCACTGCACTTTATGTATTTTTTTTATTAATTGCTGTTTTTGACTGAACTTCACTCCCCTTATTGAATGACCTTCAGTACCCACTAATGGACTGACTTTTAGTACCCCCTCATGGACTGAAAAATGCAGTGCAGTTGTTAAATCATACTGGGATTATGTAGTTTTTTTATTAATTGCAGCACCAAGAACTTATGTATGTGTGTATGCTCAGTCCACATAGGACAGATGTTCATTCCTAGTGGACTGAAGCATATTGCCCATATGTGTGTGACTCAGTGTGTGCTCTCAGCCACTATGATTGTACTTCTGTCTCCAAGGATGGAAGTTCATTCATAGTGGACTGAAGTGCACCCCCGCACGTGTGCGACTCTGTCTGTGTGTGCGCGCGTGGGCGTGTGTGTGTGTGCTCCATTCCTAGTGCACTGAAGTCTACATCCCCACATGTGTGTGACTGTGTGTGTGTTTTTAGCCCACTAGGGAATGAACTTCTGTGTGCATGCGTGTGTCTTTGTGTATTCTCAAACCTTTATTTTGTTTATTTTGTATGTGTGACTGATAGTTTTTTTTTTATTGTTAGCTTTTTGCAATATGGATGCTGGAATGGAAGGTAATCTAGTGTATCCATTTGACCGCTGGTTCAACATGAATGCATATTGGCAAGGGGAGCACAATTTGGATCATATCATTTCAAATTTCAGTAAAGCACAGCGTAAGAAGCTTTCAGATGGTGTGTTTGGAAGCTTTCTGAAGTTGCAGTAGTACAAAACTTCTATGAGGTTACTGCATTGTTTATTATTGTCACGTATTGTGAGCAGTGATCCGAATAGATTAAGTTTTAATATTTTTGGTCATCTCATCCATTTTGGTCCCGAAGAATATCATGTTTACACTGGTTTGAGGTTTTCTGCAAACCGTGAGGAATTGTTTGATGGACCTGCTATAAATATGAATCAGAGGCTTCTGAAGCAGTACTTTCGTGGCAAAAGCAATCTTCAGGTGTCAGACGTTCGTAAATTTTTAGTATCAATGACCCCGGCATCTCTGGTTGATGAAGATGATGCAGTGAAGATTGCAGAGTTTTATATTTTTCAGTCAATCATCTTGTGTTCTAACAAAAAAACAAGCTTGGTTGAAGTGCATTACTTGGATATCATTGACAACGAGGATCTTTGTAGAGTTTATCCTTGGGGGAGTGCGGGTTTTGAAGCACTAGTTAACTCTGCAATGAGACCTCTTAAAAGTGGTGTAAATTACTATGTGCTGGGATTCCCGCTTGTGTTATGCGCTTGGTTTCTGGATTTATTTCCAACACTTCGTTCTAACTTTTGTACATATAATGGTCATGGCTTCCCAAGGATGGTTAGGTTTATTAGTTTCAAAAATCCTCAGTATAATACTTTGGTTGATCAGTATTTTCATAATGTAAATGTAAGTTTCTATATCTGTGTCTGTGTGTGTGTGTGTGGTTGCTTAAGTTCTTTACTCTCATGGACTGAATTCTATCCTAATGTACTGAACTTCTTCAGCCTTACTGAAGTTCTATCATTATGTACTGAACTTCTCTTCAATCTATGTATCTGTCCTCATGGACTGAACTTCTAAAATAGTACCAATTGAAGTTCAGTCCATGAGGACAAAACTTCTATTTCTGCATATAAAAGTTTTATTCTTATTTTACTGTGGTGCTAATATATTTCTCATGGTTTTTTTTATAGAGTTTTGACAAATTTAAAATGGTTCCAATTGTTCTGTCTGAGGAAGAAAAAAGGTCGGTGGAATTGAATGTGACAGAAGCAGGTCCTGTTGTACCTGTTGTTGCATGTAAACTTTTAAAAGGAAAAGAAGTTGTTGAAGATAGTAAGGATACGTCTGATGATTTTGAGGTTGGTGGGGCTCAGATACATCATGGTGGTGCTGAGAGTGAAGATATTGCTGAGACTGAGACTGAGACTGAGGATGGTGGTGCTGAGAGTGAACATATTGCTGAGACTGAGGATGGTTCTGAGACTGAGGATGGTTCTGAGACTGAGGATGGTGGTGGTGGAACTGAGGATGGTGGTGCTGAGAGTGAAGATGTTGGTACTGAGACTGAGGATGATGATGATGTGGGTGAGGATGATGTTGCTGAGACTGAGGATGATATTCATGCGGGTGAGGGTGCTTGTGATGATAGGCAGGATGCTCGACACGTTGTAGAGCTTGATCAAGATTTAGTTAATGCAATTGTTAAAGTTAGTTTTCAAGTATCATGTGCATTCATCTTTTTCTGTTTTTATTTTAATTGAATATTTTTATCAGTTCTATTGATTTTTTTTTTTTTTTTTTTTTTTGCAGAAGGTGAATATAAAATTCCGGAAGAGGATGCGTAGTCAGCAACGGCGCATAAGGAAGTATATTCGTGGTGTAGAAAACAAGGTTCGTGGTGTAGATAACAAGGTTGATTGTGTTCTGGATTTTATGAAGAAGTTTGCTAAGAATTTTGAGGAAAAGGAAGGAAGTTGGAGGAAAGATGTTAGTGGAAGAAGGAGCAAGGAACAATCTGGCAGCATTCGTAATTCCTTAAACTTGTATTCATATGGAGGCAATGCAGTGATGGAAGGAAGAGGAAGTCTCCTCCAGATGTAAGAAAAGACTTCAGTCATGGCGCTGTATCCGGGAAATCAAAATCTCCTTCAGATGACAGACAAGACTCCAGTGAAGGCAGTGTGGTTAGGAAATCAAAAAGCTGTTCAGATGTTAGAAAAGAAGTTAGCGGTGGTGGTGCAGGTCTAAATTCAGCTATACAATTGCATGGAGCGTCACAAGGTGCGTTTGTCAATGAAACCCCTAGACAAATTCATGAACGAATTGATAGTGAATTAGACATGTTTGGTGAGTTGACTGCAGCACAGAAGGAGGTGCTTGAAATTCAATTGCAATTTATAAGTGGAGAGCTTGATCTGTCGACACCTCGCATGCTTCCTCAGGATATGATTGTGGAGAAATCAGGTACAACTTCTGCACCCATCCAACCAAAAACCTATGAAAGGAAAAGGAAGAAGTTGAAGAAAAATAGTTCACATCCTGATATGCCTAATTTTAATATACTACCACCGACTCAAGAAAGTGTTAGCGGGGGGTTCATGTGATGCTGAAGATACACCAAGAGCTGAAGAAATTCAGCAAGATATGTCGAAAAATCAGCAGCAGGTTGAACTTGGAAAAGAACAAGGCATAATTCTGCAACAGGAGAGGACCGATGACGTTGAAATGTATAATGTTGATGTGAGTTATCAAGCAGCAAGAGAAGAACCAGAAGGGCAGTCGGTCAACGAAACAGTAGAAGAAGAGGTGATTTCGCACGGAAAGGAGATGCCTGTTGATGTCGTTATGGAGAATGCTGACAGAAGTAACCAAGTTGAAAGAGATGGGGATATGACTGAAGATCAGCAGGCCCTTGGCTGTCAGTCAATTGATGAAGCACCCAAAGAAGAGATTACGATACAGGAACAGGAGATGCCTCTTAAGATTGTTATGGAGAATCCCCAGGCTATTGAGCAAACAAGAAGAGAAGTTGATTTGACTGAACCACAGACTTTTGAAAGTCTTGTGGACAAACAACAGTCAGTCGGTATAGCAGGCAAAGAAGAAGTAATGACTCAGGAACAGGAGAAAGAGGAGCTGAACAAAGAACAACAGGCTGATAGAAGTAACCAAGTTGAAAGAGATGGGGAGATGACTGAGGATCAGCAGGCTCTTGCCTGTCAGTCAATTGATGAAGCACCCAAAGAAGAGGTTACGACACAGGAACATGAGAGGCCTGTTCCGATTGTTAGGGAGATTGCCAAGGCAAGTGACCAAGCCCCTGGAAGTACTAAGGTAGAACAGGCGAAGCAGCAAGGTCTTCTGGGGAAAAGGGACCGAAAGCCCAGTCAGTGGTTGCTATCTCCATATAATACCACAAGGACTAAAAAGAAGACAATTGACTGGAAGGGTAATTACAGACGTAGTTGTCCATTCCACCACTTGAAGATTAGTCCAGCAGTGTTGGATGAGTTTAAATCTTTTTTACTATTTCAAAGAAATGACACTGAACTTCAAGAGTAAGTCTTTGTATTTTTTTATGATTTCTTGTCTGTAGTTTTTTAAGTTCAGTGCATAGTGGATGAATTTGGAAAGCTATAGGTCAATCCCCTATGGACTGAACTTCTTATCCCATGAGTTCTGCCCCTATGGATTGAAGTTCTGTGCATATGGAGCAAGTTCTGTCTGTAAGAATTGAACCTCAGTCAAAAGGCCATGGACTTTTAATCCACAAGGACGTGCAAAGTTCTGTCCCCTATAAGATTGAACTTCATTGCCTATGATATTCTCAAGTTCATTCCTGATGGAAAAGTAACATGTGTTTTGTATTTTGTATCTTTTTAATTAGGAACAACCGTGCTTGTTATATACGCAATAATGATTACGACAGTAATCCATATCAGTTGGAAACAATCAAGCCAGACAAGCAGTGGTTTTTGGAGTTTGTAGATGTTGCTTACCCTTTGTCTGATAATGTTAGTGCATTTTCTGTTCTTTGGTTTGTTCCGTGTTCGTTATTCTGTGTATTGACTAAACAGGTTCATTTTTTTGCAGCATATCGATGTTGCTATGTATTATCTTAGGAAGAGGGCATGCTACCATTTGTTCCAGTTTCCTCATACACTGTCAATTACTGATCTTGTTTTTGATCGTTATATGTGCTCTATTTATAAGTCAGAATTCAAAGACAAAAAAAGACCAGGTGATGAAATCTGGCTTGACGGTATTGGACAGTATATGTGTGATTACCTTCATGGCCTGGAACGGAGGTGTTCAATTCCCTGGAGTGGGGTTGATAAACTCTATTTTCCGTGCCGATTGCAAGCAAAACCTGGTCAAACGGTGACACATTACTTTTTGGCAATCTTTGATTTGCACGACAAGAAAATACGTGTATATGATTCGATGGTCAAAATAAAGAGGCCACCAGCAGACAAATTCGACCACGTCAAGGCTTATGTTATTGTGCTCCCACATCTTTTCAAGTATGTCAACTTCGGGTCTCTACATGATTCTTTCAAAAACGACAAGTTCAATGCTGCCTATAAAGCCCATTGGGTACTATCACCGAATCAACTAGATGGGTAAGTCTTTTCATTTTTGTGCATGTTTTAGTGCAAAATTTGATATAATTGACTGAACTTATAACCCCCTTCCTACTTTATGTCTTACTCTTTGTTTTGGTGCCTCATTTTTTAGGACTAGTTGTGGCGCTTTTGTAATTTGGTATGCTGATCTGCTGACCAGAGGTAAAAGTGTTGACAAGGTTCAACCAAATCAAATTCATCATTACAGGGAGCGGTTTGGTTGTCAGCTTTGGGCTCATGGTCGTGCAAAGGCTAGGAATGGATTTGAGACTCCACCTGAATTTGTTGAGCATGATTATGGGCAACATAATGAAGACATGTGTCAGTTGTAAATATTTTTGTTTTTATCTTAAGAATTCTTAGTAATATTTTTTGTAAAGTTTTTTGGTAAAGTATGGTGAAACAGATATTATGTACAGATGAACAGATTATTATGCATAGAATTATGTAAATGCCATTTTTGTTGCAGTGATGCAATTATGGAGTGAACTTTTTTTATGCCCCCTATGCGTTTGTGTGTGTGTGTGTGTGTGTGTATGTTTGTGTGTATGTGTGTGTTCAGTCCACCAGGGATGAATGTCTGTCTCCAATTGATTGAAGTCCACAGAGGACTGAAGTTTTATCCTTATGACAGAAGTTTACATCAACTCTGTGTCTGTGTGTGTTTTCAGTCCACTAGGACTTCTGTCTCCAAGGATGGAAGTTCAAACCACATGGACTGAATTTCTACCACACATAGATTGGACTTCTATTTATATGCCCTCAATTTCCATCTACAGGGGGACTGAAGTTTTATCCTCAGAGACAGAAGTTTTATCTTCATTGATGCACTGAACTTCTATCATCATTGGTTGAACTTTATTACCCTCATTGTGACTGTTCAATATTTATTTTATCTGTTATGGACTGGTGCCTTTTGAACTATAAGTTGCAACTTTTAAAAATGTTATTGTGCCTTTTTGAACTATAAGTTGCAATTGTTAGTATTTTATTGTACCTTTTTGAACTACAAGTTGCAACTGTTATAATTTTATTGGTTTTTTTCTATAAATACATAACAGACTGTTAATTCTTATCATCTTATTATTTTAGGATTATCTATTTTGAGATTTCTAAACTTCAGGCGCAAGAATGTCTGAAAGTAGTGTGAATCAACCACCACAAGCAGAACAATCAGGTGCACCAGGGTTTGCCCCAGCACCAGGATTTGCACCAGTACCAGTAGGGATTCCAAATAATATACAATGGGAGATTTCAGTCCTAAGGCGTCAGATGCAGGACCAGGAGAATGAAATACAGGAAATGCAAAATGATATTTTGCATATGCGTAACGTCCAAAGGCGACAAGTGCGAAAGATCACCCAGGCTATTGAAGCGATAGCAGCACATGTTCGTTTTGATCTTTCTGCTCTTCCAGCACCATCTCCATAACTGAATATGTATGAAGTTTCTATGGTGTAGAGTTTTTTATAAGTTCTACGACTATATATATGTAACAACAGTTATTAATGTTTATTGTTAATTTTTTACATTTACATATATTCCAAGTATAGTCTTTTTTTAATTCTGTGAAAGAAGATAATCAAATGCAAGTGGCTAGAGACTTCAGTCCATGATAATAAGAGTTCTGTCCATGATGAGTTGTGTTTACTTAAAGACAGAGCTTCTAATCGAGTTATTTCAATTTGAAACTTAAAATCCTCATGGACAGAATTTCAGTCTATGATGATAGAAGTTCTGTTCCATGTTGATTTAAGTTCTATGTTTACTTAAACAAGGAGCTTCTAATCCTTATGGACAGAAGTTCTGTCCATGATGATAGAAGTTCTGTTCCATGTTGATTTAAGTTCTATGTTTACTTAAACATGGAGCTTCTAATCCTCATGGACAGAAGTTCTGTCCATGAGGATGCTTCTACTTCAGTTATTTTCAGTTAATAATGAGAGATTCAAATATATAAAACATAATTAGGTTAAAGTTCATATATAAAAATAGACATTGTAATAACAAAACAAACAGTACTGCATAAACTAAAACAACAAACAAGTACTAGAAATTAGTCAATTAAAATTGGATTGTCTGCTGATGCTCCACCATCATCGTCATCATCATCATCACTGCTTAAATCATCATCATCATCTCCTTCACCAGCGTCATTGTTTACGAGAGAAACACCAAAAACAACAGATGGAACACCATCGATCATCTCGTGCCATAGATGATCAAAACGAAGCGTATGACCTATCCTGAAGCCTTTCTTAGTAAGCATAGCCTTCCAACCATTACACAGCCTTGCATGTCTCCCAACTTTGAACTGCATCAAATGTATATCATCATCTCCACCCTCACAAACTATGCATGCCAGCCCATTTATATTTGGCAGCCTGTGCTTCCCACTGTCTGGAAAAATCTAAAAGCAAGAATATTTCACAGTTAATAAACAAAATCACAAAACACTGAAAATTAAATGAAAAATATAAAAAATACTCTGGTCATTTGTTTTAACATACAAAATCATCTCTGTTATAGTAAGACGATGTTATTTTCTTCCTGAAACTGCCTAGTTCCTCCACACGATTGTTTTCATTTGCCATATTTTGTTTTCTGAAAAAAAAAACTATGTAGTATGTATCAGATGAAGAGTGAATAAACTTTGTAGTTTCCTCTAAATGCAAAGGGGGTATTTATAGTTAAAAAATCAGTAACTGGCAAGTGGATGGTCTTTTACAGTTTTCTGTACGGTTATGGTCTCTATGCTTCATTAAATATAGTCAAAGAAGTTTATGTTTTCTATGTTGTTACAGTTTTTGTACAGTTATGCTTTTTATAGTCTTAAAGAAACTGTACAGTTATGGTTATTAATGGCAGTTTTTGACCTGAACTTCAGTACCCGTCCGTTGAGTGAACTTCACTAACCAGATATGGACTGAACTTCACTACCCCTCAATGGGGACTGAAATTGCACAGCACTTTGCTAAATCCTACAGAAGGTTATGTATTTTTTTTTTATTAATTGCAGTTTTTGACTGAACTTTTAGTCCCCTCATTGACTGAACTTCAGAACCCACAAATTGACTGACCTTTAGTACCCCTCATGGACTGAAATTGCAGTGCAGTTGTTAAATCCTACCGGGATTATGTTGTTTTTTTATTAATTGCAGTTTTTTGACTGAATTTCACTCCCCCCTCATGGACTGAAATTGCAGTGCAGTTGTTAAATCCTACTGGGGTCATGTATTCTATGAATTGTGTAGTTAAATCCTAGTGGGGTCATGTATTCTGTCAGTTGTGTTGGGATAGACTATAGAACAAAAGAAGAAAGAATCTTCAGCTTTATCCAACAGTGAAATGACAACACAAAAATACAGAATATCTTTTCTATAATTATAGCAATAGAAATAGACCTTACTATTATTGAAGAGAACAACCAAATAATTTCTATTTCTAAGATGGCAGCACTCATTGATGCAGTTTTGACTGAATTGGATACTGAATCAGATCAGTTTGTAAGTTATTCATAACATTTTTGTCTTTCAAAAGTATTATTTTTGTTATTTGTTGTTAAAAAATAACACTGTTCATTTATCTTTTTGTTGCAAAGGTTTTGCCAGCATTGTTGGCAATTAGGCTTCCCAGACGTAATGTTCCAGCAATTGTAATTTGCCATGGTACTCATTTCCGGATGAACTACCTAAAAGTGGGAAGGGAAAGGTGGTTGTCTAATGGATGGAGGGAATTTGTCCGTAGTAATAATCTAGTAGTAGGAACTAGGATACTTTTTGGAGTTGTTGAATCCTCAGATCGTGTGGTTTTAAGTGCTACTATTTGGCAGGATGTTACAGAACCTTTAAGTTCCAGTTCTAGTTCTAGTAGTGGGTCTGTTGTTGAAGATGCCTGATAAGATAATATCTATGTGTTGTCTCTTATATTTTGTTAGTAATAAATTTTGAGTTTTCCAGAATTTTTTGTTTTCAAGTTCACCAATGCTGCAACAATGACTTTGAACTTTTGTCTCTAAGTATTGATTGAACTTCTGTCTTTTTTAAGGATGGATGTTTCTAATTCATGAGATCAAACTTCTACTCAGACAAGGATGGAAGCTCAAACTTATGTGCCTTTGGTTTGTAGAATATAGACTGAGCTTTCTATCCACCAGGAATAAACCTTTGCTTCCAAGTATGGAAGTTCAAACCATATCGACTGTAGTTCTCTTTTACCCTCATTGACTGAAGTGCTATCATTATGGGAATGAAGTTCCTACATCCCACTTTTCAGTTCATATTTGAAAAGGCTGAATTTACACTCCATATGCACCTACAAATTCAGTCTTATATGGACTGAAAGTGCTTCGAATTCAAATACTAGTATCCAACTTATTAACATACAGACAGATAAAAAAATAAACTGCAATGCATTCAGAGTTTGAATACCTTCATTATCTTGAATGTTTGATAAGAAACTATCAGCAATTTGAATATCTTCATTTATTTCTGCACCATCATTCACAGCCAAGCAGTTTCATGAAACAAAAAGAAGTTAGAAAATCAAATTAGTAGGAGGGACATATTTAGTAAAAAAAAGTTTATGGTTAATGAAGGAAGTAGCAGTACCTATATATCCTTGAATAGGGTCGGACTACTGGAGTATTTATGCATGAGGTTCTATCATGTCCGCTGCGTTTTCATCGACTACATTTGTTTGTTTTGACCCGTACAGCCTCAGCAATCGAGATGTATCTCTTTGTTTTCCTTCTTCCTCGTTGTATTTTGACATTAGGAGTCTCTATCCTCTGGCTTTTCACGGTATCTGGTACAGTCCAAGAGATTTTGTGCCCTATCATATTCACCTCACCTTGATATGCGTTTAACCAAAACTCTCGTGAATACCATTTTGAGCAGAACTTAGATTTCAGCAGGCGTCTTTTCTCAATGCATGCAATTGCATGTACACATGGGAGTTTATCAGTCTGGAATTGAAGACAGTCACAGGTCCTCTTCTTTAAGTCGACGTTGAAGCTTTTTCCTTCATCCTGCACATTGAATGTTGCTGTACCTGTGGGGAATACCTATTTGAAATGAAAAATAATAACTTTTGTGAGTCAGGACAGATGTTATTTAAAATCGGCTATTAGTGAGTCAGAGCAAGAGTTCATGAGTACAGTTCTAATGGACTGATTGGAGTTCAAATCATATGGACTGAAGTTCAATCCCACAAGGATCGAACTGTCTGTACTTGAACTTGCTTATTGTTATGGACTGAATTTTGTATCAACAAGTATTTGAACTCCACCCCCCAGTGGTTATGTACAGAAGTGCTATCCTCAAAAGGTTGAACCCCCTCCCCCTTTTTTTTACTGAAGTTCCAATCACAGTCCTGAATTTTCAGTCTATCTTTATCTGTATTTTTTATACACTATTAGGATTGCATATTTGGCGCTGTATACTTACATTCATTGTGAAGGCCAGTTGAATCTTCTTGTTCAATTCATCTTCTGCCCACCTTGATAAGCTATGAAAAGTCTCTTGAGCAGTTATTCTTCTTTCACAAAACCATTTCTGTTTCTTAACAATGATTAAATCCAAAAGGCTTAAAATGGGCAACTCTCTTGCTTCAAGTAATGCAGAATTCATCGACTCAACTATATTTGTTGTAAGCATATCATATCGTCGCCTCGGTGAGTAAGATCTAGCCCATCTTTCAGGTGGTTCTTCCATTATGTAGTTGTACGTGTTTCTATCCATTCCCTCTAATTCGGACATGAAATAATGAAACTCTTCACGCTTATAAGCTCTTGCAGCAGTTTGAAACAGACTTATCACTGTGGTTCTCACGTTCTTTTGGTTTAGATTCTTTTCAAAGTGGTAGATGCAGATACCATGGTGGCTATCAGGATAAACTTGTGCAATTCCATGCGCAATTGATTTGTTTCTGTCTGATAGAAACACCAGTTCAGAACGAGTACCTATTGTCCTTCGCAACTCAGTGAAGAACCAAGTGTAAGCTTCATTATTTTCAGAGTCTGCAATCCCATAAGCTAGAGGGAAGATTTGATTATTTGCATCTTTTGCTATAGCAATGATGAGAACACCTAGATATTTCGCCTTCAGAAATATCGCGTCTACTGCTATCACTGGTCGACAATACCTCCACCCGTCTATTGATGGCTTGAAAGCAACAAACATATACATAAACCTGAAACATTTTAAAAAATTCTTAGAAAGTTTTCAATTTCCGTATAGCAATCGAACTCACTTTTGAGAAATGCTTACCGATTAAGACTGTCTATCTTTAGATTTGTGTGAGCGCCTGGATTTCCCTCTTTCAGCACATGCAAGTATGAAGGGAGCAGATGATAATGCTCATCAGGCCGTCCCCTAATTAATGCGTTTGCTGCTTGAATTGAACGCCATGCCTTGTGATATCCTATTTCAACCCCGTGTATCCTTCTCATTTCGTTGACAATAAATGTTGGTCTAACTTCAGTTCTGTTGTCGCGGATGTTTTCAAGAAAGTACTCACATATCAATGTTGACGTGGCATGTTTTTGATCAGCCTTCTTAACGTCAACAGAGCATGTATGTGTATTCTGAAACTTAATTACCTTAAACAGTGAGGAATTTTTTATCCTTCTTTCTCTAATGTTCCAATCACAGTTTGGATCGATGCATTTCAGTTCATATCTCGTTCTATTTGATCTGATAACCTTGAACTCAAAATGCTCCTTGATTGCCATCTTGACAAAACACTTCATCATGGTTTCCTTGGTGTCAAATGTTGAGTATGCTGCTACATCTTTCGATGATACATCTCCTGTTAATATCATCGCTGGAGATTATTTCTGTTTTACCCTGGACCTTTTCCGTTTGCTCTTGGCAGCTGGTGTCCTACTAGGGCATTCAAATGTTGGCGCTGGTGACTGAAATTGAGTATTGTTTGGTTGCAGTGTCTCAGCAATGCCAGGTGTTTCAAGTGCTAGGTGGGAGTCAATCTGCATTATCAAGCTTCCCTCTTGTTGTGGAAGCTCTGTGCATGGAGTATGATTATTTTCAACTGCTTGAATGCAGTCGATCTGCATTATCAGGGTCCCCTCCTGGGGTGAAACTTCTGTACGAGGAGTTTTATTCTCTAGCTTCTCAATCACGAAACGACTATTCTTGAAAGTCGGATCATTCTTCAACAAAAGCATGCATGTCCTCAGTTCTTCTTCTGTAGTTTCAAGCATTCCCCTGCTCGAGTCCATTCCAATATCAAACCATATATTGACAGTGCCAGTGAAATGTGTTGCTTCATAAATCTTGTGCATGAATGTTCTGAATTCGATCATTTGATTAACAAGCAGAAGTTTTGTTTCATGATCCAAGTACTTGTAATCTTTTGTCCAATTCCCATTGAAAGCAATAACCAAACAAACTGTATCCATTCTGCATTGAATAAGTAAACCAGAGAAAGAATTGTGTTAGTATGAAGTTCAGTCTTAATAACAATGGCAATAAGTAATCACAAAGTCTTGAGGTTGCTTCTTTCAGTTTATAAAAAGCTTTTACGGCATGTGGATTGAAGTTCAGTTCATGTGGACTTAAGTTATATGCATAAGGATTGAACCAATGAAGTTCAGTCTTATGAACTGAAGTTCAGTCCTAGCGTGCTGGTACTTAACATGGCAATGCCAATAAGTAATCGCAAAGTCTTGAGGTTGCTTTTTTCAGTTTATAAATGAACTTTTCACCCCTTAAGCACTGAAATTCAGTCATAATTAACTAAATTTTAGTTCAAAGACTGAACTTCGAGGTATGCTGATAACACGATAATGGCGATACTGATGTTCAGTCATCAACGGCACATCGAGGTATAAAAACTAGTAAATTTTAAACAAATTTCTCTAAATTCAGTTCACATAGATTCAAACTCAGTCGTAATGCAGCATAACGTAAAATTCAAACGTAAAATACTTAATGAACTGAATTTTAGTTCAAACTTCAGTGCTAGTATGCTTATACTTAACACAAAAATGGCGATACTGATGTTCAGTCATCAACGGCACATCGAGGTATAAAAACTAGTAAATTTTAAATGAATTTCTCTAAATTCAGTTCACATAGATTCAAACTCAGTCCTAATGCAGCATAACGTAAAATTCAAACGTAAAATACTTAATGAACTGAATTTTAGTTCAAACTTCAGTGCTAGTATGCTTATACTTAACACAAAAATGGCGATACTGATGTTCAGTCATCAACGGCACATCGAGGTATAAAAACTAGTAAATTTTAAATGAATTTCTCTAAATTCAGTTCACATAGATTCAAACTCAGTCCTAATGCAGCATAACGTAAAATTCAAACGTAAAATACTTAATGAACTGAATTTTAGTTCAAACTTCAGTGCTAGTGTGCTGATACTTAATACGACAATGGCGATACTGAATTTCAGTCATCAACGGCACATCGAGGTGTTAAAACTAGTAAATTTTAAACGAATTTCTCTGAATTCAGTTCACATTGATTGAATTTAGTTGAAACTCAGTCCTAATGCAGCATAACGTAATATTTAAACGTAGAATACTTACAATTTTGAAGCAAAACTTGTGAAGAAATTTGAAAAATAGAGATTGGGGCGTGAAGAATTGGTGAAGAGAATTCAGCAGCAGCAGCAGCGACAAAGTATGGAGAATAACTAACTCTTTGTTGTATATATAAAACGAGGGGTAATTTAGTCTTTTTCCTTTTTCATTTATTGTGGGTGTAAGTAAAGTGGCCTCAAAGTTAATGTTTTGGGTTTAGTGGCCTCTGCTATAAGACCAGTGGCCAAACTGGCCTTTTGCGCACTTCGCCCATCAAGTATGTCTCTAAATTTAAGTTGTGCAGCCCTAGCGACACCTAGCGTTAAAACTTTTAGGTACTTGAAAATTGATAACTAGCCAGTTTTGGACGCTCTAAGTGAGTTTTATACATTATTTCAAAATTAATTGAAAAATACCCCCTTCCCCTTCCACCGCACACTTGCAGCCTCTTGACATTAAACAACACCCAGACTAGCCACAATACAAACATATGTTACTTTGAACTAAAATCTAGTAAAAAATTTTGGAGTTTTGTTCAAAGTTTCAGAAAAATATTGGAGTTTCATATTTAAAGTCCTAGTATTTTATAGTGGAATTTTGAACTAACATGTTCAAAATCCAAATATTTTTTTATTAAGATTTATATTTAAGTGATCCTTGTATAAAATACTAAGATTTTAAAATTTTGTTCACAAATCTCAGTATAAAATATTGGAACTTTTTTAGATCTAGCTAGTCTTCAAGGAGTCTTGCACTGCTGGCTAATTTTAATTTAGTGAGGTGCAAACAGGCTACGGGTCCAAATTTTTACTTTAGCAACAATCGAAATGCTTGTGCAAAAATAACCTTTTGAAATCAACAAGGCTCTATTCGGACTTTTTAAAACTAAAATCATGACGATCTGTCTGAAACTACCTCCAAGTTCTATCGTCGAGGTTAAAAGTTGAAACACTTTTTATAAGGGGGGTGTAAAGTTTAAACAGTTGTACTGAAGTATCTTATTTCTACAAATCACCCATTACAAAATAGGAGCCCAATTAGCTTCAACAAAATTCCAGAATTTCCAATACAACTCAAAGCTCTCCAGTTTTCCAAAATTTTCAATGGAACTCAAAAAATTAGTATCAATTCACATTATATGTGTGTTAATATTTGTGGGGTTCATTTACTATGTTACTATATTCATTTTCTTGAATGATTGGTTAAGTTTGCAAAGCTCAGCTGGTTCATTCCATGCTTGGCTCTTCAGTTTTGTGGCTTCCCTTTGTGTTTTCAGTTTCTTTGTATGTGTTTTAAAAGACCCAGGTGGTGTTCCTTCTTCTTATCTCCCTGATGTTGAAGATCATGAAGCTTCTGATCAAGAATCCAAAAGATCTGTAAGTCTTTCTTTTTAAAGTATTTGATCTTGAAATTATGTTTTAGTTTGATGGTCAACTCATAAAGTTTTAATTTTTGTAAACAAATTTAACTTTGTCGAGGGTCTATCGAAACAGTCTTTCTACTTGTTTCAAGGTAGGGGTAAGGTCTGCGTATGCCTCGACTTCTCAGACCTTACTTGTGGGATTACACTGTGCTTGTTGTTGGTGTTGTATAGGGGTGTGTATCTAACATTTGCCTGCCGTGCTAACTTGTGTGAAGGTATTCGACTGGTTTAAACGATGATAAAATTTGTACATTGTGGTTTAAACAGATGATAGAATTTGTACATTGTGGTTTAAACAGATGATAGAATTTGTACATTGTGGTTTAAACAGATGATAGAATTTTGTGTGGTCATGAATGATTTCGTAAAGTTAAATTATTACTAAAGATAGAAAATTGTCATTCTTTTTGGGACTAAATGAAAAGGAACTTGTGTCACATTAATTGGGACAGAGGGAGTATGAGTCATGGTGATTGGAAGAGAGGCATTGTTGAGAAAAAAGAAGAAGAAAGAAAGCATTTTTAGAGCTTAATTAGTTGTGTTACCAAGAGGGATTACTTATCTTTTTTGTTCCAGCTTGCTAAAATATTCTTGCATCAAGTGGTCTAAGGTTCTCAATTATGGCAGGGTACATTTATGTTGCATAAATTTTTTTTGGTTTCAATATATGAGGGTTGATGTTTGATCATGTCCATTGTGCTATTTCTTTATACTATAACTTCTTATAACCAGGAGCAGATACCGCCCTTAAGTACGCGTTCATTTCTTAGTAGATCATAGGTATACATACGTGAAAACCTACTTAAATTTCAACAACTGCTAGATTTGGACCCATACTTCTGAAAGTACATTGAAATTCAGTGGTAAGAGCCTTGAAGCACGAATGATAAGTTTAAATCTTGAATCCGCCTTTGCATATGACTAGAAGTAAGGGAAAGTTATCTTAATGGCAAGGACCATCAACCTCCAACCATAAGTTGGGGGTTTCTTGTTACAAAGGAAAGGGCCTCTAAAATTTCAACAATTATCAAATTTGAATCCATAATTTTAAAAGTATAATGAATTTAGTCCTAAGAAACTTAAAGCTCGAACCCTTCAAGTTTAAATCCTGGATCTGGTTATGCAGTTTTTCTTATAACCACAAGAAAAGGAAGGATATCCTAATGGTGAGGACCTTCAACCTCCACACATAAGGTTGGGGTTTGAGTTACCAAGTGAGCAAAGTGGGAAATGGCCATTGATGAGCTCCTCATGAATAGAGCGGGTTTGGAGGGTGTGTTTACTGTGTCAGGAAAAGAGAAATTTTTATCACCTCAGATTGCTATATATTGGAGCCGTGTCGAATATGATGCTACATCACATAAAAAGATGTCCATGGTGGCAGGACCAATCGTGTAGGATTACATTGTCAAACGAAAAGTTTTCTCCTATAACGCCAACTTTGGCTTGCTGGAGCAGAAATCCCTGTAGTTTTAGACCTTTTGGACAATCTGGTGGTTGTTGGTACTTCCACAATGTAGCAAGAATAAGGAAGGTTAGTGGAGAAAATGGCTTTATGGTGGTGGACTGGTGGTGATCATGCATGTATTTCGTCAATCATTGCCCATGCTAGATGTATGGAGTATCTTTGCGCAACCTCTTTGGGGTACATTGCGTAGTGCCACTCAAAGGGATCTTAGCAGTATGGGGAGGATGCAGGGTGAAATGCGAGCGAAAAATTTTGGGAAGCACTACCTATTTGCATAATGTGGTCTGTGTGGCTGGAAAAGAATGAAAGTTTCTTTGAAGAATGCATACCATTACATATATTGAAGAATAAGTGTGTATATATTCTGTTTTCTTGGTGAGCAAAACCGAATATGTATAGTTACTATTTTCTATACACACACACATGAGAGATATTTTACCAATAGATAAGATAATAATGGTCCTGCACTAATCTTCCAAAAGGAGATACTTCCTTTGTATAGGATTATGCTATTTTGTAATGTGTTCACTTCTATATTTTTTTTCTTTCTTATAACTGAGTAATCCGTGGGAGTAGTGGCACACAATTCGAAACTTGGTAGATAATGAGCATGTCCTCGGCCTCACTTCTACGCATTCTTGTTGATTGAATTATAGAAACTATTCTAACAAGTGGGGAGGAAGGAAGAACAAGACTATTTCCACTGTATTTTGTTGAAGAATAATTGTGTAAATTCACCCTTTCTAACAACGCTTTTAGATGATACAGTCTTCAATTTAACATGACAGTCATATTTAGGCAAGTGTCCCTAGTTTAAGTTTCACCATTCACCATTAATATTTGTACGTTTCTGGTTCGAGAAAAAGAATCACATCTACACGTGTAAGGGCGTGTCAAGACATAATTAAATAAATAAAATGTATTCAGTTAAGCTTTTAGATGAGGTGATCACATATTTCAAAAATGATGTCAAAGCAGGTAAAGGCCATGGGTTCAAGGCTTACCACCACCTGTGACTTGGACAAAAGAAAAAGTCTCACCGTCACTCCTTGTGATGAATTTTTCTAGGTGTTTGGCTCATGAAAAAGAATTAACCCTCCACATGAGAGAGCATGTTAAGGATAAATAAAAGTGTGTTCTCTTTAAATTATCTTTTCGGATGAAGTGGTCACTCAATTCAATATATGTTATGCATTACCCATTGCATTCCTTCAGATTCTTTTGTAATTACTATATTCTTAGTATGATTGTTATTTTGTACTGGAGCAATAACTTCACTAAGTAATGAACACACATGGAAGAAATGTGCGTACAAAAGTAGTACCTAATTATTGCATATACATTCAGGGTTTGCTTAAGAAGAAATGTGATAAGTGCTCAGAATACAAGCCTCCCAGGGCTCATCACTGCCGTGTATGCAGAAGGTGTATTCTGAGGATGGTGGGTGCTCCCATTTTCTCAATGATTCCATTTTTATTTGGTAAGCAATGATGTGTCTGCTAATTTACCTTAAATTTCAACAGGATCATCATTGTGCCTGGATAAACAATTGTGTTGGCCATCGGAACTACAAGGCCTTTGTAGCTTTAGTCTTCTATGCAACTATTGCTACAACCTATTCTTTGGTATGGTTAACTGTATATGGGTTCAGCTACTTGCTGTCAATCAGTGTGATTTTTATTGTTTTGGCATTCTCAGGTTATATTGGTAAGCAGTGCACTTCATAAGGATTGGAATTTCATCGGACTGACTCCTCTCAAGCTCTTTTACGTGAGTTAGTCGTCATAATTTACCATTTAACATGTCTGATGTCTAGGGTATCCGTATGCGATCTTTCTTTGCATTTTCAATTTTTTTCTGGTGATGGTTTCTATAATGCTTATTGAATGTTTGATTGACTGATTGTTCTTTAGGGTGTATTTGATATGATGGAAAATGTTTCTACAAGGAAAATGTTTTCCAATATTTGGTTATATTAATTTCAGCTTCAAGGGATTAGCGAGCATATGACCCTTTTTTTGTCACCCACATCTGCTGTGATTCTTGACATTACCAAATTGTCATGTAAGGTGCTAGGTCCACTTATTAAAAAAAAAAAAAGTAAGGTGCTAGTTCTGTTAATCAGCAATATCCTGACCTCGAACTCTTTTCAATAACATGTTCTATTATCAAGTGGACTTCATATTTCCTCCATGTGCTCCTTTACTGATACATTAGTATGATGGTATCTACCAATTAATTTTTCCAACAGGATGGCTTCAAAAAATTTTCGTTGAAATGTGTTAGCCAAATCATTTTTACGTTCATTTCCGTTTTCCAGTGGTTTAGTGAATTCCAGGTGCTTGCGGAAATCTAATATATCACTATCAAACAGATTGCAACTGGTGTTGTGATTATTGGCTTAACCATAACTCTTGGAACTCTCCTGGGCTGGCATATCTACCTTACAATTCATAATATGACAACTATAGAGGTAATCACCATTGCAAAGAACACTAGATCAACCTCATTGATTTCCCGTAATTGCTAAGCAAAAATTATTTGGCAGTATTATGAGGGAAAGCGAGCAGCATGGTTGGCAAGTAAATCTGGGCTTCATTATCGTCACCCTTATGATGTTGGTGCTTATAAGAATATTAGTCTGGTAACTCCCCCCCCCCCCCCCCCCCTCCTCTCTCTCTCTCTCTCACACACACACGCACCCTCACACACACGCACACTCGAGTACACACACGAACTTCTAATGAAGTTGCGCTGTTAGTTGACCTATTAATTCTTAACAGGTATTAGGTCCAAATATGTTAAAATGGTTATGTCCTACAGCAGTGTCCCATCTAAAAGATGGACTCAGCTTCCCTACTTCACGTGAGAACTTATAGTGCAGTCTCCATCAGAAAAAGTTTCATAGCATGTGTAAATCTTTCTCCATGATCATTACTTCAGAGATCTACCTTCATATATTTCCTCATACTTCTTGGAGCAAAAAGTTGAAAATGAAGGTGACTGACAACAACTGATACAGATATCACTTTACAACTTAAAAGAATGTTTGCAGTTTCAACTTGGTATGTATTGCCTCCGACACACAGTAATCAGCTCGGAGATCTTCGAATGGCATATCAGTCAACTGTTTCAACATTCAAAACTCAGTATAAGTTGTCTCGTCTCTTAGATGAATGAAAAGAAGTGACTGTTGTACAGGAACTCGTGATCATACTTCATCCCTTGTTATTCTTTGTGAGATATCCCCAGAATTATACTATGTAATACGTGGAAAATGAATGTATTCTCACAGGCAAATGTAATACTTTCTTGCTTTTCATTGAGGTAGTGAATTAGAATGTGGTTGCTGACATCTCTTGGGGACCTGTCCAAAGGTATGAAACATCATAAAAAGCTCGCAATAGTTCATTGTTCATTTAAACAAGCTTCTAATATAAAGTTGGGTGAGTTGAATTGTTGCACACTGGATTGGGTACTAACAATAAGATGGAAATTTGCAACATTCCTGTTTGTTCCGGTGATCAACATTGATTCTTGGAGTGGATAGATAGGACGACTAAACTGGAGATCGTGTACGACAAAGATCTTATTATTTGATACTGATTCATCACATCCATTCCTTGGCACTCTAAACTCTTTTTCTTACGCGAGACATTGGGGCATCAGCTCGAACAAATTTTATTACTTATATTGTTTATAAATAAAACAAAATAAAAGTAAAAGTAGTTTATAATATGAATAATGTAAAAAGTACACTAACATAAGCATAAATTAAAAACAATTGTATAACAAACATTAACTTACCATCTAGACATAATTAATATGCAAACATAATAACATTCCGAGACATCAAAATCCTTTGTTACTTATAAAATAACAACTTATATGAGATACTTAAAATGGAGTAAAATCACATTGACTAAGATTTTTTATTTTTAAAAATTACATAAAAGCAGGATGAATAACAACATTAAAAGTTAAATGAACCATCAAAAGGTTGTGGTGAGAAAAAGGGAAAATTACACTCACTATCATTTTAGGGATATTTTTTTAAAAAAACATAACTATATTTTAGCACTTTACCAAACGTAGCAATATTTTTACACTATGCTATCAAACATAGCAACCCTAATTCTCTCTTCTCTCAACCCACACCACTGAACTCCGGCCACTGCCCCTCCCCATTCCCCATCACCGGTGCCCCTCCCCATCCCTCACCACCGCCAGCGTTGCCTTGGTCCATTTCTGCGTTTTCTGCGTCTGTTGTTACGGGGTCGGCGATGGAGCTCCGGTGGCTCCGTCGTCATCCCCTTTGGCATTTCTAATGCCAGATCTGGTCCTCTTTATCGTCGGCGACGATGTTTCCCTTCCCCCCGTCGCAAACGCTGTTCGTCGGCTTTTAGCATATGTTTTTTTTTTCTTTTTTCGTTTCTCCGGCGGCTTCTCCGGTGGCAGATCTGACTTCCCACTTTGTATAGAACTTGTATGGATAGTGTATGTCATGTCCATTTTCTTTGTATGACTGGTGTATATCTTATGTATTTTTGTATATACAATGGACATATAACAGGCATACAAAGCGTATATACTTGACATACAATAATCACGAGTGTATGTGTTTGTTTATCCGGTGTATGAATGTTGTATGCACGAGTTATGTTTGAATACATACAATAAACATACAAAATATACATATGACATACAATAATAGTATTCGTATATGATTATTATACTTTCATTGTGTGTAGGGGTGGGCGTTCGGTTCTTCGGTTCGGTTTTTAGAAGTAGGAGTCCGTTACTTCGGTCTTCGGTTCGGTTTGAAGTGTAGAAAAGTCCGTAATTTTTATACTTTGGTTCGGTTCGATTTTTTAGTTCGGTACTTCGGTTCGGTACTTCAGTGTTTCGGTTTAAACCAAAGTTTATAGCCAAAAAAAAAAAGGCCGAACAAGAAAGGGAAAGGAAAGGCAAAGTACATACCTGTTCAAAGTCAAAAAATAAGATTAACAAAAATACATCAAATTACCAAATATAAATGATTGAATACTCGTAATATCATATCGCGATGACTTAACATAAATGATTTATTCAAACTAAAGGGATGTTCAGCTAATTTATCATTTCCTAATGAATTTTTAGTTCAATTATTTAATTTTTGATATATTTTGCATTTAATCACTAATTAGACATTAAAATACAATAAGCAAAAAAGGGAAATTATACGAATCAATCTAGGAAATATACGTAATATGTAATGGTGGATGTTTTTTGTTAATGGTTTTTTTTAAAAAAAACTTCGTTTTTTTCGGAATTTCGGAGCCCGAAGTTCCGGGGTGCCCGAAACCGAAGACCGAACCGAAGACCGAAGTTCAAAAATTTCTAGGACCGAACCCGAACCGAAAAACCGAACCCGAAGTACCGAATTAGTTCGGTTAGGTTCGGTATTTCGGTTTTTTCGGTTTTGTGCCCACCCCTAATTGTGTGTCTACTGTATTTGCACGATACATACAAAGATTACACATGTGGAATACACTGAAAAATACACAACATATACAACAAAAATACACAAAAAACACATTAAATAGACTTTTCGGCGACCGACGGCTGGCGGCCAGAGGTAGTGGCAGTCATGGTGGGTGGTGGCTAGGGAGTGGTAGGAGGTGGATCTAAGGTTTTATCACCCTTTTATATGTATTTTGCTATATTTTGAAAAAAAATATTGTTGTGTTTTGAAAATGGAATAATATTGACATTTTTGTGTAAACAAGAGTGTTAACTTGTATAGTTATGTAAATCACCCTGAGAAAAATAAAATCTCTTCACTGTTAGTAAGAGGTTTCAAGTTTGAACCATAGTATTGGAAAAGCCTTTGATACAATGTGTTTTCTCTGCTGAATCTGGATTAGTTAGGTCAGGGGTGAATATCATATGGTTATTTTTCAAAATGAAAAAAGGTTTATAAATTAAAGAAAAGAAAAAGGAAAAAGTTTTATAAGTGACTAGGGTTTTAGCATGGTTATATTTCAAAATGAAAAAAGGTTTATAAATTAAAGAAAAGAAAAAGGAAAAAGTTTTATAAGTGACTAGGGTTTTAGCATATTTATACACCTCTACCATCCCCCTCACCTTGCCTCCCTCTCTTTTACGCGCCGTCGTCTCTTCCTCAGCACCACTTTCAGTACCTTAAGCTACAAACATGGTACATTTTCTCCACTCTCCTCATTTAGATCTACAACATATTCAATTTCTATAATGGTTTCTTTCTTGACTGGCTGCGTTCTTTCTAATTTGGTTTATTTATTTTCTATTTTCAATGTATCCAGTAAAAGTTATAAACTTGTACATGTTCTGGACCTGCATTAACTAAAAGCTTGTTTGGATGGTTGTTACCGGTCGTATCGTATCGTGCTGTTACTATAATATTAGATTCTCTTACCTTTCCCTTTGTTGGGTTTGCTCCAAAATTTTATTTGGAACTAACGTCAACGACAACATATCTTTATGGGGTTTGGGGAGGGTCGGGTCGGGTGTATGCAGACCTTCCCTCCACTTCGAGTGAGGTATAGAGATTACTTACGAAAGACCCTAGGCTCAAGAAAAGTGTTTTGGAAACATGTTTGAACAATACAAGAGTAAAAAGCTAAGATGAAAATTTTTGCTTATAATTTTAGTTTTATAGGGCTTATTATGCAGAAAAATCTAAAAATTTGGACATGTTATAGACTTGCATTACTTGAATTCGTTTGGGGGTGGGGCGGGGAGGGGAGGGTGGTAGGTGTTGGTTGAGATAATGCTTGAGGCTTTTTCATGGAAGTGCTATTTTATAGAATAGATGTTAGATTTACCTGCTCTATCCATCTATCTACAACTTTGGCCTTTTTATTGCAAGTCTGATTTTGAAATCAAGAATGTTTAAAGTTTGTTAGTTGGAAAATGTATAAACACTCTGTTTTCCGTATTTGGGAAGATAAGGTCATGATATTGAAATGGATGCATGCCATATCCTTGTAAAACCAGCCATCTTTCACTTTTGGTAGACATGCTATTTTGATAGATGGTATAAAATCAATTGCAGTCAACTGCTTCACAATCATAAACCAGTTGGGCTTGGTTATTGCAAAAGAAAAGGGAACTACGGGGGCTTGGTTATACAGATTTGTTATAACTGATTCCACTCTATACTAGTCCCAATTTCATTTCAATACTTAAATTTCCAGCTTCTTGGCAATATGCTACCTACTTAATTTTGCTCCTCTGTGTTATATATACTCGTAAAAAGTTCATGTTTGAGGTGAAAAGATTTCTGCTCTTGCTTTTTATACCGTCCTTAGGATCTAAATTTATGACTGATGCTATTTCTTGTTTCCCTTTCACTTATTATTTGTTTCAATGCTTTAATCCCTTGATATGTATGGGAATTGTTTCATGAGAAGGTTTTATTTGTTGATATTGTATTTTGGAATCTGCTTTCTATTCTTGTCCCTCTTTATGCAATTTTCCACAGTGAGTATTTACTTTATATTTATTTGTAGCCGAAGCAAATCCACGAGATCAAGGATTTCCTTCTCACTGCCAGAAGGAAGGATGCACGAACTGTCAAGATCAAGAAGAACAAAGATATGGTCAAGTTCAAGGTTCGCTGCTCCAAGTACCTTTACACTCTGTGTGTGTCTGACTTTGAGAAGGCTGACAAGTTGAAGCAATCACTTCCTCCAGGTTTGCATTCTTTGAGTGATTCATTTTTGCAAATTACGGTGATACTCTCTTTAATGTCTTTATGTCTGTAAGGAGTTGGCTTCATTATCTACATGGCGTTTTGTTTTGCCTTGTGTTTGCGCCTCTCCTAGACTGTAAAATGGTGGTGTTTAAGGCCCTAATTTGTCAGCAAAAATGATTACAGAAATTAGGGTTATGCACACCTTATCAAAAAAGAGTGTCTTTTTGTCTGTGTCTTGCGCTGTTTTTTTAGTTCTTCAGATTGCATTTTACCCCCTTTTATGTCCTGATTTAACCCACTAGTGACAAATTTTGTGTTGTCTTGTATATAAATTTAACAGTTGGATTGCATTTTGAATTGTAGGTTTGAGCGTGCAAGACCTGTGAAGGACAACATAGTTATTAGGCAATGGAGAACTTGAAAGAACTCATCTTTGTTTTTCCTTTGCAATGTCTTTGCCCTAGGGCATGTCTAAAGTTTTGAGCTTTTAGTTATTGATTACTTTTCACTTATATTGACAGTAACGCGAACCTTAATGGTGCCAAATGAATTTTGATTGGTAGACCCAACGTTAATGGTTGATTGTCCGTCATTGGGTTTCTTTAGTGTATTTTCAGTATCTTTGATATCTAACAATTAGGAGATCTCGGGTTCATATGCTAGATGGGGGGAATTCTCCCACCTTTCTGCATTCATAAAAAGGTGGTGAGGAGTATAAACAAAGAACTTTGTGCCATTAAAACTTGTGTACTTTCTTCTTGACCAAGTGATGAGCTGACCAGTCCAAGTTCTAAGAAGCTAGGGCGGATATATTGAGTATTCACTAATGAAAGCTTACACAAAATCTTGCTTGCATTGCACTTGGAAGAAAGCCAAAGCTTTTAAGCTTTATCAATATAGACTAGTGTTCACTTTTAATTAGGTGCGTCACTGCTATAACTAAGAATCATGTTTCCATTATGCCAGTGTACATTGAGGAGTGAGCGTTCAACTTAGACTAGAGAGTAGGTAACCTTTCAAATAACTTGCTGCAATTGGTCAAACTACATGTATGTGTAAAAATTTAGAAGAAAATAAGTTCATGTTCTTAAACTGTCAAAGAGGGAACATTTATCTATTTAGTTTTTGAATGCAACTAATGCAGTATACGTTTATTCATAACAGATGGGTAGCCAATGTAACATAAATGTAAAGCAGCAGCAGCTCGCCGCAGCTGTTAGTATACACAGTAGGCAAAGAGTGAAGTTCCAGCAGTGTTGTTCGGATTAAAGAATCCTATACCAGACTTGTAACCATTGCCTACATAAAAGCAGCCATTGTTCACTGACATACCGCCATATACAGTTGCACCAGTGTCATTTGACCACAATATTCTCCCAGTTTTAGTATCAATGGCATAAATAGGACCGGTTGGATTTTGTGAACCTGCGAACAACACCCCATTGGCAACAGTTACAGGGTTTGATTTCCCATTGTTTGGAACAGCAGTTGTCCAGAGAATTTTTCCAGTTTGAGCATCCATTGCCACCCACCCTCCACCTGTGGTCACCTCCTTGGACGGGTACAAGGTGAAGTTCATGTTATCACCGTTGATGATGCTGGTATATACCTTCTTCGTGTCGGTGGCTGCTCCCCATGATCCTCCTCCTCCTGTACTTCCAGGCCCAGCTTCCTACATACATTGATCTCATTATATTCAGTGTTTTCAATGTTACACTAGTTTATATCAAATCATTCAATGTCGTGTTTGACTGAACAATTATGTATGTTTAACACTTACAGCAGACCAAACAATGTCACCAGTATCACGATCCAGTGCCCATGCAATTCCACTTTTCTGTACAGCTGCTACGATGTCTCGTTTCATTGTTCCATTAGCAGGAACACTTAGCATCATGGGAGCTTCCCCAAAATCAAAGTCTGGGTTCGGGCCAATGGGGCAATCAGGGCTCACGGATTTGTCGCATGCGACAAACCACACATCATATCCTCCAAGCTGTTTGTACCATTTGATCTCCCCTGAATCCAAATCCAAGGCTAAAATGGAATCAGAGTGGTTCTCAGGTTCAATGCACTTGTCAGGTTGTGTCGGATTCGTCTGGTTTTGTTGATTCTGCTCTTTCTGGCATTCCTCAATCTCTTTAGGCACAGAGTAGAGGTTTCCTGTGGCAATGTAGACGTGATTTCTCCTGAAGTCGATCGAAGGGCTGCTTCCCCATACGGCAGCTCCGGCATAACCTCCGAGTTTCCCATCGTTGTCCGGGATCAAGAAGGTTTTCCATAAAATGTTGCCTGTTTCAATATCTAACTTGAGAAAGCTACCACGAAAGTAGCAACATTCATCAATTGCAGCACCTTCTTCTAGCGACGAGGTTCCAACGTAGAAAGCTCTGCAAACATTGGAATTCTGTTGAGTTACATTGATTCTAAAATTCTCATGGATAATGAGAAGAAGAAGATCAACGATTTAAACTCAATAGTTAAGTTTAACTTATTATATTTTTGAAACACTGAGTTATGTGTTCCTTACACATTTTCATCATTAACCATAGTTAATTAATGTGAATATTCATCTCAAATATGGTTTAGTGTAAATACTGTATGGATAATTTTTTCAGCGAGCAGAATATTGAGGGTTGCTTTAACTTACCCCATGTAGTAAGTTCCAGACATGGTAACAACACTAATAGGATGACCATCAAGTTGGGTACTCCAAATGAGATCTCCTGTACTTCTTTTCAGAGCAAGAACCAAACTTGGTCCATATACCCCAATAATCAACATATCCCTATCTGTCACAACAGTTGGTGTTGCTCTTGAAACTATAGAAGGCACATTAGGCACGGCTGGAAAAGGGGCATTTATACCAGTCAACTCTGCCAAACCCCTTTTCCATATAAGAGCTCCATCCATGGCTCTCACTGCATATATGTTACCATTCCAGCTCGGAAAATACAGTATTCCCTCGTATATGGCGGGCGTTGCAGTTATGTCTTTTCCAGCGTTGAATTCCCACTTCAGTTTAAGCTTTGAAGCAGTCCAAGGGCTAATTTTCCTTTCACCATAGGCGTATCTCCGGTTGTACAAATCACCACCATGGTTTATCCAATTCCCTACCTTGTTATGTGGCGTGTAATGCCACTGCACGAATGAAACAAGACTTTTTTTGTTTAAGAAAATGCAATAACATTGTATAATTGTTACACTATTGGATTAAGTATACATGTAGAAGTAGACAACTCTCCCTATCATCTTAACCTGATATGCCGGGAAAATAGGGTAATAAGCTACTAAAGCTAATTAAATTGCAATTATATAATATAAAAATATTTATGCATGACTTAAATTCTGTGCACTGACAGTGTAAAGAATATTAGTATATAATCAGGATACTTACCAGATAAATACAATTAAGTTTCTATGATATGCACTAATCAGTAACTTTAACGTTGTTAGTGTATACAACTTAGAGATAATGGTAAAAAACAAACTTTCATATGCATGAAATTGCGAACAAGGTTGTAAAATTCTCTATGATGGGAAAAAGAGAGAGATGTAATACAGTAAAATATACTTACATCTGAGTTGACACTAACTGAAAGCGCGCAAACAACCAAACCGAACAAAAGAAACATATTGTTGGAGCATAGATGGAAATCCATGGGAAAGAAATTAAGGTAATGGTTCCCTATGCAATGCAAGTCGTAGAGGAAGGGTCTCATATAAAAATGACAACAGTACTAGTGGCCATATTATATTCCAAAATAAGAGCTCAAGGGGGAGTTTTGTAAAATCAAGGAGCTGACTTTCACATCATCTGCAATTTTTGATTAAGTTGTAAGTAGTGTACAATTTAATCATAATCATGTTAGAATTAATTGTATTGTCAACGATTTTATCCAATTCTATATTACTAATTATTATTCAAGGTTGCAGTCTACTCAAGGCGGGAGTTTACTCAAGATACCACCTCTAGTTCAGGCCTTTTTTATTGGTATAGAGTAAAGGAGTCGTAAGATAGACAACCAGATGTTTTGACACGCATTGAATGGTGGATTACTCTTTGAAGATAAAAAACATCGGACTTATATGAAGTTTTACCATGATTGGATCTAAGAAGAAAGGAATAAATTTGAATGAAACTTGAGCTGACAGGATTGCTATAAGAGTATGAATATCATTAGTGAACCGATAAATTTTGACTTTGGTCCTACTTTGTACAATAATTACGATATGAATCTGGAGGATTAATTACGGAGAGTCGATACAGCCACTTTCAGCTCATCACCAGTACCTACACAAATTTAAAAGTACTCTCTTTTTTTTATGTGATCTTATTTTTTTTTTATTTCTTTACAAAAAGATATTTCATTTTTATATTTGGAAATGATATACTTTAATTTTTATTTTTTCTTAATCAAAAGTTGTTAGTCACATATAGGTAAGATGGAATGTTTTAAATCACAAATTTTAAAAGTTATGTTTTTTGTTTCAACTTTGAACATGATCAAAGACGTTCACATAAATTGAATTGGGGAATACTCTGTAGTTAAATAAGTTGCTTGTCAATTGATGTGCTGATGAGATAAATAAATAAATAAATTGGTGTGCTGACTGATGACATTCTTTGAAAGTTCATCTGTATATATGAGAAAACTTACACTTCAGTGACCATTCTTTTTACAAAGACGGGAGTTTGTAAATCGAAAGAGAAACACAATATATGCTAATAATCCAACGCCCTACGATGTACTACAAAATTGGCTAAGCTTATACATTTTTTTATTTTAATAATCAGTCGTGAAATGAACAATTTAATGACTATATAAAAATCTGCGTGAGAGGCGTTGACGTTTCTTCAATTCCTAGTAATAAATGAAGTAATTGAGGAGATAAGAATAATTATACGTATGCAAATAAATATCGATCGAGACTTAATAATTTTATGGCAAGCTCGAAAGTTTGACACGCTTCTTAACAATTAAGTCAAGTCTAAAGTTACAAGAACCAAGTAAAATTAAAACTTAGGCTGCAACTTTGCTTTTTAATATTCGAAGAACTAATTACTTTGTTTGCATACGAATGATGTTGGTTAATTAAAAGTTACATGGACAATTTGAAAATGCAGAGTTTATTAGGTGAACTTCATGATTTATAGCAGCAAAAATGTTCAGACAAGTGAAATCATTATATAGAGGATACATTTTGAAAATGTATAATGCCAGTGCAGCTTTCGTCGTTTTTTTTCTTGGGCAGTTAATACGTTTATCCATAGGCTTAGTCAAGGGGCCGAGTCTAAAATTCCTATAAAAAAAATGCCTATGTATATCTTTTTCTCCCTATATATAGAGAGTTGAAATTCTTGGGTGTACAAAGAATATAATTTTGTTGTTTTAGCCGCCCCTTAAAATAAAGCTAGATTTCATCCTAAACAATCTCAAATAGCTTAGAAAACAAAGTATTATTTTAAAGGAAAAATTTACACCAATTGATAACCCTACTAACTGTATTGGATAAAAGTGGACTGGACCTATTTAGGTGACACGTGTCTCCCACACGGCACGAGCAGATATTCCAACGGACAGACATCCAACGGACAGACGAGCAGACCTAAGGACTTCAACGGTCAACACGGTCTAAATGAGCAATTATTAGCATTATTATCCACGATCATCTATTTAATGGTCATTAAGGCAATCATTACAGCCCAGCGGTTACGACTCCAACGGATAGAGTGCTCAACAGTTACTTATCCAGACGGATCCACGCCCAGCGGTTACAAATCCCAACGGGTGCCTATCAGGCCTATAAATAGCATTCACCTTAATCGATTGTACAACAACTCTACTTCCTGTCTACACTATCAATAAGAATACTCTCTCACTCTTGCTCAGATATTCTCTCAGTTCATGTTTTATAGCTTTTCGATTGTTTGAAGTGTGGTTGGTATCGAAGAACTCTCCCCGGAGACAAGCGATACAATACGGTTACTTCCCCTTGTTTCCGTTTACGCTTTATCTTTACTATTTAATATTTATATTTCGTCCTCGCATTATCATCATCTCAACTCGCCGTATAAAATCTTAATCTCAACTATTGATCGTGACTCCGCAAATACAAATTTAATTGTTAATTGGCCTAAAATCGGATCTAGGTTAAACAATTTGGCGACCACAGTGGGAGCCGGTCAATAGTTTTCGTAGGTTAAAAGTCTATCTTTGATATTGTATCTATTTCCGTCTATCTTTTTGTTCTATAACTAACATGGCAGAAAACAGTTCTCAACGAACTATCGTAGGCGGACAATAGGTAAACACCCCTCCACTCAGTCCTAATTATTCTCCTGATTATTCTCCCGATTATTCGTCCGACGGGCAGCAACAATCTTCCCAAGGACCGGTCAGACAGCAATATAGGCGTGTGCGCTCTCAGAGCACTACTCCACCCAGGAGACGACGTCATAGGAGTCTCTCCCCTGGCCAAGGGAACCTCCAAGAGACACTCTTTGCTTTTATGCAGGAACAGGCAGAAGTAAATCGAGGGATAAACGAGGCACTTACCTCTCTCCGGAGAAGTAACCCTTCAACCGCAAGGGCTGATGCTGCAGCACCTGACCCCAATGCACCTTCTTCACATACTTCAAGGCAAGGAGGAGAGCGCAACAATGGTGGCACTGCAGATCTGACGACTCAAGCCAATCAGAATCCGAACGGAGGATCTATGGCGCCTACAGATATGAGCCTTGTTGTGGAAGCTCTCACCAAACAATTCAAAGAAATCCAAGAGGCGCTTCAAAAATCTCTTCATGAAAGGATCGACCAGATACCAGGCGCTCCACCTACGCTGAAGAAAGTTGATGTCCAGCGTTATTCACAGCGACCCTGGAAGAAGGAGGCAACTCCAAAAGCGATACCTAAGACGTTCAAAATGCCGAATATTCCAAGGTATCGCGGAACATCTGATCCCAACGATCACCTCATGATGTTCAGCAACTTCATAAAGGCCAGTGATCTCACCGACGAGGAGATCGAATCTGTACAATTGAAGAAGTTCGTAGAAACCCTGGCAGATGGAGCCTTGCGATGGTATTCAATGTTGCCACCCAACTCCATTGGGTCTTTCGCAGAAATGGCTGAATTGTTCGTGAAGGCACACACAGGTGCTCAGAAGACGGAGACCCGAGTAGAGGACATCTTTGAAATCAAGCAGAGACCCGACGAGTCACTCCGCAAGTACGTGGATCGATTCCAGAGAGAGCGTATGATGCTCCCCAAAGTACCAGATAGATGGGCAGCAATCGCGTTCACCAACAGCTTGGATATTAGCAGCTCAGAGGCCACACGAAGACTTTACGAGTCTCTTCGCGAGTTTCCAGCAGCCAGTTGGTCAGATGTCTACAATCGTTACAATTCCAAGGTACGTATCGATGAAGTAAACTGATTGGAACAGGTACTCGAGGAAGGGCTCAGGCTCGTAGAAGCGGATCAGGCGGAAAAGCAGAAATAGAGAGGTCAGACACACGATATGAACCGTACCCTGACCAATCGCGAAACAATTCCGAAGGACGCAGCCGCAACAGTAACAAAGGGTTATCTCGGAGGGAAAATTCTGAATCGAATCTCCGTAGAGCCCCAAGCCTGCCAAGCTTCAACGTTGAAATGACAGAAGTCATGGCGGTACTCAAAGACATCGGAGAAAAAGTCAAGTGGCCAAAAGACATGAAGACTGATCCCAGCAAGCGAAACCAAGACCTATACTGCGAGTTCCACCGCGACCATGGGCACACCACCGAAGACTGCAAAGCTTTAAGGTATGAAATTGCTCATTTGTTGAAACAAGGATTCTTGAAGGAGTTCCTGACCGAGAAGGGAAAGCAAACTCACGCGAAGGCTCAGCAGAACAAATCTGGTCCACCGCGAGCATCCTCCCCGAAACGAACAGTCAATGTTATTTCGGGTGGGATCGAGGTAGATTCGGTTACCTTCACAGCGAAGAAGTATGCAAAAGTGTCCATTACAAACAACAAGCGCCCTCGGTCAGAAGAAGTAATCACATTTGAGGATTCCGATGCTGATGGTTCGCAATTCCCCCATGCTGATGTGTTAGTCATAACGTTACGCGTAGCGGAGTTCGACGTCAGGGGAGTGCTCATTGATGCGGGCAGTTCGGCGAACATTATCCAATCACGAGTTGTAATTGAAATGCAGCTAGCAGATAAGATTGTGCCAGTATCTCGAGTTCTTTCCGGCTTCAACAATTCAAGCGAGAAGACTCTCGGGGAGATTACCCTAATGACTCTGGCCGAAGGGGTAGCAAAGGAGACAACTTTTCATGTTGTCGATGCGGATCTAGCCTACAACATCATTTTGGGAAGACCTTGGATCCACAACATGCAAGCTGTCCCTTCTACTTATCATCAGGTGTTGAAGTTCCCATCCGAGTGGGGAGTACGTGAAGCCCGAGGAGAACAAATAGCAATTACAGCAACCGGGGCCAGATACAGCACCTGAAGAGGTTAAGTATGAAGTTCCGGAATTCATCACCAAAATAGATGAAAGAGAAAACCACATGCCAACCGTAGAAGCTCTGGAACCCTAAGAGCTGTTCGCTGATAAACCGGAGCGAAAGGTGTATTTGGGGACTGAGCTGAGCGAACGCCTGCGAGGAGACATCCTCCAGTTCCTCAAGGAGCGGCATGCAACATTCGCCTGGTCCCATGCAGATATGACAGGTATTTCTCCTGATATCATTACTCACAGGTTGAACGTTGATCTCTAAACCGCCCGGTGAAACAGAAGACGCGCCAGCAAGGAGCTTTTCGAAACCAGGTAATCAATGACGAGGTCGATCGGCTGTTGAAGATCGGTTCAGTACGTGAAGTCAAGTACCCAGACTGGTTAGCCAACGTGGTTGTCGTACCTAAAAAGAACGGCAAGTGGCGAGTCTGCATTGACTTCACAGATCTGAACAAAGCCTGGCCGAAGGATTCATATCCTCTTCCCAGGATATATCAACTAATCGACGCAACAGCCGAACAGGAGGTGCTAACCTTCCTCGACGCATACTCCGGATACAATCAGATACTGATGGATCCTGAAGACCAGGAAAAAATGGCGTTCATAACCTGTCGAGGTACGTATTGTTATAAAGTTATGCCATTTGGACTAAAAAATGCAGGTGCAACCTATCAGCGTCTAGTCAATCGAATGTTCCATGACCATATCGGAAAGACTATGGAAGTATACATCGATGACATGCTGATCAAATCCAAACGGGCAGAAGACCATCTGGCACATCTGAAAGAAGCTTTCCGAATCTTGGATCAGTATAACATGAAACTGAATCCGAAAAAATGCGTTTTCGGAGTTGGGTCTGGGAAGTTTCTGGGGTTCATTGTTTCTCAGCGAGGCATTGAAGTCAATCCTGCTCAGATTAAAGCTATTGAATCAATCCCAGATGTACTTTGCGACAGGTAAGAGGTCATGAGACTAACGGGGAGAGTGGCAGCTCTACGCAGGTTCATTTCCCGGTCATCTGACCGTTGCAAAAGTTTCTTCGATGTCTTAAAGCAGAACAAGGAGTTCGAATGGACTCCCGAATGTTAGCAGGCGTTGAGAGATCTGAAAAGATATCTATCCAATCCTCCACTGCTGTCCACACCTGTGGAGGGTGAACAGCTGCTATTCTATCTGGCAGTCTCGGAATCATCGGTAAGCGCTGTACTAGTTCGGGAAGAAAAAGGTAAACAACTTCCTATCTATTACATTAGCAAAGCTTTAATTGATGCAGAAACCCGCTATCAACCTTTAGAAAAATTGGCGTTGGCTCTAGTAACTTCTGCTCGTAAGTTACGCGCTTATTTTCTAAGTAATTCGATAGTTGTGGTTACTACTTTTCCTTTACGAAATGTCCTGCACAAACCAGAATTCTCAGGAAGGTTGGTAAAGTGGACAATAGAATTATCTGAATTTGATATCACATATCAGCCCAGGGTAGCAATAAAGTCACAAGTTCTGGCAGACTTTGTAGCAGACTTTAGCATTAATATGTACCCTGAGGCAAAGAAAGAGGCTATTCTTTATGCAGGGCAGACTCCTGGCGCTCGGATCCTTCATACAGACGGCTCCTCGAGCGTCAAAGGGTCGGGACTCGGGTCGGGACTCGGATTGGTCCTCATTGCTCCATCCGGTGAGACGGTAAGGCAAGCTATCAAGTGCCCATTTATTACTAACAATGAGGCCGAATATGAGGCCGTTATTGCAGGATTAGAACTAGCCCGCAGCTATGGGGCAACCATCGTCAAACTGAAAAGCGACTCTCAGTTAGTGATCAATCAGATCAATGGGGGTTTCATTGCACGAGAATCCAGAATGCAAGTATACCTTGCCCGAGTCAAGGAACTTTTGGCACAGTTTGGTGAATGGGAAGTAGTTCAGATTCCACTGGAAGAGAACCATGAAGCTGATGCTCTTGCAAACATGGGATCGGTAGCAGAAATAGGGGCAGCTAGCTCTTCAGCTGTTGTTCAACTTCTCTACACAACCATGGACAGAGAAAAGTTCGAAGTCAACACTATCAGAACTACTTGGGACTGAAGGAATGAGATAACAAATTATCTTATCCATGGAACTCTACCCGTAGATGCAGAAGCTGCTCGCAAACTCCGAGTAAAGGCTGCTCGATATACAATTCTCAACGGCGAGCTTTACCGGAGGATGTTCGCAGGACCTCTCGCAAAATGTCTTGGACCAAACCAGACTAATTATGTGATAAGAGAAGTCCACGAAGGCTGTTGTTGAAACCATTCCGGAGGTAAGGCATTAACCCGGAAGTTGATTCGTGCAGGATATTATTGGGACAAAATGGAGAAAGATGCAAATGAATTCATCAGGAAATGTGACAAATGCCAGAGGTTCGCCCATCTTCTCCATCAGCCAGCGGAACCACTTCGTTCAATAATCTCTCCGTGGCCCTTCATGAAATGGGGAATGGACATTGTTGGTCCTCTTCCCACGTCACCAAAAGGGATGCGCTTTTTATTGATCATCACTGATTATTTCACTAAGTGGGTCGAAGCGGCAGCATACTCAAGAATACGACAAACGGAAGTCGTCGATTTCCTCTGGCGCTTTGTCGTATGTCGCTTTGGGGCACCCAAAGAAATAGTCATGGACAACGGCCCGCAATTCATTGGCCAGAAAGTGACTAGATTCCTCGACGATCTGCATATCAAGAGGATCACTTCTTCTCCGTATCATCCTGTCGCCAATGGACAGGCAGAATCTACCAACAAAATTATCATTGAATCTCTTAAAAAACGCCTCGAGCAGGCAAAGGGATGTTGGGTAGAAGAGCTGCCTGGGGTATTATGGGCTTATCGCACAATGATAAAAATGAGTACCGGAGAGACTCCTTACTCATTGGTATACGGTGCAGATGCTCTAATCCCAGTTGAGATAGGAGAACCCAGTCTGCGATACGCACATGCCACTGAGGAGTCAAACTTAGTCAACCTATCTGAAGAGCTGGATCTCCTCGAAGAACGCAGAGAGCTGGCCCTCGTGCAAGTGGTCGCCCAGAAAGAACGAATCGAGAAGTATTACAACCGAGGACTACGCGTACGAAGCTTCCAAGTCGGGGACTTTGTACTCAGAAAAGTTTCCCAGAGCACACAAGAGACAAACTCAGGGAAGCTTGGCCCTAATTGGGAAGGCCCCTACAAGGTAATTGCTTCAGTCGGCAAGGGATCTTATCGCTTGGCATGACCAGACGGCTCAACTGTCCCGAACAGTTGGAACGTGGTTCATCTCAAAAGGTATCACTTTTAAGTGATAAAATGGTTAGTTATACTTACCTTTTATCTTTGCAAAAGTCCTTACTTTTATTATATATCTTCTCTAAATGGTACTAACGACCTAAACAAGGTCAGATCCGTTTAGCTCAACTGGTAGAGCTCGAAGTTCTTCAACTTCGCGGCTGTGGGTTCGAATCCCACAACGGACACACTCCTCGTTTGGTCATATGTGTTCAATATGCAACTCACCGAAAACTCTTTTCATGTTATCACTTTACGTGCTCCAACATAAAAACAAGGGGGTGGTGAGAGGCCCCTGTAGGCCAGATAAGACCTTCATAAAGGCGAAAAAACCTTATCAAAAGGCGAATTTCTAAAGTTTTTCAAAAAAAAAAAAAACTTTAAACGTGATAAAGACTTCCACGGCAAATAAGCGGAGTCATTCACAAGACAAAACTTTTACGTGAAGGAACTTCCACGATAGATAAGAGGAGTCATTCACAAATCAAAATATTTATGTGGCAAGGCTTCCGCGAAAATAAGAGGAGTCGTTCACAAGGCCAGTGAACTCGGCCAGAGCCAATCTACAAAGCCATGCAACAACTTTCAACTATCAAAACGATAAGCAAAGTTATACGCATAGAGCAATGATTTGGCCAACAGTGACCACGACTCGGTCAGATCACTCATAGCTTACGACCTCATGAAAGGCTAAGTTAAAAACAATTGGGCAGATTTTTGGAAATACGAACTTAATAAAGTTCAGAATTCAAAAAGAAAAATTCCCAGTCATAAGGCGCGAAAGCCACAACATATGCATACAAAAAGGTCAAAAGTTCAAACTAAATAGTCACTGAGCAGATCTAAAGTAACATACATACATTATCCTGTGAATTGATAAAATGCCGAAAACGGCTGACAGAAATTTGCAGAGTGTTTAAAGGCCAAATGAAACCGGCCATACAAAGGATCAGACAGTCTCTACTAGACTCCAATCCACCAACAGACAAGTTCGGCTTTCGCCAGACAATAAAAAAAAACCCCTCAATCAATGATTGATAAAGGTCATCAACATTTAGGGCTACGACCAGAACTCGACGCACCAGCTCCGTCAGTTCTGCCGTCGTCCCCTGAAGCTTCACCATCATCTTTATCTTCATCCTCATCATCATCTTCGCCTTCAGACTCCTCAGGAGAGAGATTCAAAGCTTGTCTTCTTCTACGAACAGCGCCCTTTGTGGTCTGTAGCATCTCCTCGACATTAACTTGCTTAGTTTGAATCTGCACGAGCAAGGTGCGCTTGGCTTCAAGAGCAGCAAGCTTGGCTTTAATTTCAGACTGATCACGCAGTTTGGCCAAGTCCTTGGTTAATGCGGTCTGAGCACTCATTAGTTGAGCGACCTGATCCTTGGCAGCCTGAAGATCAGCCTTGGCTTTGGCAGATCCTTCATTAGCTCTCTGCAGATCTATTTCTAGGGATGCAAGATCTTCGATAGCCCTGTTCAAAGAAGTTCGACAATCTTCAACAATCTCTCCAAACCTTGAGTAGAGCGTGCGAACCCTTCCTTCTCTTCGAAGAGAAGGTCCTTTTCCCTGGTGAGTGCGTGAATTTGCTCAAGTCGTTCATTGTTGACATTCGTCAACCGACTAACTTCATCACCAAGGAAACCACACTGCTCTATCAGAGTTTTGTTTTCCTTCAGAGCTTCCAGCAACTCTTTCTTTATCGCAACCACCTGATCGACGTTGTTAAGCCTGGAGCGAAACATGAGCTCGGCAGCCAGCATACTTGACTGAAAAAAGCAAAATAAGTCAAAGTGATAAATCCGAGGTTAAAGTCACTCCTAACTCAAAAAATAAGGAATACTTACTCGGGCAGAGTCGGCGGCAATCTGAAAGGCTAACTCCTCATCGCTTAGCTCCCTCAACACCCATTCTTCACGGGGGCCGATGAGCGAAGAGACCGCCTTAGCCAAGCCGCTTGGCCCTGTTATGAAGTTAACATCAGGGGCAAGTTTCAAAGTATGCTTCCTCTCACAGTACTTGGGTTCCCAAGCCTGTTCGGAAGGATAATTTGGCCCAAACTTGTAACGAATACCACTGATATCCTTCAACTCTGTCTGACCAGTGATGACTGACCGCCAGACAAATCTTGACGATGAGAGGTTAGAGTCACCTCCCACCCCAGGGTTTATCGTCTCGCACTCACGAAGACCAATAGGCGTTGCTCCCTCAGTAGCCACGTTCTCAAGGTCCTCGAAACGAAAAACACGAGGACCCCGGCTATCCACTTGGGTTTCTTCTTCTCTAACTTCCTCTTTCACTTCTTCTTTTTCTTCTTCTTCACCTACTTTTCCTTTCCCCTTGTCTGCACGAGAAGGACCGGCTTCCGCCCCATCACCAACTCGGGGGCTCCTCTGCGGAGTATGGACAGCCTCCTCCTCAGCCCTTCTTCTGTCGCTTCGAAGATGAGGTCTTCGCCTAAGAGGAACATCAACTTCGGCCTCAGTGTCCGAAAGATAGATAACCTCCTTAGCTAAACCCTCTCCCCGTACAGACTCGGGGACTTCGGCAGCAGTGTTGGCATTTTCTTCTACAGGCTCCGGCACACTGACCCTAGAAGAAAGATTACCGCCAGTTGACGAGGTTTGCCCGGCAGCCACGGAGGGCTTACGAGCAGACTTTTTCCGCGCTCCGCCCTCAACCTGGTTCTTCTTTTTTCTCTTCAGAGAGTGCAGCCCACCGGACAGGAATTCTTCGCCCCCCTCCCTGCTGCGCAGTGCGTCTACCGAAGCTAGTATAGCCTCAACTTCAGCGATTGGATCAGCAACAGGTTCGGAAGGCCCGTCTTGGGGGGGGGGGGCAGGAAAAAAATCTCCTGAAGTGCCCAAACCTACAGAAAGGGAAAAACGGTCAGACACGGAGAACTTTCGAAGAAGAAAAACGATCATGGAGGCAAAATTTTCTCACCATGGTGTTTTACAGTCAAACTGTTGAGAGTAGCAAAATACGCCCACTCTTTTTTCTCTGGACCAAACTTCTTCAAAATCGGCTCAACCCACGCCGTCAGCTCATCGACAGATATGAGCCCGTCGTAGGGTTGCTTGGCCGCTGCACAAAGAAGTTTGAACGAAGTTAGCAAACGAGACGAAGAAAGCAGCATAAATATAAAAAAAACTCGGGGACTCACGCGTCTTATTGCAGATTTCTGGAAGATGAGCCTTGTCATCGAAAGTCAAGGCCGAGGAACGCACGAACAGATATCGGTGCACCCAGCCTCGGTCACCGGTATCCTCAGAACTGCGCACCAAGCCCTTGCTTCCGCGCATCCTGGCATTTACATAGCCGTCTTTAAAAATTTGTATACTGTACAAAGAAATAAAATGCTTGTAGCCAAAAGATTGATCGGTTTCTGTTGCAAACCAATCTAAAAGTGTAACTATCCTATATATACTGGTGCTCAGTTACCCCGGGCAGAGAAGGTACTCCCTGCAAAGCCTCTCCAGTACAGGATGCAGGGGTAATCTACATCCCACTGTAAAAGGGTAGGTGCACATAGCTGTCCACCCTGCTCTATGGGAAGTAATGTTCTCCCCCTCGGAGACCGGCAAAAGGGGAACCTCATCGCCCCAGTTACAGTCTATCCTCACATGTGGGACCACCTCCTTCGTGATCTCAGACTTAAACCTATACGTCGGCCAGTTACGCATATCTCCCTCCCTATTGTGAAAGGACTTAATGTTACAGTCCGACTCAAGTTCACCCCACTTCTTGGGGATTATTTCTGCAGCAGTAGCCTGGGTAGCTCAGGGCCTGGGAGTGGCCGCCGAGGAACTACCAGCAATATCAATGTTTTGACTTTTCCTAGATCGTGAAGTCATGATTTCAGGAAAAATATGAAGTTATCAAGGAAAAACTCAAAAGCTGTTCAAAGGTTTTCAAAGAACAGCGGAGAAAAAATAAAGGCAAGTAAAAAGTTTCTCTTCAAGCAAATCCCTATTTATAGGAACAAAAAGATTCAGCCCCATAACTTCCCTCGAGACACGTGGAGGTCATCAGAGAGACTACGATCAGATCTGGCCGTTGAGGGAAAGAATAGGGTTCGCCGAAACTTTATGGTATCATCATTACCCTAAAGAGCAGCGGTCACCTCGCAATCAACAGGCGACGTGTGCACGTGACTGAAGCGGTTAAAATCATTACTTTTACCCTTGAGGCACGCGATAGTCACTTCAGAATAGACTGCAGTTCTGCAGGCGTACCAGTTGTGGTTACTTTCTTTTATACGACGCATTTAATGCGCACGTCATATGGGCTTATCATTTATCTGATAAAGCTCATACGTCATCGAGATACATCACATGGAGACAAAAAGTTTACGAAAACTCCCGCCAAAATTATTATCCACTCCTCGGACATATACTCTGCCCGAGAAGTGCGGGGACTATCTGTATTGGATAAAAGTGGACTGGACCTATTTAGGTGACACGTGTCTCCCACACGGCACGAGCAGATATTCCAACGGACAGACATCCAACGGACAGACGAGCAGACCTAAGGACTTCAACGGTCAACACGGTCTAAATGAGTAATTATTAGCATTATTATCAACAATCATCTATTTAATGGTCATTAAGGCAATCATTACAGCCCAGCGGTTACGACTCCAACGGATAGAGTGCTCAACAGTTACTTATCCAGACGGATCCACGCCCAGCGGTTACAAATCCCAACGGGTGCCTATCAGGCCTATAAATAGCATTCACCTTAATCGATTGTACAACAACTCTACTTCCTGTCTACACTATCAATAAGAATACTCTCTCACTCTTGCTCAGATATTCTCTCAGTTCATGTTTTATAGCTTTTCGATTGTTTGAAGTGTGGTTGGTATCAAAGAACTCTCCCCGGAGACAAGCGATACAATACGGTTACTTCCCCTTGTTTCCGTTTACGCTTTATCTTTACTATTTAATATTTATATTTCGTCCTCGCATTATCATCATCTCAACTCGCCGTATAAACTCTTAATCTCAACTATTGATCGTGACTCCGCAAATACAAATTTAATTGTTAATTGGCCTAAAATCGGATCTAGGTTAAACACTAACTAGCTAAATTAAAAAAATAACTATACTTTTACACCATTTATAAAACATAGCAATAGTTTCCTATAATTACCTTATATACCACTTTCTCATTTCCCCCTCCCCAAATATAAAACCCTAATTTCTTCCTCTCTCCTTCTCTCCTCTCCTCCACACACCCACCCGCCGTCGTCCCCCTCCCCCTCACCGGCGACCAGTAGCCCATCGCTGCTAGTGTCCTCTGTTGTTGCTGTTCCTCCCCACCGCTGCTTCGCAGTTATCAGCGTTGCTGTGGTGCTATTGCTGCCGCAGTGCAGCGGGGCTCCTCCTCGCGGCGGTACTGCATCGGCGGGCTGCTCCGAATCTTTGTTTTTTGATGGGTTTTTCCGATCTGCTCCTTTTTTTTTTCCTTTTTGTATGTGTATAGTGTGCATATATTTGTATTTTTTTATATAAAATATGTATGTCCTTGTATTTTTTATATATAAATTTCTATCTCGACTTTTTGTATGTGTATGTTGTTGTATATATGTGTATATTGTTGTATGTTTGTGTATGTGTATGTATAGAGTGATAAAATAATTTGTATATTTTTCTTAATATCTTTGTATGTTTGTGTATATTTTTGTATGTTTGACTATATGTAACTTCAAAACAATAATTTATATAAATTTTTAACTATATATATGTGTATTTTTTGCATGTTTCGTTTTGTAGATCTGAAAAAAGCCAAAAAAAAAAAAAAAACAAACAAACAAAAAAGAAAAAAAATCCAAATTCGGCGACCGACGACTGGCTGCCGGCCACCGGCGCCGCTGCTGTGACTGAAGCAGTGGGAAGAGAGATTGTAAAACTCTAATTTGTATGGTTTAAATGGATTTTGTATATGCTATGTAAAAAAAATTATAAAGTGGTATAGTGTTGTTACGTTTTGTAAATATGATGTTAGGGTTATATATTTTTGTAATCATCCCTATTTTAAAAAACCTAGTGTGAAAGTTTAATTTTCTTTTGTTTTCGATCCGGTGACCGGCCCTCTACGGGGCCCAACTAATCAGAACTTGCCCCGAAAAGTCCTACTATCGGGGTAAAGCGCTCTTTAAAAAAGACTACTTCATTCTTATACGAGCTCATACTCAAGACCTTTAATTAAAGATAACTGAGTACTTACCACTCCACCACAATCTTAGGCGTGCGAAAGTGTTATTGATTCAACACTAAGCACGGGATAGCCTTATCCAGAAGTGGAAAGAAAGTAAGATCTTTAATCAAATTGATTTTAGACTCGGTCGTCAAATTTTTTTTTATATATATATATATATATATATATATATATATATATATATATATATATATATATATATGAGAACATACTGTACATACACAACACATACAAAATAAATACAAATGAAACACAACAATTGTATTAATGTATGTCTAGTAGATGAGGGTAGTAGGTTAGCATTGTACCCACTTTTAATTTTCCTCAATTACTCTTTTAAACACAATGCTATGTTTTAAAGAGTATTGGCTTTTCTGTCGCTTCCACAAAAAGTCCAAATACCCTAAATTCATTCCTTTCCATTTCATCTTTTGATTATGTTACCTCCCTAATCTTTCCTCCACTTGGCGTTTCTTTTTTCCGGCGACTAGTACGTTCTAGTCCTTTCTCCGGCGAACGTATTAGCTAATGAATTATCGAATCAAAGAACAATTCTTGTAGTTATCATTTTAGCTACAACTTCTATTTAATCCCCAATTTTGCAAAACCTATGTATTGGGCAAAAATCGACCCACGGCGATTTGCCCCGGTCATGTAAATCGCAGCGACCGAACACGTCACGACTAAGTAACCGCCGAAGCGGTTGAGCGAGTCGCCGAAGCCTTGAAACCGAGGATGCGCTACCGAAGGCGAGCCGTGAGCTGAGCTTCGGTAACCATCACCTCGGTCAAGCAACAGGGTCGAGCCACCGGGGTCGCAAACTTTCACCTCGGTGGATTCCCCTTGGTTCGTCCGGCTTTGCAGCCCACTACTTCACCCCACTAACTCAGCCACTACACATCCAGATCGTGGGACAACATGGCAGCTGATAGTGGAGATCGTGGGCATGGCTTATATCTATAAATAGCAGCCCATTTCATGTAATAGGGATCCAGAAATTTATACTGAAACTCTGCCCAAATTTGTACTCGACTTTTGCATATTGAAATACAGTTTATTCTCCCGCATTTTATATCTTTTTCTCGCATTATTGTAACTTTGATACGAAGAATTGCTTGTATCCGAATCCGAAATTTATTTGTGTACCTAAAAACGATTTAGGCCCATACAAATTGGCGCCGTCTGTGGGGATATAAGCAGTAACGCTTTGTTCCAAAGTTCTGCATTCGTTCTTTGTCAAAAATTTTCGATTCAACGTTATGGCTGATAACGATAACGGTGGTAATAACAGTGATCGGGTTGGCGTTCCGTTGAACCAACAGCCCATCGCTCCCATGACAACGGAAGAATTCCAAATGTACGTTGTCACAACGCTGAGAGCTCTCCAAACTAAGCAGGATGAGCAATCCAGCATTAACGCTGAACTTCGTGCCTCGTTAGAGGCGAGAAACAGCGCTGCCCCTAACGGCACCCAGCCCATGGCTCCTGGTGGAGGCACCCCGCCCTTCGTTCCTACGGGCGCGACAATAGGGGGACCTCGCAACGGAGCCACGTCTGGGGGCTCGGGGAGTAACCCATCTTCCACGCCACACTTCGGGACGGTTCCCACCGTGGCAGAGACAACGTCCTCGGTCGACGTTGAAAGAATGAGTAGAGAAATCGAAGCTCGCATCGAGGTGCGCGTCGAAAAGCGCCTCGAGCGCGTACAAGGGATAAGCAAGGAGGAAGATGATCTTGACATCGAGCAGTATAGGGAGCAACCCTATAAGCCCGAAGCAGCGCCAGCTCCAACTCCTGTGGGGTTCAAACTCACATTCCTCAAAAAGTATGATGGGACAACTGATCCCAAGGAGCATGTCAGGGAATACATGTCCATGGTAAAGAGCAACGACTTGACGTCCACACAGCTCGAGTCCATGTTCTTAAAGAAGTTTGGTAGTTCGTTGGAAAAGGGCGCTCTTCGGTGGTATTTGTGCTTGCCACCGGGGTCAATCTCCTCGTTCAAAGAACTATCCAGCGCCTTTGTCAAGGCTCACACCGGCGCGCAAAAGATCCTCCAGAGGAAGGAGGATATATGTGAAGTGAAACAATGGCCCGGCGAGCCCCTTAAAGAATTTCTCGAGCGATTCCACGCCGAGCGCATGGAATTGCCTCGGATGGATGACACCCTGGCCATCATGGCCTTTGAAAAAGGCATCAATAGCCGCAATTCTGGCGCTGCAGCTGAATTGCGTAAAGAATTGCAGCAGTATCAGGTCCTGACATGGGAGGATCTGCATAGGCGCGCTTACTCCAAAATCAGATTGGAAGAAGCGGAATTCAAAAACTGAGGTTACAACTACAACAACCGAGGTGATACTTCGAACCGCGCCGAGGCGCCACGAAATAATTCGAAGGGGAGGTATGAACCGTATACCTCACCGAGGCAACATGTTAGTCAAAGGTTGGGAAACAATCCCGGTAGCTCATACCCAACCTCTCATATAAGCCAAAGGCTCGGAGGGAAGGTTCAAACCAACGTGAACCAAAAGAATCCCTCGGGCCCCGCTTCGGTCCCAAGAAAGGATCTTCCTCGGATCCAGGATTATAATTTCAACATATCGACCTCGGAGCTGGTCGATGTTGTCAAGGGGACAGCCGGGGTAAGGGTTCCAAAAGATATGAGGACCCCGGCGGACAAAAGGGACCACAATCTGCGTTGCGAATTTCATGCGGATTATGGCCATAGAACCGAGGATTGCAAGGCTTTGCGCCTCGAGGTAGCCCACTTACTGAAGAAAGGAGTTCTGGCTAAATTCCTTACTGACAAGGGGAAGGATAATTTTTCAAAGAACCGAGGCGATGGGCAACCGCCTCGGGCCCCACCTCCGGACAGAGTAGTCAACGTCATCACCGGGGGGTCCGAAGTGAATGGTGTGAACTTCGCCGCGGCGAAGAAATTTGCTAAGCTCTCCATCACCATGGAGAAGAGGACCCGAGTTGGAGGCTCGGGCAAAGATATAGTGTTTGATGAAGATGACTGTGATGGGATGATGTTCCCCCACCACGATGCTCTAGTCATCATGCTGAGGATTAACAACGCCGACATCAAGAGAGTCTTGATCGACCCTGGCAGCTCAGTAAATATCATCAGCTACGGGGTTGTGAAGCAGATGTGGCTGAAAGGGGAAATCATCCCCAAATCAACAGTGTTGGCTGGTTTTAACAACTCAACGGAGAAGACGTTGGGCGAGATCACGCTAAAAACCTTCGCCGAAGGAGTTACCAAAGAGACACTGTTCCAAGTCATGCCCGAGGATCTGGCTTACAATGTGATCCTCGGAAGGCCATGGATCCACTCCATGGAAGCTGTCCCTTCCACTTTACACCAAGTGATCAAATTCCCAACGCCTTGGAGAGTTCGGTCGATTAAGGGAGAGCAGCGAGTAGCGAGGGAATGCTACTCGGTCGCATTGAAAAGTGGAGTCGCCCCGAGCGGGCCAAAGAAATAGCAACCAACGCAGCCGGGATCAAGCGAGGCGAACCTCCAAAGCGAAGTTGAAAAGATCCCGGCATGCGTGCAAGAACCTCGGAAGCAAAAAGCCGAGGACTCCACCATCGAGGAGCTGGACTCTTTCACTCTCATGAAAGAGTTCCCCGAGAGGAAAGTACACATCGGCTCGGAGTTGGACCCGAAGTCGAAAGAGGCGATCATGGAAGTTTTAAGGTCCAACCATGACTGCTTTGCTTGGGCTCATTCAGACATGACAGGTATCGATCCGGAGATCATGACTCACAAGCTGAATGTAGGTCCAAAGTTCACCCCGGTGAAACAGAAGAAGAGACCTCACGCCGGGGTGAAAAAGAAGGCGATCGAGGATGAAACCACGAAGTTGCAAGAAAATGGTTTCATAAGGGAGGTCAAATATCCCGAATGGCTGGCAAATGTGGTAGTTGTGCCGAAGAAGAATGGCAAGTGGAGAATGTGTGTAGACTACACCGATCTGAATAAAGCTTGCCCCAAAGATTCTTATCCATTGCCACAAATCGACAGGTTAATAGACTCCACGGCTGGACACAAACTATTAACTTTCTTGGATGCGTATTCGGGCTACAATCAGATCCTCATGGACCCCGAGGACGAAGAGAAGACCTCGTTCATCACTGACCGAGGCACCTTCTGCTATAAGGTGATGCCCTTCGGGCTGAAGAACGCTGGGGCAACCTACCAAAGGTTGGTATGTCGCATGTTTAAAGAATACATCGGGAAGTCTATGGAGGTCTATATAGACGACATGCTCATCAAATCGATCCAAATAGAGGATCATTTGAATCATCTGAGGGAAGCTTTTGCTGTGTTGAGACAATATGGTATGAAATTGAACCCTGAGAAGTGCGCCTTCGGCGTAGGATCAGGCAAGTTCTTGGGTTTCATTGTCTCCGAGCGGGGAATCGAAGCCAACCCAGATAAAATTAGAGCCATTGAAGAAATCCCCGAGGAGCTTACCGGGGTAAAAGAAGTTCAACGCTTAACTGGCCGAATCGCTGCCTTGAGTCGCTTTATCTCGAGGTCCTCGGAGCGATGCCACAAATTCTTCTCCGTTTTGAGAAAAAGCAATCACTTCGAGTGGACGCCGGAGTGCAAACAAGCGTTGAAAGATTTGAAGCAATATTTGGCTAACGCACCGTTGCTTGCCAAGCCAAAAGAAGGTGAAACATTGCTAGTCTACTTGGCAATGTCCGAGGTGTCGGTGAGTGCTGTGCTGGTTCGGGAAGAAGATGGCAAGCAGCAGCCAATTTATTATGTAAGCAAGACACTCCTCGACGCTGAAACCAGGTATCCACATCTGGAGAAACTAGCTCTCGCTTTACTCATTACTGCTCGAAAACTACGGCCCTATTTTCAATGCCACCCAATAGCTGTAGTTTCAACCTTCCCTTTGAGAAATATTTTGCATAAACCAGAGTTGTCGGGGAGGTTATCAAAATGGGCAGTAGAGTTAAGTGAATATGACATCACCTATCAGCCTCGGACCGCCATTAAGTCTCAAGTCTTGGCAGACTTCGTGGCAGATTTTAGTGTTGGAATCTTACCCGAGGCTGAAAAAGAAAATGCCGAAGCTAAAGGAACAACCCCGAGCTTATGGATACTCTATACCGATGGGGCAACAAACTCCAAAGGCTCGGGGTTAGGCATAGTTTTGAGAGCACCCACCGGGGAAAAAGTCAGGCATTCGGTTCGATTCAAGAAAGTAACCAACAACGAGGCAGAATATGAGGCGGCCCTAGCGGGTCTAGAGTTGGCCAGAGAAATGGGGGTTGAAAGAATCGAACTAAGGTGCGACTCACAGTTGGTGGTGAACCAAGTCCTCGGTGATTATACGGCTCGTGAGCCCAGAATGCAATTGTACTTGGATCGGGCACAAAGAATCTTGGCCCAATTCCAAGAGTGGCAAGTTAAACAAGTGCCTCGGGAGGAGAATACCGAGGCTGATGCCTTGGCGAATCTTGGTTCGGCTATTGATGAAACTCACTCGGGGACTGACTCGGTGGTTCGGCTATTGTCTGCGCAAATGAGAGAGATGAAGCTGCAAGTCAATTCGGTGGACAACCGATGGGATTGGCGAAGTAAGTTCATCTCCTACTTCGACTCGGGGACTGTCCCCCAAGATAAGAAAGAGCCTAAAAAGCTAAGGACCCAAGCAGCCTCATATCACATGATCGAGGGTAATCTATACAAGAGATTATATTGCGGCCCGATGGCCAAATGCTTGGCTCCCGATGAGGCGAGATATGTGATGGCCGAAGTGCATGAAGGCTAGTGTGGCAACCACTCGGGGGCAAAGGCCTTGGTGCGTAAGTTATTGAGAGCTGGGTATTATTGGCCCACAATCAGTGCCGATGTGAGGGCCTTTGTGCAAAAGTGCGACAAATGCCAACGCCATGGGCGGATGATCCACCAACAGGCCGAGCCTCTTCATTCGGTGGTGTCACCATGGCCCTTCATGAAATGGGGGATGGACGTTGTTGGACCATTACCCAAGGGAAAAGGTGGTGTTCGTTTCATCCTAGTATTGACCGATTACTTCACCAAATGGGTGGAAGCAGTGGCTCTCACCGAGGTTAAGCAAAGGCAAGTAATCGATTTCATCAAAAAGAACATCATCTATAGGTTCGGCGTTCCAAGAGAAATTGTTTGTGACAATGGCAAGCAATTTATGGGGGTAGCAATCACCAGCTTCTTCAAACAGTGGGGGATCAAGAGAATAGCTTCGACTCCCTATCACCCAAGTGCCAATGGCCAAGCCGAGTCTTCAAACAGGATCATAATTGAGAATCTCAAGAAAAGACTCGACGAGAAAAAAGGCCCTTGGCCCGAGGAGTTGCATGGGGTCTTGTGGGCCATGCGAACTACTGAAAAGAACAGCACCAGGGAGACTCCTTTTTCATTGGCATATGGCATGGACTCACTTATCCCCGTAGAGGTGGGCGAACCGAGTCTCCGGTACGCTCACACAACAGAAGACGCCAACCAAGAGGCGATGCGCATTGAGCTAGATTTGCTCGAAGAAAAGAGGGAATTAGCTTTGGTTCGGCTTGTTGCCCAAAAAAGACAGATCGAGGCTTACCTCAACAGGAAAGCTAAATTTAGGGACTTCAAGGTGGGAGATTATGTGTTGAAAACTGTGAATCAATCAACAAAGGAGAACAACGGGGGGAAGCTTATTGCAAATTGGGAAGGGCCCTACAGGGTCAAAGCAATCGTTGGAAAAGGCTCTTATCAAATCGAGTCTCTTCAAGGCGAGCCCGAACCTCTGAACTGGAACATCTCTCATCTGAAGCGATACTACTTTTAACCGAGGTAAATATCCTTTAATTCTTCGTCAATTAAACAGCCCCGAGCCGAACAGCGCTCCCATGGCATTGATAAACAATGTACTAACTCACTCCTCGTTCCATCTTTTTGCTTGACCTTTTCAGGAAGCGAACCGAACCGATTCCAGTGCTCGGATCTTCATCAAGATTCACAATCGAACACTGGGGAGGGGGGAGTGAGAAGGGTTGACATCGAGGTCGACATCGAGCCTCCCAACCGAAGCTTATCTATCCGACAACCGGGGACTTACGCCCGGGGACTAGACTTAGTACATTGTAAATCAGCCCAGTAGCGGCATGTCATCACTTTGTTTCCATTCGAAATTGTCATTCGAAACTGCGTTTTTTACCCAAGGTCCGTTTCGGCTTGGTTTTATGTACATAGCCGACTTTTGGCTTGTCGATATCAATAAAAGTGACTTCGGTTGTACTCACTTTATCTGTGTGAATCTTACATTTTGAAGCCGCGCAATGCACCGATCCGAGGACGAGACGTCGTCCTAGGTTTGCATCGGTCAAATTTTGTTTACATCTTGCAAGATTTAATTAAAGTTCGCATCAAAGTGTCCGGTATACTTAAAAGGCCATCACACGAAATAAAGATGCAAATACTTTCATTAAAAGCCCGAAGGCTGAATATTTACATTCAAAAAAGGACCCGAAGGCCCAAAGTACAAACTTAAAAGCCCGAAGGCTTACAAAAGAAGTGCTTACAAAAGAAGTGCTAAAAACAACTCATGCCTCGGGCGAATCACCTCCGCCCTCGGAGCCCCCTTCGGCCTCTTCATCTTCTTCTTCCTCATCATCGCCGCTCGAGGCTTCACTTGATGGGAGCTCTTCAATGATAGTTTGAGCTTCGGTCGCTTTGACCTCGGCTTTTTCGATCTCCTCATCTAAGTTGATCTCACCGGCGCGGCACCGCTTAAGTAGCCTTAGCCGAGACTTGATGATGGCCCACCGCTTGTCGAGCTCGGCCCTTTTCACCTTAAGTGCAGCCCTATCTTTTCGATCGGCAATTTCATCTTTCAGGGCCGCAATTTGAGCATCCTTGATTGGAAGTTTGGAGTTCTCATCCCCCAACTTCTTGATGTGGAGCAGATGACTTTTCAACTGCTCATGATGCTTTTTGCCCATGTTTATAGCCTCGGCCTTGGTTCGGGATAGTTCACCGTTCAGCCTCGCGACCTCTTCTCCTAGCCTCGAGCGTTCAGCTTCAAAATCATCACTGAGGATCTTGATCTTGGCCTCAGAGTTCGCCTCGGCTTCGCGTAGATCAGCCTGGGACTTGGCTAAATCAGCTTTCAGCGAAGCAATTTGGGCTTTGAATTTGTCCCTTTGTTGATCCCATAGGCAAGATACGCGCCGAACCTCGGCAGTCCTCGTGGCCTCAACTTCGATTGCCTTCAGTGAAAGGATAAAGCTCTGAACAAAAGTCAAGTTCACCGAGGTTAGAAACAGCCCGAAGGTAAAGATAAAAAGTAAATTCCTTGATTTCAAGATTGGTGACTTACCCTCACTGCGTTGGAGGCCATGGTGCTGTATAGCTGGCCCGAGGTAAACTCTTGCATAAGCCTATCCTCGGTCGGCCCCAGCAAAGGTGTGAGGCTTAAAAGATCCTCGGGGCTGCAACCTAGCAAATTTGAAGAGACTGGCACCTCGAGTTTCCGATAAGCCCCCACCGAGGAAGAAATCCTTGCGGGTTCGGAGTGTGCTCTTACTGACCCGGTGCCAGCCTCCCCGGTGAATGCAGTAGCTCCAGCTTCGGTGACTTTAGCCTTGCCCTTGGCTCTTTCCGCAGCTGCATCAGGCGCGAGTTCTTGGCCTTCAAGATCGACGACTTCAACATTCCCTCGAGCCCAAGCCTCGGCGGCTGCGTCGGCTTCGGGCTCGTCTACCAGTCCTCGGCGTCTCTCAGCCACTGCTTCGGGCTTGGAAGGAGTTTCCGCCTCGGTACGAGGAGTCACCGAGCGGGATGGCTTCTTCGATGTAGCCCTCTTCCGCTTCACACCTACGACCGAAGAAGAAGTTGAAAAGATATTAGAACGAAAAAAGGATGATACTTCACAATACGAGCCGAGGACGAAAGTTACCTTTGGAAGTCCCTTGATCGGGGGCTCCCTTGGAAGTTTTTGAAGACTCTGAAGCCTTCAGTCCTTTATACTCCCCGGCCACCGCAGCCAGATCATCGTCTGACTCGGTCTCTTCATCATCTTTCTTCTTATCTTCCTTCTTCTTCTTCTTACTCTTTTTGGTGTTAATGGCACGGTTTGGAAAACCTGACACCGAGGGAATGAAAACCAGGAAAATAATCAAAATCCCAAGATAACCCACCTATCAAAACACTATCAAAAACTTACCATGCCTCTTGCACTGCCAACCAATTTCGGCAGCCATTTTCATCCATGTCCTCTCGGGGCGGGTACGAGCCCCGGTCATCGCCTTGACCCATGCCGTTAAACCTGCTGGGGGTACGATGTCTACCTTGTTGGCTGAAGAAATAACAAAGAAACGGAGTCAATTAACACATGCAGGCTACCGAGGAGTAAGATGAAAAGAGGTGGTGTACTTACGTGTGTTGTTCCACCGTTCGGGGAAATCGGGCTCGGCGGATAAAACCTTGGTCTCCAGTAAAATGTATCTGTCACACCAGCCCCGGTCTCCATGGTCCTCACTTTTATGGAGAAGGGCAAATTTGCCTCGGTTGTTCAGTGCCACTACCCCGGCCTTGTGAAAATAGGGGTAGTAGAGTGAAATGAGATGTTGGAAGGTGAAGTCCACTTTAGCCTTTTTGCTTAACCAGTCCATGCATTGGACCACCCTCCAAACGCCGGGGCCAAGTTGAGCCAGGCATAAATTGTAGGCCCGGCAGAAGTCATCGATCACCCTGTGCACTGGGAGAGAGAAGCCGAGGGTGAAAGGATAGGTGTAGGCGAAGGACATCCCCTCGATATTGTGGCACACCCTACTTGTGGGATCGGGGATGATCACTTTCACTTCGGGCTCAAAGCGACACTCCCTCCGAACCCGCTCAATGTGAGCTTGAGTTATGCGGGTCGGGGTGGTGTTCACGGGAATGTTTCTATTCTTCTCTTCTTGATCAGCCGTTTGAGCTTGCAGCTTCAAGTCCTTGGAATTATCAAAGTGGGAGGGGATTATCTGATGAGGCTCGAGCTCCTGCTCGAGGGGAATATATGGCCCCGTGGATCCCCCTTCGGCAACGTCTCCGCCCTCGGCACCTCTGCCCTCGGCATCGCCGTCCTCGGCGCCAACTTCCTCACCATCCCCTCCATCGTCATCGTCTCTAAGGACGGCATCACTAAAATTGCGTAGAGCGGCGTCGTCTAGCACGGCGTCGTCCTCGCCTGAGGCGACCTCCTCCTCCTCCACCGCCAGCTGGCGCATAGCTCTCATTTTACGGCGCTTCACGCCCCCAACGCTCGATGATACTTCGCCGCTCTCAACCACGGCCGCGGTGGTCACTGGCGCAGCAGCGGTGGCGTCACCACTAGCAACAGCTGCGGCTATGGGTGGGATTTGCACCCTTTCACCCGAATCACTGGAATCTTGCCTAGAGATTGTGGCAGACATGGTAATAATATCGAAAATGGAAGCTGTCTATGAAGTCAGAAAGTTAAGAAAGTTTTGAAAGAGGTCGTAAACTTTTGGCACTGTTGATCGCTAAAAGATAAATGGGAAAAGAATTGATGAAATGCTCCTTTTATAGGTATGGAAGACGAAGGGATGGTGACGTCAGCGTCATCATTGTAACGTTGGAGAAAACAAAATTTGCGGCGCGACAGTTCGGTCGACCCACGGGTGAACGCCACGTGTCCACGGGAAGTGACCTGATGGGACGCGAACCGTTGGCGAAATTTGAAACGCTTGGATAGGATCAGGCCACGTCGCTCTCCCGCTAAAACTTCATTCCAGTCCTCCGTCGCCTCGGTAGCCAACCGAGGAGTGGGGGGACTATCTGTATTGGGCAAAAATCGACCCACGGCGATTTGCCCCGGTCATGTAAATCGCAGCGACCGAACACGTCGCGACTAAGCAACCGCCGAAGCGGTTGAGCGAGTCGCCGAAGCCTTGAAACCGAGGATGCGCTACCGAAGGCGAGCCGTGAGCTGAGCTTCGGTAACCATCACCTCGGTCAAGCAACAGGGTCGAGCCACCGGGGTCGCAAACTTTCACCTCGGTGGATTCCCCTTGGTTCGTCCGGCTTTGCAGCCCACTACTTCACCCCACTAACTCAGCCACTACACATCCAGATCGTGGGACAACATGGCAGCTGATAGTGAAGATCGTGGGCATGGCTTATATCTATAAATAGCAGCCCATTTCATGTAATAGGGATCCAGAAATTTATACTGAAGCTCTGCCCAAATTTGTACTCGACTTTTGCATATTGAAATACAGTTTATTCTCCCGCATTTTATATCTTTTTCTCGCATTATTGTAACTTTGATACGAAGAATTGCTTGTATCCGAATCCGAAATTTATTTGTGTACCTAAAAACGATTTAGGCCCATACAACCTATATTCCATCTTATGTTTATTCACTCTACAAATGGGTATTAAATTTTTTTTTAATATTTAATCTGCAATAAGCATTTTGCAAAACTTATATTTGGCGAGACTATCAGTTTCTAAATGCACTTATTAGTTTGATTTCAATTAAGAGTCTAAGGATTGATAAGTTGGTTTAAGGAAATTGGTGTGTCTAAGACGGGAGAAATAGGAGAGGGACTGTTGAAGGAAACTTGTTGAGGATGATGATCGGGGATTGTTTTCCTTAAACACTTCGCAAATTCGCCTAATTGAGCATGTCAATATTCAATCATCGTGAAAGTGTACAATCACTTCAGTAAACCAAGTTAAGATGATCTATTTTCAAATATAACAGTTTAATAATCTAATTAGCTTGACTTAAAAAGATTATAAAAAGGCACTCAATGAATTGAAGAAAAAACATGTTATAAAGCCAACATTGCAGACAAGAAAAGTTTAAGTTAGAGTGGATTAGAGCCTGTTTGGCCATGCTTCTAGGCAACCAAAAATGCTTATTTTTCACCAAAAGTACTTATTTTAAAAAATTGAGGTGTTTGACCAAGCTTTTAGAAGAAAAATAAGTGCTTTTGAGTGGAAGCAGAAACTATTTTACTGCTGTGGGGAAGAAGTTGGAAAAAGTAGCTTTTCTCTAAAAGTGCTTTTGAGTGGAAGCAAAAGTTGTTTTTAATTTCTATCATTACAAAAATATCCTTACCAAAAATACTTATATACCTAATTACCCCTATATATTTTAACATAATGATTATAATTTATAAATAATACATTACTTTTTTTTCTCCTTATTTTTTTACGTACACCTACATCACTATGGTTATAAATTTTTAATAAAATACTATATTTCTTTTAAGGTATAGATCTAGAATATTCAATTCTGCATGTTGTATTTTGAAATTTTTTAATTAAATCAAAAAATTGAATATTGACACGACCCGGAATCCGGCTAGGCCGTGCGGGCACCCGACATCCTCCCCTAGACCCGTCGGGCGAACCCTTACCAATTAAATTAGGAAAATAAATATAATTCAATTCATAAATAAGAACAAGACTTAGAAAAAGCACAGATATACTGATACCTCTAAGCTGTACAAAATAAATTACAGCTGACTACCCAACATACTAGGTTTAAAGCTATCCAGACTAGACATCTAAGAGTAAAAAAGAAGACAGATACCTCTTGAAGGAAGCAAAATGCAACTGAAATAATAACTACAAAACTGGTGGCCATCCTGAATAAAAGCTGGCTCACCTTAACAGCTGAAGTAGTCTTCGCTCCTTCACAACGTGGCGAACTCAATCCTGGAGCGAACCTGCCGAAACGAAATGGATAGAAAAGAAACAAACAACAAACAAGGGTTAGTCAAAGGGACTCAATAAGTGGGGCAGACTAGCCACCTCAAAGAATAGGATTGCTAGCCAGGGAGAAAAGAAACAGATAAACCAAATTCCTCTTATTTAAATTATGAAAAGGCAGAGCCAGATAATAGCAGGAAACACGTATGAGATCATAAAATCATAAAAAACTAGGGACATAAGATAGACAGAACATATAAGTTTTTAAGTATCTCAAACATATCAACAGTCAGAAATACATCATGTTGCGGCGTGCAACCCAATCCATATATTCATAGCGTCGCGGCGTGCAACCCGATCCATATATTCATACTGTCGCGGCGTGCAAACCGATCCATATATTTATACTGTTGCGGCATGCAACCCGATCCATATATTTATACGGTTGCGGCGTGCAACCCGATCCATATAACTAAAGCATATAAACCAATTACCTCCCTTAGACCCGTCGGGCGAACCCTTACTAATTAAATTAGGAAAATAAATATAATTCAATTCATAAATAAGAACAAGAATTAGAAAAAGCACAGACATACTGATACCTCTAAGCTGTACAAACGAAATTACAGCTGACTACCCAACATACTAGGTTTAGGGCTATCCAGACCGGGAGTCCGGCTAGGCCGTGCGGGCACCCGACATCCTCCCCTAGACCCGTCGGGCGAACCCTTACCAATTAAATTAGGAAAATAAATATAATTCAATTCATAAATAAGAGCAAGACTTAGAAAAAGCACAGACATACTGATACCTCTAAGCTGTACAAAAGAAATTACAGCTGACTACCCAACATACTAGGTTTAGGGCTATCCAGACTAGACATCTAAGAGTAAGAAAGAAGACAGATACCTCCTGAAGGGAGCAAAATGCAACTTAAATAATAACCACAAAACTGGTGGCCATCCTAAATAAGAGCTGGCTCACCCTGACAGCTTAAGTCGTCTTCACTCCTTCACAACGTGGCGAACTCAATCCTGGAACGAACCTGCCGAAACGAAATGGATAGACAAGAAATAAACAACAAACAAGGGTGAGTCAAAGGGACTCAATAAGTGGGGTAGACTAGCCACCTCAAAGAATAGGATAGTTAGCCAGAGAGAAAAGAAACAGATAAACCAAATTCCTCTTATTTAAATTATGAAAAGGCAGAGCCAGATAATAATAACAGGAAACACGTATAAGATCATAAAATCATAAAAACCAGGGACATAAGATAGACAGAACATATAGGTTTTTAAGTATCCCAAACATATCAACAGTCAGAAATACATCATGTTGCGGCGTGCAACCCAATCCATATATTCATATCGTCGCGGCGTGCAACCCGATCCATATATTCATACTGCCGCGGCGTGCAACTCGATCCATATTTTTATACTGTTGCGGCGTACAACCCGATCCATATATTTATACTATTGCGGCGTGCAACCCGATCCATATATTTATACTGTTGCGGCGTGCAACCCGATCCATATAACTAAAGCATATAAACCAATTAAGGATACTAAATAGCCAGAATAACTATCGGCAAACTGAATTATATCCACAACATTGTATACATGCCGCATACACAAAACACTGCACAATAGTCATACACTAGTCAGTATGCGGTGCAATGAGATGGGATGAATGCGGTATGATGCAATGCAGTCACATGTGCCTGATACCTTCACCGGCTCGGGACTCTCATCGATTACCGGGAAGCATATGCAATAATGACCCTTCACCGGCTCGGGACTCTCATCGCCAACCGGGAAGTATATGCAATAGTGACCCTTCACCGGTGCGGGACTCTCATCGCCAACCTGGAAGTATATGCAGTAATGACCCTTCACCGGTGCGGGACTCTCATCGCCAACCGGGAAGTATATGCAGTAATGACCCATCACCGGTGCGAGACTCTCATCGCCAACCGGGAACTATATGCAATAATGATCCTTCACCGGTGCGGCACTCTCATCGCCAACCGAGAAGTATATGCAATAATGACCCTTCATAGGTGCGGGACTCTCATCGCCAACCGGGAAGTATATGCAATAATGATTCTTCACCGGTGCGGGACTCTCATCGCCAACCGGGAAGTATATGCAATAATGACCCTTCACTGGTGCGGGACTCTCATCGCCAACCGGAAAGTATATGCAATAATGACCCTTCACCGGCTCAGGACTCTCATCGATTACCGGGAAGTATATGCAATGCTCAAAAACAGAGAGCAATGCTCATATGCTCAATGCAATACCAACAACAGCGCGTAACATATAATATACTATGTAAATTCAAAGCTAAGGCGTAATGAGTACGCCTATCGGCAGCTACACACGTAAAGAACACGTGGTAGAATATCCACAAGGCCAAGGGCCTCCAAAGAAATGGATGCAAACACTTACCTCGTTCCACTGCTGCTCAACAACCGCTTTGTCCTTTGGATTCATTGCGAAACGATCCTGCTTATTCAATAAGCAGAAAATGTATCAAATTAGGCTAAAGGCTTCATTCTTTACATCTTAGGGAAATCCGGTTAGGAACCTGATACCCTATTGGAATACGCAATTCGCAGGCCAGGCCTATGTACAGAGTTTAAGATCACATAACCAAACCCTAAATAAATTACATTTATATGTTGCCTATAACTCACTGAGTACGAATATATAATCAATTCCATTGTCGGGGTCCAATTGACCCTTTAAACTATTAATTGAACTTATTAAAACGATGTCTAATACCCTAATTTTTACCATAAAAAAATATATTCAAGCACACGTAATAAACTAAAATAATGCATTAAGATCATTACCTGAATGTTTAAGAGTGAAAATTCTATCTTTCACCGGCTTTTTTTTCATTTTCTAGCATTTTTTTTGTTTGCTTCTCAGCTTCCCGTTTCTGTTCCTTTTCTCTATTTCTAATATCGTCGACACCGCATATCTACTTTTCTTTTTTTCTTTTATTGTTTTGTCTTTTTCTTTTTCTTTTATTTTCTTTTACTTTTATATTTTCTTTTCTTAATTGAAAATTAAAACGGTATCCTATGATACTCGAAATAATTTCAACTTTTGCATACAAGTTATACAAAATTTATGCAACATACTTGCTAAGGCAGATTTCAAATCAGATTCTCGAAACTCAAGATACAAATTAAATGGAAAAAAGTCAAATTATTTAACTTTCGGCATTTTTGCGAAAACTAGCCGAACAACCTCGAAATTCACATTCAAAAGTTCACAAAAGTCATAAATAATCATACGAACCCAACGACGCTTTCGGATTTCGAATCGGAGTTCATTCGCCAAAATTGAGCTCGAAAACCTCTTTTTAATATTTATCGACAATAAAAAATAAAATCTTCTTCTGATACGTACCAAATGAGGTCTGATTTAAATTTTATAGAAAGGTCCTAATGGACCTTACAAATATTTTAAAATTATCGGCACGCCAATCGGAGTCCTAACTTCCAAAACGACTGATTGAGGTCGTTTCATTCTCCTCCACTTATACACTCGTTCGTCTTCGAACGAGCCTAAGTCTAAAGAAAAATTCGCACGTATAACAAGAAAAATTGTACGACCTTCATGAGCTACTCCACGGGCATTATTTCCTGATTACAGGATCAGAATTATAACACGTATATCGAACTTTTGGAATAAAATATATCTGGATAATATGATAATATCATTGCACAGCTTATTCTGACTAAGCTGATCCTTCCTCGATCACGAGAAGAGAGTTCTACATTTTCGAAGGAAAGATACACAGAACTTTGAATGGGTTAACATGATTCAGCCGATAATCACCTCTTTGATATACCTTTCGATATAGAATAGGTCGATGGAACTAAGAATTAGCTTACGCTTCTGCAACGCCTTAAAGATTTAATATTTATATTTAGTATTGGAGGAAGACTCCTCCACTTAGAGCATCAGCTCATACAGCTAAGTCGAATAAAAATAGGCATCCTCACAGGGGTTAACTGGATTAAGGAAAACTTAGCTAAAACAGAATGCGGCTCTGACCTGACCAACCAAATTACCCTCTCGAGTTGCCAAACAGCTGCAACTCTCGAGTTCACTACTCTCAAACCTTTACCACAAGCACCACCGCTCGATAGCTCAATTCACGGGTCGGACGACACTCTTCATTACATTTAGTAGCCTTGAAACACAACTATGTGCTTACTCGGCTACCTTGACACGCACTCTGGCTCAACATAGGGAACATCACAAGAGGCTACTGACCGCATAAGCTCACTAGTGTCGGACAAAGAAAAGATGGCAATGGACTGAGGATAGAAATAATTAGAGCTTCAGGAAGCTCATCTTCTTATTGCTTGGCTACTAAACCTAGACTACTTTCGAGTCAGGCTAGCCAAAGAATCGCAGTTGAAGAAATAGACATTAAATAAGCTTTATGGAATGACATCTATGGCAATTTAACCTCCCAATAAGAAGAAACTCTGACAATTTACCAGAAAACCCTTTTATAACCCAGACAAGCTCATGAGATAACATGACTGTACTAGCGTTTTGAACCAAGAAGAGATACGTAGATTGAATATTACTTACTAACCACTTTACACCGGAAGAAACAATGACACTCTCTGATGGTGATGAACTAGAATCCCATCATCCAAGCAGACAATACCGACACTCACTCCCAAATCTCTCACATTTAGACCAAATAAATTAGTAGGGTCTCACAAATACCAGGAATAAATCATACCAGAAGCTCGCTCCTCTACCGCAACCGATTCTTAATAGAAACGATATCCAAGGAAACCATCAAAACATGATAAGACACACCATTTCCAGATCGACCAAAAGAATCAAATATTACTCACATTTAAGAGAAGAAGAAATCCCAGGGTCTACTACATCGGATATCTCAGCATCCCGCCAGACTAGCAGTTCATAGAACTGTCTCTGCAGCTGAGCTGAGCCACTACCCTGAAAATCACTTTCTGAAGAACTACTGCCACCACACTCTCAACCTCTACTGGATGGTGGCATTTCTTTTGCTGATTGAGATCTAAATGAAATCCCCTGCGACTGTGCAGATGCCTGATGACGAGAAGAAGGACGACTGTCTACTTGCTGGAGTAAGGGAAAACTCCCCAAAGGATAACAAACTCACGACAATGATAACACCTTTTCGCTGAAAATGGAAGCTAGAAAGATTGTTGATAGCTGTAAAGAAAAGTCTGAATCTGATCTTGACGAGCTACTGGCGCACTCTAAGAATCACGTGACACAAGCTGAGATAACTTTGAAGGTGACCTCTCAAAATAATCAGAACTCTTACCTCCAAATGAGGTACCATGGTTACCCACTAGGGCCACGGGATCTCTTGCTCTCCTGCTCTAACTCTTCCCGCTCTAACTTATGGTATGCCTTGTACCTTCGAGCAATATCAACAACAACATCAAATGAAGTCCCAACCTCAATTTCTCGAGTCATCTAGGATCTCAAGGAAAGAGAAAGGTCACCAATAAATCTTCGAACCTTCTCGGAAGGATCATGGACTAGTTCTAGTACTTATCTAGCCATCCTAAAGAATTTAATCTCATATTCTAATTCGACAGGCTACCCTATCCTATCAACTCAAATTGGCGACTCGTTTCATCTTGCTCGCTACGCGAAGGGAACTTTTCCACGAATCTAGAAGAAAAATCGAACTAAGTTAGCTAATAAAAGAGCGGCCCACCAATTCAAGGCTGGACCCTGAAACCAGAAAGCAGAATAATTAAAACAGTGCCGCTCGATATAATTAAGAGCCTGAAGGATACGCTAACATCATTTTATTTTAAAAATTTACACAGAGATTATCTAATGTATGGCTTAAGAATATCGAAAGGTTCAACTGGATATAATAATGCAGCCTCTTCGGGCACTCGGCCAGCCAGAAAAATAAGAGGCACAACACATGTTGCCTCTGGAACATAATTTACTGAAGCAACATCAGGGACTAGAACGGAGCTCCCTAAGACCGAACATATGCATCTGCAATAACCTGATAAGCTGCATAGGGAATAGGAGGTAGTTGTGGTAGCTGCGTTGTCAAGATTCTCATAAAAGCATCGTAGAGAGTCGAGGGAAACACAAGGTCATGCTCTCATTGCCCATCGCAAACTCGTACAGCTGGGGCCTCCGCAACTGGATCGTCAACACGATCCACAAATCTCGAGTCTTGATCAGCCCTAGCCTCTGACAAGACGGCTTCACCGGGTATTCTAACCCTCTGAAGATTTGTCGCACAAGGGCCCACCATTATTACGAAGGAATTAACGAAAATATTTTTGCATCCTAGACCGACGCACGATCAGAAAAGAAGGAAGTGAAACTTCCTAAAGTCCATCATAGCCTCTCGTAGATAAGAACGGACGTCTACGTACCCATCAGCTAGACTCTAATAGACACTGTCTTAGTCTGGATAGACTCTAAACCGGGCTCTGATACCAACTGACACGATCCAGAATCCGGCTAGGCCGTGCGGGCACCCGACATCCTCCCCTAGACCCGTCGGGCGAACCCTTACCAATTAAATTAGGAAAATAAATATAATTCAATTCATAAATAAGAGCAAGACTTAGAAAAAGCATAGACATACTGATACCTCTAAGCTGTACAAAAGAAATTACAGCTGACTACCCATCATACTAGGTTTAGGGCTATCCAGACTAGATATCTAAGAGTAAGAAAGATAACAGATACCTCCTGAAGGGAGCAAAATGCAACTGAAATAATAACCACAAAACTGGTGGCCATCCTGAATAAAAGCTGGCTCACCCTGACAGCTGAAGTCGTCTTCGCTCCTTCACAATGTGGCGAACTCAATCCTGGAGTGAACCTGCCGAAACGAAATGGATAGACAAGAAACAAACAACAAACAAGGGTGAGTCAAAGGGACTCAATAAGTGGGGCAGACTAGCCACCTCAAATAATAGGATAGCTAGCCAAGGAAAAAAGAAAAAAATAAACTAAATTTCTCTTATTTAAATTATGAAAAGGCAGAGCCAGATAATAACAGGAAACACGTAGAAGATCATAAAATCATAAAAAACCAGGGACGTAAGATAGACAGAACATATAGGGTTTTAAGTATCCCGAACATATCAACAGTCAGAAATACATCATGTTGCGGCGTGCAACCCAATCCATATATTCATACCGTCACGGCGTGCAACCCGATCCATATATTTATACTGTTGCGGCGTGCAACCCGATCCATATAACTAAAGCATATAAACCAATTAAGGACACTAAATAGCCAGACTAACTATCGGCAAACTGAAATATATCCACAACATGGTATACATGCCCCATACATAAAACACAGCACAATAGTCACACACTAGTCAGTATGTGGTGCACTGAGATGGGATGAATGCGGTATGATGCAATGCAGTCACATGTGCCTAATACATTCACCGGCTCGGGACTCTCATCGATTACCGGGAAACATATGCAATAATGACCCTTCACCGGCCCGGGACTCCCATCGCCAACCGGGAAGTATATGTAATAATGACCCTTCACCGGTGCGGGAATCTCATCGCCAACCGGGAAGTATATGCAATAATGACCCTTCACAGGTGTGGGACTCTCATCGCCAACCGGGAAGTATATGCAATAATGACCCTTCACTAGTGAGGGACTCTCATCGCCAACCGGGAAGTATATGCAATAATGACCCTTCACCGGTGCGGGACTCTCATCGCCAACCGGGAAGTATATGCTATAATGATCCTTCACCGGTGCGGGACTCTCATCGCCAACCGGGAAGTATATGCAATAATGATCCTTCACAGGTGCGGGACTCTCATCGCTAACCGGGAAGTATATGCAATAATAATCCTTCACCGGTGCGGGACTCTCATCGCCAACCGGGAAGTATATGCAATAATGACCCTTCACCGGTGCGGGACTCTCATCGCCAACCGGGAAGATATGCAATAATGACCCTTCACCGGTGCGGGACTCTCATCGCCAACCGGGAAGTATATGCAATAATGACAAATCACCGGTTCGGGACTCTCATCGATTACTGGGAAGTATATGCAAAGCTCAAAACCAGAGTGCAATGCTCGTATGCTCAATGCAATACCAACAACAGGGCATAACATATAATATACTATATAAATTCAATGCTAAGACGTAATGAGTACGCCTATCGGCAGCTACACACGTAAAAAATACGTGGTAGAATATCCACAAGGCCAAAGGCCTCCAAAGAAATGGATGCAAACACTTACCTCGTTCCACTGCTACTCAACAACCGCTTTATCCATTGGATTCATTGCCAAACGATCCTGCTTATTCAATAAGCAGAAAATATATCAAATTAGGCTAAAGGCTTCATTCCCTACATCTTAGGGCAATCCGGTTAGGAACCTGATACCCTATTCGATTACGGAATACGCAGGCCAGACCTATGTACAGGGTTTAAGATCACATAACCAAACCCTAAATAAATTACATTTATATGTTGCCCATAACTCACTGAGTACGAATATATAATCAATTCCATTATCGGGGTCCAATTGACCCTTTAAACTATTAATTGAACTTATTAAAATGATGTCTAATATCCCAATTTTTACCGTCAAAATATGTTCAAACACACGTAATAAACTAAAATTATGCATTAAGATCATTACCTGAATGTTTCGGGGTGAATGTCACACCCCTTTTTTCCGCGCGCTCTTGTGGAAGGGCGCTTTCGGGTTTAGTAAGCGCTTATGGGATTTTTTTGATTATTTGGCGCTATCCCGAGTTAGGGTTTCCATTTAAGGAAGTGACGGTGTTCCAAGGTACAAATTGTTCATTTAAATTCGGAGTCGCCACATGACAAGTTTAAGGTGTGCCAAGTCACCCCAATGGGCACCTTGGAACACCTATGACTCGTTAGTGGTCTGCGTTAAAGTTCCTGGTAAGGATCTCGGTTGACACTCGGGAAGGGATTAGGCACCCTCGAGTCCTGTGTCAAGCACAGTTACTTTTATTGACGCATTCCGGCTATATGGAATATTTTATTGTATTCGCCTTTATTTATTTCCTTTGCTACGCTTTGATTTATTATTATTATTATTATTATTATTATTATTATTATTATTATTATTATTATTATTATTTATTTATTTATTTATTTTTTTTGTATTTTTTGTTTCAGCGACTCGGCCGAACATTTTCGCGCAGGCACTTCACCCGTTCGAAACCTTGTCAACCTTGATTTGAGTCTCAATTTGATTTTTGTTAAGCTCGGATCATGATTCCAGCTTGATTGTGGGAGTTAAATTATTCGTCGCTTCAATATTTATTCAATTCGCTTATTCAATATTTACGAAGTATAATTTATTTAAACCAGATATGGTCGCACAGGCACTTCACCCGTTCGAGATCATCCGACTTAAATAAACTATACTTGAATCTATTAATTATTTGATTTCAGATACTTGATGTCTTCTAGCTTATTTGCTTTGTTTGGTGTATTATAACTTGAAAGATCTACCAATTTTACATTTAAACATTAGTGGGGAGGGGGGGCCTTAAGCTTAAAAGACTGCAGTTAATTGACCCAGATTTGTAAAACTTCAGCCCATTTAGGAAAACTTGTGCGCCATTTACATTTGCTAAAGTGGATTGCATCAGATGTCCTTTTTGTCTACTTATTTCAACGTTTGGCCACATTAAAGATCCTATTGTTATTTTTAACCCACTGTTTGTACTGATGTTCTTTATTTTATAGCTCTTGCACATATGCCCTGTTTATCTATTTATTTCAAGATCTGGCCATATTTATCAAAATTTTTGTAAACCCATTTTATGCCTAACTTTTACCCTTTATATTTCATAAAAAAGAACTAATTCATATACTTGATTTGAGCATGTTTTTACCCCAAAAAAGAAGTGCAAGTAACGTTACAGTTTATTTGCTTTTTAAACCAATATTTGCACAAACAGTCACTTTCCTTACTTCAATTTCAGATTTGTACCAGAAACTATTTGGTGGTGCGATTTAAGCAAAGTTTAAGTTTTTTAAAACAAGGGTTCACAATAGTCATTCAACTTAAACATTCATCATACATAAACAACTAATCTTGGGCTTAAATCATTTAGTTTATGCATTAAAATGGCCAAAAATAGACTACAATTTACATAAATAAAACAATAAGCATGGAAACTTACCTAGTGTAGATAAATCTTCCAACAAAGTAAGCTAAAGCCCACTCCAGCAGCACAAAAGAAACCAGCAGCAACAATAGCCACAGACAGCACACCCTTTGAAGTAATAGCCTAAACTCAAACCATTTCTTGCTATTCCCTTTCCCTTTCTCTTTTTTTTTTAAGTATTTTTTCTTGCCCTTTCTTAATTTCAGATCTGGACTCTTTTTTTTTAGGGGTAGTTGTGGAGTAAATGTTCTCTGTATTCAATGTGTGAATGAAGGAGTAAATGCCCTCTTTTATAAGATGGTAAAGGGGGGTAAAGAGCTGCTGGACAGCTGGGAGGGTCAAACCCAAAAGCAACTGCTTTTCAGAGGCCTGTTGTTGCAATTCAATGCAGGCTTGGAAGGTTTCTCAAAATGGAAAACCTTGGCAAAAGAGGCAGACCCCTATGCCCTAAAAACTCACCACTTTAAGCTCCCAAATCTGCCTCATTAAATGAGGCAGATTTCCCTTGAAAATCAAATGCACATGGACCTCAAACTCAAATAAACTCACCTCCGATTTCAGATTTTATTTCAAAAGTCCTAAACTTAAAGTTTTACCGCAAATTTCTGAAGTTGACTGCCTAAAATCCATCAGGTGCACTACTCAACATCAGACCTCAGAGCTAAGCCCCAAACATAATTCAAAGATGACCTTAATGATCATCTGGACCCTCATTTCTTGACTAAACAAGCTGGATTCAACATTTGCAACTCCAGCTACTTAAAGGATCCAACTAAGCTGTCTATAACTAAGATCATGCTTCACTAAAGACCAAAATGAAGTGGCTGGAAAGCTTTCAAGGTGCCACCCTTTGTCTTTTTATTTGACTTTGGATTCTCTGAAAATTTGAACTAAAGGGGGGGAGGGGTGCTGAGCTCACAACTTGACTAATCCGAATATGCAAACCAATGAACAAAACAGCTGAATATTTCCTCACGTTTGGATACTTTATTCGCGTGTTGTATAGTTAATGAATGTAGTTTTACACTGATTTTATGTCGTGTGTATGTAGGTTGTTAATGAAGTATAATTGGAGCTTTTAGGAGCATGATTGAGCAAGAAAAGATTGGATTTTGATTGAGGATTGGATCGAGCACACGAAGGCACAACACGAAACGAGAAAGGAGAAACGAAACAGAAAAATAGCCTGGCGCTACAGGAGGCGCGCCGCGCCGCCCAGAGGCTGGTGGCGCGGTTTCCCACGCGGCGCAGCCCAAAAGCATGCCAAGTTTGACTGGTTCTGTCCAATGTCACGCGTTCCGAGGCGCGGGGCGCCCGTTATAGTGCCCCTTGTGCGCGTTTTTATGTCCTATTTCGTCTAGGCTTGGGTCTAACTTATTACTAGGCTTTTGTAAACTCTATAAATACTCTTGTACTTAGTTTTTCATGGGAGTTCAGACTTTGGAGCAATTGGAGAACTCATAACATCAAGAACAAGGGTTTTTCTTCCTCCCATTAATTTATTACATCATTATTTCATTATTTCATCAATTCCTTGTGTTGTTATTATGAGTATGCGTGGCTAAATCTATTGTTCTAGGGTTAGAGTAAATACATGAAGGTTGATGTTTGAAGATTGATTCCCATTAATTGAATCCCATTACGGGTTACTTATTCTTTCTTGATTTCACTTGTGTAATTGTCAGGGCCCGATTATTACGCATTATCTATAGTTTTTAGATTGAACTCGAAAGAGGGAATTTAATTACGTAATAAGAAAGAATAGGACTAGTTTGTGAACCCGGGCATCGGGGAACCAATTTGTGAGTAGGATAGACATATACTTGCTCGCCTAGTTTAACTAATTACAGAAATCGTTAATGCGTGCACGTGATTCAACCCATAGACATATAGGGATTGGAGTAGCCTGCATAGACCGTGAAGAACTGAAAGGTTTTCACGGGTACATTTAATCTGTTAGTTAGTAACCCGGGATTGAGAAGTGGAATCAATTGGAAAACTCAACTGGATTGTTCGTAACTCTGACCCTGGACCGTCTCCTTATTACTGATAACAACCAAGTTTTGCTCCATTGTTTGAATTCGCTTCAACCATTTTAATTACTGCTCTTTAGTTAATAAAAACTCTCACCATTGGAAAAAGATCCCTGGATAGTAGATAGAAATTGTTTGTTAAGTGTCAGTCTAAATAGTCCTCGTGGGAACGATACTCTACTTATCATTCTATTACTTGTCGACCGCGTATACTTGCGTGTGCGTTGGGAGCAACAAGTTTTTGGCGCCGTTGCCGGGGACTAAACAATTGACTGATTTCTTTTTGAACAATTTCTTAACAATTACGGATTAATTTCTTTTTGAACAATTACTTATTATCTATTCAGGTTTAATTTAGTTTGGTTTATTAGTGTTACTTGTCATCATGGCATCTTTTAATGAAAATTGGTCGAATGATGGTTGCTCAAATTTTGATGATTCTTGTCTGCTTTGCGGAGGAACCCACTTGTGGGAAAATTGTCCAACTCTTTCAACCCTGCGGGACTGGTTATGTAAATTTTCTACCACCTTTGATTGGAATTTTTGTAAATTGTGTGATGGTCGGTGGAATGATTGTCCTAAGTGTCATGCTCCTTCCCCCAATAATTTTTGTGATGATTCTAATGATGTTTGTGAGTTTGACATGAGCGATAAAGTGCAGGTTGTTAGCGAAACATGGCTAATGGAGCAAGCCAAACTCTTAGAAGCTTATGGGGATTTCAGGAGTGAACTTACAAATATGACGAGGCAATTTATGGAAGAAAGGGTTGTGCTCGGGCAAGAGATCGATGAATTTGGCTTGACTATTCACGACTTGGAGGAGAATTTGAGTGATATGGTTGAGGTGTCTGAAGCTCAATTATCAGTTGTCGTGCTTAGTAGATTTGAGGTAGAAGAGCTTAGAAGCCAATTTGAGGAGCAAAAAGTGGAATTCCTACCATTCGACCCAATAGTAGTTGATGATGCCAAGGTTGAGGAAATCACATTAGAGTCAAGTGAGGAAATAGAAAACATCATATTTGAGGACTCTATTGTTTGTGCAAGTGAGGGTGTCAAAAGTAATGCAATTTTAGAATTAAAGCGCATTGGACCTCATTCCAATCATTTTTCAACATTGTGTTTAGATGGTGACATGAGAATTGAGCCACCCGAGCCTATGAAGAAACCCAAGGAGGAGGAACAAGGTGCCTATATTTTAAAGTTTGTGATGCCGAGGAGACAAAACGACATCCCTCATTTAAGAGCCAAAAAGTGTAAAATGCGACATTGGTTACTTGGTCTTTTTGTATTTTTGCCACCACCCCAATACCATAGTCGTAAGCTTGAGGCAAAGTTGGGGATTCAATTCATATGTTCAAGGTGGAAACAAAAGTGATGAAGTTGTCTTCGTAGTGCCGCGACGTTAAATCAAGCGCTTCTTGGGAGGCAACCCAATTTGTTTGCTTTACTTTCATTTATTTTTATTATTATTTTTATGGTTGTATATTACTTTGGGTGATCCTTTGGACTGCAGGTTCATGTAATGTCAAGTTTAAGTGTGGGGTGCCCTCACCCCTGCCTAATATTGATGACCTGTTGGGGGAAGTCTGAGTACCTCATACTATATGGAAGCTTGGAGGATGCTAGCACCAAGGACTAGAGTCTTCAGGGAAGTTTTCTTTACCTTGCACTTTCTTATTTTTAGCACTGAGGACATTGCTTAGTTTAAGTGTGGGGTGGGGAACTCTCTCTTATTTTTGAGGTTAGGGATGCATGTACCGTAGGATTTACTTTTGTCACTTGACTTTATTTTGATTTATTTCTTGCTTTAATATATGGAAAAAAAAAATTAGAAAACCAATGAAAAATTCCAAAAAAAAGATTTTCTTTTTAGTTTTAGTTAGTGGTACATGTCATCCGCCCCGTGGTTTTTCTTATGACCTCGGTTCTTTTCCACGGGGAGGCCTTTGAACCGGGTAGTTTTTTATTTTTAGGATTAGAATAGTTAGTATAGGTGACCCTAGACGAAAGAAATAGGTGGAATGCTAGGTGCCTTTGATTTGTTTGATACCGGTGGACTTGAATTGATTGCATGTGCTATTTGTGGTGTCCTTGGTTTTAATTTGATGCATGCCTAGAGAAAAAAAAATGGAACAACCCCCTTGAGATGTTTGAGTCCGCTTGCTTGACTTGATTGTTAACTTTTGTACATTAGTGCTTAAATTTCCACAAGTTGCATTCTAGATGCTTGATTGAGAGTTGTTGATAGAGCCTTTTTGTGTGGATCATGTGCAATGTGTGTGTGAGGCATATTCTTGTTTGCTCCTTGTTTGCATATTAATGTCTAGAACTTGCCCCGTGTGTGTGCAAAGCGAAATCCTAGGTTTGCTCTAGTCGGGAGATGATACAGGCCTTCTTTTGATTTGCCTACCCTTACATATACACCTTGGAAAAAAATTGTTGTTGTGATTTCTTTGACCCTTTTTGTTGGCACCCACACCCCGAGCCTACCCATTCGTTCTAAATTGTCTATTTTGGCCCTTTACTCCTTAAGCACTTTATTGATATTGTGATATTATTTTGGAGTTGTGGTTGGATTTTGGGAGGTTTTTGAGTGGAGCTAATGAAGGGGAATAATTGTTAAAATTGTGAAGTAGTGAAAAGCATTGGCAAGGTTGGAAGATAATGAAATTGAAAAAAAAAATGAAATGAAAAAGAAAAGAAAAAAGAGCAAAGTTGAAAAGAAAAAAATTGTGGAAAAAGGAAAAAAAAGAGAAAGAGTATACATTCCTTGCTAGTGTGTGCTTAAAAGAAAAATGCTACTTGTTGAGAAGGTGTGTGTGTGGAAGTGTTGATTGGGTGGCTTTGATGAGACTTGTGTTTGAATAATTGTGGTGTATTAAAGTGCTTAGGGAGGTAGTCACTATTATCCATATGTATCCTACCAGCCCCTTAGCCTACATTACAACCCCTTAAAGTCCTAGTTAATCCCGATTGGAGTGAGCTTACATTAGTGGAGTCCTACACTACGGGCAAGCCTATGGTACATTGTGTGTGACATGTGAGTTTTTCATGAGAGTGAGTGAATTCGTTTGTTATTGTCCCCATTCTATTCTTGATATTCATGGTTGTGTGTGATATTTGGGGGACACTCTTTTGCTTCATATTGGTGAGGGCACATGGTTTGCATGAAATAGGTAAAGTTGGTGGCTTCTTGGTTGAGTAGATAGGTGTGATTTTGTGGGAGCATGGTTGCAATAAGTTGAGTTTGTGCATTTGAGCTATTTTGGGGTGGTTGTTCTCATATTTTTGGTTTTGGTAAATTATTGGCATGTTGTGGATCCATGGTAGTCATGTGTGCATTGGTTCAATGGTCGGTATCAACCATAGTCATTGGCAGACCTGTTTTACCTAGGTTGGGAAGTTAGTTGTGACTTGCTCGAGGGCGAGCAAGGGTTCAAGTGTGGGGTGGTGATGTTTGGCATTTTATGCCTATAATTCCTTAATATTTCCTCACGTTTGGATACTTTATTCGCGTGTTTTATAGTTAATGAATGTAGTTTTACACTGATTTTATGTCGTGTGTATGTAGGTTGTTATGAAGTATAATTGGAGCTTTTAGGAGCATGATTGAGCAAGAAAAGATTGGATTTTGATTGAGGATTGGATCGAGCACACGAAGGCACAACACGAAACGAGAAAAGGAGAAACGAAACAGAAAAATAGCCTGGCGCTATAGGAGGCGCGCCGCGCCGCCAGAGGCTGGTGGCGCGGTTTCCCACGTGGCGCAGCCCAAAAGCATGCCAAGTTTGACTGGTTCTGTCCAATGTCACGTGTTCCGAGGCGCGGGGCGCCCGTTATAGCGCCCCTTGTGCGCGTTTTTATGTCCTATTTCGTCTAGGCTTGGGTCTAACTTATTACTAGGCTTTTGTAAACTCTATAAATACTCTTGTACTTAGTTTTTCATGGGAGTTCAGACTTTGGAGCAATTGGAGAACTCATAACATCAAGAACAAGGGTTTTTCTTCCTCCCATTAATTTATTACATCATTATTTCATCAATTCCTTGTGTTGTTATTATGAGTATGCGTGGCTAAATCTATTGTTCTAGGGTTAGAGTAAATACATGAAGGTTGATGTTTGAAGATTGATTCCCATTAATTGAATCCCATTACGGGTTACTTATTCTTTCTTGATTTCACTTGTGTAATTGTCAGGGCCCGATTATTACGCATTATCTATGGTTTTTAGATTTAACTCGAAAGAGGGAATTTAATTACGTAATAAGAAAGAATAGGACTAGTTTGTGAACCCGGGCATCGGGGAACCAATTTGTGAGTTGGATAGACATATACTTGCTCGCCTAGTTTAACTAATTACAGAAATCGTTAATGCGTGCACGTGATTCAACCCATAGACATATAGGGATTGGAGTAGCCTGCATAGACCGTGAAGAACTGTAAGGTTTTCACGGGTACATTTAATCTGTTAGTTAGTAACCCGGGATTTGAGAAGTGGAATCAATTGGAAAACTCAACTGGATTGTTCGTAACTCTGACCCTGGACAGTCTCCTTATTACTGATAACAACCAAGTTTTGCTCCATTGTTTGAATTCGCTTCAACCATTTTAATTACTGCTCTTTAGTTAATAAAAACTCTCACCATTGGAAAAAGATCCCTGGATAGTAGATAGAAATTGTTTGTTAAGTGTCAGTCTAAATAGTCCTCGTGGGAACGATACTCTACTTATCATTCTATTACTTGTCGACTGCGTATACTTGCGTGTGCGTTGGGAGCAACAACAGCACTCACACACATCTATTCAAACACTCCATTTACTAACTAGTTTACAACAAAGGCGTGAACAAACAACCAGTTTGAACATATTCAGGGTGACGGAGCTAAAACCAAACCAGGGCAAGCTTCTTACTTACCAGATCGCGGGCAGCGAGTTCATTCTTAAAGCGATAAATGGCACAAACAAAACTTATCATTTGATTCTGCTTAGACATCAGTGTTTAGGGCCCCAAAAACCATTACTCAAACACACTTAAACTGATTCAAATAATCTGATACAAACAAAGTGATCCATGCTTTCGACACAAAGACAACAACGAACAGAAAAGACAACAACATACTAGTAACATGCTTGGCAATAAACACGCCTACCATATTTAATAGTAGTTCAAAAAAATCTAAATACGGACAACTAACTTTCACATCTGAACTACCCTAAACATGGATTCATCACTTACAAACAAAGAAAAGAGTAAACCAATACCAATCCTTGCCGCTGCTGCCTCAGATCAGCCTTTCCAAATTCAGCATCAACACAAAGCCGACTGCCTCACTGTCACGGAATCACCAGGAGCTGCCTCGCGACCCTACACCAGTGCTACATCGTCTCCTCAACACCCCTCGGCTAAGAAATGAGCAACCAAGCCACCATGGCAAAACAGAATCGATACCTCCCACCATTTAATATCGTCATCGTTGCAATGTTTCAAACAAACGTCGCCATCGCAACAACATCACTACCAATGCCAAATGCCAAAGCCAAACAAACTGTTTTACTATGACTTCACATCCCCACCAGCTTCGACGACGCGCCACCAACACCTCGCTGCTACAACTACCTCTTCATCTACTTCATCATTAAACCACCACTAGTTTCCCATTTAGAAAACTGTAAAGCAGCCTCCCCACCACTGTGTCGCTGCCTCACCATCACACACAGTCACAACTCCACCAAACAGCCACCATTTCTGCCGTTTAACACCTAGTCGAACAGCCTCGACCCTCTCGTTAGCCGTTCAGATCCGTTTCTCTCTTTTCTTCTAACGAAAACGATCCCATTTGGGGTCGTTTCAGCTAGAAGAAGAAGAGAACGGAAATAGAAGAGAGAGGCTGTTAAAGTTTAACGAAAAAAATGCTAAAGAAACTCACCGGAAAACTTGACCGCGTTTCGAACTCCGATTTACAATGATTCCCTTGAAATTTGTGGAAACCGAGTCCAGATCGGGGAAGAGGAGTCCGAGGCGATTCAGGCGATGTATTTTTTAAGATTTTCCGGTGGCGGAGGACGGTGGCACCGCTGGCAGTGGCGATTTCTGGTGGAGGAGGATATTTGGGCATGGTTTCATTAGATCAAATGACCTTATGTGTGAAATGAGCAAAATGTGGGGTTGGGAAAGAATATAAGCTGAAAGTGATGACTCAAGATGGACCGTTGGATCAATGGAATCCGATGGCTGTGATGATTCGGGACAAATGGGTGGGCTAACTCATTGGGCTGAGTTGTTTCTCTTTATTTTTTCCTAATTTAGATCAGCCCAATTGCCAATTTTAAAAAAGACTAGACTAAAACAAATTCTACCTAATTAAACAAAAATTATAATTAGTTATAAAGATAAAAGCAATGAACATACAAAATGTCAAATTGACATCAACCACATATTTCTATTTTTGAGATAATTTTAATATTTCTGACTAATTAATTTCATAAACTACGTTAAGTAAAAAGGGAAAAAAATCTAGGAAAATTTGACAAAACAACATAAACTATTCAAGTAAATTTTATTTTGGCGCCAAAATTAGGTGATTACAGTGAAAATTCTATCTTTCACCGGCTTTTTTCTCATTTTCTGGCATTTTTTTTGTTTGCTTCTCAGCTTCCCATTTCTGTTCCTTTGTTCTGTTTCTAATATCGTCGACACCGCCTATCTACTTTGCTTTCTTTCTTTTATTGTTTTGTCTTTTTCTTTTTCTTTTATTTTTTTACTTTTATATTTTCTTTTCTTAATCGAAAATTAAAACGGTATCCTATGATACTCGAAATAATTCCAACTTTTGCATACAAGTTATACAAAATTTATGCAACATACTTGCTATGGCAGATTTCAAATCGGATTCCCGAAACTCAAGATGCAAATTAAATGGAAAAAAGTCAAATTATTTAACTTTCGGCATTTTAGCGGAAACTAGCCGAACAACCTCGAAATTCACTTTCAAAAGTTCACAAAAGTCATAAATAATCATACGAACCCAACGGCGCTTTCGGATTTCGAATCGGAGTTCATTCGCCAAAATTGAGCTCAAAAACCTCTTTTTAATATTTATCGACAATAAAAACTGAAATCTTCTTCCGATACGTACCAAACGAGGTCTGATTTAACTCAAACTTTACAGAAATGTCCTAATGGACCTTACAAATATTTTAAAATTATTGACACACCAATCGGAGTCCTAACTTTCGAAACGACTGACTGAGGTCGTTTCAAATATAATGTTTGAGAATAAATGTTTAAATCATTCATCTAGTTAAATATATTTAAAGTGAATCTTTAAATGTCTTTACTCGTAATTTAATGTTCAAAAGTACTTTGTCAAAAGTTTGGCAAAATACAAATTACTACTCAACTATTGAGAGAAGTGCTTCTCAAATTTGTTGGCCAGACACAAACTGCTTTTTTCCAAAAGTACTTTTACCAAGAACACTTTAAAGAAAAATACTTCTCAAAATAAACAGTTTTTAGAAGCTTGCCAAACAGGCTCTAGACAAAGCAAATAGAAAGCAATTTTTATACAACTTTCAACTGTAAATACTTCAACCATATTTCTAAAAGTAGCATAAAATTTGAAATATATGCTTAGTAATAGGTGAAAGAACTGACCATAAATGATTTATATTATTTTATTTATCACTAATAATAATTATTGTACATAATATAGATGAAAATAGTAAATTTGGAGGCCCTAACTTTTCATGGGGCCCAAGCCATTGCGTTAGTGGCTTGGGGGTTGAGCCGCCCCTGATCCCAAAAGTGGTCGAGTAACAACCTTTGTTGAAATTTTTTATTATGTATATAGGTGATATATAAATTTATATGATGATATATTATAGAAAAAATATATTAAAGGGCATTTAAATGGGATTGATCCCTACGGCTAAATTTACATGAACCATCGCTTGACCAAGTGAACCATTTACTTTTAAAGCATGAGTTCCCAAACACCACATTAGACATATTTTAATTTTTTTATATATAATATACCATAATTTTGTGGGGGAGCGATGGGTTCACGTGAACCATAACTTAGAGGCAAAATCCAGCCTTGCCTGCTCTTACCCTCTCTACGCCATATTTTACACGACTTGACAAGAGAACACTCTCAATGTTTGTTATCTCCCCATACACACCTCACCTATCTCTCTATCCGTCTTCATATTTGTTTATTTTTCCACACACTGCTAATCACCTCCTTGAATTCTGTTAGGTTTGAAGTGAGTGTGAATGAAAAATGGAGTGAAGATAAAAAGAACATTTTGAATTTTGCACTTTGTCCTTCATCGGTTAAAGACAACTAGTTTGTTGGATATAAATATGAAGGCACATCCTTTACCTCTTAAAAGGAGTTAAGAGAAAGGAGCCTCGCGCCGTCGTCGTCGTTGCTCGCTCGGCTCGGCCTCGGTCAATTGATTGATAAAGTTTTTATACCAAAAAATATTAGTTCTATTAAATAAATATTAATTATTATTTAATAAATAGTTAACCAAAAAATTAAAATTCCCGCATGGTTTTTTCGTAATTAAATCCCAATAGATATTAATTGAAAAATGACATCAGGTGAGTCTTCTCAAGAAAAGGCACCATGACACTTCTTCAAAACCTGAACTCTGTGACTATAAATACAGAGGCATTCTGCCTTATTTCATCATCAAAATTAATTCTTACTTCTCTCCCTTTTTAGTTTTCAAAGCAAAAAATAAGTTTGAGTCAGTGTGATTTGCAACCGTTCATTGAGTTCGCTCGTTATTGTGATTTGAACTACCGCTATCACAGTACGGATAATTCTATTCTATCATGAGAGAAATTAATCCACAAAACCTTGGGTAACTGTGAGGGGATTAGATTTCATAAGGACATATAGTGTATATTGTTGGCTTGGAATTCTTTCTAATTCAGCTCTTTCTGGTTTACTGTCTATTTTTCGAAAAGGCAGACATCTAACAATCTTAAAAAATCTAATATTTGTTTGTCTACTAATCGATAATAGATAGTTTAGGAGATTAAAATCTGATCCACTAATCGATAATAGACAGTTTGTGGAGATTAAAATCTGAAAAGATTTTCTACTGTAAACTGTTTTGGAGATTAAAATTTAAAAAGATTTTCTACTCCAAATTTAATATTCTATTTTGAAGATTAAAAACTTCAATGAATTATTAAAAATATTTTGTGTTTATTCTTTTTAGAAGATTAAAACTTCAACGAATCATTGTGGTGTTATATAAAGTTTAAAGATTAAAAACTTCACTGTATATTAAAACAGATTATGTGAATCTGACTGTGTCATTTTTGTATTACAAAAAAATGACGAACATAGAAAACAATAATGGTACCAAATGCTTCAACAGTTGCAAGTTCAAGCCGCACTGCTTTGGCACCAACACCAGCACCATAACCGGCTGAAAAGCCGAGAAAATTTGACGGGATTGATTTCAAAAGGTGGCAGCAAAATATGTTCTTTTATCTAACCACGTTGAGTTTGCAAATGTTCATAAAGGAGGACGTACCGGTCCCGAAAGACGACACTCCTAAAAATTAACGTTTCATTATTATTGAGACTTGGAAACATTCAGATTTTCTATGTAAAAACTACATTCTGAATGGACTGGAGGACGACTTGTACAACGTCTACAGTAATGCTGCAACTTCAAATGAGATTTGGCTTGATCTAGAAAAGAAGTACAACACTGAAGATGCTGGGATGAAGAAATCTGTGGCCGCCAAATTTCTGTACTTTAAGATGGTGGACAGTAAAACTGTCATTAGTCAAGTCCAAGAATTGCAAGTGATCTTTCATAATCTCATTGCGGAATGTATGACCCAAATTACTACTTATGTTAGAAGTATTAGTTATATTATTAATAATAAATTTCTCATTGAAGGTTTGGTCATCAATGAGGCGTTTCAAGTTGCTGCGGTAATTGAAAAGTTGCCACCTTTGGGGAAGACTTTAACAATTACTTGAAACACAAGCGCAGGGAAATGTTGCTCGAAGAACTCATTGTTCGTTTGAGGATCGAGGAAGACAACAAGATTGCAGAGAATAAGGTTGCTCGTGGAAGTTCAACAGTAATGGGAACAAATATTGTTGAGACAAATGATCCACCAAAGAAAAAGAAGAAAGAAACCTTCTGGACCAAACAATCAACCGAAAAAGAAGAAATTGAAGGTCACATATGGACACAAAGTTGTAAATTTCCGTGCTCTAAAGAATGCCAAAAATAAGGGTCAAGCAAACATGATAGAAAATAATATTTCCTAAGGAGTGCAAGAAATGGATCTTTGTGCAATGATTTCTGAATGTAACTTGGTAGGAAATCCCAAAGAATGGTGGATTGATTCTGGAGCCACCCTCCTTGTTTGTGCAAATAAAGATGTATTTACTGGATATGCTCCCGTTGGACTCAATGAGACAATCATCATGGGAAATTCTACAACAACAACAAAGATTGAAGGTAATGGCAAGATAGGCCTAAAAATGACTTCGGACAAGGTGGTGACTCTCAACAAAGTTCTTCATGTTCCAGAAATACGTAAGAACTTGGTATCAGCCTCACTTCTCGTCAAGAACGGGTTTAAGTGTGTATTTATTTCTGATAAGGTTGTATTAAGTAAGAATGATACTTTTGTAGGAAAAAGTTACCTATGTGAGGGCCTTTCAAGCTAAATGTAATGACTGTTGCTATTAATAATAAAGTTCAAGCTTCTTCTTTCTTACTTGAGTCAAATGAATTATGGCATGCACGTTTAGGACATGTTAATTTTAAAACCTTGCAAAAATATGATAAATATGGAAGTATTGTCTAAATTTGAATGTGATAATTCAAAATGTCAAATATGTGTTGAGTCTAAATTTGCGAAACATCCTTACGAATCAATTGAAAGGAATTCTGAACCTTTAGACTTAATTCATACGGATATTTGCGATATGAATTCAATACCATCTCGCGGTGGGAAGAAGTATTTCATAACTTTTATTGACGATATTACTCGTTACTGCTATGTTTATTTACTTAGTAGTAAAGAGAGGCTATAGATGCATTCAAGCAATACAAAGCTAAGTTGAAACACAACTTAACAAAAAGATCAAAATGATAAGAAGTGATATGGGGTGAATACAAATCTCCTTTTGAAAAAATATATTTGGAATACGACATTATTCATCAAACCACTATCCCAAACACGCCACAATCTAATGGGATTACAGAAAAAAAGTTGAACGTTAAAGCAGATGATGAATGTCTTGTTATCAAGTTCGGGGTTATCCCATAACTTGTGGGGGGAAGCTGATGCAATCCGGATTGGTATCCAAAGCCGTGAGAGTTTACGCTCAACATGCGGGACTTAGAACGCTTCAAAGAGAGCTTGGAAACCAAGATTCAAGTCAAAGAAGGCCAAAAGACCAAAATACAAGCTTGCTAAAATTCTGGGAAAGTAATACACTGTGCGATCGCGAGCTGGTCTGCGTGATCGCGATGAAGATCCAAGTGCTCTGCGCGATTGTGATGTGCCTTGCGCGATCGCGATGAAGAATTGATCAGGCAGCATTCCAGAATTAGCTAAAGAGGCATTTTAGTCCAATTATTATTGTTTAATTAGACTTAGGGGCTTTTAGTCATTTCACACTCATGTATGGAAAAACTATATAAGCTTCCCTTAGTCTTCCATTTCATTAGTTAGTTTTTGAATTGATAGTTGAGAATAGAGATAGATTAGGCCGAGCCTATCTTGTGGAAGCCCGAGGCTTCATGAACTCCTTTACTTGGAACCGAATGGATGTCATCCTAGTATGAATCCTTGTTAGGTTCAAGTTTCATTCTCTCCCTTGGATAATCAATCATGTTTTGATTCGAATTATCCATTCTTTCTTCTATTTCTGCTCTTCCCCGCCCCTTATTTCATTGGTATTGTGTTTACTTGCTTCCGTGTAGTTTGGTTCGCATCATTTGGTATCAGAGCAAGGCTCGGATTACGTTCTTACGAATCCATATTCCTTGTTCATCGTGTCCTTAGATTCGTGTTCTTATTGTTATTGTTCTTGTGGAAAAAAAGAAGAAAAGATGAAAAATTGAAATTCGTGTTGTGAAACGAATTCCCCAACCATTAAAAAGTATTGGGGATTGATCTATATTGTTTTCCCATTGATTTGGTACCCTCATATCACGTTTTGGTGATACGGATTGAAAATTTGAAAATCAAAGTTCGTATTTTTTTTTTTGAAACCCTTGTTCTTGAGCTTGAAGACATTGATTATTGAGTTTGACTGTTTGTTTGGTCGTAAAATTCATCGGGGTTTGTTGGAAAATATATTATACATCTTTGGGTACCTTGGGAATTGAAAAACAAGTTGAATCGAGTGAAAAGTTGAAGCTGAAAATCGGATTTTTCTTCAGCTACAGCAGACCTCTGCGCGATCGCGCCTAATTCCACGTGACCGCGCCAGTTAGTCTATTACTCTGCGTGAACGCGCCCCTACCAACGCAATCGCAAAGTGAAAAATTAATTTCTGATTTTTTGTGTGCTGCGCGATCGCGAGCCTCGTGACGCGATAGCGAAGAGCAACATTTTTTCAGAATTCCAGTTTTGGGACAGAATATTCACAACAGCTTCCGAACAGTTTCCAGTCACCAAAACTCCAATTGTTTCATCAAATATGGTGAGTTTCTAGATTATAAACAAAATTTCATCCAAATCCGAATCCGTTTCGTGCCAATTCGATTCGAGTCTTTCTTACGTCGCTTTCTTACTAGTTTCATAACTTGTCTCTTTTAGTTTCATTGCTTGTTTTCTTTGTTCCTAGTCCGTTTGTGAGTCCTTATTCGTTTCTTTGGTGTCTTATAAACTCCATTCTGAACCTATACTTGGACGTGCTAGTTGTTGATCTTCTCACTTTGGTTCCTATAAAGGGGATAATGCCATCTTGGAGAGGAAAAAGGCTAAGAGTGGTGAGAACATTAGAGTGTGGTCACAAAAGCCATTGACCTTGAGTGTATACATGAGTGGAAAGAAAATTGAGAGATCATATATCGAGTGATACACGTGAGGGAGTGAATTTGTGAGGTCCTTTTGTTATTATTTTTGCAAATATGTCCTCGGATGATGATTGTGGAGGTTATGACTCCTATGGAGATGATGGATATTGCTACGATGATTGTGGAGACTATGGTTCCTATGATGATGGTGGGAGTTACTATGATGATTCGGGGAACTATGGCTCTTATGAAGATGAAGCAAGTCACTATGGTGATCATGAAGCTCGTGGAAGCTATGAGGCTTATGAGGATGAACGTGACCATGAAAACTCCCATGCTTCTAGACTTGGAGATGATGATAGTGACGCTTCAAGGTACAATGTTCCTACTTACTCTTCTTGTGATGAACATGAAAATGTAGATAGTGACATAGAGAGAATTGATGATGAAGCTTATTCTAGAGACTGTTCATTTGCATCGCCTCTTTGTGTTCCTAAAAATAAACAAGAGAGTAGTAGTGGTGTTTCTATTGGTTTGAGGAGAAGTGGTAATTACTCCATGAGAAAAAGAGAGTCTACATATTCTAATTGTGCTAAAAGGTTTGATGACTCTAATTCTTATGCTAAAGGCAACATGAGGCCTAGAGTGAGAAAAGGTGCTATATGTACTCCAAGTGATTTGTCTTGGACTAACAATGCTTTGAGAACTATGTTTAGACGGAATCATTTTGTAAACAACCATGAGTGTGATGAAGTTTGTGTGGAGCAATTTTTGGAAGAAAGAAAGAACTTCTTCCACACAATTTGTAAGGTTGGAGGGCTTACTTGTGCTATGATCATTGATTATGAGAGTCATACTAATGTTGCAAGTGTTTCTTTGGTTGAGCAATTAAAGTTGGAAACTTGTAGTCACCCCTTCCCCTATAGGTGGCCTTGGTTGAATGGAGATGGGTTTGTGGTCATTACACAACAAGTGTGGGTAAAGTTCAAAATTGGCGATTATCTTGATGAAGTACTATGTGATGTGATGCCGATAAAAGGTTGTCACTTGTTGTTGGGAAAACCATGGAAGCTTGCTAGAAATGCCAAGTATAGTGAGAAGCTTGGGAAGCATGCTCTCACTTTACGGGATAAAAAGTTTACTCTTGGTGCCACACCTCCAATGAAAGTAAAAGAATTTTATTTTGGCATGCTAGCAAAAGGAAGAAAGACGAGTGCTAGAAAGGAGTTGGCAAGTGTCAACAAGGTGAACCCGAAACCACAAGCTTCAAAGCCAAGTGGTTCACCAACAAAGAAAAAGAAGGCTTCAAGTGATGAGTCTCTAAGTCCTAGATTCCGGGTTAATGTTAAAAGTCCACCTACTCCGGCTATGGGTATTCTTATGCCTCGTCCCAATTCAGCCGAATTTGAGAGACAAAAGATTGAGAGGAGTAAGGGAGTGACCGGTGACAACTCTCGAGGGGAAAAAGGAGAGGTTGTGTTAAGTGATGTGAGTGAGTTTTCACCACCCGAATCTACACCCAACCTTGAAAAGAAAATGAGGGAAAAGAAAGAGAGAAAAAGAATCATTGAGAGTGAGGACACCCCTTATTCTAACCCTAACCCTTTATCTTTTTCTTCTACTTGTGTGAGTTCTTGGAGGCAAACCAATGGAGCCTCAATCATGTTCTAATGTGGAAGGGCAAGGTGAAGAAGAACTAGAATGTGAGCTTCAAGTTGAAGGAACTACCCATGACCCTTCAAGTGAATTGAGTGAGCAAGATGGCCATTCAAAGGTATGTGTTAGTCCTTCTTCCCATGAGCATGATACTTCCTTGTCTTGTGATATTGTGTGTGAAAACTCTATGCTAGTTGATGATTTATATGAATACAATGTGTTTGCAACTAGTGTAGCACCTTTGGGTCAACTTGTGTGTGAAAATGAACCACTAGTTGAGGGGGTTGAAAAGCCACATCATGATGTGAGCTCGGTTTTCATTGAACCTCTCTTTAGTGAAAATATTGAAGTTGACCTTGTATATAAACCTTGTTATGACACCCACCCATATTTGATAAAGGAGAAGATGAATTGCATGATTATCCTATTCTTCCCTTTGATTGCTTAATTGATAGCGGTGGTCTCTTGTGTCGTAATAATGATGGTTGTGACCTTGAGGAGTCTCTAGAGTATGAGATGGAACGATTTGTTTTCGATGACTCCTCAAGTGAGAGTGAAGAACCTAGTCTTGATGCTATGCTTTTGTTTGACCATAAATTTGAGGTGCATGCTTTTACATTTTCATTGTTTGAAGACAATCTCAATTGTGATCGTGAATTGTATCGGACTAGGGTTGGTAGTAAAATAGAACCTCCATGGTTTGAAAAGTTAGACTCTACGGACGATCCATTGTTTGGAATTTCAAGTGAGATGAGTGGTCTTGATATTGATTGTGTTGAACCATCTTCTAGTAGTCCTAACCTTCATTGTGTGGACTATAATGATGAAGAACCTATTTTGGAGACCTTCCTTTGGAGTTTGTCTAGCGAGGAGGATTGTCTTGGGGGTGAAGTTGGAGGTGAGGAGGTATCTCTTGGTGTGGATAAGAGTGCTCTTAAGAAGGGGAGTGGAGTCTTTGATGCTAGTTATTGCTTGAACTATTTTGATTGTTTCATTTCCTATGTTGATCACACCTTGAGTATTAAGCATGCCAAAGCCATGATGTCACCTTATGATAAAAATGCAATGAAGGCTTGGTATGTTGGTCATGAGTGTAGGGATCGTAAGGGATTTGATTGCTACATCTTACACGTTTTATGCCCTTTGGATCTCTTTGCTTATCCTAGTGTTGGATGCACTTCCTTGTTGAGCCAAGAAGTTATTGTTTCCTTTGGGGACATAAGCTTTTTAAGTGATATTGATGCTTGGCTCTACCATAAGTGTGTGTTTTCCACACTTTTGGACACTAACCTACTCTTGGGGTAGGAAGTTCGTTTGTCTTTGCCTCACTTGTAGGTCTTGTTGGCTTGATTTCGAGGATAAAATCCTTTTAAGAAGGGGAGAATGATGCAATCCAGATTGGTATCCAAAGCCGTGGGGAGTTTATGCTCAACATGCGGGACTTAGAATGCTTCAAAGAGAGCTTGGAAACCAAGCTTCAAGTCAAAGAAGGCCAAAAGACCAAAATGCAAGCTTGCTGAAATTCTGGGAAAGTAATACACTGTGCGATCGCGAGCTGGTTCGACAATCGCGATGAAGATCCAAGTGCTCTACGCGATCGCGATGTGCCTTGCGCGATCGCGATGAAGAATTGATCAGGCATCGTTCCAGAATTAGTTGAAGGGGCATTTTAGTCCAATTATTATTGTTTAATTAGACTTAGGGGCTTTTAGTAATTCACACTCATACTCTATAAGCTTCCCTTAGTCTTCCATTTCATTAGTTAGTTTTTGAATTGATAGTTTAGAATAGAGATAGATTAGGCCGAGCCTGTCTTGTGGAAGCCCGAGGCTTTATGAACTCCTTTACTTGGAACCGAATGGATGTCATCCTAGTATGAATCCTTGTTAGGTTCAAGTTTCATTCTCTCCGTTGGATAATCAAAATCATGTTTTAATTTGAATTATCCATTCTTTCTTCTATTTCTGTTCTTCCACGTCTCTTATATCCTTGGTATCGTGTTTACTTGCTTCCGCATCTCTTTATTTTGCTTCCGTGTAGTTTGGTTCGCATCAGAAGCTATCCTTACAGCTAGTCGAATAGTTAATCGTGTACTCTACAGCAAAATATATATCCGTATAAAAATGAATATGAGTCATCAAGTGTAAGCACGAAACGACCTCGGGAAGGAAAAAAAAGGAAGCATGCCAAATAATGATAATCCAAAACGTAGTAAATGTCAAAGGACACCTGCTTCCTTTGGACAAGACTTTATGAATTTTCTATTGGAAAATGAGCCTCAAACCTATAAAGAAGCAACGACTTCTTTAGAGTCTCCATATTGGAAAGAGGTAGTCAATAGTGAGATAGAATCCATATTAAGCAACCATATGTGGGAGTTAGTTGATCTTCCTCCTGGGAACAAACCTTTAGGTTACAAATGGATTTTCAAAAGAAAAATCAAAGCTGATGGTTTTACTGAAAAACACATGGCTAGACTGGTCGTTAAAGGTTACAGACAAAAAGAGGGCCTTGATTATTTTGACACATACTCTTAAGTATGCAGAATTACATCCATACGGATGCTAATAGCTTTGGCCACCATGTATGGTCTTCAAGTCCATCAAATAGAAGTTAAGACAACATTCTTAAATGGAGATTTGGAGAAAGAAATCTACATGGAACAACCCAAAGGGTTTATGGTTCCTGGGAAAGAAAAAAAGTTATGCCGACTTGTTAAGTCACTTTATGGATTAAAACAAGCACCCAAACAATGGCATGAAAAATCTGATAGTATAATGTTGTCAAATGGCTTTTAGATTAATGACTGTGATAAATGTGTTTACATGAAGAACACTCCAAATCACATAGTTATTGTTTGTCTATATATGGATGACATGTTAATAATGAGTTAAGATATTGATGACATAAATGCTACTAAGCGTATGCTAACTAGCAAGTTTGATATGAAAAACTTGTGAATTGCTGTATTCTTGGGAATTAAAAATCATAAAACTCCTCAAGGTTTGGCATTATCTCAAACTCATTACATAAAAAATGTCCTGGAAAAATTCAAGTATTTAGACTTCAAAAACTCTAATTGATGTGAATCATGCCTTTATAAAGACCAAAGGACAAAGTATGTCTCAACGAGACTATGCTAGAGTGTTGGGAAGTCTAATGTACATCATGAATTATACACGACCAGATATAGCTTGTGCCAGAAGTAAACAGAGTCGATACACAAATAATCTAGGACAAAATCACTAGATGGCAATGAAACGAAAGTTGGGTTATTTAGAGTACATCCAAGACTATGCTTTGCATTATGATAAGTATCCCAATGTTATTTAGAGATATTGTGATGCAAATTGGATAACCGATTCAAAATAATCAAAATTCACAAGTGGATATACTTTCACAATTGGTGGAGGAGCGATAGCTTGGAAATCATCCAAACAAACGTTGCTTGCTCGCTCTACAATGTAGGTTGAATTCATTGCCTTAGACAAGGCCGGTGAAGAAGATGAATAGCTCGAAACTTCTTAGAAGATATTCTATTTGGCCTGGGCCGTTGACACCTATATGTATACATTGCGATAGTCAATCGACAATATTAAAGGTTGTGAGCCTTATGTATAATGATAAAAATTGTCATATACGACGAAGACATTAAACCATTAGACAACTTCTTTCTTAATGAATTATCACAATTGACTATGTAAAGTCAAAGGATAATGTATCGGATCCGCTTACAAAAGGCCTAACTAGAGACGATGTTGAGAGATCATCAAGGGGAATGTGACTATGGCCGAGGACAAGTCATCATGGCGGTAACTCTACCTAGAAGACTGGAGATCCAAAGATCTAGGTTCAAGGAGCTCAAACAAAGTTATGTACGACCGGTCCAACATTGTCAAACAACTCAACCCATTCTTGTAATAATATAATGTTCAGTCCCACGGATAAAACATTAAAGACGATTTTTAATGATTATCTAAGTTTGATATGGGAATTATCAAATAGTGTACATCTAAAGGAGTACACGTTTAGAAATTATTTATGTGAGTGTGAAGTGGAGGCCGCTTCTAGGAGAATTCTGTAAGGCTGATTCTCGACGTACTCATGAATCAGGCGGTGTTCATGGCTGAAACGAACACAACAATGAGAACCAAAGATGGTCAATTGTGTGACTTATGTTGTCTAAGTATACAACAAACAAGATGGTTCAAAAATATCAAATCTACCAATTGACTGAGTATATCCGAAATATGTTCACTACGAAAAGTTCAAAGGGGAACCTGCTAATATCCAAATGCAACTAATTCTTACATGCGAATCAAACCATTTTCTGCATGTTTTCTTCATATAGTCATTTTCCATTCATGTTGGGAATTGTTGGGTTTGAAGTGAGTGTGAATGAAAAATGGACAGAAGATGAAAATGCAACTTTGGATTTTGCACTTTGTGCCTCGTCGGTTAAAGGCAACTAGTTTGTTGGGTATAAATATAAAGTCACTTCTTTTAGTTCTTAAGAGGAGGGGTCTTGCGCCGTCGTCGTCATCGTTCGCTCGGCTCGGCTCGACATCGGCTTTAGCTTCGGATTTGGTCAATTGATAATATTTTTTATACCAACAGATATTAGTTTTATTAAATAAATATTAGTTATTATTTAATAAATAGTTAATCGAAATATTAAAATTCCTGCCTGGTTTTTTCGTAATTAAATCCCAACGGATAATAATTGAAAAATGATATCAGGTGCGTCTTCTCCGAAAAGGGCACCATGACTCCTCTTCAAAATCTGAACTCTGTGGTTATAAATACAGAGGCATTCTGCCTCATTTCGTCATCGCGATTCATTCTTATTTCTTTCCCTTTTCTACATTTATTTTCAAAGCAAAAAGTAAGTTTGAGTCAGTGTGATTTGCTACCGTTCTTTGAGTTCACTGGTTACTGTGATTTGAGTTACCGCTATCACAATACGGATAATTCCATTCTATAATGGGAGAAATTAATCTAAAAACCTTAGGTAATTGTGAGCGGATTAGATTTCTTAAGGACATGCAGTGTATACTGTTGGCTTGGAATTCTTTCTAATTCATCTCTTTCTAGTTTATATTTTTCAAAAGTGCAGATATCTAATAAATTCCACCGACGTCGGTAGCAGCAGCGACCACGGAGGCGAGCCAAACTTATTTTATCAAACATGTCTAAGAACGTGGAGACCATAAGACATCAAGTGTACTAGGGAAGTTATGTTTCATTCGTTGCCAAACATACTTATCAAATCTTTCATTATATACATTTGGTAAAACATGATCGAGAGGACATCATCGCGCGAAGTTTGACCATGGAAAATGACCGAGCGAAATTCAACTCAAGCCAAGTCGTCACCCCAAGCTGGATCAAGATACATTCGAATATATAACAATGACAAGCTTGTTAACTTTTCAAGAGAAGAACATTTATAGCTTAACAAAAATAAAGAAACTTGTTATTTCCTCATTTTAAATTGATATATCACTCTTTTAAGAGTTTTAAAGACTAATACAAGTACTATTTTTGTTAAACTTCATTTTTTCTTCTTTAACCCTTTGACATATTTTCAAAATGAACACTAAACTTTTTCAAGCTTTTTTTTTTTCGAAAAACTTTTTCAAGCTTTTATCGCTTTTAAATAACTAACATCTTTTACTCATATAATTAAATACTAAATAACATCTTTTGTCTTGTCTTGAAACGCTTAAGATCAGAGTCGATCATACAAAGCAAAATAGAGAAAAAATACAACTCCGCCTTGGTCCCTCTTCCGCCTCGCCAGACCTTGATCACGCATTACTTTCTTAACTTTAAGTTTGATTTGTTTGTTATTTTCTTGTTTATTTATTTCAGTTTAATTTCTTGCATTATGTTTTCCAGTAACACTAATATGACAAATATTTTCTACTAACTATTTTATTTTGAGATACATTGTCATCCATGGAGGCTTATCTCTGTTCATGAAAAAGATTGTTCCCTTCAGGTCACACTAATTTCTATTCTCAAGAATGAAATGAAAGACTTATATAGAAGCAGGTTATATAATAGACATACAATAACTATAAGTATAAAATGTATGTTAGTTTATTCATTGAATATAGAGTATATGTATGTGTGTGTATGTATGTATGTATGTGTGTGTGTGTATATATATATATATATATGAAAAGAGTACTTCGATTTGGTTATCATAATAGAATTACTAACAGTTTTGTTTGATTAATGATTTTATAACACACTATGTTAGGTCTCACTTGTCCCTTTCCATTTTAAAAAAAATGTGGCGTTTACAGTTCCCATAGTTTTTAAATTTTTCATCAGTTTATTGTATCTTTTTTATTATAACACAATATGTATGAACATACTGTACATACACCACTCATACGAAATATATACAAATAAAACACAATAATTATATTAATGTATGTCTAGTATATCTTCATTGTATGTATAATATGTCATTATACATGCAACGAAGATATACTACACATACACGAACATACATAAAATATCATAAAACTCTTCGGCGGCCCGCGACAACATCTGGAAGGGGCAGCTATGGGGTGCGACTGGAGGTGGGAAGGGGGTGTAGGAGAGGAATACATGATTTGTTTCACCTTTCATGTATATTGCTATGTTTTAAAAAATAAATATTGCTACGTTCTGTAATGGTATAGTATTACTATTTTTGTGCAAAGTAGAATGTTAGTATGCATACTGAAACGACCTTGATAAGTCATTTCGGGAGTTAAGACTCTGATTAGTAACGACAGTGTTAAAATCTCCGTTGTAAAATTAGAGCTAAATTGGACTTCATTTGGTAGGTATCAGAAGAAGGTTTTATTTTCTGTTGTCGGTAAATCTTAAAAAGAGGTTTTCGAGCTCGATTTTGGCGAATGAGATCCAATTCAAAATTTGAAAGTGTCGTTAGGTTTGTATGGTCATTTGTGACCTGTGTGAACTTTCGGAAGTGAATTCCGAGGTCGTTCGGATAGTTTCCGCTAAGGTCCCGAAAATTAAGAATTTGATCTCTTTCTGTTTAATTCGCATCTTGATTTTTGGAAATTCGATTCGAGATCCGTCTTTGCGAGTACGTCAAATAAATTTTGTATAACTTGCTTGAGAAAGTTGAGATCATTCTGAGTTTCATAGGGTTCCATTTTAATTTTAGTCGCAGCAGCAAGTTTTTTTTTTTTTTAAAAAAGTAAGAAAGAAAGATTAAAGGAAAGAGTACAATTAGTTCAATCAGTGTTGTTTGGGATACAAGCTTACTGGGCCCAAATATTTGTGATACCAGTCAAAGTAATTAAATCCATTGAAGCTCATTGTAGGAGTTATATCTGGTCTGGCACTAATGTAATCACAAAGAAGGCAATGGTGGCATGGGACAAAATCTGCACACCTAAAGCTTCAGGAGGCCTCAACTTAGCTAATCTGAGGTTGTGGAATAGAGCAGCAATTGCCAAGCAGTACTGGGGTATTGCATTAAAGAAGGACAGATCGTGGGTAAAGTGGATTCATGCTTACTATATCAAGAACCAGCCTGTGGAGAGTTGCACCATTTCTGAGTAAGCTTCTTGGATGGTGAAGAAGATACTGGGGGCAAGAGAAGATGCACAAAATATAATGCTACCAGCTAGTCCAAACAAGAGTGTCACTAGGCAGATTTACTTCAAGATACTTGGTGATTTACCTACTGTGAGCTGGAAGTGTTTAATGTTCCTCAATGCAGCAAGACCAAAATCCAAGTTTATCATGTGGCTATCCCTTCAAGGGAAATTACTGACCACGGATAGACTAGTTAAATGGGGGATGAGAATTGATAGACAGTGTCAACTTTGTCACAAACAAGAAGAGAGCAATGAACACCTATGGGTGCACTGTGAATACACACAATCACTATGGGACAGACTATGGCTATGGTTGCAGATAAAGGAGCTGAAGACAACCAACTGAAGGCTACACTTACAGTGGATCATTAGTAGAGGCAAAGGTAAGTCTGCTGAAGCTCAGTTATCCAGGATGCTTTATGCTGAAGTGATTAATGAAGTCTGGAATGAAAGAAACTAGAGGACTTTTGAACACAAAGGCAAGGAGGTTGAGCAATTAGCAAAGCAAATTGCAGTAGTATGCTGCACTCGAGCCCCTCCCAAAGTTCAGAGAATTTTGACTAAGTATCTGTTTTAGACTTAACTGTATAGTGTTGTTTTGAAATCTCATGTATTAGTGCATCTTTCAATACTGCTTAGTAATTGTAGAGGATATATTAAGCATTAGATAGAGGCAGTCAATTGATAAGTATGGTCCAGATGTAGAGCTAAGTAGGCTGTGGTAGCTTGCTTGTGATGTAATTCTCAATTTGGTGATTAATAATATTAACTAATTACCAAAAAAAAAAAAAGGAAAGAAAATAAAGAAAAAAGAAAATATAGAGGCGGTGCTAAGGGACCTTAGCTGATTTTGTCTTCAGGAAAAAGGAACAGAACAAGGCAACGAAATATAGAGAACCAGAGAACGAAAAGAAAAATCAGAAAAGAGAGAAAGGAAAGAAAAAGGAAAAAAATAGAATTTTCACCCCGAAACATCCAGGTAATGATGCGAATTAATTATTTTAGTTTATTACGTGTGTATGAATATATTTTAACGGTAAAAATTGAGATATTACACATCGTTCTAATAAGTTAAATTGATAGTTTAAAGAGTGAATTGGACCCCGATAATGGAATTGATTAGATATTCGAATTCAGGGAGTTATGGGTAACCCATAAATATAATTTATTAAGATTTCGGTTATGTGATTTTGAACCACATACATACGCCTGAACTGCGTATTGCCTATGCGAATAGGGTGTCAGGTTTCTGGCCGGATTGTTCTAAGATGTATGGAATGAAGCCTTTTGATCCACGCTCGATCCACTCACCACAAAGAGTGTTGGCTGGTCGTCAAATATAATACTACCCAACAAGAGTTGGGGTCGATTTCCATAAGGAGCTAGCAAAGCAATCTATTAATCTTAAGATGAATAGTGATGAGTTCTAAGAATTTTTCGTATATTCCTAATGAATAAAGGTAGAATTAACTTAACTACAACTAGCAACTAACATAAAACAAGTTAAATAATAATGGTTGATGTAAATGATGACAATGAACTAGGGGTTTACGCATTCCAACTAAATTCTCATAGCCAAACACTCGTATTAACCTCACAAATCACATGGATAGCATCAATGGTCGGACCTCTAATGTATTCTTTAAAACCCTTTCAGGATAGGGAGGATTTACCTCATCAAGCCTGTTAGGGTCAATAATGAAGTGCTAGAAACCCTAGTCCAAAGACCCGAGTGGGGATGAACTTTTTAGGTCTTCCCTTTTAGATGGGGTAGGCCTCAACCAATATAACCCGAATTCTTGCTAGATTCCATTAACCTACACCTTCGACCCCATTAGTATGATGAAAGCAAAGTAGGGTTAGGTTCAAGTACGACCGCGCCTTAAACCCTAGTCAAGAAAGTACGATGGAGAACTATATTTATGTTAACCCATTGATTTTACAAGATTAAGTACAAAATTTAAGCTAAGATAATCAAGTTTTCATGAATAAACCTCTAGTATGAGTTTAGCTACTCATACTAGGGTCTAATATACACATAGTAGAAGATGAAATGGCAAGAATCACATAAGAATATATTGAAGAAATGAAATCCTTACAATAAAGTTCAAGTTGGAACCCTTCCTTAACCTCCAAGAATATTCAAAAGTAAAAAAGTAATATTTTATGCTCAAAAAGGTTCTCTTTTCTCGGAGGCATAACAACCTATTTATAGGCATGGGTTTGAAAACTAGTCTAATATTTACAAGTTTGCCATTTTGCCCTGTTTTATGCCAAACCGCCGAATATTCGGCGAGTAACCTAATGAATTGCTGGCTCGCCAAAGACTTATTTTACTGATCATTCTTTTTGAATTGCGGTGCAGGTTTGGCGGGGCGCCCTTGTGATTGCAGACGACTCTTTGGCTTCGCAGATAATCCAGACTTTGTGTGAGTAGTGACAAGTTCGCCCTTTACTCTGCGGAGTCGTCACTTGTCTTCAACACTTTCTTCGGCGATCCGCCCTTCAAGTTGTTGATTTGACTTGAAATCTTCCTTCCTTGGGCGGATGGCTGACCTCTTTAGCCACAGATCCAGCGAGACGCCGATTCCATTGCTGCCTTATCTTCATGTTCTTTAATTTGTAGCCAAAGTGCACTTGGTTTTACTCTTTTTCAAATTTTCTTCGGCTTTGTACCTGAAACATGAAGAATAACATAAGATTTATTCAAATAACATCACTTTAAAGGATAAAAGCTAGTCTAAAAGAGTTGCAATTAAGCGCAAAATACCAACATATCAACTCCCCCAAACATAAGCTTTTGCTTGTCCTCAAGCAACATTAAGAATTATCTCATGTTTCATTTTCTTAGCACAGGGATCGAGTTCAACAAGGGAATGGGACAAAGAGATGTCCATGACTTCAGTTGATACTAACACTTAGTTTCACACATGAGAATCCGACCAATCAACCACAAGCGCCAAAGTTGCAACTACATCTACTAGAGCTTCTAGTGGTAACTAAAGCATGTGTAGCACAATTACTCTTTCAACTCACCTAAGGCTCTCTTGGTTGTACCTTCAAGTCTGAAGTCCCTTAATGCTCCCACCACAAAGAATGAGTCCCTATCTCTTAATATAATTTAAACAAAAAGGACCCTCAAGTTTAACCTCTCACTCTAAAAAATGAATGCAAGTTAAGCACATACAATGTCATAGGCTTGGCCTTAGTGTCCCTTGTCATTTCCATTCATGTCAATGGATAGAGGATCAAATAGGACTTCTAAGGCTGTAACGTAGGCTTTTGGATATAGGTAGGATATAGTTTGGATAAGAAGTGACTAAATTCCTTCCTTTAGCACTACATAATCTTTGCAATCATTGCACTTTGAGCTTTCTTTTTACATTTAGCTCTTATTTCCATTTCACATTGCAATCATTCTTGATTTTTGCTTTGTGGCTCTTATTCTTTCATTTGCTTCTCTTTTCTATTTTTGTCTTTTTCAATTTTTCTTTTGCTATTTTTTTTATTTTTCTTGATTTTCTTCTTTTCTCTTTTGCAACTTTTCTATACAATCATCTTCCTTTTTGAAGAGCCACTTAGCTTTCATTTATTGTTCTCCTCACCCAAACTTAGACTTTAGTCTAAGTTGCACGTCTTTCAATGCCTCAAGGAAGTAGGGCCAAGAGAAGGTTAGTGCTATTAAGCACTTAGAATTGGCTCGGGCTAATTGCGTGGCTATCAAAAGAAATGATATTAAGACTCAAAGTTGGTTAAATGAGGATTAATTTTATTTGGTGGCTTGAAAGGCTCAAACGGGTCAAAAAAGTGGCTATCATCCTATCCAACCACTAATTTGACACTCCATTCATTTTCAAGGACACACAAGCCAAGTTCTAATATGCATATGCAATTAACAAGCTTTAAGTTAGAACTCACCTCACTAGAATAAGGGACAAGAGACGAGAACATCAACATTCAAATACTTAAGGTGAAGATTTAGCCTATACTACATATGCAAAAAGTCATCAAAAGAACCTAAAGGTTATAGGTGCAACTCTCAATAAAAAATTCTCTAACTTTCTCATGTGTGCTCCTAATGTGTTGGTATCAAACAAGTCACAAAACAAGGATGGAACTTCTATGATTAGAGTCCTAAAAGGTGCCCGATTCAAAAGAATTTCATTCTTGGAAAAAGAACCGAGTCAAAGAAAACCAAGAAGGTTATTTACTAGTTCAAAGCTATTTACAAAAATAATATTTACAATGGGGGTGGCTGTTGTTGTTTCGGGTCCAAGTAAAAATGAGTTTCATGAGGGTTGCCTACGTATCACAACAAGTGCGAATCAGAGGAAAGAAGGCAACATCCCAAGCATAGTTCATGGGAGTACATTTGGAATCTTTTCTTTTTGGGATTTTCAAAATTTTTCAATTTGTTTGGGTTTTTGCTTTTTTGATGTTTTTGGATTTTTCATATAGCAACAAACAACAATTACTCTAAGAATTTAAAGACAAGAATTCAAACACAAACATCCTACATTAAACATTAAAACATCCTACATTTAAGTTAACATTCTAAGTTAAACATCCTTATAAACATAAAATATAGTTTAGGACATATCACAAAAGATTAATTACTCCACCCCCAACATGAGAAGTTGCTATGTCCCAAAGCAACTAAACAAAACAAAACATGAGTTTAATAGTTAAGGGGTAAGAGTGCTCCCAAAATGGTCATGATGATGGTGGAGGAGCTTTGTCCGTCTCAAGTGGAGTTGTTGATGGTCCCTTCTCACTTGTTAGACTTTGGATTTTGTCAGCGGGAGCTGAGAATGATGTTGCAACAGGTCTGGTGGCCAATGCCTTCATGTTTGCTTCTTCCAACTTGGCTAGTTGTTCATTCCTTGCCTTTTCTGCCTCTGCCGCTTTTGCTTGCACTTTCTTCCCTGCTTATTCTATTCTCTTCCTATCTGCTTCTCTTTAGAGATTATCTTGCTTCTTCTTTTTTGCCTTTTCTTCTTATGTTTCTCCTTCTTTCTTATCAACTCCCTTTTCCTCTTTCTTTGCACTATGTTCTAGCTTTCTTTTTCTCACATATGCTTTGGGATCCTCCTTGGAGTCACTTGCTTATTCATCCTCTTTTGGCTTGGCAGCCACTTTTTCTTTCACATCATCTTCTCTCTTTTGTTTCTTCAGTTCAGGGCCTTCAATATTGCTTGCCTTTTCTTCTTCTTCCTTTTGTCTTTTGATCTCTTGTTGCCTTTTGAATTTTTCTTCTCTATGAGCCTGGAGCCTTGCCATCATCTCCTCAGAACTTTCTTGCACCTTTGTTGTGGTGTTTTCTCTTTGTGGTTCCTCTTTACTTCCTTCCTCATCCTCTTCCTCTTCCCTATCACTAGCAACTTCTTCCTTTTTACTGTCTGCATGTACTCTTTTGCTTGATTTGCTTTGCTCATCTCTTTAGGCTGCTTCCTTCTTAATCTTCAACTGCTTCAGTGTTGTTTTTATTTTCAAATCTAAGTACTCCAGTTGTCTCATTCTTTCAGTCAAATCAACCACCTTTGTGGTGTTAACAATCACAACTTTGGTGAGCTCTTTGATGGCAGTAACCACGGGCTTGAGTGCTTTTTCCAGCTCAGCAGATGGTCCCTTTAGAAGGTTTACTTTGGTGTCCAGGACCACAATATTATCATTAATCTCTTTCAATGCTTGGGGAATGTTTAAGAGCTCGAATTGCTTAGCTGATACTGATTCCACTGATGAAGGAGGTGCTGGGATCTTTCTGACTGGTGATCTTTTTCCTCCCTGAGGGGTCGCAGCTGCTATTTCATCTTTGTCCATCTGAACTTCTTGTTCTCTTTCTTTCACTTCATTATCCTGGATTCTTTTGAGATCCATAGTGCCCTTAGCTTTCTTTATAAAGTCAATATCAAGCAACATGGACACATGATTCATTAGCTTGGTGAGCAAGCAGAGGAAACCATAGGCAATGGAGTTATGATGGGCTTTTCTGTTGATTCTATCATATATGACTTTACCCACAACCACATTAAAGAAATTCATGATGGATGCTATGAGGACTGCTTTTTTATTTGTGATTCTTGTGTTATTCAGGAAAGGAAGGAACCTGCTACTAATCACTGCATTCCATCCTTTAGCAATCAAATTCAAGTCTTTCTTTTTGATGTCATTTCCTGGTTTGATCCAAGTTGGCACAATCCCAGGTGCAATAATGATAGCTGCAAGCCATGTCCTCAAGCTTCCTTCTTGTTCTGTTCCCCACATCTTGTCTTTGCATTCATATTCCCATTGATCAAGTAATTTCAACCCATAGGCTTCATTGATCTCCTCATCATTGAAGAAGACTTCCACTCTTCTTACCTTTACCTTGATTGATTTTCCTTTCTCTTGAGAAAGGTTTGAATAGAATTCCTTCACCATTACTTCATTATACTCGCCAGGGGGTTCTAACAAAAATTCTCATTTTCTTCTCACAATTTCCTCATAGAACTCGTCACCATACTTCTTGGCCCATTCACTTTGCACTTGCTTTTCTGGGTGTATGGTTCTCTTTGCATGGAATATTGCTTCAGCTGCTTCATTTTTGTTGAACCTATGGTTGAGGATCTTCTGTGTTCTCTTGGGCTCTTTGTCAAATTCCAACTTGATTTTCACCCCCTCTTCTCCCCAATCTTCCATATCAGATTCAACTTCTTCAACAGGATTTGGGGTTCCTTGGCTAGGAGTGAACTTTTGCTTGGTTGGCTTTAGGTCCACAATGTTTTTCCCTTTCTTCTGAGTGTTTTTTTCTGGTCAGCTCTGGCTTTATTAGCATCCATTTTCTTTTTCATCTCAGCTTCCCTTTTTTGTTCTTTGGTGGGTGGTTTCCTTGCTCCCTATTTTTTAATCATTTGTTTCTTCATGATTACCTGGGGACTTTTATAGTCGGGTAACCCGACCAGGCCCATGAGAGTTGCGGCTCGCCACTATTTCGGCGGGTCTCCGAATTCTTGGCTTGTAGGACATAAGTCATCATTTGTGCACACAAGTGGGTCAGACCACAGAGAGGTCTGCGGAATCGGAGTTGCGGCTCGCCGAATGGTCGGCTGAGAACTTCTCCGTTCCGCAAAAAAATTTCCTTCACCGATTCCAATGGCGGCCTCCAATGCTTTTGGAGGGCCGCAAATTTGCTTCCACACTTCATTCGGCGGTCTTCCCCACTTCTCAACTTCCTTCATATTTTCTTTCTTGCCATCCTTTTGTATTTCTTCTTGTCATGAATGATCTTCATCTTCTCCTTGTAGAGCTTTGCATTTTCATAAGCAAGAAATCTCATTTCTTCAAGTTCATGTAACTTCTCCACCTGGGATTTGGAAGCTTCTTCCCAATTCATGTTGAGCTTTTTCAACGCTCAAAGATCTTTATGTTCCAACTCCACGGGGAGATGACAAGCTTTTCCAAAGATTAACCGCTACGATGACATCCCAATTGGAGTCTTATATGCCGTGCGATATGCCCATAAGGCATCATCCAACTCTTTGGACCAATCTGTCGGGTTCACATTAACCGACTTGGCTAGAATTTGCATGATCTCTTGATCTGACACTTCCACTTGACCACTGGTTTGGGGGTGATAAGGTGTAGCAACCTTGTGTCTTACCTCATACTTCTCCAACAAAGAGCTAAAGGCCCAATTGCAAAAGTGGGTTCCCCCCATCACTTATGATGGTGCCAGGTGTGCCAAATCTTGTGAAAATGTTTTTTTAGGAAGGCGGTGACGCTTCTAGCTTCATTGTTCGGTAAGGCTATTGCCTCAACCCATTTAGATACATAGTCAACTGCCACAAGGATGTACTTTATACCATAAGAACTTGGAAAAGGACCCATGAAATCGATTCCCCATACATCAGAGAGGTCAACTTCCACAATGGGGTTTTGGAGCATTTCATGCCTTCTTGAGATTGCCCTATTCTTCGACATTGGTCACAACTCTTTGTGTAATCATAAGCATCTTTATACAAAGTAGGCCAAAAGAAACCACATTCAAGTACCTTTGCCACCATTCTAACACCTCTATGATGTCCTCCATAAGGAGCAGAGTGACATCCTTCAAGAATAGCTCCGTGCTCTGCTTCGACAACACATCTTCTTATCATTCCATCAACACATACTTTGAAAAGAAAGGGATCATCCCAAAAGTATTGTCGGGCGTCTTTGATTAACTTCTTCTTTTGATTGAGTGAGAAATCCTCCGGGGATCTCTCCACATGCAACATAATCGGCTAAGTCCGCGTACCAAGGGATTTCCTCCCAAGATACCGCCAATAGCCTCTCATCCGGAAAAGAATCATTGATCTCAAGGGTTTCCTTTGGGCGAGCCTCCTCCTCCAAACGGGATAAGTGGTGCGCCACTTGGTTCTCGGTTCCCTTTCTATCAAGTACCTCAAGATTAAATTCATGTAACAAGAGTACCCATCGAATCAACCTTGCTTTGGAATCCTTCTTAGACATCAAATATCGGATTGCGGAATGATCGGTATGCACGATGACCTTAGATCCAACCAAGTAAGATCAAAATTTTTCAAAGCCAAATACAATGGCTAGCAACTCCTTTTCTATCACCATATAATTTTGTTGAGATCCATTCATGGTCTTGCAAGCATAGTAGATAGGATGAAACATATTCTCAACTCTTTGGCCAAGTACGGCCCCCAATGCAACATCGCTAGCATCACACATAAGTTCAAATGGAAGATCCCATTTTTGAATCACTACTATCGGTGCGGTTGTAAATCTCAATTTTACCTCTTCAAATGCTTTCAAACATGCCTCATTGAATTCAAACTTAGCATCTTTTTCCAACAATTTGCATAATGGGTTGACAATCTTGGAGAAATCTTTGATGGAGCGGCGATAAAATCCTGCATGTCCCAAGAAGCTTCTCACTCCCTTGGTGGTTGTAGGAGGTGGAAGTTTGGAGATGGCTTCAATTATTGTATGATCCACTTCAATTCCTTTTTTGGACACCTTATGCCCTAGGGCTATTCCTTCTTGGACAAGGAAGTGACATTTCTCCCAATTTAGCACAACTTTGGTTTCTTCACACCTATCTAAGACTTTCTCTAAGTTAGATAAACAATCTTCAAAAGAATCACCTACTACGGAGAAATAATCCATGAACACTTCCAAGAAATTTTCCACCATATCATGGAAGAATGCGCATGCACCTTTGAAAAGTAGTCAGGGCGTTACAAAGTCAAAAAGGCATTTTGCGGAATGCAAAAGTACCATATGGACATGTGAAGGTTGTCTTATCTTGATCATTTTCTTCAATTGAGATTTTGTTGTACCTCGAATATCCATCAAGAAAACAATAGTAAGCACGGCCCACCAAACGATCAAGAATTTGGTCAATAAAAGGTAGGAGAAAATGATATTTTCTTGTTGCATTGTTAGGCTTGCGGTAGTCCATGCACACTTACCAACCGATCACGGTTCGAGTTGATATAGCTTTAACTTTTTCATTGTGGACTACCGTCATCCCTCTCTTTTTGGGTACACATTGAACGGATGAAACCCATTCACTATCGGAGAGTGGAACAATCACCCCCGCATCTAACCACTTTATGATCTTCTTCTTGACAACTTGTTGCATTGGAGGATTCAACCTCCTTTGATGTTCCACCGTTGGCTTACATCCTTCTTCAAGAAGAATCTTGTGAGTGCATACTCCCGGATCAATTCCTCTTATATCCGCAAGAGTCCACCCAATAGCTTTAATTCTCCTTCTCACCACTCCAACTAATTGGTCTTCTTGCTCTTTGGTTAAGTGGGAAGAGATGATTATAGGAAGAGTGGAGTTTTGGCCTAGAAAATTTTATCTCAAGTGGCTTGAGAGTACCTTGAGTTCAAGGCTTGGAGATTCTTCAATATAGGGCTTTGTGGGAGGAGTTGTTCGATTTTCAAGATCAAGGGAAAGCTTTTTGGGAACATAGGGTTTAGTGCCAATTCCTTCCAATGCCTTCACACACTCGGCAACACTCTCTTCACTATCGATATCCATGTTCCAAATCACCGTGGCCAATTCATCCACTTGACTCACTAGAACACTCTCTTTATCCACATGTACATCCACAACCATGTCCACATAAGAATAAGTGGCTTCCTCCTACATAGGTTATTTCAATGTTTTGCATATATGAAACACAACCTTCTCACCATTGAATCGAAAAGTGAGTTCTCCCTTCTCGACATCACAAAGTGCTCTCCCAATAGCTAGAAATAGATGCCCAAGAATAATGGGGACATCAAAGTCCACTGGCAAATCAAGTATCACAAAATCCACTGGGAATATGAATTTCTCCACTTTTACTAGAACATCGGTGACAACTCCAATTAGTTGCTTCATGGAGCGGTCGGTCATTTGGAAATTCATGTTTGTAGCCTTCAGAACTTCCTTGGTAGTCAAAGTCTTGTAAACCGCATACCACATTAAATTGATGCTTGCTCCAAGATCACATAGAGCTTTAGGGAAATGTGTCCCTCCAATTGTACATGGAACTGTGAAGGCTCTGGGGTCCTCCATTTTCCTTGCCATATGCTTTGAGACAATTGAACTACATTGATGGGTTACCTTGCTTGGCTCATAATCCTAATAATTCTTCTTGGTCACAAGATCTTTCACAAGCTTTAAAACATTTGGCATTTGGCTCAATGTATCAATCAAAAAGAGGTTGATGAATGTTGATGCTATTTTATCCCAAATTTTCTTGGCTTGAGATACTTGTTTTTATTTCATACTATTTTGTCGGAAGGGAAGTGGAATATTGGGAATGGAGCTTGAACTAGGAAGGCTTTTTTTGGGTGGTGGAGTTTTCTTTGGTTTGGCTTTTTGAGGGGTAGTGACTTCGGGACTTGATTCTTGAGGGATTGCCTCATCATCAACTTCATGCCTTGGAGTCTCTACTTCCACATCAATTGCCTCATCTTGGTTTAACTCCCCCACCTTGCTTTGCTCTTCTTTTTGAATTTCTAGTTCATCACAATCTTCTTTTGGTTTAGGATCTTTCCATATTTGTCCCTCCTTGTCATAATTGCCATCACATGATCTTTCCCATTCCTTTTAGGATTCACTACCGTGTCACTTGGTAATGCTACTTGAGGTCTTTGGTTCACTTAGTGAGAAAGGGTGCTCATTTGTGATTCGAGAGCTTTGATGGAAGTGTTGTGAGCATTGACCATTTGCTTTATCTCTTTGATATCACTGGTATAAACCTCTTGATTCTTGAGGACCTCTCCCATCATTTCTTCCAATTTCGATTGACTTCTACCTTCATTCTCACCTTTCTTGTAAGGAGCTCTTGGTGCATAATTTTGAGAAGCACCAACTCCTCTTCCACCTTGATTATTGTTCTAATTTTGTCTTTCTTGATCTTGCCTCCATTGGCCTTGTTGGTAAGGCCTTTGATAACCTCCTTGTTGATAAGTCACAAAGTTGGCTTCTTCCTCATTATATACATTGAAGCATTATTCCAGAAAGCACTCCTCTTGCCCTCTTTGAAGAAGAGTTAGAAGTTGGCCTCCGGGGTTGACATACCCAATAGGAGCCAGTTGATGACCGGCATTTGTGACTTGAAGATTCTCCCCTTTGTTCACTTTCTTCTCGTTCTCCTCTTTGGCACCTCTAAGAAGCTCAATGTTGGTGATGATTTGGGCCTTTTGTTCTGCTTGATCTTCAAATCTTTTCATCATCATTTGGTTCATTCCTCCTTCACCACTTGGATTTTGAGCTCTTGATTGCCAATCTTGAGATTGCTTGGCAACTTTGTTGAGAATTTCCTTGACTTCTTGAAAAGTATGGTCCATAATAGCACCTCCACATAAGTTGTTCATAGCCGATTGATTGTTCTTGTTGAGCCCTTGGTAGAAACATTGTAAGAGCATATCATCTTCAAAACCGTGAGTTGGGTAATGTAGCAAGACCTCTTGGAAAGCTTCCCAAGCTTCATATAATGAATCGGTAGGATCTTGCTTGAACATATACGCCTTGTCAGTCATTGAAGCTTGCTTGCCTTTAGGCAAGAATTTTGCTAAGAATTGCTGCACAAGTTCCTCCCAAGTGTAGATTGAGTTCTTTGGTAACTTGTTCAACAATGCTTTAGCCTTCCCCGATAGAGAATAGGGAAAGACTCTGAGACACAAAGATTCTTCCGTACAATGTGCCGACTTGTAGAGATGACATGTTTGCATAAAATTCCTCAAATATTCGATTGGGTCATCGTGCTTGCTTCTACTAAAAAGGTCCATTTTGATCAAGTCCATGAAGAATTACTTGTGGGGTATTGAAAGTCACATTCCCACGAATTGGTTGTGATACAATGGCACTTGAAAAAGTGTCCAAATTCACTCCCTCTTCTGAATCTTCCAACTCTTGGACATGTTGATTATCAATTCGACCACCCCTTGCATTCCTTTGATTTTGATTGTCATTGCGAACATTCACCCAATTGGCATTGGCTCTTCTATTAGCTTGAGCACCACGGCCTCCTCGGTTTGCACCTCGGCCTCCTCTATTAGCATTGTTGCCTCTTTGGTTTGTGTTGCCCCCAACACCACCATTGTTACCAACACGAACTCTCTCATTGGCTTAAGCATTGCCATGAAGAATTCCATCATTTGGGGCTCCATTTTCAACTTGAGGGTTATCATTCTCCTCAAAAATATCTTGAATTCCATAACTCTCCTCACTAAGAGAAGCGTCATCATACTCTTCTTCAGACTCTCCATAATAATCAATTGGAGCAATTGAAGCATTTGGAAATGGGACTCCCTCATTAGCACGATTGTAGAGGGGGTTCCTCATAGCTCTATTCGGATTTCTTCTCATACTTGGGTTCACCTACACACGGTAAAACAAAACACAAGTTAAAATGGTAGGAACAACTAACAAGGGTAGAACACAAAATATTCAACCTAATAGATGTACCGTAGCTCCCCGGCAACGGCGCTAAAATTTGATCCACGCTCAATTCACGTACCACGAAGGGTGTAGGGCGGTCATCAAAGATAATAGTACCCAACAAGAGTCGGGGTAGATTTCCATAGGGAGCTAGCAAATCAATCTATTAATCTTAGGATGAATAGTGATGAATTTTAAGAATTGTCCTTATATTCCTAATGAATAAGGGTAGAATTAACTTAACTACAACTACAACTAGCAACTAACATAAAATAAGTTAAATAATAATGGTTGATCTAAATAATGAGAATGAGCTAGGGGTTTACCCATTCCAACTAAATTCTCATAGCCAAACACTCGTATTAACCTCACAAATCACATGGATAGCATCAATGGTCGGACCTCTAATGTATTCCTCAAAACCCTCTTGGGATAGGGAGGATTTACATCAAGCCTGTTAAGGTCAATAATGAAGTGCTAGAAACCCTAGTCCAAAGACCCGAGTGGGGATGAACGTTTTAGATCTTCCCCTTTAGATGGGGTTGGCCTCAACCAATAGAACCCGAATTCTCGCTAGTTTCCATTAACCTACACCTTCAACTCCGCCAGGGTGATGAAAGCAAAGTAGAGTTAGGTTCAAGTAGGACCGTGCCTTAAACCCTAGTCAAGAAAGTACGATGGAGAACTATATTTATGGTAATCCATTGATTTTACAAGATTAAGTACAAGATTTAAGCTAAGATAGTCATGTTTTCATGAATAAACCCCTAGTATGAGTTTAGCTACTCATACTAGGGTCTAACACACACATAGTAGAAGATGAAATGGCAAGAATCATGTAAGAATATATTGAAGAAATGGAATCCTTATAATAAACTTCAAGTTTGAACCCTTCCTTAACCTCCAAGAATACTCAAAAGTAAGAAAAGTAATATTCTAAGCTCAAAAAGGTTCTCTTTTCTTGGAGGCATAACAGCCTATTTCTAGGCATGGGTAGGGATGAACATAGGGTGGTTTGGTTCGGTTTTACCATTAACCAAACCAAATTAAACCAAATATATCGATTTTTCAAATATAAAAATTAAACCAAACCAACATAAAGTCGATTTTTTCGATCTCAATTTTTTCGATTTTCTCAGTTTTTTTTTCAGTTTTTTTTATTTTTATTATATAAAGTCTCTACAACAAATATGCAAGTGTTGCTTTCAAATAGTTTTTACAATTAACTATCGATATATGTTATTTATAGATGATTAGGCATCAAGAATAATTACATATACATCTTAATAAGACAATGAAAAACAATGTATGTAAATTAGAAAACTAAAAATTGAGAGACATGATATAATTGAGTTAAGTTTGTTTTGTTTTTCCCCCCCGTAATCAACCATGTAGTATGTTGTTTGTGTGCTAGTGTTCAGATGATAATTTAGTGATATTGATTCTTGATTATATATAGAAGATAATTACTTAAATTTTAATTAAGAGAGATAATCTAATTGATCATCCATTCCCTTAAGAAAAGGCACATCTAATGCTTAAAGATTTCATCAAATTTGTGGCTAGAAAATGTGGAGTATAATTAGTTTAAGTTTATACACTATAATAAAAAGGGTATGTGTTTGTTCAGTATTTAATACTCACTTGAGTGCTATGCTATGTAAAATTTTCTTAAAATCATATATAAAGAAGTTCATAATGAATATTTTTTATCTATAAATATTTAAAAATAATATTTATAAAATATCGGTTCGGTTTGGGTCCGGTTCAATTTTTTTTGGGTAAAACCAAACCAAACCAAATATGTCAGTTTTTATTTTTCTAAAACCAAACCAAATCAAACCAAACCAAACCATGAGTCGATTTTTTTATTCGATTCGGTTTGGTTTACAGTTTGGTTCGATTTACCGGTTTGGTTTGTACACCCTTAGCCATGGGTTTGAAACTAGTCTAATATTTACAAGTTTACCATTTTGCCCTGTTTTATGCCAAACCGCCGAATATTCGACGAGTAACCTAATGAACTGTTGGCTCGCCAAAGACCTATTTTACTGATCATTCTTTTTGTATTGTGGTGCAGGTTCAGCAGGGCACCCTTGTGATTGCAGACAACTCTTTGGCTTCGCAGATAATCCAGACTATTTGTGAGCAGCGGCGGGTTCGCCCTTTACTCTGCGGAGTCGCCGCTTGTCTGCACTTTCTTCGGCGATCCGCCCTTTAAGTTGCCGATTTGACTTGAACTCTTCCTTCCTTCGGTGGATGGCTGACCTCTTTAACCACAGATTCGGCGAGGCGCCGATCCCATTGCTGCCTTATCTTCATGTTTTTCAATTTGTAGCCAAAGTGCACATGTTTTTGCACATTTTTAACATTTTCTTCGGCTTTATATATCAATTCCCTTACTAACCTGAAACATGAAGAACAACATAAGATTCATTCAGATAATATCACTTTAAAGGATAAAAGCTAGTCTAAAAGGGTTGCAATTAAGCGCAAAATACCAACATATCATCTTTAGCGTTATTTGATTTATTTTTCTACTTATTGAATAGAACGAGATCGTTTGGCAGTGAATACAAAGGACAAAGTGATTGTTGAGTAGCAGTGCTAACTTTGGAATAAGGTAAGTGATTATATCTATTTCTTTAGTGGCCTTTGGCCTTGTGGATATTCTACCACGTGTCCCTTACGTGTGTAGCTGCCGATTATTACGCCCTAGTTTTGAATGTACAATGTATATTATATGTTATTCCTTGTTGTTGGTATTGCATTGAGCATAGAATGCACTATACTCTGACTGTGAGCTTGATATGTACTTTCCGGCTGTTGATGAGGGTCCTGCGCTAGTGAAGGGTTATTATTGCATCATTCTTTCATCATATTGAAGGCAGGAGGATTCCACCCCAGGAGCAAGAGTATTCCGCACTTATGTCATATAATGAGTGCAGGAGTATTCTGCCTTAGCTTTATATTTTCTCGGGTGCAGGAGTATTCCGCTCTTATGTCATATACTGAGCGTAGGAGCATTTTGACTCAGCTTTATATTATATCGGGTGCAGGAGCATTCTGCTATTATGTCATGTACTGAGTGCAAGAGTATTCCACCTCAGCTTTATATTATATCAGGTGCAGGAGTATTACGCCCCAGGAGCAAGAGTATTCCGCTCCAGTTGGTTATTAGATTATATTCCCCTCGAATGCAGGAGTATTCCGTTTCGGGATGGGATTACGGGCACATGTGACCCCATTGCATCATACTGCATTCATTCCATTTCATTGCACCAGTTGATGTGTATTATGTGATTATAGTGCGATGTTTTGTGTATGTGTCATATATTTCTGATTGTTGAAATGTTCGGGATACCTATAGGTTCTGTCTATCTTAGGTTCCTGGTTGTTTTTGAGTTTATGGTTCCATAAGTATTTTCAGTTATTATCTGGCTCTGCCTTTTTATAGTTGAAATAAGGTGAATTTGGTTTATCTATTTTTCTTCTCCCTAGCTAGCATATCTGCTTCTTTGAGGTGGCTAGCCGGCCCTCACTTACTGAGTCCTTTCGACTCACCCTTTTGTTGTTCCTTGTCTATTTATTTTGTTTCACTAGGTTCAGCTCTAGGACCAAGTTTGTTGTTCGATTGAGGAGAGGAGGCGATTTCAGCTGTCAAGGTGAGCCAACTCTTGTCCAGACCGGCCAGCAGTGCTAGTTTTGTTTTCGTAATCTAGTTTTGCTCCCTTCAGGAGGTGTATATATTCTTTTATACTCTTAGATGTCTGTCTGGATAGCCCTAAACCTAGAATGTTGGGTAGCCAACTGTAATATTTTTTGTACAACTTAGAGGTATTAGTTTGTCTGTGCTTTTTTTCTAAGTCTTGTTCTTATTTATGAGTTAGATTTATACTTATTTTCCTATGTCAGTTTATAAAGGTTCGCCCGACGGGTCTAGGTGAGGATGTCGTGTGCCCGCACGGCCTAGCTAGAAATCCGAGTCGTGTCACATACTTATGTAAATCATCTAAATTACTATGAACAAATGCTGGAAAAAAGTTGAATATAAGTAAACTAAAAGTGGTAAATATGACAATTTCTCAACAAAAATTTCACGATTCTCTTTATTCGTAGTGGCAAACAATAACAAATAAAAAAATTACTTTGAGTGTAACTTTAAAAATTTTATTTGTGAATCATACAAAATTGATCCAAGTATATTACATTGCGCAATTTACGAAATTAAAGGAAAATATTAGAAAAAATTGGATAAAGATATGTTGAGTTTGTAAAATCCGCTTCTTAGAAAAATAGTACATAGTTCTTATTCCTTTTTCATATACTTTAAGAAAGAAAACTTCAAGTATCTTGGCTCGATCATTCAAGAAAATTGTGTGATTGACTATGATGTCGCACACCATATAGGAGCATGTTGGATGAAATAGAGGCTCGTTTTCAGGGTCCTATGCGATAAGAAAGTGCCACCTAAACTTAATGGTAAGTTCTATGGAGTGGTTGTTAGCCTAACTGTGTTGTATGAGTTTGAGTGTCCGCCAGTAAAAAATACCCACATTTTGGTGATACAAGTAGCCAAAATGAGGATGCTAAGAGGGATGTGTAGGCAATCTATAAAAGAAAAAAATTAGGTACGAAGTCATTCGAGACAAGGTGAGAGTGGCATCAGTGGTGGACAAGATGCGAGAAGCGCGACTTAGACAGTTCGGGCATATACAAAGAAGGAATATTAATGCCCCAGTAAGGAGATGTGAGAGGTCAGCATTGATGGGTCTACAGATATAGAGGTAGACCAAAGAATAATTTAGGCGAGATGATTAGGTAGGACATGTTACAACTCTATATCACCGAGGACTTAACCCTAAATAGGGGAGCATGGAGGTCGAGGATTATGATAGAAGGTTAGAAGGTAGCTAAACCAGTATTATTATGGTTGCATCTATCCTGCTAGTTTAAGTATTTGGATGTCATTACTTTTCTTTACATTGGTTTCTATCTGTGCACTTTATTCTTGTATTTTTCTTTTTTTTCCCTTTTCTTTTTTCGATCCTATTTTTAAAATTATTTTTCTTGAGTCGGGGGTTTTTCGAAAGCAATCTGTTTACTTCACTCAAGGTAGGCGTAAGGTCTGAGCGTACCTCACCCTCTTCATACCTTCGAGTGAAGTAGAGAGGTCCTGATTTAGTAAATATGGTACTTGCCACTTCTGATTCATGGATCTGCCTCTGATTGCATGATTAGGAGTTGTCTAACTATGCTCCTGAACTATGAAAAGTTGATTTGGTTTTCCACTCCATTAATAATTGGGTTCAAGTATATATACTCTTATGTTATAGAATTGGGAACATAAGCCCTTAATTCCCTAGCAAAAAAAACCTTTCCTTACCCGTGAGCCTATTTGTACCAGAGAAAATGATCAAATTTATCCTTAAATTATGTGAATTGGTCCAGAGAAAATCTACTCAATTACAAGAACCTGTGCATCGATAACCAATAATCTAAAAGTTGATTTAGTTAAGCTCAATTTAGTTAACGTGGTCACTTTTAAATTTTATTCTGGCACTCTTACTTTTTATTTTAAGAAGCTTATCTATGTCTATCTAAATAACACAACAGTTGCTCAATGATAGAACATTTTGGAGATTCACAATATTGATGGAGGAAATAAGCGGATGAAAGGAAAAAAGTAATTTTAGTTGTAAGGCATCTAATGAAATCGTCGCAGGAATTGAGTATGATTAAGTATTTCACGTCTACTCAACATGTCAAAAACCTCTTTGTACAACTTACTAAATGAATATGTACATTAAATTATAATTGCTTGAGTTCAAGTCTACAATCTGAAAGATTCAATGATGTGGAATAATTTTTAGAAGTAAGATTGGTAATAAAGAGTTGTCGTTGTATATTACATTGCGTTATATGAATAAAAGGACAATAAAAGAAGGGAAAATTGCACAAGGATATGTTTATTCAGTCCGTAATCCCCGCTTAAAGATTTTATTTGCACATTTTGTATTCCTTTTTCACATATTTTTGGCTCTACTCAACATAAACGATTCCATCATTCACCATTTATCCATATTCGTGTGGAATTAAATTTAGACTATATTATTAATTAAGATAGTTGTGCAAGTTTTTCATTAGTTATTAGTATGTCACATTAATTTCTCTTAATTATTCTGATGTTTTAGTATTTCAAATCCTTAATAGAAATACAAAATACTCCCACTCAATAAATATTTACAAGATTAGTTATTTCTTTTTGTAGTTTCCAATACTACCTTTTCTTAAAACTCAACTAGTATAGTACCCGCGCGATGCGCGGAAAATATAAAAAGAAAAAAATAAGAGAAAAAAGTGTGTATATATTAAATATATAAAGTTTTCGTTATTCCAGTCTTAAAACCCTATTATTGGTAAGCTTGAATAAATAAAATAGAAGGTAAAAGCAAAAATAATAAAACAACAAACAAAGAAGAAACAAACCCAAGAACAAAAACAAAATCTTAAAATGAGATTCCACCTAGAAGAAGCTTGCTTTGTATACTATTATTTGCATTGAAATTGCCTTTGTAAAATGCATCACGCCAACAAATTTAGGTAGACATATTAATAATTCACTAACTACTTCCTAATCCTAAATAATTAAGTTATTGAGCTTACACTAACTACTTACATTTATATGCTCCATGACAACATAGTAATTTTATCAATCTACAATTTTGTAGGAAACCACCAAGAATGTTTTAACAAATTTTTCATCAGATTTTGCATTGATTTTGTTAATGTGAACATTCCTTTCCAACACTTCATGAACATAATAAATCAAAGTAATTAATATATGCAAAGGCGGGTAGACTAAAATACTTCGTAAAGTAAAGTTGTACCAATTGAAGTACCTTTGATATGTGGTCCTCGATCGCTCTATAAAATTAAAATCATACTTTGGAATTAAAGTTTAATTGCATCTATATATTTTAAAGTTCATCTCTGTTTTGCATTGGTTCAGAGAGGAAGTAGTTCATTTTGTTATGTAACTGTAGTTAGAAAGAAATTTGCACTCCCTCTGCTTTAAATTTGTACTCTTCCTTGATTCTTATCAATATACATTAGTTAACAAAACAAAAATTAAATCATGCCACTAACTTTTGCCCACATGTTCTTTTATAGTTGAACAAAAACTATTTCGAATTTCTTACTTCAACTAATCATCAAAGTAAATAGTTCGTGTTGGCTGTATATAAATTTGCCTATTTTTGTCTTGTTCTTCTTGCCGCTTTTGTTAATTACTCTTGCTATCATGGCTGCTCTTTCAACTACTAAAGGGCTGCTATAATGCTGATCAGCAAGCTTGATTTAAGAATGGCAACGGAGCAGAGGTCTGAGTATCACTGCTACTGACCAATGAAACTTTGCTACACCACTCTGTTGTCCTCCAAATTATTCTAACTGCGACAATATACAGATAAATCATTGGACAAAGAGCTTCTCCTTTTATTTCTTTTTGATTTGAGCGAGATTCGCAGAAAGAATCAGAAATATGCACTGCACTTTGTGACAAAAAAATCATCAACATAAGTTTAAAAGTATATTATAGAATTCTGGGAGATCATGATTAAAAAGTATATAACTCGACATAAGCTAATTATGAAGTCACATTTAGAGAAACAATTAGTACACTAAATATACTATCACAAACAATGACATTGCATACATATTTTTAACACATTCTAATCAAACTATATTACAGAGTCATTATACAGATGAAAAAAATAGATCTTTACCTCTGACGCACCGGCACGAACCACCGGTTTGGTCCAAGTTTGCCAATTCCGGCATTCACATGTAACATAAGAATATGTACTTTACTGTCATCTGTCGTCCATCTTGTTAAATCTCCATATGGTATTGTACCAAGCCAATACAGGCAAACCATGTGTATTGCAAACATCCATCTATTGCTTATTCATGATTAGATGATATGAATTTATACTTTAAATTTTAACAATCATAATTAAGTTGCATGTTTGGTGTAAATACAGGGTGCGGGTAAGTATTTACCGTTTTGATATTGCATTCTTTAGCCTTTGAGAAAAGTTGAAGTGATATATGGATTCGAAATCAAGTTAGCGTCAAGAAAGCAAAAACATAAATTGCACTTACATAGCAAAAAGATCCTTAGATCCCAAAATAATAGTGCAGATTAAGTTGGAGACATATATAGTTGGAAGTTCATTCCAACTCAAGATTTCAATTGCTGTTGCCATTCCTTATCTCCTCTCTACAAAGCAGCCGCTTGGAGTTCTTTTTTTCTTATTCAAAAGTTTTAATCACAATGACTTTTATGTAGATTCTTACTTCATGAGTTTTTTATTTGTGTGGTTATGATCTAGCAGTTATATCAAACATTAATAATTACATCCAAACCTTCACTAATCTGTAATTTAGTTCTCCACAACAAATAGATCATTAATGTCTCTATTGTATTTAGAATACGTTTACAACGGTGATCAGCCACCCATAACTTACCATTTTAGACCTCACTTACAAAGTTGTATATGGCTGATGACAAGAAGACAGCAATTCTAGAAATAAAGTCATGCTTTTTTACTTGGAGGATCCGCACCTATAACAGACAATTGTAATAGTTAGAAATTCCAACTGTTTAAAAATTATCAGTCCACATTATTATCTAGTGCCACTAATATGTAAACTAAGAAACAAATTTGTGACTTTTGACCAATTAAAAAAAAATTATACCCTTCATTTATGTATATCATATGCGGACACTATGCTGTTATTCAAACAAACTAACATTTTTATAAATAATGAATTTATGAAAAAATAGAATTGTATGATATTACTATTGTTATCACGTAGTGTGGATATAGAATATTGGCTATTGTAGAGTATAATGTATTCCCAAAAGTTATTTACAAATTATGTCGGAGATATTATCCGGATAAATTTAAATTAAAAATATTATTGTCATTTCAGCCACTCTAACCACACGATTTCCACTTAAGAAATATTGTGCAGATTATGTTTAGACAAAATTTGGATCATATCAAATTCAGAATAGTTCATCATCAATCACTCGAAGGAAGAAATTTGCAAGGTTTGAGAAAAAAATTCAAACACACAGAGAGGTTGAAGCAAACCTTAGGTAATGGAGCAATATTGGTAAATCCGAACTTTGCTAAATTTAAAATGAATGGGTGGACTTAATCCGGACGGTTTTTCCATAAACAAAACCCATTTATCTTTTGTATGTCAGTAACATACACATCTAAAACTGCAAATAGAAGCCAAATAAAAGAAAAAATATGTTCATTTTACAAAATAACAGAAATTGCAACAATTCCAGGATATCTTCCACAAGGTAACTTCAAAGTTTAATAAAGGTTCATTTCTTATTTTAAGAAGAATATAAAGTCCAACTTATAGGCTCAAACTGAATTCAAAAAATTAAAATTCTTGAACCATCTCCTACTATAAGAAGAATATGAACTGTAATTTATAGGATCAATATTAGTCTGAAATTGAATTGAAAATTTTGAACCAAACCTGAGCTTATTTGATCTGACTTTAAGTTAAAATTTCTTTGAAAATCCAAGAAATTCCTCCATATCAAAACTGTGCCATGGCCATCCCTATCCGCCTTTTTGTCTGCTTCAGTTTAGTCGTTCATACCTACACAAACAAAATAAAAAAATAAAAAAGGACCAATACCAAAAAATTTTGAAACAAAAAAGGAGTGAATGAGATTTGGATTTAACATTTTATGTTTTTTGATCTATTCTTCTTGAAAATTTAAGACTCTTAAAGATAGATTACAGGCTACAATTTCAGTAACTAATATTACCTTTAATAAGCCAAAGTCTTGCCACTATATATCTTCAAGTTCATCCCTCTCAGTAATAACTGATCTTGTTCACAACAGAATCAACAAAACTCTGGGCAGATGCTTGTCCTTCTATTGTAAAGCTAGTTTGCACCGAGCAAACTAAAAAAAAATTGCATTGATATAAGAGCATCTACAGCAATATTAAGAAGTTTTAGGATGATTCTAAGATGGATAAAACCACCGCAACGTGCAAAGGAAGCAGTTTAAGCTTCTCAACTACTTTGCTAACTTTTAGGGCTTTAACGTGGATTAACGCGGCCTACTCATGTGGCATTATCATGTTTGAAAAACTGCATGTTGCAAATATTTAGAAACAAAAGTTACTGCATTATGAATACAAATTAGTAGGAGAATTTTTAGGAGGAGTTACTCCTATCATGAAATTTGTAAATTCTTATGATACGGTTAATTAATAATTCAAACAATAACAGGATTTGTAATTTTACAATTTTTCCAACTTTAATAATAACGAACTTAATTCAAATCTATAAATAATAGGAGTTCTTTTGTACTACCTTTTTTCCTTTTTTAACTTTTTATTTTTGACTTTAGTTTTTTAATTGGTACTAATTAAATATGGATATCAGTTACCCATTAATTCACTAAAAAGTTATCCTTTTATTCTTTTTTTAAATTTTTCTCCATTTATTTTTTTTTTAAATTATGGTAGTAAACATATAATCTGTTACTAACCAATTCACCTAAAATTTAACCTCTTTATCCTAATAACTAACACATGGGTACTTCTTATCATGATATTTGGCTACTTTCTATTGGCTTACTACCTTGCTTTTAATAATATATAGAAAAAAGAGAGAGTTACTTTGGTAACAAGAAAAGGTAATTTTTATTTCTTAATTTTTAAACACCCTTACCCCCTCCCCTTCCTCTCTCTATATATAGGATGGTAATGCATTATTACCGTCATGCTACTTCCAACCTTCTTTTCCATACATTGTTAAACGTTTTTCTACTAGAGGCGTTCTAGGGTTAGGGTAGATCAAAGGAGGATGATGAGTAACACTTGTTCACCAAACTCAATGTTGGGAATCAGGTTTCGCCCTAGTGACGAAGAACTCACAAGATATTTGATGAAGTTTGTTTGTGGAATGCCTTTTGAATGCCATCATATTCGACGTGATGTAGACTTGTATGGCAACAAGAAACTGTGTGATTTTTTCGACGAGTTATTCCCGGAAGGGGAGCCTACAGACGTGAACTACTTCTTTGCTAAGTTGAAGAAATTATCTGATCGTTGTAAGAAGAACTTCAAGAGGAGACTCGCTTGTGGTGGCACGTGGAAGGGACAGGACAGTGGCAAAGATGTTAGGAATAAGAAAGGGTCGTTGATAGGGTTGAAGAGAAGCTTGCGTTTTCAGGATGGAAATAGTTCAGATGAAAATATTGTTTGGAATATGAAGGAGTACAGTCTAAGCGATGCCATCCTAAAGGAGTTGAAGCAGCGTGGTAAAATTCAACACGAAGACATTGTGTTGTGTCGAATTAAGAGGAAACTGACTGTTCATGAAAAGAAAGGATCGAGTTCAAATAATTCTGATCAACAAGTCCCAAGGGAAATAGAGAATAATAATATTGTTGTTGCCGAGCAGCCAATAATGCAGCTAGGGTACTGTGTGGAAGGTGAAAACAATTATCATATGGACTCATCATGTGTCCCAGTAAGTTGTTTGGAAAATAATAATAATTCGGAGGAGATAATAACTGTATTGGATAAAAGCTGACTGGACTTTAATGAGTGACACGTGTCGTCCACGTGGTATGAGCTGACGTGTCACCGGACAGACATCTTCCGGACAGACATTCACCGGACAGACACTTCCCACGGGCAGACCCCAGGAAGTTACAGGATGTATCAACAGTCAGCATAATTTGAATAAGCAGTTACCAGCATTATGGGATGTGATCATTCATCAAACGGTCACCAAGCGGTTATAACCTTTCTGGATAAGACGCCTAGCGGTTGTTTACCCGAACGGTTCCACACCCAACGGCTACTACAATCTCAACAGGCATCTTCTGTGCCTATAAATAGCATTTACCTTTACCAATTGTAACAACTTTTACTTCCTGCATATTCTATAAAAAAAAAATACTCTCTCTCTTGCGCTCAAACATACTCTCTGTTTACATTCAAATTACTGCTCTAGCATTTAATTATCTCAAGTGTGGTGGATATCGACCAACTCTCCCCGGAGACGAAGGATACGACACGTTTGCCTCTCTTTATTTCAATTTATGCTTCACTTTTAGCATTCTATATTACTGTTATTTAATTCTTCGTACGGATAGTTAATCTCAACTATTGACCGTGACTCTGCAAATATAAATTTAATTGTTAATTGGCCTAAAATCGGATCTAGGTTAAACAATTTGGCGACCACAGTGGGAGCCGGTCAATAGCTTTCGTAGGTTAAAAAGTCTACCTTCGATATTATATATATCTCTGTTTATCTTCTTGCTTCATAACTAACATGGCAGAGAATAGTCCCCAACAAACCATTGTGGGCGGACAACAGGTAAACACCCCTTCACGCAGTCCCAATTATTCCCCTAGATCTCCTAGATATTCTCCCGACTATTCGTCCGATGGGCAACAACAGCCTGCCCAAGGACCGGTCAGGCAAAATCGGCGTGGGTGCTCTCAGAGCACTACTCCACCAAGGAGACGACGACATAGGAGTCTCTCCCCTGACCAAGGGAACCTGCAAAGAACTCTCCATGATTTTATGCAGCAGCAGACAGAAATAAACCGGGGAATCAACGAAGCACTAACTTCTCTCCGGGCAAGCAATCCTTCAACTGCAAGGGCCGATGCAGCAGCACCCAACGCCGATGCACCATCTTCCCACACTTCGAGGCGAGAAGAAGAGCGCAACAACGGTAGCGGTACTGCAGATCCAGCGACTCAGGCAAATCAGAACCCGAACGTAGAGTCTACTGCGCCGACGGACATGAGCCTTGTCGTAGAAAATCTTACCAGACAATTCAAGGAAAGCCAAGAGGCACTTCAAAAGTCTCTTCACGAGAGAATCGATCAGATACCGGGCGCCCCACCCACGCTGAGGAAAGTTGACGTCCAGCGTTACTCACAGCGGCCCTGGAAGAAGGAGGCAGCCCCAAAGGCGATACCTAAGACGTTCAAAATGCCGAACATTCCAAGGTATCGTGGAACATCTGATCCCAACAATCATCTCATGATGTTCAGTAATTTCATAAAGGCCAGTGATCTCACCGATGAGGAGATCGAGTCTGTGCAATTGAAGAAGTTCGTGGAGACCCTGGCAGACGGAGCCCTGCGATGGTATTCAATGTTGCCACCAAACTCTATTGGATCCTTCGTAGAAATGGCTGAACTGTTCGTGAAGGCACACACGGGTGCTCAAAAGACGGAGACCCGAGTAGAAGACATCTTCGAAATCAAGCAAAGATCTGACGAGTCACTTCGCAAATATGTGGATCGGTTCCAGAGAGAACGTATGATGCTCCCCAAAGTACCAGACAGATGGGCAGCAATCGCGTTCACCAACAACTTGGACGTGAGGAGTTCAGAGGCCACACGAAGGCTCTACGAGTCTCTTCGCGAGTTCCCGACAGCCAGTTGGTCAGATGTCTACAATCGTTACAACTCTAAGGTACGTATCGATGAGGATAAACTGATCGGAACAGGGGCTCGGGGAAGGCCTCAGGCTCGCAGCAGCGGATCTGGCGGAAAAGCGGAAACGCAGAGGTCAGGCACACGGTATGAGCCGTACCCCGACCAATCGCGTAACAGTTCCAAAGCACGCAACCGCAACAGCAACACCAATAGAGGGCTGTCCCGAAAGGAGAATTCCGAGTCAAGTTCTCACGGAATCCCAAGCCTGCCAAGCTTCAACGTTGAAATAGCGGAGGTCGTGGCAGTACTCAAGAACATGGGAGAAAAGGCCAGATGGCCGAAAGACATGAAGACCGACCCCAGCAAAAGAAATCAAGACGTGTATTGCGAGTTCCACCGCGACAATGGGCACACTACCGAAGACTGCAAAGCCTTAAGGTACGAAATTGCTCATTTGTTGAAACAGGGATTCTTGAAGGAATTCCTGATGGAGAAAGGAAAGCAAACTCATGCAAAGGCTCAGCAAAGCAAACCTGGTCCACCACGAGCATCCTCTCCGAAACGGACGGTCAATGTTATTTTGGGTGGAATCGAGGTAGATTCGGTCACCTTCACAGCAAAGAAGTACGCAAAGGTGTCCATTACCAACAACAAGCGACCTCGGTCGGAAGCAGTAATCACCTTCGAGGAGTCCGACACTGACGGACTGCAGTTTCCACATGCTGATGCATTAGTCATAACATTACGCGTGGCAGAGTTCGACGTGAAGAGAGTGCTCGTTGATGCGGGTAGCTCTGCGAATATCATCCTGGCACGGGTCGTGAATGAAACACAACTAGCGGATAAGATTGTGCCGATCTCTCGGGTTCTTTCCGGCTTCAACAATTCAAGCGAAAGGACGCTCGGAGAGATCACCTTGACTACTTTGGCCGATGGGGTAGCAAAGGAGACGACCTTTCATGTTGTCGATGCGGATCTAGCCTACAACATCATTTTGGGCAGACCTTGGATCCACGACATGCAAGCCGTCCCTTCCACCTACCACCAAGTGGTGAAGTTCCCATCCGAATGGGGGATACGTGAAGTCCGAGGAGAACAACGCACTGCACGAGATTGTTACTCGGTAGCCCTTAAACTACCCGAGGAGAGCAAATAGCAATTACAGCACCCGGGACCGGATGCTGCACCTGAGGAGATTAAGTACGACGTCCCGGAATTCATCACCAAAATGGATGAAAAGGAAAACCACATGCCAACAGTAGAAGCCCTGGAACCTGAAGAGCTGTTCGCCGATATGCCAGAGCGAAAGGTGTACCTGGGAACTGAATTGAGCGAACGTCTGCGGGGAGATATCCTGCAGTTCCTCAAGGAGCGGCATACAACATTCGCCTGGTCCCATGCAGATATGACAGGTATTTCTCCTGACATCATTACTCACAGGTTGCACGTCGATCCGTACCACCGCCCGGTGAAACAGAAGACGCGCCAGCAAGGAGCTTTCCGGAATCAGATAATCAATGACGAGGTTGACCGGCTGTTGAAGATCGGCTCGGTACGTGAGGTCAAATACCCAGACTGGCTAGCAAACGTGGTTGTCGTACCTAAAAAGAACTGCAAGTGGCGAGTCTGCATTGACTTCACAGATCTGAACAAAGCCTGTCCGAAGGACTCATATCCTCTTCCCCGGATAGACCAGCTGATCGATGCAACGGCCGGACACGAAGTGTTAACCTTCCTCGACGCATATTCCGGATACAACCAGATACTGATGGACCCTGAGGACCAGGAAAAGACGGCGTTCATAACCTGTCGAGGTACGTATTGCTATAAAGTTATGCCATTTGGATTAAAAAATGCAGGTGCGACCTACCAGCGTCTAGTCAATCGAATGTTCCATGATCACATCGGAAAGACCATGGAAGTGTACATTGACGATATGCTAATAAAATCCAAACGGGCAGAAGACCATCTGGCTCATCTGAAAGAGGCTTTCCGAATTCTGGACCAATACAACATGAAATTGAATCCAGAGAAATGCGCTTTCGGAGTTGGATCGGGAAAATTTCTGGGGTTCATTGTTTCTCAGCGAGGCATTGAAGTCAATCCCGCTCAGATCAAGGCTATTGAATCAATCCCAGATGTACTTCGCGACAAGAAAGAGGTCATGAGACTAACGGGGAGGGTAGCGGCTCTACGAAGATTTATCTCCCGGTCGTCTGATCGTTGCAAAAGTTTCTTCGATGTCTTAAAGCAAAATAAGTAGTTCGAATGGACTCCCGAATGCCAGCAGGCATTGAGGGATCTAAAGAAATATCTATCTAATCCTCCACTACTTACCACACCTGTGGAAGGCGAACAGCTGCTAATCTACCTGGCAGTCTCAGAATCATCGGTAAGCGCGGTACTAGTTCGGGAAGAAAAAGGTAAACAACTTCCTATCTTCTATGTTAGCAAAGCTTTAATTGATGCAGAAACTCGCTATCAACCTTTAGAATAATTAGCATTAGCTCTAGTAACCGCTGCCTGAAAGTTACGCCCGTATTTTCAAAGTCATTCTATAGTTGTAGTTACTACCTTTCCTTTACGAAATGTCCTGCACAAACCGGAATTTTCGGGGAGATTGGTAAAATGGGCTATAGAATTATCCGAATTTGATATTACTTATCAGCCCAGGGTAGCAATAAAGTCACAAGTCTTAGCAGACTTCGTGGCAGACTTCAGTATGAATGTATATTCTGAAGCAGAGAAGGAGGCCATTCTCTATGCAGGACAGGCTCCGGGTAATTGGGTCCTCCACACAGACGGCTCTTCGAGCGTGAAGGGATCAGGACTCGGGCTGGTCCTCGTTGCTCCATCCGGAGAAACGGTAAGGCAAGCTATCAAATGCCCCTTCATTACTAACAATGAGGCCGAATATGAGGCCGTTATCGCAGGATTAGAATTGGCACGGAGCTATGGGGCAACCATGGTCAAGCTGAAAAGCGACTCTCAGTTGGTGATCAATCAGATCAATGGGGGCTTCGTTGCATGAGAACCCAGGATGTTGGCATACCTCGGCCGAGTAAAGGAACTCCTGGCGCAGTTCGACAACTGGGAAGCAATTCAGATTCCGTGGGAAGAAAATCACGAAGCTGATGCTCTTGCAAACATGGGATCGGTTGCAGAAATAGGAGCGGCTAGCTCTTCGGCTATTGTTCAACTCCTCTACACAACCATGGATAGGGAGAAATTCGAAGTCAACACCATCAGCATTACCTGGGACTGGAGGAATGAGATAACAAATTATCTCGTCCACTGGACTCTCCCTACAGATGCAAAGGTTGCTCGTAAACTCCGAATAAAAGCAGCCCGATACACCATTCTTAATGGCGAGTTGTACCGAAGGATGTTCGCAGGGCCCCTCGCGAAATGTCTTGGGCCAAATCAGACTAATTATGTGATGAGAGAGGTCCACGAAGGCTGTTGTGGAAACCACTCCGGTGGTAAGGCGTTAACTCGAAAGCTGATACGTGCAGGTTATTATTGGGATAAAATGGAGAAGGATGCGAATGAGCTTGTCAAGAAGTGTGACAAATGCCAGAGGTTTGCCCATCTTCTCCATCAGCCAGCCGAACCATTGCATTCAATAATCTCTCCGTGGCCTTTCATGAAGTGGGGAATAGACATCGTTGGTCCTCTTCCCACGGCACCAAGGGGAATGCGTTTCTTGCTGATCATCACGGATTATTTCACAAAATGGGTTGAAGCAGCAGCGTACTCAAAGGTACGACAAACAGAAGTCGTTGACTTTCTCTGGCGCTTTGTCATATGTCGCTTTGGAGCACCTAAGGAAATAGTCATGGACAACGGGCCGCAGTTCGTCGGCCAGAAAGTGACTAGGTTCCTCGATGATTTACACATTAAGAGAATCACCTCTTCTCCATATCACCCCGTCGCCAACGGACAGGCCGAATCTACCAACAAAATCATCGTGGAATCTCTTAAAAAGCGCCACGAGCAGACGAAGGGATGTTGGGTTGAAGAACTACCTGGAGTATTGTGGGCTTACCGCACCACAGTAAAAATGAGTACCGGGGAAACTCCCTACTCTTTGGTATATGGTGCAGACGCTCTGATCCCAGTCGAGATAGGGGAGCCCAGTCTGCGATATGCGCATGCCACTGAAGAATCGAACTCAGTTAATCTGTCCGAAGAATTGGATCTCCTCGAAGAACGCAGAGAATTGGCCCTCGTACGAGTAGTTGCGCAAAAAGAACGAGTCGAGAAGTACTACAATCGGGGACTACGCGTACGAAGCTTCCAAGTCGGGGACTTTGTACTCAGAAAAGTTTCCCAGAGCACGCAAGAGACGAATTCGGGGAAGCTTGGCCCTAATTGGGAAGGACCCTACAAAGTAATCGCTTCAGCCGGCAAGGGGTCTTATCGCTTGGCACGACCAGACGGTTCAATCGTCCTGAACAGCTGGAATGTAATTCATCTCAAAAGGTATCACTTCTAGGTGACAAAGACGGTTAGTCACTCTACGCTTACCTTTTCTATCTTTGCATAAAAGTTCTTACTTTTATCCTTACATACTAGTTCTTACTTTTATCTTTATATAAAAGTTTTTACTTTTTGTTATACATCCTTCCTAAATGGTACTAACGGCCTGAACAAGGCCAGATCCGTTTAGCTCAACTGGTAGAGCTCGAAGTTCTTCAACTTCACGGCTGTGGGTTCGAATCCCACAACGGACACACTCCTCGTTTGGTTATATGTGTTCAGTTTACAACTCACCGAAAACTCTTTTCATATTGTCACTTTACGTGTTCCAACATGAAAATAAGGGAGTGGTGAGGGCCCCATAGGCCAGGAAAGACCTTCATACAGGCAAAAGACCTTCATACAGGCATAAGACCTTATCTAAAAGGCAGCAAATTTTTCAGTTTGCGTGACAAGACTTCCACGGCAAATAAGAGAAGTCGTTCACAAAATAAAACCCTTATGTGGCAAGGCTTCCACGAAAATAAGAGGAGTCGTTCACAAGGCCAACAATTCGGCCAGAGCCAACCTACAATACCATGCAACAACTTTCAATTATCAAAGCGATAAGCAAAGTTATATGCATAGGGCAAGGGTTTGGCCAAAACTCCAACGACCACGACTCGCTCAAAATACCTACAACTTACGACCTTTGCCCAATGGAAGGGTAAGTTAAAAACATTCGGGCAGACTTTTGGAAATACGGACTTAATAAAGTTCGAAATTCAAGAAGAGTAACTCCCAACAATAAGGCACGAAAGTCACAATATATGCATACCAAGGGATCGAGAATTTAAAACTAAACATAGTCACTGAATGGATCCAAAAATGGCATATATACATTAAAACTATGAAGTGATAAAACGCCGAATACGGCTGACAGAATTTCATAGAGTGTTCAACAGGCCAAACAAATCGGCCAAGGCCCAGAAAGCCTACATAAGACTTCTGCCCATCAAATAAACAAGTCCGGCTCTCGCCGGACGAAACAAAAAGACATCAGTTCGGAAAAGGAAATATCAACTTGAAGGGCCGTGACCGGGACTCAACGCACCAGCTCCGCCAATCCCGTCGTCACTCCCCAATTCTTCATCTTCATCATCGTCATCATCGCCATCCGACTCTTCAGGAGAGAGACCCAGCGCTTGTTGTATCCTTCGAATAGCACTCTTCGTCGACTGCAACATCTCTTCGACATCAACCTGCCCAGCCCGGATCTGTGCAAGCAATGTGCGCTTGGCCTCAAGGGCCACAAGTTTGGCCTTAATCTCTGATTGGTCACGCAAGTTTGCCAGATCCTTGGTCAATACGGCCTGCACGCCCATCAACTGGGCGACCTGGTCTTTGGCAGCTTGAAGATCGGAACGAGCTTTGGTTGACTCTTCGTTCGCCCTCTGCAGGTTCAGTTCAAGAGTCGCACGGACTTCGTTAGCACTGTTCAGACAATTATGGCATTCCTCAAGAAGTCTCTCCAAACCCTGAACGGAGCGTGCGAACCCCTCTTTCTCTTCAGAAAGACGGTCCTTTTCCCTGGTGAGAGCATTGATCTGCTCAAGGCGACTATTGTTAACATCTGTCAACCGGTTAACTTCCCCACCAAGGAAACCACACTGCTCGATCAAGGTTTTGTTATCCTTCAGAGCCTCAAGCAATTCTTTCTTCACTTCTACCACTTGATTGGCGTTGTTCAGCCGAGAGCGGAACATGATTTCAGCGGCCAGCATGCTTGACTGTAACATAAAGCAAGTCATGTGTAAAAACCCTAGGCTAGCAGTTGCTTCCAAAACAAAAGTGGGAAAAACTTACCCGGGCAGAATCGGAAGCAATTTGGAAAGCCAGTTCCTCATCGGATAATTCTCTTAGCACCCACTCCTCTCGAGGACCGATGAGCGAAGAAACTGCTTTAACCAAGCTGCGCGGCCTGGCCACAAAGTTGACATCGGGAGCAAGTCTCAGGGTATGTTTCCTCTCACAGAGCTTGGGCTCTCTAGCCTGTTCTGAGGGATAATTCGGCCCGAACTTGTAGCGAACCCCCTTGATGTAGTTTAGTTCTGTCCGCCCCGCAATAACTGACCGCCACACAAACCTTGATGAGGAAAGGTTTGAATCACCTTCCACCTCCGGATCTATGGTCTCACAATCACGAAGAACAACGGGGGTTGCTCCCTCAGTGGCCACGTTTTCCAGATCCTCAAAACGGAAAACACGAGGACCTTGGCCACTTTCTTAGGAAGCCACTCCCCCGGCTTCTTCTCTTACTTCCTCTCTTACTTCTTCCTCTTCTTCTTCTTCACCAACTTTCCTTTTACCCTTGTCCGCACGAGAAGGACCTGTCTCCTCCCCGTCACTAACTCGGGGACTCCTCTGTGGAGATCGGGCGGCCTCCTCCTCGGCCCTTCTCCTGTCACTACGGAGATGAGGCCTCATCGTAAAAGGAACATCTGCCTCAACATCAGTATTCGACAGGTGGATAACTTCCTGGGCCGGACCTTCTCCCCGTACGGACTCAGGGACTTCAGCAGCAACTTCGGTGCCCATCTCCATGGGCTCCGGGGCACTTGCCCTAGTAGAAGGATCGCCACCAGCCGACGAGGGTTGCCCAGTAGCAGCGGAAGCTTTACGAGCAGATTTCTTCCTCGCTCCGCCCTCGCCGTGGCTCTTCCTGTTCTTCTTCAAAGGGCTCAACCCCTCTGACAGAAGTTCCTCACCTCCCTCCCTGCTGCGCAGAGCGCCGGCCGAAGCCAGTATAGCCTCAGCTTCAGCAATGGGGTCGGCGACAGGGTCAGTAGGTCTGTCCTGAGGGGGAGCAGGGAAAAAGCCTCCCGAAGTACCCAAACCTGTAACAGAGGTAAAACGGTCAGGCGTAAGAAGGGTTCAAGAAGAAAGAGCTATCAAAGGGATAGAAATATCCTCACCGTGGTGTTTCACGGTCAAACTCTTGAGAGACACAAAGGGTGACCACTCTCTCTTCTCTGGTTCAAATCTCGCCAGAATCGGCTCAACCCACGCCGTCAGTTCATCTATAGTTATGAATCTGTCGTAGGGTTGCTTGGTCGCTCCGCAAAGAAGTTTTAATAAAGGTCAGAAGAAGAAGGAAAGACGAAATATACACACAAAAAACTCGGGGACTTACGTGTTTTATTCCAGACTTCTGGAAGGTGCGCCTTGTCGTCGAAAGTCAAGGCTGAGGAACGCACGAACAGGTACCGGTGTACCCAACCTTGGTCACTGGTATCCTCGGAGCTGCGCACCAAGCCCTTGCTCCCGCGCATCCTGACGTTCACATAGCCGTCCTTGAAAATCTTGACGCTATACAAAGAAACGAAGTGTTTATAGTCAAAAGACTGATCAGTTTCCGCTGCAAACCAGTCCAATAGGGTAACTATCCTATATACGCTGGGACTCAATTACCCCGGGCAGAGGAGATACTCTCTGCAAAGTCTCTCCAGCACTGGGTGAGAGGCAGCCTACACCCCACTGTGAAAGGGTAGGTGCCAATGGCTGTCCACCCAGCCCGGTGAGAGGTAATGTTCTCGCCTTCAGAAACCGGCAAGAGGGGAATTTCATCACCCCAATCACAGTCCACTCTCACATGCGGGATCACCTCCTTCGTGATCCCCGATTTAAACCTATACGCTGGCCAATTGCGCGTATCTCCTTCCCTGTTGTTGAAAGACTTGATGTTGCAATCTGCTTCGAGTTCACCCCACTTCTTTGGGATTATCTCCGCAGCAGTGGCCTGGGTAACCCGCGGCCTAGGATTGGCCGTTGAACTACCAGCAACATCGGTATTTTGGTTTCTTCTGGATCTTGAAGCCATGATTTTAAAGTATGAAATTATCAGGAAAAGCTCAAGAAGTTGATTCAAGGGTTTTCAAGGAATAGCACAGAAGAAGTAAAAGCAGGTGGAAAGGTTTCTCGTCAAAAGAACCCCTATTTATAGGGGCCAAGAGTAAAAATCCCAACTTCTCTTAAAGACACGTGGAGGCAATCGAAGAGGCTACGATCAGATCTGGCCGTTGAAAATGAAAATAGGCCCTAATCAAAACTTTATAGTGCCATCATTACTCTGAAGACCAGCAGTTACCTCGCAATCAACAGGCGACGTGCGCACGTGGTTAAGGCGGTTAAAATCATTACTTTTTACCATTGGGATACGCAGTAGTCATTTCGGAGTAACCTGCGGTCTTGCAGGCATGCCAGCTGCAATTACTTTTTCATACGCGCGTATTTAATACACACGACATGAAGGCTTGTCACTTATCTGATAAGATCCGTACGTCATCAAGATTACATCACACGGAGACAAAGAGTTTGCAGAGATTCCCGCCAAAAACTTTATCCACTCCTCGGACAGATACTCTGCCCGAGAAGTGCGGGGACTATCTGTATTGGGTAAAAACTGACTGGACTTTAGCGAGTGACACGTGTCGTCCACGTGGCATGAGCTGACGTGTCACCGGATAGACATCTTCCGGACAGACATTCACCGGACAGACACTTCCCACGGGCAGACCCCAGGAAGTTACAGGATGTATCAACAGTCAGCATAATTTGAATAAGCAGTTACCAGCATTATGGGATGTGATCATTCATCAAACGGTCACCAAGCGGTTATAACCTTTCTGGATAAGACGCCTAGCGGTTGTTTACCCGAACGGTTCCACACCCAACGGCTACTACAATCTCAACAGGCATCTTCTGTGCCTATAAATAGCATTTACCTTTACCAATTGTAACAACTTTTACTTCCTGCATATTCTATAAAAAAAAATACTCTCTCTCTTGCGCTCAGACATACTCTCTGTTTATATTCAAAATACTACTCTAGCATTTAATTATCTCAAGTGTGGTGGATATCGACCAACTCTCCCCGGAGACGAAGGATACGATACGTTTGCCTCTCTTTATTTCGATTTATGCTTTACTTTTAGCATTCTATATTACTGTTATTTAATTCTTCGTACGGATAGTTAATCTCAACTATTGACCGTGACTCCGCAAATATAAATTTAATTGTTAATTGGCCTAAAATCGGATCTAGGTTAAACAATAACCAGCAGATTTGAATTTGTTTCGGAGCATCCAATTGTGCAGATAGAGCGTTTGGATGATCAGACTGATCATATCAACTCATGTGTGCCGGCGTTTAATTTTGATCAGATTGAGTTTGAACATGAAAAGTCTAATGTTCCATCATTGGAAGAGGCACTGTCTGGATTGAAGACGCTTTTGAACGAAGACGATGCATACAGCAGTCTACTTGGTTTACTCACAAGTACAGAAGAATTATTCCAATTTCCTGATGTCGCTGAAGGAGGAGCATATTCAGTTGTGCAACCCATGGTTCAAGACACAACTAATAATATCATGAGTGCTAATGAAGACATGAATAATAGTACAGCTGATCAGGTATGTTGTGAGGTGCAAACAGTGAACATATTGTAGAATTATGACACTAGTAGCCAGCTGCGGCAACAGGTTCAATCTATATAGCAGTTGCAGGCGAGGAGCTTAACAACATTCTGCCTTGTCCATCATCGACGTCTCTCGGATATGATCATCCCATTAATGAAATAGCGGCATATTACAGAACAAATGTCGATTCCTATGCTGCGTGCCTGCATCCATTCTAATCAACTTGGTAGTTGCATCAATGGGATTTATGGATATGTTCCATCAACTGTTCGAGTGCTGAAGATCGACTTTAGTTAATGTGTACAACATTGATGTAAAAAGAACTACGTATGGCTTGATCCCCTATATATAGGTCTTAAATTAGATGGGGGTACGTAGGCAGCCTGTGACCAAGATATCATCAGGTGCAGCTCTTCTATTTCTTAAAATTCAAATAAGTAGAAATATATATACATTTGTTATAGTTATACCAAAACATTACTCCATTTGGAATACTGTACTCACAAGCGTCTAAATTTTTTTAATGCACGTGATGGTTGATTGTTTCAATTGGTTGGCATACATATATGAGCTTTTATACAAGTTCTTTTCTGGTCTACTTAAATCTCTTTGAATTTAGTCTTAAGATATAGTAAAGTAGTAAGCATATATCTGTGTTCCTTTTGTTTTTTCTTGGTCCAAGCTTTGTGATCCGAAAAGTAGATTTGAAGAAAATTTAGGGCATGAATGCATGAGTCGTTTAATTACTCTTCCTACTAAAGTGCTCTTTAATTGAATGTCATTCAAGCTATGTAGATGCAAGTACTTTGCTTTGAATAATTATACATGTATAATTTGATTCTCTGTTCATTAACTGAGATTGACTACCATTATTATGAACACAACTCCACACCTGCAGGTTCCCTTTTCAATTTAATAAATATATCTTACTACAACTGTAATTTTCGTAGTTGGCTATGATTATGTGTTGAGTGTTTCTACTAGTTTAGTCTTACTGCAACTGTACGTTATTTTGATGAGATTACGTAATTGAAAAGAGGCAATTTTACATTCAATTTGGTTAGATTACTTAATCAAAATTGCAAACTATTATCACTTAGCAAAATTTAGTCTCGTAAAATCTGGTAGGCAATTTTACATTCAATTCAGTTAGATAACGTAAATGAAAAAGAGTAATACTATAAGTTATGTACACTACCGTCCGTAAGAAAGACATTTTATAGCCTGAAACAAAGGAGTACTTGTCTAGAGTCTAACCTACAATTATCTCACTTTTCCACTATGTCGAACAGCAAATTTTTAATTTTTTCAAAACATTAAATATTTTAACACAAATTTAATTTTCCAAATGACTAATGATTTGAGACAGAATGAGTAAAATTAATTTTTAAGCTGTATGCTAAGGGAGCAGGGGATTTGTAATTGACAATTTAACGATAAATTAGATGATGGTAAGTTGAGAACCCCAATTTCCCCAGCAAGGCTAATAGTATCCAATATGTTCTTCCTATCATATTTATGTCTGCAACAAAAGTAAGATACAATTTATTCATCTCAAATGAGTTGCCTAAAACAACAGTTGAACGCTCTTGGCCAAAGAAGCAGCAACTGTATCTAACGTACACAGTAGGCAAAGAGTGAAGTTCCAGCAGTGTTGTTGGGATTAAAGACTCCTATACCAGACCTGTAACCATTGCCTACATAAAAGCAGCCATTGCTCACTGACATACCCCCAAACACAGTTGCACCAGTCTCATTTGACCACAATATTTTCCCAGTTTTAGTATCGACAGCATAAACGGGACCTGTTGGATTTTGTGAACCTGCAAGCAATACCCCATTCGCAACAGTTACAGGGTTTGATCTCCCATTGTTTGGAACAGCAGTTGTCCATATGATTTTGCCAGTTTGAGCATCCATTGCCACCCATGCTCCACCTGTTGTTACATTCTTGGATGGGTACAAAGTGAAGTTCAAATTATCACTGTTGACAATGCTGGTGTAAACTCTCTTTGTATCTGTGGCTGCACCCCATATACCTCCTCCTCCTGTACCTCCAGGACGAGCTTCCTACGTACATCAATCTCATTATTTCCAGTGTAACATTAGTTTCTATTTTTTGGTGACCAAAAACATGACTCAATTAGCGTTTGATTGAACAGCTTCTGTATGACTCCCTCTATCCTAATTTATATGGTACAACTTGGATTTCGAGAGTCAAACTTCTTAATTTTAACTGTGAATTTGGACATAGAATTTTAAGTTTCCTAAATGAAAATTTCCATATTGGGAAACTACCTAAAAAGTAGTATGAATAACAATAATTAACAAATCAAAGTATTTAAAATATTTATCAAAAAATGAATATCAAGAAAAACTCGCTGTGCCACATGAATTTGGAGTGGGAGTTTAGTCTAATGGTGAAAGCATAGCTTGTTGGTTAGGCAGATGAAATGTCACGGGTTAAAAAAGCCCTGATATGCAAGTGGATAATGGTAGTGGGACTGGTCAGCCTCATGATTTCATGTGAGTTTCAAATCGTGCACTACTAAGCCTGAAATTTATTGGTTATTAAAGAGAAGGTTAAATAAATTGGAGCACTTACAGTAGACCAGACGATGTTTCCAGTATCACGATCCAGTGCCCAAGCTATTCCACTTTTTTGGACAGCTGCTACAATGTCTCGTTTCTCTGTTCCATTTCAGGAACACTTAGCATCATGGGAGCTTCCCCGAAATCATAATCGGGGTTTGGACCAATCGGGCAATCAGGATTCACAGAATTAGCACACATCATATCCTCCAAGCTGTTTGTACCATTTAATCTCCCCTGAATCCAAATCCAAGGCCAAAATGGAATCATAGTGGTTCTCAGGTTCAATGCATTTGTCAGGTTGTGTTGGATTAGTCTGGTTTTGTTGATTCTGCTCCTTTTGGCATTCCTCAATATGTTAAGGTACGAAGTAGAGGTTTCCTGTTGCAATGTAGACGTGATTTCTCCTGGAATCAATAGGACTGCTTCCCCATACAGCAGCTCCGGAATAACCTCCACGTTTGCCACCGTTGTCAGGGAGCAAGAAGGTTTTCCATAAAGTTTTGCCTGTTTTAACATCTAACTTAAGGAAGCTACCGCGAAAGTAGCAACATTCCTCAATTGTAACACCTTCTTCTAGTGATGAAGTTCCAATGTAATAGGCTCTGCAAACATTGAGAATTTTTTTGATTTGTCTTAATACTAGCATTCATGTTGATAACGCTAGCGTTTGTCCATAATATTTGGGAGGAGTATTTAAAATTTTGAATTCAAATCAGCGTTTGTTTATGAAATTTGCACAATATTTCAAGTTTAGGTTCAAATATTATTTCAAATTCTCCAAAAAGGTAGAATTTGGGAATTCCAAATCTTAATTCAATGTTTTTAAAAATAAAACTTGACCTATAAGTTTATATTTTGTTAAAAAACCCATCTTATAGTTTGTATAAAAATGACACATGCACGACGTGAAGAGATTATCCATACCATGTAAAATCATTATATCAAAGAATAGCTAGTTGTTATTATTGTTGAATTTTTTAAAGTGGATCTTTGAAAAATTATGTATATTTGAAAGTTTGTAATAACATGTAGTAATAATTTATCTATAAAAGGATTATGGAGATATATAGTCTGATATCTTGTTTATGAACAGCGATTTGCTCATTTGGTAAGATTATATAAGTTTGAGATAATGGTAAAAAAATCCCCCTAAACAATCATTTTTTTTAGTTTCATACTTAAACTATGGGTTGGTTATTTTACCCCCCTCCCCCCCCCCCCCCCCCCCGAACTATCAATTTTCATATTCAAAACCTCCTTGCAGTGCCAAGTGACATGGAGAGTAACTTCACTCTCTTTGCAGAGCATCCGTACAATTAATTTTTTAAAGTAGTTGTTCTTATTTCTTATTTGGTGTTTTTTTTAAAAACTTTATTAATTTTTTCTTTTAATTTTTCGTCAAAATAAAAAATCATTACCTTAGTTGAAAACCCATATTTCAAAAATAATAAATATTAGGTGAACTTCATGATTTATAGCAGCAAAAATGTTCGGACAAGTGAAATCATTATATAGAGGTATGCCTGTTTGCAATAAAATTTTGCAAGTATTGAAAATAAACTGCAAACAATATAAAGAAAACAAGTGCTTTTATTCATCAAAACTGTGAGTACAATTCTGGTGATCCCTTGATTCTTCCCTCCTATTTGTTATCCATAATTCGAGGGCCTTAGCGGCGCATTTCTCGAATGTAGGATGATTTGCATCTCCTTGATGTATTTGATGATCAAGAAGAAGCTAGAAAGACATATTTGGTGTCTTTTTGTGATCTCTTGATATTTTTGAGATGTTTTCTAGGGAGATATGTGACCCCTTTTTATAGGTGTGATCTAGGGTTTTAGGTAGAGCAGCCTCCAAGAAAACCTAATAGGCCCACCTTGTAGAAGCCCTAATTTTGATAAATTTTCGGTGTCTACAATGCCTATACATTTTGAAAATGTATAATGCCAGTGCAGCTTTGGTCGTTTTTTTTTTGGGCAGCTAATACGTTTATCCATACGCTTAGTCAAGGGGCCGAGTCTAAAATTCCTATAAAAAAAATGCCTATGTATATCTTTTTCTCCCTATATATAGATAGTTGAAATTCTTGGGTGTACAAAGAATATAATTTTGTTGTTTTAGCCGCCCCCTTAAAATATAGCTAGATTTCATCCTAAACAATCTCAAATAGCTTAGAAAACAAAGTATTATTTTAAAGGAAAAATTTACACCAGTTGATAACTCTACTAACTAGCTAAATTAAAAAAATAACGATACTTTTACACCATTTATAAAACATAGCAATAGTTTCCCATAATTACCTTATATACCACTTTCTCATCTCTCCCTCCCCAAATATAAAACCCTAACTTCTTCCTCTCTCCTTCTCTCCTCTCCTCCACACACCCACCCGCCGTCGTCCCCCTCCCCCTCACCGGCGACCAGTAGCCCCATCGCTGCTAGTGTCCTCTGTTGTTGCTGTTCCTCCCCACCGCTGCTTCGCCGTTATCAGCGCTGATGTGGTGCTATTGCTGCCGCAGTGCAGCGGCGCTCCTCCTCGCGGCGGCACTGCATCGGCGGGCTGCTCCGAATCTGTGTTTTTCGATGGGTTTTTTCGATCTGCTCCTTTTTTTTTTCCTTTTTGTATGTGTATAGTGTGCATATATTTGTATTTTTTTATATAAAATATGTATGTCCTTGTATTTTTTTTATATAAATTTCTATCTCGACTTTTTGTATGTGTATGTTGTTGTATATATGCGTATATTATTGTATGTTTGTGTATGTGTATGTATAGAGTGATAAAATAATTTGTATGTTTTTTTTAATATCTTTGTATGTTTGTGTATATTTTTGTATGTTTGACTATATCTAACTTCAAAACAATAATTTATATAAAGTTTTAACTATATATATGTGTATTTTTTGCATGTTTCGTTTTGTAGATCTGAAAAAAGAAAAAAAAAAAAAAAAAAACAAACAAAAAAAGAAAAAAAATCCAAATCCGGAGCCGGAAGACTGGCCGTCGGCGCCGCTGCTGTGACTGAAGCAGTGGGAAGAGAGATTGTAAAACTCTAATTTGTATGGTTTAAATGGATTTTGTATATGATATGTAAAAAAAATTATAAAGTGGTATAGTGTTGTTACGTTTTGTAAATATGATGTTAGGGTTATATATTTTTGTAATTATCCCTATTTTAAAAAACCTAGTGTGAAAGTTTAATTTTCTTTTGTTTTCGATCCGGTGACCGGCCCTCTGCGGGGCCCAACTAATCAGAACTTGCCCCGAAAAGTCCTACTATCGGGGTAAAGCGCTCTTTAAAAAAGACTACTTCATTCTTATACGAGCTCATACTCAAGACCTTTAATTAAAGATAACTGAGTACTTACCACTCAACCAGAATCTTAGGCGTGCGAAAGTCTTATTGATTCAACACTAAGCACGGGATAGCCTTATCCAGAAGTGGAAAGAAAGTAAGATCTTTAATCAATTTGTTTTTAGACTCGGTCGTCAAATTATATATATATATATATATATATATATATATATATATATATATATATATATATATATGAGAACATACTGTACATACACCACACATACAAAACAAATACAAATGAAACACAACAATTGTATTAATGTATGTCTAGTACATGAGTGTAGTAGATTATTGTACCCACTTTTAATTTGCCTCAATTACTCTTTTAAACACAATGGTATGTTTTAAAGAGTAGTGGCTTTTCTATCGCTTCCACAAAAAGTCCAAATACCCTAAATTCATTCCTTCCCATTTCATCTTTTATGTCACCTCCCTAATCTCTCCTCCACTTGGCGTTTCTTTTTTCCGGCGACTAGTACGTTCTAGTCCTTTCTCCGGCGAACGTATTAGCTAATGAATTATCGAATCAAAGAACAATTCTTCTAGTTATCATTTTAGCTACAACTTCTATTTAATCCCCAATTTTGCAAAACCCATATTCCATCTTATGTTTATTCACTCTACAAATGGGTATTATTTTTTTTTTAATATTTAATCTGCAATAAGCATTTTGCAAAACTTATATTTGGCGAGACTATCAGCTTCTAAATGCACTTATTAGTTTGATTTCAATTAAGAGTCTAAGGATTGATAAGTTGGTTTAAGGAAATTGGTGTGTCTCAGACGGGAGAAATAGGAGAGGGACTGTTGAAGGAAACTTGTTGAGGATGATGATCGGGGATTGTTTTCCTTAAACACTTCGCAAATTCGCCTAATTGAGCATGCCAATATTCAATCATCGTGAAAGTGTACAATCACTTTAGTAAACCAAGTTAAGATGATCTATTTTCAAATATAACAGTTTAATAATCTAATTAGCTTGACTTAAAAAGATTATAAAAATGCACTCAATGAATGGAAGAAAAAACATGTTATAAAGCCAACATTGCAGACAGGAAAAGTTTAAGTTAGAGTGGATTAGAGCCTGTTTGGCCATGCTTCTAGGCAGCCAAAAATGCTTATTTTTCATCAAAAGTACTTATTTTAAAAAATTGAGGTGTTTGACCAAGCTTTTAGAAGAAAAATAAGTGCTTTTGAGTGGCAGAAAACTGTTTTTATGCTGTGGGGAAGAAGTTGGAAAAAGTAGCTTTTCTCTAAGTGCTTTTGAGTGGAAGCAAAAGTTGTTTTTAATTTCTATCATTACAAAAATATCCTTACCAAAAATACTTATATACCTAATTACCCCTCTATATTTTAACCTAATGATTATAATTTATAAATAATACATTACTTTTTTTTCTCCTTATTTTTTTACGTACACCTACATCTCTATGGTTATAAATTTTTAATAAAATACTATATTTCTTTTAAGGTATAGATCTAGAATATTCAATTCTGCATGTTGTATTTTGAAATTTTTTAATTAAATCAAAAAATTGAATATTGACACGACCCGGAATCCGGCTAGGCCGTGCGGGCACCCGACATCCTCCCCTAGACCCGTCGGGCGAACCCTTACCAATTAAATTAGGAAAATAAATATAATTCAATTCATAAATAAGAACAAGACTTAGAAAAAGTACAGACATACTGATACATCTAAGCTGTACAAAATAAATTACAGCTGACTACCCAACATACTAGGTTTAGGGCTATCCAGACTAGACATCTAAGAGTAAGAAAGAAGACAGATACCTCTTGAAGGGAGCAAAATGCAACTGAAATAATAACTACAAAACTGGTGGCCATCCTGAATAAAAGCTGGCTCACCCTGACAGCTGAAGTCGTCTTCGCTCCTTCACAATGTGGCGAACTCAATCCTGGAGTGAACCTGCCGAAACGAAATGGATAGACAAGAAAGAAACAACAAACAAGGGTGAGTCAAAGGGACTCAATAAGTGGGGCAGACTAGCCACCTCAAAGAATAGGATTGCTAGCCAGGGAGAAAAGAAACAGATAAACCAAATTCCTCTTATTTAAATTATGAAAAGGCAGAGCCAGATACTAACAGGAAACACGTATGGGATCATAAAATCATAAAAAACCAGGGACATAAGATAGACAGAACATATAGGTTTTTAAGTATCTCGAACATATCAACAGTCATAAATACATCATGTTGTGGCGTGCAACCCAATCCATATATTCATACCGTCGCGGCGTGCAACCCGATCCATATATTCATACTGTCGCGGCGTGCAAACCGATCCATATATTTATACTGTTGCGGCATGCAACCCGATCCATATATTTATACTGTTGCGGCATGCAACCCGATCCATATAACTAAAGCATATAAACAAATTACCCCTCTTAGACCCATCGGGCGAACCCTTACTAATTAAATTAGGAAAATAAATATAATTCAATTCATAAATAAGAACAAGAATTAGAAAAAGCACAGACATACTGATATATCTAAGCTGTACAAACAAAATTACAGCTGACTACCCAATATAGTAGGTTTAGGGCTATCCAGACCGGGAATCCGGCTAGGCCGTGCGGGCACCCGACATCCTCCCCTAGACCCGTCGGGCGAACCCTTACCATTTAAATTAGGAAAATAAATATAATTCAATTCATAAATAAGAGCAAGACTTAGAAAAAGCACAGACACACTGATACCTCTAAGCTGTACAAAAGAAATTACAGCTGACTACCCAACATACTAGGTTTAGGGCTATCTAGACTAGACATCTAAGAGTAAGAAAGAAGACAGATACCTCCTGAAGGGAGCAAAATGCAACTTAAATAATAACCGCAAAACTGGTGGCCATCCTAAATAAGAGCTGGCTCACCCTGACAGCTTAAGTCGTCTTCGCTCCTTCACAACGTGGCGAACTCAATCCTGGAACGAACCTGCCGAAACGAAATGGATACACAAGAAACAAACAACAAACAAGGGTGAGTCAAAGGGACTCAATAAGTGGGGTAGACTAGCCACTTCAAAGAATAGCATAGTTAGCCAGAGAGAAAAGAAACAGATAAACCAAATTCCTCTTATTTAAATTATGAAAAGGCAGAGCCAGATAATAATAACAGGAAAAACGTATAAGATCATAAAATCATAAAAACCAGGGACATAAGATAGACAGCACATATAGGTTTTTAAGTATACCAAACATATCAATAGTCAGAAATACATCATGTTGCGGCGTGCAACCCAATCCATATATTCATACCGTCGCGGCGTGCAACCCGATCCATATATTCATACTGCCGCGGCGTGCAACCCGATCCATATTTTTATACTGTTGCGGCGTGCAACCAAATCCATATATTTATACTATTGCGGCGTGCAACCCGATCCATATATTTATACTGTTGCGGCGTGCAACCCGATCCATATAACTAAAGCATATAAACCAATTAAGGATACTGAATAGCCAGAATAACTATCGGCAAACGGAAATATATCCACAACATGGTATACATGTCTCATACACAAAACACAGCACAATAGTCATACACTAGTCAGTATGTGGTGCAATGAGATGGGATGAATGAGGTATGATGCAATGTACCTTCACCGGCTCGGGACTCTCATCGATTACCGGAAAGCATATGCAATAATGACCCTTCACCGGCCCGGGACTCTCATCACTAACCGGGAAGTATATGCAATAATGACCCTTCACCAGTGCGGGACTCTCATCGCCAACCGGGAAGTATATGCAATAATGACCCTTCACCGGTGCGGGACTCTCATCGCCAACCGGGAAGTTATATGCAATAATGATCCTTCACCGGTGCGGGACTCTCATCGCCAATCGGGAAGTATATGAAGTTATGACCCTTCATCGGTGCGAGACTCTCATTGCCAACCGGGAACTATATGCAATAATGATCCTTCACCGGTGCGGCACTCTCATCGCCAACCGAGAAGTATATGCAATAATGACCCTTCACAGGTGCGGGACTCTCATCGCCAACCGGAAAGTATATGCAATAATGACCCTTCACTGGTGCGGGACTCTCATCGCCAACCGGAAAGTATATGCAATAATGACCCTTCACCGGCTCAGGACTCTCATCGATTACCGGGAAGTATATGCGATGCTCAAAAACAGAGAGCAATGCTCATATGCTCAATGCAATACTAACAACAGCGCATAACATATAATATACTATGTAAATTCAAAGCTAAGGCGTAATGAGTACGCCTATCCGCAGCTACACACGTAAAGAACACGTGGTAGAATATCCACAAGGCCAAGGGCCTCCAAAGAAATGGATGCAAACACTTACCTCGTTCCACTGCTACTCAACAACCGCTTTGTCCTTTGGATTCATTGCGAAACGATCCTGCTTATTCAATAAGCAGAAAATATATCAAATTAGGCTAAAGGCTTCATTCCCTACATCTTAGGGAAATCCGGTTAGGAACCTGATACCCTATTCGAATACGCAATACGCAGGCCAGGCCTATGTACAGGGTTTAAGATCACATAGCCAAACCCTAAATAAATTATATTTATATGTTGCCCATAACTCACTGAGTACGAATATATAATCAATTCCATTATCGGGGTTGTTATTTCCCACGATTACACCACTTTACTGTTTTAAGGACCAGTTCCTTAAAATGTGTTCCTTTACTTTACGATATGCGGAATTAAAAATGTAAGTAATTGAACACCAGATATTAGCGTGGAAAAACCCCTTGACCCGAGATCAAAAAACCACGACCTACTTCTCAAGTAGGATTTCAACTTCACTATGTAAAAAGACCCACTTGGTTACAAGACTCACTCTTACTAACCTAGGACTAACTCTAATCCTTTAGTGATCTTTCTCACGATCAGTGAAGTTGTGTCAAGTCCACGACTTGAACCGGAAAGTACAACTCGATTTTTGCTTACTACAGTTGAACTAAGACTTGAACTTTTACAAGACTCAATCTTAAGGAACAGGTTCTAACTTAGTTCTACTGTAGCTAACTGATTACACAAATAAGCTAATAACTCTTTTAAGCTTTTGCTCGATGCTCTCTATATTTGTGCTTAACTTCTACGGCTGAAATGCTCCACCTTTTATAGTTCCAGCAGCCAAGAAGTCTTCAATAATTAGAACTCCAATGCTCCCTTGAGTTTGAGTCCTAATTGGATTCTTCTCTTTAAAAATCTTCTATCCTTATCCTTGTGTTTATGCAATCTTTTCATATCCGTTTAGACCTGCATAATTATCAAGATAAACATTAGTTTTAGGATAATTAATAATATCTCAACTTAAACGATTTTGCATGAATTATCTATTTAGCTGCAGTGATTCAAAGGAACAGGTCCTTTGAATCCGTTCCTCAGTCATCAGTTAAAACTCCAAGCTTATCCAAGCTAACAATTTCCCCCTTTTTGATGATGACAAATTCATACTCATAGCTTCATCTCCTTAATGTTCTGAAGTACACCTTAAGCTCAAAAAGGCAATTAATCAGTGGAGAATTAATTTATCATTAAGGAACAGATTTTTCAATTAGGTATAACTTCTTGCAAAAATTAGAATTACTCTTTCCCATTTTGGCATCATTGAAAAGGTTGCATAAAAAATATAATTCAAGTATTAGAATTACTCAGCACATGGCCAGTGAGGCAACTCAAAATGCAAACATAAATCAAATTAAAGCAACTGCAAGACAATGATATTAGCCATCAAAGACAATTCATTAAATCAACCATTGAAATCAAGGGATACACGCACATACTACAGAATTATCCAAAAATTAAAGAAGAAAAAGGCTAAGGCACTAAGCTAGGCTAGATCCCACTAGACAAAAGATGGCTAAAGGCTAAGGCTAAGGTGATCAGGATGTGGAAGGACCAGGTCCCTGAGACTTGTTAAGCAACTCAAACATCTGCTTGAGCATTCCCTCATTGGTCTCCTTTGACTTTGAGGCCTCTGCCTTCCAGAAGTTCTTCTCCTCTTCCAACCTTGCTATCTCAGCAGCCTGAATAGCAACCTGCTGCCTAAGTGCCCTCACTTTATTGTTCAGTGGCTGTCTCCCAACACCAGCCTGTGGAGGATCAGCCTGAACTGGCAAGTCACAGCTTATCAAAGTGGCACAACCAAACTTTTCCTTCTTTGTAGCCTTCACCACCCCTTCTAAGGGAATCTTCAACTTTGCAAACACATCAGTCAGAATGAAACCAAACGGCAAGGAGTGCTTTCTCTTTTCAGCAATCACCCTTTTTATCAGGTGGACCATAAAGCTGAGCCAATTGATCTGCTTTTCAGTGTCCAACAGTTCCATAAGGACCAGGTCCATGAAACTGACAACTCCTCTTTTCTCCTGCCTTGGCAGCACAATTTTGTTCACAAACTCAAGTAACACTTGGTGCTGTGGGTGCATCTCACTCTTCTGCACAGCCCTGGGTTTCTCTTCTCCATCATTCTCAGCAAACTTCCTAGTGATCTCCAGATCAGTAGGCAAGTTTGTCAAGTCAGGCCAAACCTTCTTGACATAGCTGTCATACCCAGTAGTAGGAATCCCCAGCAGCTCACCAAGTTCCCTTGTATCAAACATGATCACATTATCATTAACAGAGGTAGTAATCCTATCTTCTTTGATGGAGCAGTTCTTGTAGAACTCTTGCACCATCCCCTTTGCACACCTACCAGAGATTGTAAGGACCATGTCCCTCCAACCCTGAGCATGCAGTTTTTGCGCAGCCACAACATTCCTTCCTCTTGCACATCAGACATTACCTGACCTTTCAAAACCTTCCTTGTCAACATGTCATCGTGAACACAGTGCACAGACTCATCACCTTCAGCATCACTATCACTCTTATATCCAGCAACAGACTCATCACTGCCACAAGCAGAACTTTCAGAAACAACAACTCTTTTAGAGGACCTGGTCCTCTTAGCAGCTTTCTCTGCAGCTTTAACCGAGCTTCTTGTTACCCTTCTTTCAGGAACTTTTCTTTTCTTAGACTAAGGCACCACCTCCTCAGCATCTACCATCTTATCATCCTCAGAAAAGTCAGCAAGATCAATATCATCCACTTCTTCCTCCTCAACCACCTGTTTTCCTTTCCATTTTCTGCTCCTTTCCAAGGCAGCAGCTAGTTGTTCATCAGCAGCTTTAGCAGCACTTCTTGTCCTCCTAACCCCAAAAGCAGGGGTTGAGGCAGAAGGAACAGGTCCTTTTGCCTTAGAGGAACATTCACCTTTTTTCTTATTTCCTGGCTTATAACTGTCCCTAATTTTCTTTAACTTAGCAGCAATTTCAGCAGTCTCATGGTCATCAATGGGTCCCTTTCTAGCTAATTTTCTTTTCAAACTCCTAATGTTGATCAAATCCACCAAGGGGCTATCACTATCACTAATAGCCTCATCAACATCTATAACATCCTCCATGGGTGCTCTAAAAGCAACCTCTGGAGACCCCGATGACCCATGCATGGGTGCTTACAACTTTTTAATAGTTTCCCCCTCAGGAACATCCTCAGACCTCTCTTCTTTTTCAAGGGATAAGCAAAGTTTACCTGATACTGAAACAGAACCATAGCCCTTGACAAATCCTCAACCTGCTCAGCAATTGATTCAGCCGTGGGAACTGGTCCTTCCCCCTGAATTTCAGGTTCAGGTACTTCTGGGATTATTTCAGGAATTTCAGGGTTTGGATCAGTGGTTTCCATGGGTGAAGGAGGATTGAGGTTTTGTGGTTGTTCATCAATAGGTGCAGTTGAAGAATTATCAGAAGCAAGAGACATTTTTGCAATTCGAATTAACAAATAATTTACTACTCTTTCTGAAATTGTGATAGCTTTAATTGATGAACAATGTAAAAGATTAATGAAGAAGAAGAAGTGTATTTATAGAGTGAATTAGGTAGTGGAGTTAGAGTGAAAAACGATCAACTTACCTCAGCACAACATGCAACGGCTAAGGACTCTTGGGAGTCTCCCGGAGAAAAAGAGCCGTTAGGCTGCAGGTTACTTTTTCAGAATGAGAACTGTTCCTCTGATGGGACTCTTATTCAGTTTGGATATGGTTAGGAAACTTAGTGGGATTTATCCTAATCACAAGTTACCTATAGCCTTTGCACTTCTAAATTAACTGAATAATAACGAGTACATACCTGATTTTAACACAAAAATTCAGTGTCCTTCCAATTTGCAACATTTTGATCATCTGAAATTCTAAGAGCATAAGGGTAACATCATTCAATTTTAGCAACTCTAAATAAGAGATATGGCATAAGAATATACATTTAATTATTAAGCTGGACTGAATCATTCATAATGACTTGAATAAAATTCATTTTAAGTGCAATTTTCTAGCCAATTATGAAGTAAAGCATTGATGATTTTATGTGAATTTAATCATCCCTAATTCCAATCTATTTCTTTCAAAATCATCTCTTCCTAGAGCTTTTGTAAAAATGTCAGCAATTTGCTTTTCAGTGGGACAAAATGCTATGGTGATCAAACCTTTTTCATAGTTGTCTCTTAGGAAATGATGTCTTATATCAATGTGTTTAGTCCTTTTGTGATGCACTGGATTTTTTGTCATATTAATAGCACTAGTGTTATCACAATAGATAGGAACAGTTACTACATCAACACCAAAATCCTGTAATTGTTGTTTGATCCATAACAACTGTGAACAACATGAAGCAGCTGCCACATATTCAGCCTCAGCAGTGGAAAGTGCCACTGAATTTTGTTTCTTGGTTCCCCAAGAAACCAAACACTCACCAAGAAAATGTGCCATACCTGAGGTGCTTTTTCTATCAACAAGGAAACCTGCATAGTCAGCATCAGTATATCCAACAAGATTAAAACTAGCACCTTTTGGATACCATAGTCCCAAGGGACCTGTTCCTTTCAGATACCTCAATATTCTTTTAACAGCTTTCAAGTGAGATTCCTTAGGATCTAATTGAACCTAGCACACAAGCCAACACTGAACACAATATAAGGTATACTAGCAGTTAGATAAAGTAGAGAACCTATCATACCCCTATACAATTTTTGATCAACTGATATTCCATATTCATCAAGATCCAATTTTGTGGCAGTGGCAATAGGTGTGTCAATTTCCTTAGCATTATCCATATCAAATCTTTTAAGTAATTCCTTAACATACTTTTGTTGATGGATCATAGTTCCATTTGAGGTTTGCTTAATTTGTAAACCCATAAAGAAATTGAGTTCACCCATCATGCTCATATCAAACTCACTCCCCATCAAGTTTGCAAATTCCTTACTTAAATTTTCACAAGTAGCACCAAAGATTACATCATCTACATAGATTTGAACAATTAAGAGATGCTTACCTTTTTCTTTCAAAAACAATGTGCTATCAATTTTACCTCTCTTGTATCCATGCTGGAGTAGAAATTTTGATAGCCTTTCATACCATGCTCTTGGTGCCTGCTTGAGTCCATACAAGGCCTTGTCCAACTTGTACACATGTTCAGGGAACTGTTCACTTTCAAAACCTGGAGGTTGCTTGACATACACTTCTTCTTTCAAGTAACCATTCAGAAATGCACTCTTGACATCCATTTGATGTAGAGTAAATTCCATGTATGTAGCAAAGGCTATGAGAAGTCTTATTGCTTCCAATCTTGCAACTGGAGCAAAAGTCTCATCATAGTCGATGCCCTCCTCTTGACTGTATCCCTGAACAACTAGCCTGGCCTTATTCCTTGTTACCATGCCATCCTCATCAAGTTTGTTTCTGAAAACCCATTTTGTTCAGATTATGGACATGTTCCTTGGCTTGGGTTCCAGATGCCAAACTTGACTTCTTTGGAATTGATTCAATTCCTCCTGCATAGGATTTATCCAATCTGCATCCTTCAGTGCTTCTTTCACATTTTTGGGTTCAACAAGAGATAGAAAAGCACTAAATGCACACAGATTGTGATTTTTTACTGCTGATCTAGTTTGAATCCCAGCATTCTTGTCTGAGATTATTTGATCCACAGGATGTGACCCTTGATACTTGTAGGGCTTGGGTGTCAATCCATTATCAGAAGTCCTCTGCTGAGGAACAGTTCCTGATAGAGTAGCACTTCCAGTTTGCGAGGTGAAGCCAACACTTGTTCCCCCTGTATCTGTGCCAATCTTCTCAGTTCTGTCCTGAGGAACAGTTCCTTGCAGTTCACTTCTCATATCCAGACTTTGCATTTGTGGATCAAGTTCATAAGCTTTCAGCAGTCCAATTTCTTCATCCTCCTGTACCTGTTCTTGAGTGAGACTGTCAGTTTCATCAAATTTAACATGCATGCTTTCTTCAATTTTCAATGTTTTCTTGTTAAACACCCTATATGACTTACTATTTAAAGAATAACCAACAAAGATTCCCTCATCACTTCTAGGATCAAATTTTCCTAAGGCATCTTTCACATTGTTGTGTATAGAACACTTGCAACTAAAAGCCCTAAGATGAGAGATGTTTGGTTTTCTTCCCTTAAGCAACTCATATGGGGTCTTTTCTATTAATGGCCTTGTCATACATCTGTTTATTATGTAGCATGCAGTATTAATAGCCTCAGCCCAGAAGTTTTGTGGAAGATTTCCAGATATTAACATAGTTCTTGCCATTTCCTCTAGAGTCCTATTTTTTCTTTCCACTACACCATTTTGTTATAGAGTTCTAGGTGAAGAAAAATTGTGATTGATGCCATTTTCATTGCAAAAATTGAAAAACATATGATTTTCAAATTCAGTTCCATGATCTGATCTAATAGCAACAATATGACTATCTAGAGTTCTTTGAGCTTTCTTAGCAAAAATTGAAAATGCATTAAATGCTTCTTCTTTAGATGCAAGAAATATAGTCCATGTAAATCTAGAGTAATCATCCACCAATACCATAACATACTTCTTACCTCCACGACTCATTGTTCTCATTGGACCACATAAATCCATATGGACCAGTTCAAAAGGCTTAGTGGTACTTACCTGTTCCTTCGGTTTGAAGGAGGATTTTACCTGCTTCCCCCTGGCACAAGCTTCACATACTTTTTCATCACTAAACTTGATGTTAGGAAGACATATCACCAAATCCTTGGACACAAGTTTGTTCAATTGTGAAAGACTAGCATGTCCTAGTCTTTTGTGCCATATGAGGGGATCATTTTGCACCACACTTAAGCAACTTAAGCTTCCATCAGAAAGTGTCAGCAAGTCTACTTTGTAGATGTTTCCATGCCTATTTACCTGCAAAATAATCTCTCCAGAAGTTTTGTTAGTCACAGTGCATCCAGTAGATGAGAATTAACATTATTACCTTTGTCACACAATTGAGATATACTCAATAAGCAATGTTTCAGCCCATCTACTAGAAACACATTATCTATACAGTATGAATCAGACCTACCTACCTTTCCAATTCCAATAATTTTCCCTTTCTTACCATTACCGAAGGAAACACTTCCTCCTTGGAAGGCTGAGAGTGAAAGGAACAGTTCCTTATGTCCTGTCATGTGCCTTGAGCAACCACTGTCCATATACCATTTGTGGTTTATCTCCTTCACTCTAGCCTGCAAAAGAAAACTAGGGGTTAATTTTAAGAACCCAAACTAGTTTGGGTTCCTTTCCTTTAGAAAAAGGATGAATCAGATCTCTCCTAGCCCAGAATGGTAATGGTTTCTTTGTGTGAACAATTTTTCTTTTTTCAGAATTGTGAACAGGTTTATAGGACCTATTTTTCTGTTTTACAGAATTTTGAACATGTTTGTAGGACCTGTTCCTCTGGTCAGCCATTTTTAAAGATTGACAATTTTCTTTCCGGTGACCAATGTTCCCACAATGAGTGCATAGCCAGTTTTCAGGAAATGATAGGTACTTACTCTTTGGATCCCATTTGGATGAACTCTGTGCTTTCATGAATCCAATACCTTTCCTATTACTACTATGATTTTCCTGTAACCATTCTAGTGCTTCAGAAGACTTGTTCCATTCTACAGTTTTTCTTAGTTCCATTTTTGTTTTAACCAAGTCTTCTTCTAAAGATCTTATCTTCTCATCTTTCTTACACAGCTCATCAACTGTGACTTTCAGTTTCTCTTCAGCAATAATCTGATGAGAATTAGCAATACCTTTACCTTTTACAACTGTTTTAACATTTTGTAATTCCTGAGCAGTTGTTTCAAGTGTGAGAACCTGTTCCTCAAGCATGCTTATCTTCCTTTCCAGAAAATCATTTTTAACTATTTCTTCTTTGCATTCTATTTCTAAACAATCAATTTTATCATGCATTTGATGATTGCTATCCCTTAGAGATTTAAATTCATTTAGCACAATATGGAATACTTTAACCAATTTTTCTCTAGGCATGCTTTTTACATCATCTTTGAGTTTAGAAACAAATACCTCAGAATCTTCTTCATTTTCTGAATCTCCAAGTGCCATTAAAGCAAGATCCTTATCCAGATCATCATCAGTTATTTCGTCTTCACTGTCTTGCCATCCTGCAACCAATGCTTTGGGATTTCCACTTTTCTTATGGACCTGTTCCCTAGCCTTCTTCCTTTCATCAATGAATCTCTTCCTCCATTCTCTTTCCATAATTGGACATTTGCTGATGTAGTGCTCCGAGCTTCCACATTTGTGGCATTCTCCAGCCTGTTTAATGTTAGTAGACCTACCCTGTCCACTAATTTCCCTTTTCTTATTTAAATATTTCTGAACACTTTTAGCGATAAGGACCAGTTCCATATCATCAATGATCTTATCACCAGCAGTCAAGGCTAGGTTAGGTTCAGTTTTAACTGGTGCTCCTATGTTTTTAACCTTTTTCCTTAGTTCATAAGTCTTTAAATTGCCTATAAGTTCATCTAAGGATAAAGTGGTTAAATCTTTGCTTTCTACGATAGCACAAGCTTTGATCTCCCAAGAATCTGGAGGAACCCTAGTTAAAATCTTTTCTACCCTATCTTCCACAGTTAAAACCCTTGCCAAAGAGATAAGTTCAGAAGCAATGGCATTAAATCTAGTATACATTTCAGAGATTGACTCTTCTTCTTTCATTTTAAAGCTTTCATATTCAGCATAAAGAAATGTACCTCTGGACCTTTTTACCTGACTTGTTCCTTTGTGTACAACTTGTAGAGCATCCCAAATCTCCTTTGCAGTGGCATACCCTCTGATTCTAGTGCATTCGTCAGGACTAAGTCCACCAACCAGCCACTTCCTTGCCTTTGCATTCTTTTCCCATTGCTTTATGTCTTCAGTATTGCATTCCTTCCTGGTTTTGGGAACATCATTTCCCTCAGCATCCTTCTTCACTGGGATCATGGGACCTTCAGTTACTATGTCCCACAATTCATAGTCTTCTGCTTGAAGGTGATCACGCATCCTTTCTTTCCACCATGAATAGTATTTTCCATTGAAGTAAGGAGCTCTAACCATTGACTGACCCTCACTGTTCTCTCGTGATGTACTCATCTAATCCTAGGTGTTAGCCTTTTCAAGGATAACCTGCTCTGATCCCAATTGTTATTTCCCATGATTACACCACTTTACTGTTTTAAGGACCAGTTCCTTAAAATGTGTTCCTTTACTTTACGATATCCGGAATTAAAACTGTAAGTAATTGAACACCAGATATTAGCGTGGAAAAACCCCTTGACTCGGGATCAAAAAACCACGACCTACTTCTCAAGTAGGATTTCAACTTCACTATGCAAAAAGACCCACTTGGTTACAAGACTCACTCTTACTAACCTAGGACTAACTCTAATCCTTTAGTGATCTTTCTCACGATCAGTGAAGTTGTGTCAAGTCCACGACTTGAACCAGAAAGTACAACTCGATTTTTGCTTACTACAGTTGAACTAAGACTTGAACTTTTACAAGACTCAATCTTAAGGAACAGGTTCTAACTTAGTTCTAATGTAGCTAACTGATTACACAAATAAGCTAATAACTCTTTTAAGCTTTTGCTCGATGCTCTCTATATTTGTGCTTAACTTCTACGGCTGAAATGCTCCACCTTTTATAGTTCCAGCAGCCAAGAAGTCTTCAATAATTAGAACTCCAATGCTCCCTTGAGTTTGAGTCCTAATTGGATTCTTCTCTTTAGAAATCTTCTATCCTTATCCTTGTGTTTATGCAATCTTTTCATATCCGTTTAGACCTGCATAATTATCAAGATAAACATTAGTTTTAGGATAATTAATAATATCTCAACTTAAACGATATTGCATGAATTATCTATTTAGCTGCAGTGATTCAAAGGAACAGGTCCTTTGAATCCGTTCCTCAGTCATCAGTTAAAACTCCAAGCTTATCAAAGCTAAAAGGGGTCCAATTGACCCTTTAAACTATTAATTGAACTTATTAAAACGATGTCTAATACCCTAATTTTTACCGTCAAAATATATTCAAACACACGTAATAAACTAAAATAATGCATTAAGATCATTACCTGAATGTTTCAGGGTGAAAATTCTATCTTTCACCGGCGTTTTTCTCATTTTCTAGCGTTTCTTTTGTTTGCTTCTCAGCTTCCCGTTTCTGTTCCTTTTCTCTGTTTCTAATATCGTCGACACCGCATATCTACTTTGCTTTCTTTCTTTTATTGTTTTGTCTTTTTTTTTTCTTTTATTTTCTTTTACTTTTATATTTTCTTTTCTTAATCGAAAATTAAAACGGTATCCTATGATACTCGAAATAATTTCAACTTCTGCATACAAGTTATACAAAATTTATGCAACATACTTGCTACGGCAGATTTCAAATCAGATTCTCGAAACTCAAGATACAAATTAAATGGAAAAAAATCAAATTATTTAACTTTCGGCATTTTAGCGAAAACTAGCCGAACAACCTCGAAATTCACTTTTAAAAGTTCACAAAAGTCATAAATAATCATACGAACCCAACGGCGCTTTTGGATTTCGAATCGGAGTTCATTCGCCAAAATTGAGCTCGAAAACCTCTTTTTAATATTTATCGACAATAAAAAATGAAATCTTCTTCTGATACGTACCAAATGAGGTTTGATTTAACTCATTACAAATATTTTAAAATTATCGGCACGCCAATCGGAGTCCTAACTTCTGAAACGACTGACTAAGGTCGTTTCATTCTCCTCCACTTATACACTCGTTCGTCTTCGAACGAGCCTAAGTCTAAAGAAAAATTCGCACGGGTAACAAGAAACCTTGTACGACCTTCACGAGCTACTCCACGGACATTATTTCCTGATTACAGGATCAGAATTATAATACGTATATCGAACTTTTGGAATAAAATATATCTGGATAATATGATAATACCATTGCACAGCTTATTCTGACTAAGCTGATCCTTCCTCAATCACGAGAAGAGAGTTCTACATTTTCGAAGTAAAGATACACAGAACATTGAATGGGTTAATATGATTCAGCCGATAATCACCTCTTTGATATACCTTTCGATATAGAATAGGTCGATGGAACTAAGAATTAGCTCACGCTTCCGCAACGCCTTAATGATTTAATATTTATATTTAGTATTGGAGGAAGACTCCTCCACTTAGAGCAGCAGCTCATACAGCTAAGTCGAATAAAAATAGGCATCCTCACAGGGTCAACTGGATTAAGGGAAACTTAGCTAAAACAGAATGCAGCTCTGACCTGAGCTACCAAATTACCCTCTCGAGTTGCCAAACAGCTGCAACTCTCGAGTTCACTACTCTCAAACCTTTACCACAAGCACCACCGCTCGATAGCTCAATTCACGGGTCGGACGACACTCTTCATTACATTTAGTAGCCTTGAAACACAACTATGTGCTTACTCGGCTACCTTGACACGCACTCTGGCTCAACATAGGGAACATCACAAGAGGCTACTGACCGCCTAAGCTCACTAGTGTCGGACAAAGAAAAGATGGCAATGGACTGAGGATAGAAATAATTAGAGCTTCAGGAAGCTCATCTTCTTATTGCTTGGCTACTAAACCTAGACTACTTTCGAGTCAGGCTAGCCAAAGAATCGCAATTGAAGAAATAGACATTAAATAAGCTTTATGGAATGACATCTATGCCAATTTAACCTCCCAATAAGAAGAAACTCTGACAATTTACCAGAAAACCCTTTTATAACCCAGACAAGCTCATGGGATAACATGACTGTACTAGCGTTTTGAACCAAGAAGAGATACGTAGATTGAATATTACTTACTAACCACTTTACACTGGAAGAAACAATGACACTCTCTGATGGTGATGAACTAGAATCCCATCATCCAACCAACACGGAATTCCGAGAAGAGAGGTAAACTAATTTGACATAATAACAGAAGATGGCACAACAAGATGCCAAGCAGACAATACCGACACTCACTCCCAAATCTCTCACATTTAGACCAAATAAATTAGTAGGGTCTCACAAATACCAGGAATAAATCATACCAGAAGCTCGCTCCTCTACCGCAACCGATTCTTAATAGAAACGATATCCAAGGAAACCATCAAAATATGATAAGACACACCATTTCCAGATCGATCAAAAGAATCAAATATTACTCACATTTAAGAGAAGAAGAAATCTCAGGGTCTACTACATCGGATATCTCAGCATCCCGCCAGACTAGCAGTTCATAGAACTGCCTCTGCAGCTGAGCTGAGCCACTACCCTGACAATCACTTTCTGAAGAACTACTGCCACCACACTCTCAACCTCTACTGGATGGTGGCATTTCTTTTGCTGATTGAGATCTAAATGAAATCCCCTGCGACTGTGCAGATGCCTGATGACGAAAAGAAGGACGACTGTCTACTTGATGGAGTAAGAGAAAACTCCCCAAAGGATAACAAACTCACGACAATGATAACACCTTTTCGCTGAAAATAGAAGCTAGAAAGATTGTTGATAGCTGTAAAGAAAAGACTGAATCTGATCTTGACGAGCTACTGGCGCACTCTAAGAATCACGTGACACAAGCTGAGATAACTTGGAAGGTGACCTCCCAAAATAATCAGAACTCTTACCTCCAAATGAGGTACCATGGTTACCCACTAGGGCCACGGGATCTCTTGCTCTCCCGCTCTAACTCTTCCCGCTCTAACTTATGGTATGCCTTGTACCTTCGAGCAATATCAACAACAACATCAAATGAAGTCCCAACCTCAATTTCTCGAGCCATCTAGGATCTCAAGGAAAGAGAAAGGTCACCAATAAATCTTCGAACCTTCTCGGAAGGATCATGGACTAGTTCTAGTTCTTATCTAGCCATCCTAAAGAATTTAATCTCATATTCTAATTCGACAGGCTAACCTATCCAATCAACTCAAATTGGCGACTCGTTTCATCTCGCTCGCTACGCGAAGGGAACTTTTCCACGAATCTAGAAGAAAAATCGAACTAAGTTAGCTAATAAAAGAGCGGCCCACCAATTCAAGGCTGGACCCTGAAACCAGAAAGCAGAATAATTAAAACAGTGCCGCTCAAGAGCCTGAAGGATACGCTAACATCATTTTATTTTAAAAATTTACACAGAGATTATCTGATGCATGGCTTAAGAATATCGGAAGGTTCAACTGGATATAATAATGCAGCCTCTTTGGGAACTCGGCCAGCCAGAAAAATAAGAGGCACAACACATGCTGCCTCTGGAACATAATTTACTGAAGCAACATCAGGGACTAGAACGGAGCTCCCTAAGACCGAACATATGCATCTGCAATAACCTGATAAGTTGCATAGGGAATAGGAGGTACTTGTGGTAGCTGCGCTGTCAAGATTCTCATAAAAGCATCGTAGAGAGTCGAGGGAAACACAAGGTCATGCTCTCATTGCCCATCGCAAACTCGTACAGCTGGGGCCTCCGCAACTGGATCGTCAACACGATCCACAACTCTCGAGGCTTGATCAGCCCTAGCCTATGACAAGACTGCTTCACCGTGAATTCTAACCCTCTGCAGATTTGTCGCACAAGGGTCCACCATTATTACGAAGGAATTAACGAAAATATTTTTGCATCCTAGACCGACGCACGATCAGAAAAGAAGGAAGTGAAACTTCCTAAAGGCCATCATAGCCTCTCGTAGATAAGAACGGACGTCTACGTACCCATCAGCTAGACTCTACTAGACACTGTCTTAGTCTAGATAGACTCTAAACCGGGCTCTGATACCAACTGACACGACCCAAAATCTGGCTAGGCCGTGCGGGCACCCGACATCCTCCCCTAGACCCGTCGGGCGAACCCTTACCAATTAAATTAGGAAAATAAATATAATTCAATTCATAAATAAGAACAAGACTTAGAAAAAGCACAGACATACTGATACCTCTAAGCTGTACAAAAGAAATTACAGCTGACTACCCAACATACTAGGATTAAGGCTATCCAGACTAGACATCTAAGAATAAGAAAGATGACAGATACCTCCTGAAGGGAGCAAAATGCAACTGAAATAATAACCACAAAACTGGTGGCTATCCTGAATAAAAGCTGGCTCACCCTAACAGCTTAAGTCGTCTTCGCTCCTTCACAATGTGGCGAACTCAATCCTGGAGCGAACCTGCCGAAACGAAATGGATAGACAAGAAACAAACAACAAACAAGGGTGAGTCAAAGGGACTCAATAAGTGGGGCAGACTAGCCACCTCAAAGAATAGGATAGCTAGCCAGGGAGAAAAGAAATAAATAAACTAAATTCCTCTTATTTAAATTATGAAAAGACACAGCCAGATAATAACAGGAAACACGTAGAAGATCATAAAATCATAAAAAACCAGGGACATAAGATAGACAGAACATATAGGGTTTTAAGTATCCCGAACATATCAACAGTCAGAAATACATCATGTTGCGGCGTGCAACCCAATCCATATATTCATACCGTCATGGCGTGCAATCCGATCCATATATTCATACTGCCGCGGCGTGCAACCCGATCCATATATTTATACTGTTGCGGCGTGCAACCCGATCCATATATTTATACTGTTGCGGCGTGTAACCCGATCCATATAACTAAAGCATATAAACCAATTAAGGACACTAAATAGCCAGACTAACTATCGGCAAACTGAAATATATCCACAACATGGTATACATGCCGCATACATAAAACACAGCACAATAGTTACACACTAGTCAGTATGCGGTGCACTGAGATGGGATGAATGTGGTATGATGCAATGCAGTCACATGTGCCTGATACATTCACCGGCTCGGGACTCTCATCGATTACCGGGAAACATATGCAATAATGACCCTTCACCGGCCCGGGACTCCCATCGCCAACCGGGAAGTATATGTAATAATGACCCTTCACCGGTGTGGGAATCTCATCGCCAACCAGGAAGTATATGCAATAATGACCCTTCACTGGTGCGGGACTCTCATCGCCAACCGAGAAGTATATGCAATAATGACCCTTCACAGGTGCGGGACTCTTATCGCCAACCGGGAAGTATATGCAATAATGACCTTTCACCGGTGGGGGACTCTCATCGCAAACCGGGAAGTATATGCAATAATGACCCTTCACCGGTGCGGGACTCTCATCGCCAACCGGGAAGTATATGCAATAATGACCCTTCACAGGTGCGGGACTCTCATTGCCAACCGGGAAGTATATGCAATAATGACCTTTCACCGGTGGGGGACTCTCATCGCCAACCGGGACGTATCTGCAATAATGACCCTTCCCCGGTCCGGGACTCTCATCACCAACCGGGAAGTATATGCAATAATGATCCTTCACCGGTGCGGGACTCTCATTGCCAACCGGGAAGTATATGCAATAATGACCCTTCATCGGTGCGGGACTCTCATCGCTAACCGGGAAGTATATACAATAATAATCCTTCACCGGTGCGGGACTCTCATCGCCAACCGGGAAGTATATGCAATAATGACCCTTCACCGGTGCGGGACTCTCATCGCCAACCGGGAAGATATGCAATAATGACCCTTAACCGGTGCGGGACTCTCATCGCCAACCGGGAAGTATATGCAATAATGACCCTTCACGGGCTCGGGACTCTCATCGATTACTGAGAAGTATATGCAAAGGTCAAAACCAGAGTGCAATGCTCGTATGCTTAATGCAATACCAACAACAGGGCATAACATATAATATACTATGTAAATTCAATGCTAAGACGTAATGAGTATGCCTATCGGCAACTACACACGTAAAAAACACGTGGTAGAATATCCACAAGGCCAAGGGCCTCCAAAGAAATGGATGCAAACACTTACCTTGTTCCACTGCTGCTCAACAACCGCTTTATCTATTGGATTCATTTCCAAACGATCCTGCTTATTCAATAAGCAGAAAATATATCAAATTAGGCTAAAAGCTTCATTCCCTACATCTTAGGGCAATCCGGTTAGGAACCTGATACCCTATTAGATTACGGAATACGCAGGCCAGACTTATGTACAGGGTTTAAGATCACATAACCAAATCCTAAATAAATTACATTTATATATTGCCCATAACTCACTGAGTACGAATATATAATCAATTCCATTATCGGGGTCCAATTGACCCTTTAAACTATTAATTGAACTTATTAAAACGATGTCTAATATCCCAATTTTTACCGTCAAAATATATTCAAACACACGTAATAAACTAAAATAATGCATTAAGATCATTACCTGAATGTTTCGGGGTGAATGTCACACCCTTTTTTTCCGCGCGCGCTTGTGGAAGGGCGCTTTCGGGTTTAGTAAGCTCTTATGGGATTTTTGTGATTATTTGGCGCTATCCCGAGTTAGGGTTTCCATTTAAGGAAGTGACGGTGTTCCAAGGTACAAATTGTTCATTTAAATTCGGAGTCGCCACTTGACAAGTTTAAGGTGTGCCAGGTCACCCAAAAGGGTACCTTGGAACACCTATGACTCGTTAGTGGTCTGCGTTAAAGTTCCGGGTAAGGATCTCGGTTGACTCTCGGGAAGGGATTAGGCACCCTCGAGTCCTGTGTCAAGCACAGTTGCTTTTATTGACGCATTCCGGCTGTATGGAATATTTTATTGTATTCGCCTTTATTTATTTCCTTTGCTACGCTTTGATTTTTTTTTTTTATTATTATTATTATTATTATTATTATTATTATTATTATTATTATTATTATTATTATTATTATTATTATTATTATTATTTGTATTTTTTGTTTCAGCGGCTCGGCTGAACATTTTCGCGCAGGCACTTCACCCGTTCGAAACCTTGTCAACCTTGATTTGAGTCTCAATTTGATTTTTGTTAAGCTCGGATCATGATTCCAGCTTGATTGTGGGAGTTAAATTATTCGTCGCTTCACTATTTATTCAATTCGCTTATTCAATATTTACGAAGTATAATTTATTTAAACCAGATATGGTCGCGCAAGCACTTCACCCGTTCGAGATCATCCGACTTAAATAAACTATACTTGAATCTATTAATTATTTGATTTCAGATACTTGATGTCTTCTAGCTTATTTGCTTTGTTTGGTGTATTATAAATTGAAAGATCTACCAATTTTACATTTAAACATTAGTGGGGAGGGGGGGCCTTAAGCTTAAAGGACTGCAGTTAATTGACCCAGATTTGTAAAATTTCAGCCCATTTAGGAAAACTTGTGCGCCATTTACATTTGCTAAAGTGGATTGCACCAGATGTCCTTTTTGTCTACTTGTTTCAACGTTTGGCCACATTAGAGATCCTATTGTTATTTTTAACCCACTATTTGTACTGATGTTCTTTATTTTATAGCTCTTGCACATATGTCCTATTTATCTATTTATTTCAAGATCTGGCCATATTTATCAAAATTTTTGTAAACCCATTTTATGCCTAACTTTTACCCTTTATATTTCATAAAAAAGAACTAACTCATATACTTGATTTGAGCATGTTTTTATCCCAAAAAAAAAGTGCAAGTAACGTTACAGTTTATTTGCTTTTTAAACCAACATTTGCACAAACAATCACTTTCTTTACTTCAATTTCAGATTTGTACCAGAAACTATTTGGTGGTGCCATTTAAGCAAAGTTTCAGTTTTTTAAAACAAGGGTTCACAATAGCCATTCAACTTAAACATTTATCATACCTAAACAACTAATCTTGGGCTTAAATCACTTAGTTTATGCATTAAAATGGCCTAAAATAGGCTACAATTTACATAAATAAAACAATAAGCATGGAAACTTACCTAGTGTAGATAAATCTTCCAACAAAGTAAGTTAAAGCCCACTCCAGCAGCCCAAAAGAAACCAGCAGCAACAATAGCCACAAACAGCACACCCTTTGAAGTAATAGCCTAAACTCAAACCATTTCTTGCTATTCCCTTTCCCTTTCTCTTTTTTTTTTTTAAAGTATTTTTTCTTGCTCTTTCTTAATTTCAGATCTGGACTCTTTTTTTTAGGGGTAGTTGTGGAGTAAATGTTCTCTGTATTCAATGTGTGAATGAAGGAGTAAATGCCCTCTTTTATAAGAGGGAAAAGGGGGGGTAAAGAGCTGCTGGACAGCTGGGAGGGTCAAACCCAAAAGCAACTGCTTTTCAGAGGCCTGCTGTTGCAATTCAATGCAGGCTTGGAAGGTTTCTCAAAATGGAAAACCTTGGCAAAAGAGGCAGACCCCTATGCCCTAAAAACTCACCACTTTAAGCTCCCAAATCAGCCTCATTAAATGAGGCAGATTTCCCTTGAAAATCAAATGCACATGGACCTCAAACTCAAATAAACTCACCTCCTATTTCAGATTTTATTTCAAAAGTCCTAAACTTAAAGTTTTACCCCAAATTTCTTAAGTTGACTTCCTAAAATCCATCAGGTGCACTACTCAACATCAGACCTCAGAGCTAAGCCCCAAACATAAGTCAAAGATGACCTTAATGATCATCTGGACCCTCATTTCTTGACTAAACAAGCTGGATTCAACATTTGAAACTCCAGCTACTTAAAGGATCCAACTAAGCTGTCTATAACTAAGATCATGCTTCACTAAAGACCAAAATAAAGTGGCTGGAAAGCCTTCAAGGTGCCACCCTTTGTCTTTTTATTTGACTTTAGATTCTCTGAAAATTTGAACTAAAGGGGGGGTGCTGAGCTCACAACTTGACTAATCCGAATATGCAAACCAATGAACAAAACAGCACTCGCACACATCTATTCAAACACTCCGTTTACTAACCAGTTTACAACAAAGGTGTGAACAAACAACCAGTTTGAACATATTCAGGGTGACGGAGCTAAAACCAAACCAGGGCAAGCTTCTTACTTACCAGATCGCGGGCAGCGAGTTCATTCTTAAAGCGATAAATGGCACAAACAAAACTTATCATTTGTTTCTGCTTAGACATCAGTGTTTAGGGCCCCAAAAACCATTACTCAAACTCACTTAAACTGATTCAAATAATCCGATACAAACAAAGTGATCCATGCTTTCGACACAAAGACAACAACGAACAGAAAAGACAACAGCATACTAGTAACATGCTTGGCAATAAACACGCCTACCAAATTTAACAGTAGTTCAAACAAATCTAAATACGGACAACTAACTTTCACATCTGAACTACCCTAAACATGGATTCATCACTTACAAACAAAGAAAAGAGTAAACCAATACCAATCCTTGCCGCTGCTGCCTCGGATCAGCCTTTCCAAATTCAGCATCAACACAAAGCCGACTGCCTCACTGTCACGGAATCACCAGGAGCTGCCTCGCTACCCTACACCACTGCTACATCGTCTCCTCAACACCCCTCGGCTAAGAAATGAGCAACCAAGCCACCATGGCAAAACAGAATCGATACCTCCCACCATTTAATATCATCATCGTTGCAATGTTTCAAACAAACTTCGCCATCGCAACAACATCACCACCAATGCCAAATGCCAAAGCCAAACAAACTGTTTTACTATGACTTCACATCCCCACCAGCTTCGACGACGCGCCACCAACACCTCGCTGCTACAACTACCTCTTCATCTACTTCATCATTAAACCACCACTAGTTTCCCATTTAGAAAACTGTAAAGCAGCCTCCCCACCACTGTGTCGCTGCCTCACCATCACATACAGTCACAACTCCACCAAACAGCCACCATTTCCACCGTTTAACACCTAGTCGAACAGCCCCGACCCTCTCGTTAGCCGTTCAGATCCGTTTCTCTCTTGTCTTCTAACGGAAACGATCCCATTTGGGGTCGTTTCAGCTAGAAGAAGAAGAGAACGAAAATAGAAGAGAGAGGCTGTTAAAGTTTAACGAAAAAAATGCTAAAGAAACTCACCGGAAAACTTGACCGCGTTTCGAACTCCGATTTACAATGATTCCCTTGAAATTTGTGGAAACCGAGTCCAGATCGGGGAAGAGGAGTCCGAGGCGATTCAGGCGATATATTTTTTAAGATTTTCCGGTGGCGGAGGACGGTGGCACCGCGGGCAGTGGCGATTTCTGGTGGAGGAGGAAATTTGGGCATGGTTTCATTAGGTCAAATGACCTTATGTGTGAAATGAGCAAAATGTGGGGTTGGGAAAGAATATAAGCTGAAAGTGATGGCTCAAGATGGACCGTTGGATCAATGGAATCCAACGGCTGTGACGATTCGGGTCAAATGGGTGGGCTAACTCATTGGGCTGGGTTGTTTCTCTTTATTTTTTTCTAATTTAGATCAGCCCAATTGCCAATTTTAAAAAAGACTAGACTAAAACAAATTCTACCTAATTAAACAAAAATCATAATTAGTTATAAAGATAAAAGTAATGAACATACAAAATGTCAAATTGACATCAACCACATATTTCTATTTTTGAGATAATTTTAATATTTCTGACTAATTAATTTCATAAACTACGTTAAGTAAAAAGGGAAAAAATCTAGGAAAATTTGACAAAACAACATAAACTATTCAAGTAAATTTTATTTTGGCGCCAAAATTAGGTGATTACAGTGAAAATTCTATCTTTCACCGGCTTTTTTCTCATTTTCTGGCATTTTTTTTGTTTGCTTCTCAGCTTTCTGTTTCTGTTCCTTTTCTCTGTTTCTAATATCGTCGACACCGCCTATCTACTTTGCTTTCTTTCTTTTATTGTTTTGTCTTTTTCTTTTATTTTTTTTACTTTTATATTTTCTTTTCTTAATCGAAAATTAAAACGGTATCCTATGATACTCGAAATAATTCCAACTTTGCATACAAGTTATACAAAATTTATGCAACATACTTGCTATGGCAGATTTCATATCGGATTCCCGAAACTCAAGATGCAAATTAAATGAAAAAAAGTCAAATTATTTAACTTTCGACATTTTAGTGGAAACTAGCCGAACAACCTCGAAATTCACTTTCAAAAGTTCATAAAAGTCATAAATAATCATACGAATCCAACGGCGCTTTTGGATTTCAAATCGAAGTTCATTCGCCAAAGTTGAACTCAAAAACCTCTTTTTAATATTTATCGACAATAAAAACTGAAATCTTCTTCCGATACGTACCAAATAAGGTCTGATTTAACTCAAATTTTACAGACATGTCCTAATGGACCTTATAAATATTTTAAAATTATCGACACGCCAATCGGAGTCCTAACTTTCGAAACGACTGACTGTGGTCGTTTCAAATATAATGTTTGAGAATAAATGTTTAAATCATTCATCTAGTTAAATATATTTAAAGTTAATCTTTAAATGTCTTTACTCGTAATTTAACACTCAAAAGTACTTTTTCAAAAGCTTGGCCAAACTTAAATTACTACTCAACTATTGAGAGAAGTGCTTCTCAAATTTGTTGGCCAAACACAAACTGCTTTTTTCCAAAAGTACTTTTACCAAGAACACTTCTAAAGAAAAATACTTCTCAAAATAAACAGTTTTTAGAAGCTTGCCAAACAGGCTCTAGACAAAGCAAATAGAAAGCAATTTTTATACAACTTTCAACTGTAAATACTTCAACCATATTTCTAAAAGTAGCATAAAATTTGAAATATATGCTTAGTAATAGGTGAAAGAACTGACCATAAATGATTTATATTATTTCATTTATCACTAATAATAATTATTGTACATAATATAGATGAAAAGAGTAAATTTGGAGGCCCTAACTTTTCAAGGGGCCCAAGCCATTGCGTTAGTGGCTTGGGGGTTGAGCCGCCCCTGATCCCAAGAGTGGTCGAGTAACAACCTTTGTTGAAAATTTTTATTATGTATATAGGTGATATATCAATTTATATGATGATATATTATGGAAAAAATATATTAAAGGGCATTTAAATGGGATTGATCCCTACTGCTAAATTTACATGAACCATCGCTTGACCAAGTGAACCATTTACTTTTAAAGCATGAGTTCCCAAACACCACATTAGACATATTTTAATTTTTTTATACATAATATACCATAATTTTGTGGGGGAACGATGGGTTCACGTGAACCATAACTTAGAGGCAAAATCCGGCCTTGCCTGCTCTTACCTTCTATACGCCATATTTTACACGACATGACAAGAGAACACTCTCAATGTTTGTTATCTCCCCATACACACCTCACCTATCTCTCTATCCGTCTTCATATTTGTTTATTTATCCACACACTGCTAATCACCTCCTTGAATTCTGTTAGGTTTGAAGTGAGTGTGAATGAAAAATGGAGTGAAGATAAAAAGCGAATTTTGAATTTTGCACTTTGTCCTTCATCGGTTAAAGACAACTAGTTTGTTGGATATAAATATGAAGGCACATCCTTTACCTCTTAAAAGGAGTTAAGAGAAAGGAGCCTCGCGCCGTCGTCGTCGTTGCTCGCTCGGTTCGGCCTCGGTCAATGGATTGATAAAGTTTTTATACCAAAAAATATTAGTTCTATTAAATAAATATTAATTATTATTTAATAAATAGTTAACCGAAAAATTAAAATTCCCGCATGGTTTTTTCGTAATTAAATCCCAATAGATATTAATTGAAAAATGACATCACGTGAGTCTTCTCCAGAAAAGGCACCATGACACTTCTTCAAAACCTGAACTCTGTGACTATAAATACAGAGGCATTCTGCCTTATTTCATCATCGAAATTAATTCTTACTTCTCTCCCTTTTTAGTTTTCAAAGCAAAAAGTAAGTTTGAGTCAGTGTGATTTGCAACCGTTCTTTGAGTTCGCTCGTTATTGTGATTTGAACAACCTCTATCACAGTACGGATAATTCTATTTTATCATGAGAGAAATTAATCCACAAAACCTTGGGTAACTGTGAGGGGATTAGATTTCTTAAGGACATATAGTGTATATTGTTGGCTTGGAATTCTTTCTAATTCATCTCTTTCTGGTTTACTGTCTATTTTTCGAAAGGGCAGACATCTAACAATCTTAAGAAATCTAATATTTGTTTGTCTACTAATCGATAATAGATAGTTTAGGAGATTAAAATCTGATCCACTAATCGATAATAGACAGTTTGTGGAGATTAAAATCTGAAAAGATTTTCTACTGTAAACTGTTTTGGAGATTAAAATTTGAAAAGATTTTCTACTCCAAATTTAATATTCTATTTTGAAGATTAAAAACTTCAATGAATTATTAAAAATATTTTGTGTTTATTCTTTTTAGAAGATTAAAACTTCAACGGATCATTGTCGTGTTATATAAAGTTTAAAGATTAAAAACTTCACTGTATATTAAAACAAATTATGTGAATCTGACTGCGTCATTTTTTGTATTACAAAAAAATGACGAACATAGAAAACAATAATGGTACCAAATGCTTCAACAGTTGCAAGTTCAAGCCGCACTGCTTTGGCACCAACACCTGCACCATCACCGGCTGAAAAGCCGAGAAAATTTGACGGGATTGATTTCAAAAGGTGGCAGCAAAATATGTTCTTTTATCTAACCACGTTGAGTTTGCAAATGTTCATAAAGGAGGACGTACCGGTCCCGAAAGACGACACTCCTAAAAATTAACGTTTCATTATTATTGAGGCTTGGAAACATTCAAATTTTCTATGTAAAAACTACATTCTTAATGGACTGGAGGACGACTTGTACAACATCTACAGTAGTGCTGCAACTTCAAATGAGCTTTGGCTTGCTCTAGAAAAGAAGTACAACACTGAAGATGCTGGGATGAAGAAATCTGTGGCCGCCAAATTTCTGGACTTTAAGATGGTGGACAGTAAAACTGTCATTAGTCAAGTCCAAGAATTGCAAGTGATCATTCATAATCTCATTGCGGAATGTATGACCCAAATTACTACTTATGTTAGAAGTATTAGTTATATTATTAATAATAAATTTCTCATTGAAGGTTTGGTCATCAATAAGGCGTTTCAAGTTGCTGCGGTAATTGAAAAGTTGCCACCTTTGGGGAAGACTTTAAGAATTACATGAAACACAAGCGCAGGGAGATGTTGCTCGAAGATCTCATTGTTCGTTTGAGGATCGAGAAAGACAACAAGATTGCAGAGAAGAAGGTTGCTCATGGAAGCTCAACAGTAATGGGAGCAAATATTGTTGAGACAAATGATCCATCAAAGAAAAACAAAAGAAAGAAACCTTCTGGACCAAACAATCAACCGAAAAAGAAGAAATTCAAGGGCACATATGGACACAAAGTTGTAAATTGCCATGCTCCAAAGAATGCCAAAAATAAGGGTCAAGCAAACATGATAGAAAATAATATTTCCTAAGGTGACACGACCCGAAATCCAGTTAGGCCGTGCGGGCACCCGACATCTTCCCCTAGACCCGTCGGGCGAACCCTTACCAATTAAATCAGGAAAATAAATATAATAATTCATAAATAAGGACAAGACTTTAAAAAAATTTACAGACATACTGATACCTCTAAGCTGTACAACAGAAATTACAGCTGACTACCCAACATGCTAGGTCTAGGGCTATCCAGACTAGACATCTAAGAGTACAAAGGAAGACAGATACCTACTGAAGGGAGCAAAATGCAACTGAAATAATAACCAATAAACTGGTGGCCATCCGGAATAAATCTGGCTCACCCTGACAGCTGAAGTCGTCTTCGCTCCTGAACAACGCGGCGAACTCAATCCTGGAGCGAACCTGCCGAAACGAAATAGATAGACAAGAAACAAACAACAAACAATGGTGAGTCAAAAGGACTCAATAAGTAGGGCAGACTAGCTACCTCAAAGAATAGGATAGCTAGCCAGGGAGAAGAAACAGATAAACCAAATTCCTTTTATTTAAATTATGAAAGGCAGAGTCAAGTAATAACTAGAAACACGTATGGAATCACAAACTCATTAAAACCAGGAACGTAAGATAGCCAGAACATATAGGTATCCCGAACATATCAACAATCAGAAATACTTCCTGTTGCGGCGTGCAACCCGATCCATATATTCATCCTGTCGCGGCGTGCAACCCGATTCATATATTTATACCGTTGCGGCGTACAACTCGATCCCCGCAACCCAGAATACAAGTCAGAAATATATAGGCAAACTGAAATATGTCCATAATATGGTATACATACCGCATACACAAAACACAGCATGATAGTCACACAATAGTCAGCACGCGATGCAATGAAATGGGATGAATGCAGTATGATGCAATGGTGTCACATGTGTCAAATAGATGGAGCGGAATCCTCCTGCTCCGAGGGCGGAATCCTCCTACCCTCAATATGATGCAATGGAGCGGAATCCTCCTGCTCCGAGGGCGGAATCCTCCTACCCTCAATATGATGCAATGGAGCGGAATCCTCCTGCTCCGAGGGCGGAATCCTCCTACCCTCAATATGATGCAATGGAGCGGAATCCTCCTGCTCCGAGGGCGGAATCCTCCTACCCTCAATATGATGCAATGGAGCGGAATCCTCCTGCTCCGAGGGCGGAATCCTCCTACCCTCAATATGATGCAATTTGCATACAAATGCAACATGATGCAATAATAACCCATCACCAGCGCGGGAGTCTCATTGACAGCTGGAAAGTGTACACCAACTCACAGCCAGAGTACAATGTTCAGATCCTCAATGCAATACCAACAACAGGACATAACATATAATGTATAATGTAAATCCAAAGCTAAGGCGTAATGAGTACGCCTATCGGCAGCTACATACGTAAGGAACACGTAGTAGAAAATCCACGAGGCCAGGTGCCTCCAAAGAAATGGATATAAATACTTACCTTGTTACAAAGTTAGCACAGCCACTCAATAACCGCTTTGTCCTTTGGTTTCATTGCCAAACGATCCCACTCTATTCAATAAGTAGAAAAATATATCAAATTAGGCTAAAGGCTTCATTCCTCACATCTTAGGGCAATTCGGTTAGGAACCTGATACCCTATTGGCATACGCAATACGCAGGTCAGACCTATATACAGGGTTTAGGGTCACATGACCAAACCCTAAATAAATTACATTTATATGTTGCCCATAACTTACTGAGCACGAATATATAATCAATTTCATTATCGGGGTCCATTCGACCCTTTAAACTATCAATTTACGTCATTAGGGCGATGTCTAATATCCCAATTTTTACCGTTAAAACATATTCAAACATACGTAATAAACTCAAATAATATATTAGGATCATTACCTGAATATTTCAGGGTGAAAATTCTACTTTTCTCCGGCCCCTTTTCTCATTTTCTGGCATTTTTCCACTGCGTATTTTCTGTTTTCTCTGTTTTGCGTTTCTCTTCTTAATGTTTCTGTTCACTTAGATTTAGGGGATTATATATCCCATCACCGCCCACTTACTTCGTTTCTTTCGTTTTGTCTTTTTTTTTTTTTTTTTTAAATTCGCTGTTACGGTAAAAATTAAAACGGTACTCTACGATATTTGAAATAATTCCAACTTTTGCATAGAAGTTATACAAAATATATGTAACATACTCGCGAAGACGGATCTCAAATTGGACTCCCGAAACTCAAGATGCGAATTTAAATGAAAAAAGGTCAAATTATTTAACTTTCGGCATTTTAGCGGAAACTTGCCGAACAACATCGAAATTCACTTTCGAAAGTTCACAAAGGTCATAAATAATCATACAAACCCAACGGCGCTTTCGGATTTCGAATCAGAGCTCATTCGGCAAAACCGAGCTCAAAAATATCTTTTTAATATTTATCGCCAATAAAAACTGAAACCTTCTTCCGATGCCTACCAAACGAGGTCTGATTTTGCTCAAATTTTACAGACAGGTTCCAATGGACATTACGAATATTTTAAAATTATTAGCACGCCAATCAGAGTCCTAACTTCCGAAACGACTGACCGAGGTCGTTTCATAAGGAGTGCAAGAAATGGATCTTTGTGCAATGATTTCTGAATGTAACTTGGTAGGAAATCCCAAAAAATGGTGGATTGATGACGCGACCCGAAATCCAGTTAGGTCGTGCGGGCACCCGACATCCTCCCCTAGACCCGTCGGGCGAACCCTTACCAATTAAATAAGGAAAATAAATATAACAATTCATAGATAAGGATAATACTTAAAACAAAACACAGACATACTGATACCTCTAAGCTGTACAAAAGAAATTACAGCTGACTACCCAACATACTAGGTTTAGGGTTATCCAGACTAGACATCTAAGAGTACAAAGAAAACAGATACCTCCTGAAGGGAGCAAAATGCAACTGAAATAATAACCAATAAACTGGTGGCCATCCGGAATAAAGGCTGGCTCACCCTGACAGCTGAAGTCGTCTTCGCTCCTTCACAACGTGGCGAACAAAATCCTGGAGCGAACCTGCCGAAACGAAATAGATAGACAAAAAAAAACAAACAACAAACAAGGGTGAGTCAAAAGGACTCAATAAGTGGGGCAGACTAGCTATCTCAAAGAATAGGATAGCTAGGCAGGGAGAAAAGAAATAGATAGACCGAATTCTTTTTATTTAAATTATAAAAAGGCAGAGCCAGATAACAAATGGAAACACGTAAGAAACTTATAAACTCAACCAAGGATGCGTGCCAGAAACATATGAACAAATAAGCAATGCACATATAAGCAGAATAGTAGTCATGTACCGCAAGTCTACGCAATGGTATGAAAATGAAATGAAATTAGATAAAATGAAATGAAATCTGATGCAAAGGGTCACATGTGCCCGTCCTCCCATCTCGAAGCGGAATACTCCTGCATTCGAGGGGAATCCAATCTGATAACCAACTGGAGCGGAATACTCCTGCTCCTGGGGCGGAATACTCCTGCACCCGATATAATATAAACCAGAGGCGGAATGCTCCTGCACTCTCTTGGGGCGGAATACTCCTGCACCCGATATAATACAATGGAGCGGAATACTCTTGCTCCTGGGGCGGAATACTCCTGCCCTCAATATGATACAATAGAGCGGAATACTCCTGCTCTTGGGGCGGAATCCTCCTACCCTCAATATGATATGCAATGTAATGCATATGAATGATATATAGTGCATATGAATGCAATGTGATGCAATAATAACCCTTCACCGGCGCGGGACTCTCATCGACAGCCGGGAAGTAGATGCCAACTTACAGCCAGGGTACAATACTCAAATCCTCAATGCAATACCAACAATAGGACATAACAGATAATATACAATGTAAATCCAAAGCTAAGGCTTAATGAGTACGCCTATCGGCAGCTACACACGTAAGGAACACATGGTAGAAAATTCACGAGGCCAGGTGCCTCCAAAGAAATGGATATAAACACTTACCTCTCTCAAAAGTTAGCATTGCGACCAACAACCGCGTTAATTTTTGAATTCATTGCCAAACGATCCCACTGTGATCAATAAGTAGAAAAATATATCAGATTAGGCTAAAGGCTTCATTTCTCACATCTTAGGGCAATCCAGGTAGGAACCTGATACCCTATTCGCATACGCAATACGCAGGCCAGGCCTATATACATGGTTCAAAGCCACATAACCAAATCCCAAATAAATTATATCTATATGTTGCCCATAACTCACTGAGTACGAATATATAATCAATTTCATTATCGGGGTCCATTTGACCCATCAAACTATTAATTGAACTTGTTAAAGCGATGTCTAATATTCCAAGTTTTACCGTTAAAATATATTTAAACACACGTAATAAACTCAAATAATATATTAGGATCATTACCTGAATGTTTTAGGGTGAAAATTCTACTTTTTCCCGGCCCCTTTTCTAACTTTGTGGTATTTTTTCCCTTGCTTTGTTTCCGTTTCTTATTCTGTGTCGTTTTTGCGTGAATTCTCTGTTTCTGCTTATTCGTACTACTTAAATGTCAAGGGATTAGATCCCTTGACCATGACCACCGCCTACTTTATGCTTCTTTTTTTTTTGTCTTTTTCTTGTTTCCATTTTTTTATTTTTCTTTTTGCGACGAAAATTAAAACGGTATCCTACGATATTCGAAATAATTCCAACTTTTGAATACAAGTTATACAAAATATATGTAACATATTCGCAAAGGCGGATCTCAAATTGGACTCCCGAAACTCAAGATGCGAATTTAAATAGAAAAAGTAAAATTATTTAACTTTCGGTATTTTAGCGGAAACTAGCCGAACAACATCGAAATTCACTTTCGAAAAATCACACAATTCACAAATAATCATACGAACCTAACGGCGCTTTCGGATTTCGATTTGGAGCTCATTCGGAAAAACCGAGCTCGAAAATCTCTTTTTAATATTTATTGCCAATAAAAACTGAAACCTTTTTCCGATGCCTACCAAACGAGGTCTGATTTAGCTCAAATTTTACAGACAGGTCCTAATGGATATTATAAATATTTTAAAATTATCGGCACACCAATCGGAGTCCTAACTTCCGAAACGACTGACCGAGGTCGTTTCATTCTCCTCCACTTAAACTCTCGTTCGTCCTCGAACGAGCCTAAATCTAGAGCAAGATTTACGCAGATAACAAGAGAACTTGCACAACCTTCATAAACTACTCCACGGGTATTATTTCCTGATTACAGGATCAGAATTATAACGCGCATGTCAAACTTTTGGAATACAATATATCTGGATAATATGACAATACCATTGCCCGGATTATTTTGACTAAGATGATCCTTTCTCGATCACGAGAGGAGAGTTTTACATTTTCGAAGCAAAGATACATGGAACTTTGAATAGGTTAACATGATTCAGGGGATAATCACCTCTTTGATATACCTTTCTATATAGAACGGGTCGATGGAACTAAGAATTAACTCACGCTTGATGCAATAGGGGGAACTTTTGAAGTACCTTGTCACTGCACACTATAGAAGATTTGATGCAAGCTATATTATTTTTACGAATGCACTATGCAACATCTCAGTTGATTTTAGTGTTGTTCCGCAAGCTCCTTATGGAAATGTAGTTACTCATATCCTAATGTATGTCGAAGGTTTATCTGAACAGGGTCTATTGTATAAGAATAAGGATCACGTAACTACTACTGGATAGTATGATGTAGACCAAGAATGATTTTCAGACTGAACATCTACCTCAGGGTATTGTCTTTGAATTGGAATCATTATGACTTAAAAAAGTAAATATAAAAGAGACATGTAGTTGGACCTTCAGCTGAGGGAGAATACCAGCAACATAGTTGATTACATGTGCACTTATAACGCTAAAATAACTTTTCAACGAGTTGAGGTGTGAAAAAGATATGTGATGGATTGTCGACAAGCTGTACTAAACCTTTAACTCTAAATTTTCATGAAGTAAAACAACGTCAATATGAGGATCCAGTTCTAGTTGAATACAGACAGATAGCCCAAAGAAAACCGAAGTCACCATACAGGGTCACTACTGACGGTGTTCTCATGTATAAAGATAGACTTTGTTTTCCTGATGTTGCATATTTACGTGGACAGATTATGATAGAGGCACAATATTCCGAATATAGTTTTCATCCAGGTTCAACCAAGATGTACCATGATCTTAAGCGAATTTATTAGTTGGACGGAATGAAGTGTGACATAGCAGAATTTTTTTTTTTTTTTTGGCTCAGTGTTCTAATTGCCAGTAAGTTAAAATCGTGTCATCTTTCCAGAGTTTATGCTTTCAGCAGATAGGTACGTATATATGATCAGGTTGCCAGCTTATCTCGAGCATTAATAGATTATTAGTGGGTTTAGCAATGATCGACACTCATTGTAGGTTTCTGTCGTGGCCTTACTTTGGGTCGTGAGAAAAGTGGTATCAACACCTCAGAGATTTAATATTACCATTCAGTATTTGGAGGAAGACTCCTCCACTTAAAGCACAAACTCATGCATCCATTTGAATAGGAATAACCATCCTCGCACAGTCTGCTGGACTAAAGAAGATTTAGCTAAAAGCTGAACGTAGGCAGACCTAAGCTACGAACTACCCTTTCGAGTTGCCAAACAGCTGCAACTCTCAAGTTCACAACTCCATACCTTTGCCGTAAACACCACCGCCTGATGGATGGTACTTCTATATAAAAATTTCGGCAGAGTTTCCCCTAAAACTGGATGATCCGCAAAAACAGAACCAGCACTATACTATACATGGGAATGGACACCCGGATAAACTGATATCCAAAACAACAATATGCTTACCCGGCTACAATAACACGTACTCTGGCTCAACACAGGGAACATCACAAGCGGCTACCAACTGCCCAAGCTTACCAGTGCCTAACAAAGAAGAGATGGCAATGGACTGAGGATAGAAATAATTAGAGCTTCAGGAAGCTCATTTTCTTATTTGCTTGGATACAAAAGCTAGACTACTTACGAGTCAAAGTAGCCCAAGAATCGAAATTAAAGAAACAGATATTAAATGAGCTTTATGGAACAACATTCATGCCAGTTTAACCTTCTCATAAGAAGAGAACTCCAACAATTTATCAGTAAACCCTTTTATAACTGAGAGAAGCTCATAGAATAACATGGCTCTACTAGAATCTCGAACCTAGAGGAGACACATAGATCGAGCATTACTTACTAGCCACTTTACACCGGAAGAAACAACGACACTTCTTGTTGGTGACGAATAAGAATCCCATCATCCTACCAACACTGATTTCCAAGGAGAGAGATAAAATGACTTGACATAATAACACAAATGGCACAACAGGATGCCAAGCAGGCAATAGCAATACTCACCTTCAAATCTCTCACATTTAAATCAGATAAATTAGTAGGGTCATCATAAATGCCAGGAATAAATCATACAAGAAGCTCACCACTCTACCGCAACCGATTTTTAATACAAACGACATTTAAGAAAACCGTCGAAACATGATAAGACACACCATTTCCAGATCTTAGAAAAATCTTACTTACAGATAAGGGAAGAAGAAACACACGGGTCTACTACATCGGATATCTCAGCATCCTGCCAGACTAGCAGCTCATTGAACTGCCCCTGCAACTGAGTTGAGCCACTATCCTGACAATTACTTTCTGAAGAACCACGTCCACCACGCTCTCAACCTTTACTGGATCGTGGCATTTCTCTGGTTGATTGAGATCTAAATAAAATTCCCTGTGACTGTGCAGGTGCCTAACGAGAGAAAGGATGACTGCCTACTCGCCGGAGTAACGGAAAACTCTTTAAAGGATAGCCAGACTTACGACAATGATACCACATTTTCGCTGAAAAATGGAAGCCGGAAAGATTGTTGATAACTGTAAAGAGAAGAGTGAATCTGATCTTGATGAGCTACTAACGCACTCTAAGAATCAAGTGACATAAGCTGAGATAACCTGGAAGGTGACCTCCCAAAATAATCAGAACTTTCACCTCCAAATGAGGTACCATGGTTACCCACCAGGGACGTGGGATCTCTTACTTTTTCGCTCTAACTCTTCCCGCACTAACTTATGGTATGCCTCGAACCTTCGGGCAATATTAACAACAACATCAAATAAAATCCAGACCTCAATTTCTTGAGCCATCTGGGATTTCAAGGAAAAATAAAAGTCATCAATAAATCTCTGAATCTCTCGAAAGGCTCACGAACTAGTTCTAATGCATATCCAGCTATTCTATAGAATTCAATCTCATATTCTAAAACACCAACAGGCTAACCGACAGGCTACCCTGTCTAATCCACTCAAACTGGAAACACTTTTCATCTCGCTCGCTACTCGAAAGGAACTTTTCCACGAATATAGAAGAAATATCGAACCAAGTTAGCTAATAAGAGAGCAGTCCACCAATCCAGGGCTGGACCCCATGAAACTGGAAAGAAGAATAATCAACACCATACCGCTCGATATAATCAAGAGCCTGAAGGATACGCTGACATCATTTTATTTTAAAAATTTATGCAGGGGTTATCTGATGCATGGCTTAAGAATATCGGAAGATTCACTTGGGTAAAATAATGCAGCCTCTTCGGACACTCGGACCGAACTAATACCTCGACAGGCTAACAGCCAGAACAATTAGAGGTACAACACATACTACCTCTGGAATATAATTTACTGCAGCAATATTAAGAACCAGAAAAGGAGCTCCCTGAGATCGAACCTCTGTACATGCGGCAACCTGATAGGCTGTCCAGCGAATAATAGGTTCTTATGATATCTGCGTCGCCAAGATTCTCGTAAAGCATCGTAGAGAGCCAAGGGAACCACAAGGCCCTACTCTCTTGCCCATCGCGAGCTCGTACAGCTGGGACCTCCGTAACTAGATTGTCAGCATGATAAAAAACTCTCGGGGCTTCGTCAGTGCTAACCCCAGGCCAGACTGCTTCGTCTTGAACTCATACCATTTGCTGATTTATCGCACGAGGGTTTCACAATTACCACGAAGGAATTAACGAAAATACTTTTGTATCCTAGACTGACGCATGATCAGAAAAGAAGGAAGTTAAACTTTCTAAATGCCATCATAGCCCCTCGTAGATATGTACGGACGTCTACGTACCCATCAGCGAGACTCTACTAGACACTGTCTTAGTCTGGATAGACTCTAAACATGGCTCTGATACCAACTGACATGACCCGAAATCCAGTTAGGTCGTGCGGGCACCCGACATCCTCCCCTAGACCCGTCGGACGAACCCTTACCAATTAAATAAGGAAAATAAATATAAAAATTCATAGATAAGGATAATACTTAAAACAAAACACAGACATACTGATACCTCTAAGCTGTACAAAAGAAATTACAGCTGACTACCCAACATACTAGGTTTAGGGTTATCCAGACTAGACATCTAAGAGTACAAAGAAAACAGATACCTCCTGAAGGGAGCAAAATGCAACTGAAATAATAACCAATAAACTGGTGGCAATCCGGAATAAAGGCTGGCTCACCCTGACAGCTGAAGTCGTCTTCGCTCCTTCACAACGTGGCGAACTCAATCCTGGAGCGAACCTGCCGAAACGAAATAGATAGACAAAAAAAAACAAACAACAAACAAGGGTGAGTCAAAAGGACTCAATAAGTGGAGCAGACTAGCTATCTCAAAGAATAGGATAGCTAGGCAGGGAGAAAAGAAATAGATAAACCGAATTCTTTTTATTTAAATTATAAAAAGGCAGAGCCAGATAACAATCGGAAACACGTAAGAAACTTATAAACTCAACAAAGGATGCGTGCCAGAAACATATCAACAAATAAGCAATGCAGATATAAGCAGAATAGTAGTCATGTACCGCAAGTCTACGCAATGGTATGAAAATGAAATGAAATGAGATGAAATGAAATCTGATGCAAAGGGTCACATGTGCCCGTCCTCCCATCTCGAAGCAGAATACTCCTGCATTCGAGGGGAATCCAATCTGATAACCAACTGGAGCGGAATACTCCTGCTCCTGCGGCGGAATACTCCTGCACCCGATATAATATAAACCAGAGGCGGAATACTCCTGCACTCTCTTGGGGCGGAATACTCCTGCACCCGATATAATACAATGGAGCGGAATAGTCCTGATCCTGGGGCGGAATACTCCTGCCCTCAATATGATACAATAGAGCGGAATACTCCTGCTCCTGGGGCGGAATCCTCCTACCCTCAATATGATATGCAATGTAATGCATATGAATGATATATAATGCATATGAATGCAATGTGATGCAATAATAACCCTTCACCGGCGCGGGACTCTCATCGACAGCCGGGAAGTAGATGCCAACTTACAGCCAGGGTACAATACTCAAATCCTCAATGCAATAGCAAAAATAGGACATAACAGATAATATACAATGTAAATCCAAAGCTAAGGCGTAATGAGTACGCCTATCGGCAGCTACACACGTAAGGAACACGTGGTAGAAAATCCACGAGGCCAGGTGCCTCCAAAGAAATGGATATAAACACTTACCTCTCTCAAAAGTTAGCATTGCGACCAACAACCGCGTTAATTTTTTAATTCATTGCCAAACGATCCCACTGTGATCAATAAGTAGAAAAATATATCAGATTAGGCTAAAGGCTTCATTCCTCACATCTTAGGGCAATCCAGGTAGGAACCTGATACCCTATTCGCATACGCAATACGCAGGCCAGCCCTATATACATGGTTCAAAGCCACATAACAAAATCCCAAATAAATTATATCTATATGTTGCCCATAACTCACTGAGTACGAATATATAATCAATTTCATTATCGGGGTCCATTTGACCCATCAAACTATTAATTGAACTTGTTAAAACGATGTCTAATATTCCAAGTTTTACCGTTAAAATAGATTTAAACACACGTAATAAACTCAAATAATATATTAGGATCATTACCTGAATGTTTTAGGGTGAAAATTCTACTTTTTCCCGGCCCCTTTTCTCACTTTCTGGTATTTTTTCCCTTGCTTTGTTTCCGTTTCTTATTCTGTGTCGTTTTTGCGTGAATTCTCTGTTTCTGCTTATTCGTACTACTTAAATGTCAAGGGATTAGATCCCTTGACCATGACCACCGCCTACTTTATGCTTCTTTCTTTTTTTTTTTTTTGTCTTTTTCTTGTTTCCATTTTTTTTATTTTTCTTTTTGCGACGAAAATTAAAAAAGGTATCCTACGATATTCGAAATAATTCCAACTTCTGAATACAAGTTATACAAAATATATGTAACATACTCGCGAAGGCGGATCTCAAATTGGACTCCCGAAACTCAAGATGCGAATTTAAATAGAAAAAGTCAAATTATTTAACTTTCGGTATTTTAGCAGAAACTAGCCGAACAACATCGAAATTTACTTTCGAAAAATCACACATGTCACTAATAATCATACGAACCTAACGGCGCTTTCGGATTTCGATTTGGAGCTCATTCGGAAAAACCGAGCTCGAAAATCTCTTTTTAATATTTATTGCCAATAAAAACTGAAACCTTCTTCCGATGCCTACCAAACGAGGTCTGATTTAGCTCAAATTTTACAGATAGGTCCTAATGGATATTACGAATATTTTAAAATTATCGGCATACCAATCGGAGTCCTAACTTCCGAAACGACTGACCGAGGTCGTTTCAATTGATTCTGGAGCCACCCGCCTTGTTTGTGCAAATAAAGATGTATTTACTGGATATGCTCCCGTTGGACCCAATGAGACACTCTTCATGGGAAATTCTACAACAACAAAGATTGAAGGTTATGGCAAGATAGGCCTAAAAATGACTTCGGACAAGGTGGTGACTCTCAACAAAGTTCTTCATGTTCCAGAAATACGTAAGAACTTGGTATCAGCCTCACTTCTCGTCAAGAACGGGTTTAAATGTGTACTTGTTTCTGATAAGGTTGTATTAAGTATGAATGATACTTTTAAAGGAAAAGGTTACCTATGTGAGGGCCTTTCAAGCTGAATGTAATGACTGTTGCTATTAATAATAAAGTTCAAGCTTCTTCTTACTTACTTGAGTTAAATGAATTATGGCATGCACGTTTAGGACATGTTAATTATAAAACCTTGCAAAAATATGATAAATATGGAAGTATTGCCTAAATTTGAATGTGATAATTCAAAATGTCAAATATGTGTTGAGTCTAAATTTGCGAAACATCCTTACGAATCAATTGAAAGGAATTCTGAACCTTTAGACTTAATTCATACGGATATTTGCGATATAAATTCAATACCATCTCCCAGTGGGAAGAAGTATTTCATAACTTTTATTGACGATATCAGTCATTACTGCTATGTTTATTTACTTAGTAGTAAAGACGAGGCTATAGATGCATTCAAGCAATACAAAGCTAACTTGAAACACAACTTAACAAAAAGATCAAAATGATAAGAAGTGATATGGGGTGAATACGAATCTCCTTTTGAAAAAATATATTTGGAATACGACATTATTCATCAAACCACTATCCCATACACGCCACAATCTAATGGGATTGCAGAAAAAAAGTTGAATGTTAAAACAGATAATGAATGTCGTGTTATCAAGTTCGGGGTTATCCCATAACTTGTGGGGGGAAGCTGATGCAATCCGGATTGGTATCCAAAGCCGTGGGGAGTTTACGCTCAACATGCGGGACTTAGAACGCTTCAAAGAGAGCTTGGAAACCAAGATTCAAGTCAAAGAAGGCCAAAAGACCAAAATGCAAGCTTGCTAAAATTCTGGGAAAGTAATACACTGTGCGATCGCGAGCTGGTCTGCGCGATCGCGATGAAGATCCAAGTGCTCTGCGCGATCGTGATGTGCCTTGCGCGATCGCGATGAAGAATTGATCAGGCAGCGTTCCAGAATTAGCTGAAGGGGCATTTTAGTCCAATTATTATTGTTTAATTAGACTTAGGGGCTTTTAGTCATTTCACACTCATGTATGGGAAAACTATATAAGCTTCCCTTAGTCTTCCATTTCATTGATAGTTGAGAATAGAGATAGATTAGGCCGAGCCTATCTTGTAGAAGCCCGAGGCTTCATGAACTCCTTTACTTGGAACCGAATGGATGTCATCCTAGTATGAATCCTTGTTAGGTTCAAGTTTCATTCTCTCCCTTGGATAATCAATCATGTTTTGATTCGAATTATCCATTCTTTCTTCTATTTCTATTCTTCCCCGTCCCTTATTTCATTGGTATTGTGTTTACTTGCTTCCGTGTAGTTTTGTTCGCATCATTTGGCATCAGAGCAAGGCTCGGGTTACGTTCTTACGAATCCATATTCCTTGTTCATCGTGTCCTTAGATTCGTGTTCTTATTGTTATTGTTCTTGTGGAAAAAAAGAAGAAAAGATGAAAAATTGAAATTCGTGTTGTGAAACGAATTCCCCAACCATTAAAAAGTATTGGGGATTGATCTATATTATTTTCCCATTTATTTGGTACCCTCATATCACGTTTTGGTGATCCGGATTGAAAATTTGAAAATCAAAGTTCCTATTTTTTTGAAACCCTTGTTCTTGAGCTTGAAGACATTGATTCTAGAGTTTGACTGTTTGTTTGGTCGTAAAATTCATCGGGGTTTGTTGGAAAATATATTATACATCTTTGGGTACCTTGGGAATTGAAAAACAAGTTGAATCGAGTGAAAAGTTGAAGTTGAAAATCGGATTCTGCTTCAGCTACAGCAGACCTCTGCGCGATCGCGCCTACTTCCATGCGACCGCGCCAGTTAGTCAATTACTCTGCTCGAACGCGCCCCTACCAACACGATCGCAAAGTGAAAAATTAATTTCTGAATTTTTTTGAGCTGCGCGATCGCGAGCCTTGTGACGCGATAGCGAAGAACAACATTTTTTCAGAATTCCAGTTTTGGGACAGAATGTTCGCAACAGCTTTCGAACAGTTTCCAATCACCAAAACTCCAATTGTTTCATCAAATATGGTGAGTTTCTAGATCATAAACAAAATTTCATCCAAATCCGAATCCGTTTCGTGCCAATTCGATTCGAGTCTTTCTTACGTCGCTTTCTTACTAGTTTCATAACTTGTCTCTTTTAGTTTCATTGCTTGTTTTCTTTATTCCTAGTCCGTTTGTGAGTCCTTATTCGTTTCTTTGGTGTCTTATAAACTCCATTCCGAACCTATACTTGGACGTGCTAGTTGTTGATCTTCTCACTTTGGTTCCTATAAAGGGGATAATGCCATCTTGGAGAGGAAAAAGGCTAAGAGTGGTGAGAACATTAGAGTGTGGTCACAAAAGCCGTTGACCTTGAGTGTATACATGAGTGGAAAGAAAATTGAGAGATCATATATCGAGTGATACACGTGAGGGAGTGAATTTGTGAGGTCCTTTTGTTATTATTTTTGCAAATATGTCCTCGGATGATGATTATGGAGGTTATGACTCCTATGAAGATGATGGGGATTGCTACGATGATTGTGGAGACTATGGTTCCTATGATGATGGTGGGAGTTACTATGATGATTCGGGGAACTATGGCTCTTATGAAGATGAAGCAAGTCACTATGGTGATCATGAAGCTCGTGGAAGCTATGAGGCTTATGAGGCTGAGCGTGACCATGAAAACTCCCATGCTTCTAGACTTGGAGATGATGATAGTGACGCTTCAAGGTACAATGTTCCTACTTACTCTTCTTGTGATGAACATGAAAATGTAGATAGTGACATAGAGAGAATTGATGATGAAGCTTATTCTAGAGACTGTTCATTTGCATCGCCTCTTTGTGTTCCTAAAAATAAACAAGAGAGTAGTAGTGGTCTTTCTATCGGTTTGAGGAGAAGTGGTAATTACTCCATGAGAAAAAGAGAGTCTACATATTCTAATTGTGCTAAAAGGTTTGATGACTCTAATTCTTATGCGAAAGGCAACATGAGGCCTAGAGTGAGAAAAGGTGCTATATGTACTCCAAGTAATTTGTCTTGGACTAACAATTCTTTGAGAACTATGTTTAGATGGAATCATTTTGTAAACAACCATGAGTGTGATGAAGTTTATGTGGAGCAATTTTTGGAAGAAAGAAAGAACTTCTTCCACACAATTTGTAAGGTTGGAGGGCTTACTTGTGCTATGATCATTGATTATGAGAGTCATACTAATGTTGCAAGTGTTTCTTTGGTTGAGCAATTAAAGTTGGAAACTTGTAGTCACCCCTTCCCCTATAGGTGGCCTTGGTTGAATGGAGATGGGTTTGTGGTCATTACACAACAAGTGTGGGTAAAGTTCAAAATTGGCGATTATCATGATGAAGTACTATGTGATGTGATGCCCATAAAAGGTTGTCACTTGTTGTTGGGAAAATGAAACGACCTCGGTCAGTCGTTTCGGAAGTTAGGACTCCGATTGGCGTGCCGATAATTTTAAAATATTCGTAATGTCCATTAGAACCTGTCTGTAAAATTTGAGCTAAATCAGACCTCGTTTGGTAGGCATCGGAGGAAGGTTTTAGTTTTTATTGGCAATAAATATTAAAAATAGATTTTCGAGCTCGGTTTTTGCCGAACGAGCTCCGATTCGAAATCCGAAAGCGCCGTTAGGTTCGTATGATTATTTGTGATTTTTGTAAGCGTTCGAAAGTGAATTCCGATATTGTTCGGCTAGTTCCGCAAAAATACCGAAAGTTAAATAATTTGACCTTTTTCCTTTAAATTCGCATCTTGAGTTTCGGGAGTCGGATTTGAGATCCGTCTTCGCGAGTATGTTACATATATTTTGTATAGCTTACTTGAAAATTTTGGGATCATTTCGACTTCTCTAGGGTTCCATTTTAATTTTAATCGTCGTAGCGAATTTATATAAAATAAAATAAAAAAAAAAAGGTTAAAGGAAAAAATGGGAAAAGGTCGGTGGCCTAGGGGATTTAATCCCCTAGCAGATTGAATTCGTCATGTACATCAGAAACATTTCAAAACGCACAGAGAGGAAAAATTAGAAAAGAGAGGAGGAAAAAAGGGAAAAAGGAGTGGAAAAAATAGTGGAATTTCTACCCCAAATCTTCAGGTAATGATACTAACTCATTATCTTAGTTTATTACGTGTGTTTAAATATATTTTTACGGTAAAAATAGGGATATTAGACATCGCCCTAATGACGTAAATTGATAGTTTAAAGGGTCAAATGGACCCCGATAATGAAATTGATTATATATTCGTACTCAGCGAGTTATGGGCAACTTATAAATGTAATTTATTTAGGGTTTGGTCATGTGACCTTAAACCCTGTACATAGGCCTGGCCTGCGTATTGCGTATGCGAATAGGGTATCAGGTTCCTACCTGGATTACCCTAAAATGTGAGGAATGAAGCCTTTATCCTAATTTGATATATTTTTCTGCTTATTGAGCACAGTTGGATCGTTTGGCAATGGAACCAAAGGATAAAAGCGATTATTGATTAGCAATGCTAACTTTTGGAAGAGGTAAGTGTTTATATCCATTTCTTTGGAGGCACCTGGCCTCGTGGATTTTCTACCACGTATTCCTTACGTGTGTAGCTGCCGATAGGCGTACTCATTACGCCTTAGCTTTGGATTTACATTGTATATTATCTGTTATGTCCTATTGTTGGTATTGCATTGAGGATTTGAGTATTGTACCCTGGCTGTAAGTTGGCATCTACTTCCCGGTTGTCGATGAGAGTCCCGCGCCGGTGAAGGGTTATTATTGCATAACATTGCACTCATATGCATTATATGTCATTCATATGCATTACATTGCATATCATATTGAGGGCAGGAGTATTCCGCCCCAGGAGCAGGAGTATTCCGCTCCATTGTATCATATTGAGGGCAGGAGTATTCCGCCCCAGGAGCAGGAGTATTCCGCTCCATTGTATTATATCGGGTGCAGGAGTATTTCGCCCCAAGAGAGTGCAGGAGTATTCCGCCTCTGATTTTGGTTTATATTATATCGGGTGCAGGAGTATTCCGCCCCAGGAGCAGGAGTATTCCGCTCCAGTTGGTTATCAGATTGGGTTCCCCTCGAGTGCAGGAGTATTCCGCTTCGAGATGGGAGGACGGGCACATGTGACCCTTTGCATCATATTTCATTTCATCTCACTTCATTTCATTTCATCTTAATTCATACCATTGTGTAGACTTGCGGTACATGACTACTGTTCTGCTCATACGTGCATTGCTTATTTGTTGATATGTTTCTGGCTCGTATTCCTGGCTGAGTTTAAGGTTTCATACGTGTTTCTAGTTATTGTCTGGCTCTGCCTTCTTGTAATTTAAATAAAAGGAATTGGGTTTATTTGTTTCTTTTCTCCCTGGCTAGCTATCCTATTCTTTGAGGTGGCTAGTCTGCCCCACTTATTGAGTCCTTTTGACTCACCCTCGTTTGTTGTTTGTTTCTTGTCTATCTATTTCGTTTCGGCAGGTTCGCTCCAGGATTGAGTTCGCCGCGTTGTTCAGGAGCGAAGACGACTTCAGCTGTCAGGGTGAGCCAGATTTATTCCGGATGGCCACCAGTTTATTGTTCATTATTTCAGTTGCATTTTGCTCCCTTCAGGAGGTATCTGTATTCTTTTGTACTCTTAGATGTCTGGTCTGGATAGCCCTAAACCTAGTATGTTGGGTAGTCAGCTGTAATTTTCTTTCGTACAGCTTAGTGGTGTCAATATGTCTGTATATTTTATTTTGGTCCTGTCTTTATTTATGAATTGTTATATTTACTTTCCTGATTTAATTGGTAAGGGTTCGCCCGACGGGTCTAGGGGAGGATGTCGGGTGCCCGCACGGCCTAATCGGATTTTGGGTCGTGTCAGTTGGTATCAGAGCCCAGTTTAGAGTCTATCCAGACCAAGACAGTGTCTAGTAGAGTCTCGCTGATGGGTACGTAGACGTCCGTACTTATCTACGAGGGGCTATGATGGCATTTAGGAAGTTTCACTTCCTTCTTTTCTGATCGTGCGTCAGTCCAGGATACAAAAGTATTTTCGCTAATTCCTTCGTGGTAATTGTGAAACCCTCGTGCGATAAATCAGGAAACGGTATGAGTTCAAGACGAAGCAGTCTAGCCTGGGGCTAGCACCAACGAAGCCCTGTGAGTTTTTGATCGTGCTGACAATCTAGTTACGGAGGTCCCAGCTGTACGAGCTCGCGATGGGCAAGGGAGCAGGGCCTTGTAGTTCCCTTGGCTCTCTACGATGCTTTTACGAGAATTTTTGCGATGCAGATACCGTAAAAACCTATTATTCGCTAGGCAGCTTATTAGGTCGCCGCATAGGCAGATGTTCGGACTTACAGAACTCTTGTTCCAGTTCCTGATATTGCCTCAGTAAATTATGTTCTAGAGGCAGCATGTGTTGCGTCATCAATTGTTCTGGCTGGTTAGCTAGCCCGAGTAATGGCTCGGTGCGAGTGCTCGAAGAGGTTGCATTATTTTACGCGGTTGGACCTTCCGATATTATTAAGCCATGCATCAGATAATCCCTGTGTAAGTGATTCTTTTTAAAATAAAATAATGTCAGCATATCCTTCAGGTTCCTTATTATATCGAGCGGTATGGTGTTGATTATTCTTCTTTCCAGTTTTAGGTCCATCGTTGAATTGGTGGGCCGCTCTCTTATTAGTTGACTTGGTTCGGTTTTTCTTTTAGATTCGCGGAAAAGTTCCTTTCGAGTAGCGAGCGAGATGAAAAGTGTTGTCAATTTGAGTGAATTAGACAGGGTAGCCTGTCGGTTAGCCTGTTGGCATTTCAGAATATGAGATTGAATTCTATAAAACGGCTGAATATGCATTTGAACTAGTCCATGAGCCTTTCGAGAGATTCAAAGATTTATTGATGATCTTTCTTTTTCCTTCAGATCCCAGATGGCTCGAGAGATTGAGGTCGGGATTTTATTTGATATTGTTGTTGATATTGCTCGAAGGTTCGGGGCATACCATAAGTTAGAGCAGGAGAGCAAGAGATCCCGTGGCCCTGGTGGGCAAACATGGTACCTCATTTGGAGGTAAGAGTTATGATTATTTTGGGAGGTCACCTTCCAGGTCATCTCAGCTTGTAGAGCGTGATTCTCAAAGTGCGCAAGTAGTTCATCAAGATTAGACCCAGTTTTTCTCTTTATAGCTATCGAAAATCTGTCCAGCTTGCATTTTCAGCGGAAAGGTGTTATCATTGTCATGAGTCTGGTTATCCTTTGAGGAGTTTTCCCTTACTCCGACAAGTTAGCAGTTGTCTTTTCTCTTGTCATCAGAAATCTGCACAGTCGCAGGGGATTTCCTTTTGATCTCAATCAGCTAGAGAAATACCACCATCCAGTAAAGGTTGAGATTGTGGGGGCAGTGGTTCTCCAGAAAGTGCTTGTCAGGGTAGTGGCTCAGCTCAGCTGCAGAGGCAGTTCTATGAACTGCTAGTCTGGCAGGATGCTGAGGCATCCGATGTAGTAGACCCGTGTGTTTCTTCTTCCCTTATCTGTAAGTAAGATTTATCTTTTCGATCGATCTGGAAGTGGTGTGTCTTATCATATTTCGACGGTTTCCTTGGATATTGTCGTAATTAAGAATCGGTTGCGGTAGAGGGGTGAGTTTCTGATACGATTTATTCCTGACATTTATGAGACCCTACTAGTTTATCTGATCTAAATATGAGAGATTTGATGGTGAGTATTGCTATTGCTTGCTTGGCATCCTGTTATGCCACCTTGTGATATTATGTCAAGTCATTTTACCTCTCTCCTCGGAAATCAGTGTTAGTAGGATGATGGGATTCTTATTCGTCATCATCAGAAAGTGTCGTTGTTTCTTCCGGTGCAAAGTGGTTGGTAAGTAATGCTCGATCTATGTGTCTCCTCTTGGTTCGAGATTCTAGTAGAGTCATGTTATTCTATGAGCTTGTCTTAGTTATAAAAGGGTGTTTTGGTAAATTGTCAGAGTTTCCTTCTTATGGGGAGATTAAATTGACATAGATTTTGTTTCATAAAGCTCATTTAATGTCTATTTCTTCAATTGCGGTTCTTTGGCTAGCCTAACTTGGAAGTAAACTAGCTCTGGTAGCCAAGTAAATAAGAAGATGAACTTCCTGAAGCTCTAATTATTTCTATCCTCGATCTATTTCCATTTCTTCTTCGTCCGGCACTAGTGAGCTTGGGCGATTGGTAGCCGCTTGTGATGTTCCCTGTGTTGAGCCAGAGTACGTGTTATTGTGGCCGGGTAAGCATATTATTGTTTTGGAAGCATATTATTGTTTTGGCCCAGTTGTCTCATCTTGTTATCCGCTTAACATGTTTATGTTATCAGTTTATCCGGGTATCCATTCCCATGTATAGTATAGTGTTGGTTTTGTTTTTGCGGATCATCCAGTTTCAGGGGAGACTCTGCCGAAATTTTTATATAGAAGTACCATTCATCAGGCGGTGGTGTTTACGGCAAAGGTATGGAGTTGTGAACTTGAGAGTTGCAGCTGTTTGGCAACTCGAAAGGGTAGTTTGGTAGCTTAGGTCTGCCTACGTTCAGCTTTTAGCTAAATCTTCTTTAGTCCAGCAGACTGTGCGAGGATGGTTATTCCTATTCAAATAGCTGCATGAGTTTATTCTTTAAGTGGAGGAGTCTTCCTCCAATTGATACCGAATCATAATATTAAATCTCTAAGGCATTGCTGAAAGCATAAATTCTGGAAAGATGACACGACTTTAACTGGCTGGCAATTAGAACACTAAGCCACCAATTCTGTTATGTCACACTTCATTTCTTCCCACCAATAAATCTGCTTAAGATCAAGGTACATCTTAGTCGAACCTGGATGAATACTGTATTTGGAATAATGTGTCTCTATCATAATCTGTCCACGTAAATCTGCAACATCAGGAACACAAAGTTTATCTTTATACATGGAAACACCGTCAATAGTAACCCTGTATGGTGACTCCAATTTTCTTCTGGCTATCTGTCTGTATTCAACTAGAACTGGATCCTCATACTGACGCTGTTTTACTTCATGGAAATTTAGAGTTAAAGGTCTAGTGCAGCTTGTCGACAATCCATCATTGGTGTGTATATCTCTTCCACACCTCAACTCTTTAAGAAGTTACTTTAACATTATAAGTGAGCATGTAATCAACTTTATTGCCGGTATTTTGCCTCAGCTCATGGTCCAACTACATGTCTCTTTTATTTGCACTTTTTCAAGTTATAATATTTCCAATCCAAAGACAATACCCTGAAGTAGATGTTCGGTCTGAAGATCATTCCTGGTCTGCATCATACTATCCAGTAGTAGTTGCATGATCCTTATCCTTATACGATAGACCCTGTTCAGATAAGCCTTTGGCATACATTAGAATATGAGTAACTACATTCCCACGAGGAGCTTGCGGAACAACACTAAGATCAACTGAGATGTTGCATAGTGCATTCGTAAGAATAATATGGCTTGCATCAAATCTTCTATAGTATGTAGTGACAAGATATTTCAAAAGCTCCCATATTGCATCAAGAGTGAGCTAATTCCTAGTTCCATCGACTTGTTCTATATCGAAAGGTATATTGAAGAGGTGATTATCGGCTGAATCATGTTAATCCATCCAGATTTCCTCGTAGCTTTGTTTCGAAAATGTAGAGCTCTCCTCTCGTGATCGAGGAAGGATCAGCTTAGTCGGAATAAGCTGGGCAATGGCGTTATGATATTATCCAGATATGTTTATTTCAAAAAGTTCGGGTGCATGTTATAATTATGATTATGCAATCATGAGATAATGTCCGTGGGATATTTTATGAAGGTCGTTCAAGTTCTCTTGTTATCTGCGTAAATCTTGCTTTAGATTTAGGCTCGTTCGAGGACGAACGAGAGTTTAAGTGGAGGAGAATGAAACGACCTCGGTCAGTCGTTTCGGAAGTTAGGACTCCGATTGGCGTGCCGATAATTTTAAAATATTCGTAATGTCCATTAGAACCTGTCTGTAAAATTTGAGCTAAATCAGACCTCGTTTGGTAGGCATCGGAGGAAGGTTTTAGTTTTTATTGGCAATAAATATTAAAAATAGATTTTCGAGCTCGGTTTTTGCCGAACGAGCTCCGATTCGAAATCCGAAAGCGCCGTTAGGTTCGTATGATTATTTGTGATTTTTGTAAGCGTTCGAAAGTGAATTCCGATATTGTTCGGCTAGTTCCGCAAAAATACCGAAAGTTAAATAATTTGACCTTTTTCCTTTAAATTCGCATCTTGAGTTTCGGGAGTCGGATTTGAGATCCGTCTTCGCGAGTATGTTACATATATTTTGTATAGCTTACTTGAAAATTTTGGGATCATTTCGACTTCTCTAGGGTTCCATTTTAATTTTAATCGTCGTAGCGAATTTATATAAAATAAAATAAAAAAAAAAGGTTAAAGGAAAAAATGGGAAAAGGTCGGTGGCCTAGGGGATTTAATCCCCTAGCAGATTGAATTCGTCATGTACATCAGAAACATTTCAAAACGCACAGAGAGGAAAAATTAGAAAAGAGAGGAGGAAAAAAGGGAAAAAGGAGTGGAAAAAATAGTGGAATTTCTACCCCAAATCTTCAGGTAATGATACTAACTCATTATCTTAGTTTATTACGTGTGTTTAAATATATTTTTACGGTAAAAATAGGGATATTAGACATCGCCCTAATGACGTAAATTGATAGTTTAAAGGGTCAAATGGACCCCGATAATGAAATTGATTATATATTCGTACTCAGCGAGTTATGGGCAACTTATAAATGTAATTTATTTAGGGTTTGGTCATGTGACCTTAAACCCTGTATATAGGCCTGGCCTGCGTATTGCGTATGCGAATAGGGTATCAGGTTCCTACCTGGATTACCCTAAAATGTGAGGAATGAAGCCTTTATCCTAATTTGATATATTTTTCTGCTTATTGAGCACAGTTGGATCGTTTGGCAATGGAACCAAAGGATAAAAGCGATTATTGATTAGCAATGCTAACTTTTGGAAGAGGTAAGTGTTTATATCCATTTCTTTGGAGGCACCTGGCCTCGTGGATTTTCTACCACGTATTCCTTACGTGTGTAGCTGCCGATAGGCGTACTCATTACGCCTTAGCTTTGGATTTACATTGTATATTATCTGTTATGTCCTATTGTTGGTATTGCATTGAGGATTTGAGTATTGTACCCTGGCTGTAAGTTGGCATCTACTTCCCGGTTGTCGATGAGAGTCCCGCGCCGGTGAAGGGTTATTATTGCATAACATTGCACTCATATGCATTATATGTCATTCATATGCATTACATTGCATATCATATTGAGGGCAGGAGTATTCCGCCCCAGGAGCAGGAGTATTCCGCTCCATTGTATCATATTGAGGGCAGGAGTATTCCGCCCCAGGAGCAGGAGTATTCCGCTCCATTGTATTATATCGGGTGCAGGAGTATTCCGCCCCAAGAGAGTGCAGGAGTATTCCGCCTCTGATTTTGGTTTATATTATATCGGGTGCAGGAGTATTCCGCCCCAGGAGCAGGAGTATTCCGCTCCAGTTGGTTATCAGATTGGGTTCCCCTCGAGTGCAGGAGTATTCCGCTTCGAGATGGGAGGACGGGCACATGTGACCCTTTGCATCATATTTCATTTCATCTCACTTCATTTCATTTCATCTTAATTCATACCATTGTGTAGACTTGCGGTACATGACTACTGTTCTGCTCATACGTGCATTGCTTATTTGTTGATATGTTTCTGGCTCGTATTCCTGGCTGAGTTTAAGGTTTCATACGTGTTTCTAGTTATTGTCTGGCTCTGCCTTCTTGTAATTTAAATAAAAGGAATTGGGTTTATTTGTTTCTTTTCTCCCTGGCTAGCTATCCTATTCTTTGAGGTGGCTAGTCTGCCCCACTTATTGAGTCCTTTTGACTCACCCTCGTTTGTTGTTTGTTTCTTGTCTATCTATTTCGTTTCGGCAGGTTCGCTCCAGGATTGAGTTCGCCGCGTTGTTCAGGAGCGAAGACGACTTCAGCTGTCAGGGTGAGCCAGATTTATTCCGGATGGCCACCAGTTTATTGTTCATTATTTCAGTTGCATTTTGCTCCCTTCAGGAGGTATCTGTATTCTTTTGTACTCTTAGATGTCTGGTCTGGATAGCCCTAAACCTAGTATGTTGGGTAGTCAGCTGTAATTTTCTTTCGTACAGCTTAGTGGTGTCAATATGTCTGTATATTTTATTTTGGTCCTGTCTTTATTTATGAATTGTTATATTTACTTTCCTGATTTAATTGGTAAGGGTTCGCCCGACGGGTCTAGGGGAGGATGTCGGGTGCCCGCACGGCCTAATCGGATTTTGGGTCGTGTCAGAAAACCATGGAAGCTTGCTAGAAATGCCAAGTATAGTGAGAAGCTTGGGAAGCATGCTCTCACTTTACGGGACAAAAAGTTTACTCTTGGTGCCACACCTCCAATGAAAGTCAAAGAATTTTATTTTGGCATGCTAGCAAAAGGAAGAAAGACAAGTGCTAGAAAGGAGTTGACAAGTGTCAACAAGGTGAACCCGAAACCACAAGCTTCAAAGCCAAGTGGTTCACCAACAAAGAAAAAGGAGGCTTCAAGTGATGAGTCTATAAGTCCTAGATTCCGGGTTGATGTTAAAAGTCCACCTACTCCGGCTATGGGTATTCTTATGCCTCGTCCCAATTCACCCGAATTTGATAGACAAAAGATTGAGAGGAGTAAGCGAGTGACCGGTGACAACTCTCGAGGGGAAAAAGGAGAGGTTGTGTTGAGTGATGTGAGTGAGTTTTCACCACCCGAATCTACACCCAACCTTGAAAAGAAAATGAGAGAAAAGAAAGAGAGAAAAAGAATCATTAAGAGTGAGGACACCCCTTAATCTAACCCTAACCCTTTATCTTTTTCTTCTACTTGTGTGAGTTCTTGTGTAGGTAATCTTGGAGGCAAACCAATGGAGCCTCAATCATGTCCTAATGTGGAAGGGCAAGGTGAAGAAGAACAAGAATGTGAGCTTCAAGTTGAAGGAACTACCCATGACCCTTCAAGTGAATTGAGTGAGCAAGATGGCCATTCAAAGGTATGTGTTAGTCCTTCTTCCCATGAGCATGATACTTCCTTGTCTTGTGATATTGTGTGTGAAAACTCTATGCTAGTTGATGATTTATATGAATACAAGGTGTTTGCAACTAGTGTAGCGCCTTTGGGTCAACTTGTGTGTGAAAATGAACCACTAGTTGAGGGGGTTGAAAAGCCACATCATGATGTGAGCTCGGTTTTCATTGAACCTCTCTTTAGTGAAAATATTGAAGTTGACCTTGTATATAAACCTTGTTATGACACCCACCCATATTTGATAAAGGAGAAGATGAATTGCATGATTATCCTATTCTTCCCTTTGATTGCTTAATTGATAGCGGTGGTCTCTTGTGTCGTAATAATGATGGTTGTGACCTTCAGGAGTCTCTAGAGTATGAGATGGAATGATTTGTTTTCGATGACTCCTCAAGTGAGAGTGAAGAACCTAGTCTTGATGCTATGCTTTTGTTTGACCATAAATTTGAGGTGCATGCTTTTACATTTTCATTGTTTGAAGACAATCTCAATTGTGATCGTGAATTGTATCGGACTAGGGTTGGTAGTAAAATAGAACCTCCATGGTTTGAAAAGTTAGACTCTACGGACGATCCATTGTTTGGAATTTCAAGTGAGATGAGTGGTCTTGATATTGATTGTGTTGAACCATCTTCTAGTAGTCCTAACCTTCATTGTGTGGACTATAATGATGAAGAACCTATTTTGGAGACCTTCTTTTGGAGTTTGTCTAGCGAGGAGGATTGTCTTAGGGGTGAAGTTGGAGGTTAGGAGGTATCTCTTGGTGTGGATAAGAGTGCTCTTAAGAAGGGGAGTGGAGTCTTTGATGCTAGTTGTTGCTTGAACTATTTTGATTGTTTCATTCCCTATGTTGATCACACCTTGAGTATTAAGCATGCCAAAGCCATGATGTCACCTTGTGATAAAAATGCAATGAAGGCTTGGTATGTTGGTCATGAGTGTAGGGATCGTAAGGGATTTGATTGCTACATCTTACACGTTTTATGCCATTTTGATCTCTTTGCTTATCCTAGTGTTGGATGCACTTCCTTGTTGAGCCAAGAAGTTATTGTTTCCTTTGGGGACATAAGCTTTTTAAGTGATATTGATGCTTGGCTGTACCATAAGAGTGTGTTTTCCACACTTTTGGACACTAACCTACTCTTAGGGTAGGAAGTTCGTTTGTCTTTACCTTGCTTGTAGGTCTTGTTGGCTTGATTTCGAGGACGAAATCCTTTTACGAAGGGGAGAATGATGCAATCCAGATTGGTATCCAAAGCCGTGGGGAGTTTACGCTCAACATGCGGGACTTAGAATGCTTCAAAGAGAGCTTGGAAACCAAGCTTCAAGTCAAAGAAGGCCAAAAGACCAAAATGCAAGCTTGCTGAAATTCTGGGAAAGTAATACACTGTGCGATCGCGAGCTGGTTCGGCGATCGCGATGAAGATCCATGTGCTCTGCGCGATCGCGATGTGCCTTGCGCGATCGCGATGAAGAATTGATCAGGCATCGTTCCAGAATTAGTTGAAGGGGCATTTTAGTCCAATTATTATTGTTTAATTAGACTTAGGGGCTTTTAGTAATTTCACACTCCTGTATGGGAAAACTATATAAGCTTCCCTTAGTCTTCCATTTCATTAGTTAGTTTTTGAATTGATAGTTGAGAATAGAGATAGATTAGGCCGAGCCTATCTTGTGGAAGCCCGAGGCTTTAAGAACTCCTTTACTTGGAACCGAATGGATGTCATCCTACTATGAATCCTTGTTAGGTTCAAGTTTCATTCTCTCCGTTGGATAATCAATCATGTTTGAATTCAAATTATCCATTCTTTCTTCTATTTCTGTTCTTCCCCGTCTCTTATATCCTTGGTATCGTGTTTACTTGCTTCCGCATCTCTTTATTTTGCTTCCGTGTAATTTGGTTCGCATCAGAAGCTATCCTTACAGCTAGTCGAATAGTTAATCATGTACTCAACAGCAAAATATATATCCGTATAAAAATGAATATGAGTCATCAAGTGTAAGCACGAAACGACCTCGGGAAAGAAAAAAAGGAAGCATGCCAAATAATGATAATCCAAAACGTAAAAAAATGTCAAAGGACATCTGCTTCCTTTGGACAAGACTTAATGAATTTTCTATTGGAAAATGAGCCTCAAACCTATAAAGAAGCAACGACTTCTTTAGAGTCTCCATATTGGAAAGAGGTAGTCAATAGTGAGATAGAATCCATATTAAGCAACCATATGTGGGAGTTAGTTGATCTTCCTCCTGGGAACAAACCTTTAGGTTACAAATGGATTTTCAAAAGGAAAATCAAAGCTGATGGTTCTACTGAAAAACACATGGCTAGACTGGTCGTTAAAGGTTACAGACAAAAAGAGGGCCTTGATTATTTTGACACATACTCTTAAGTATGCAGAATTACATCCATACGGATGGTAATAGCTTTGGCCACAATGTATGGTCTTCAAATCCATCAAATGGAAGTTAAGACAACATTCTTAAATGGAGATTTGGAGAAAGAAATCTACATGGAACAACCCAAAGGGTTTATGGTTCCTGGGAAAGAAAAAAGGGTATGCCGACTTGTTAAGTCACTTTATGGATTAAAACAAGCACCCAAACAATGGCATGAAAAATCTGATAGTATAATGTTGTCAAATAGGTTTTAGATTAATGACTGTGATAAATGTGTTTACATGAAGAACACTCCAAATCACATAGTTATTGTTTGTCTATATATGGATGACATGTTAATAATGAGTAAAGATATTGATGACATAAATGCTACTAAGCGTATGCTAACTAGCAAGTTTGATATGAAAAACTTGTGAATTGCTGTATTCTTGGGAATTAAAAATCATAAAACTCCTCAAGGTTTGGCATTATCTCAAACTCATTACATAAAAAATGTCCTGGAAAAATTCAAGTATTTAGACTTCAAAAACTCTAATTGATGTGAATCATGCCTTTACAAAGACCAAAGGACAAAGGATGTCGCAACGAGACTATGCTAGAGTGTTAGGAAGTCTAATGTACATCATGAATTATACACGACCAGATATAACTTGTGCCATAAGTAAACAGAGTCGATACACAAATAATCTAGGACAAAATCACTAGATGGCAATGAAACGAGAGTTGGGTTATTTGGAGTATATCCAAGACTATGCTTTGCATTATGATAAGTATCCCACTGTTATTTAGAGATATTGTGATGCAAATTGGATAACCGATTCAAAATAATCAAAATTCACAAGTGGATATACTTTCACAATTGGTGGAGGAGTGATAGCTTGGAAATCATCCAAACAAACGTTGCTTGCTCGCTCTACAATGGATGTTGAATTCATAGCCTTAGACAAGGCCGGTGAAGAAGATGAATAGCTCGAAACTTCTTAGAAGATATTCCATTTGGCCTGGGCCGTTGACACCTATATGTATACATTGCGATAGTCAATCGACAATATTAAAGGTTGTGAGCCTTATGTATAATGGTAAAAATTGTCATATATGACGAAGACATTAAACAATTAGACAACTTCTTTAATTTCTTAATGAATTATCACAATTGACTATGTAAAGTCAAAGGATAATGTATCGGATCCGCTTACAAAAGGCCTAACTAGAGACGATGTTGAGAGATCATCAAGGGGAATGTGACTATGGCCGAGGACAAGTCATCATGGCGGTAACTCTACCTAGAAGACTGGAGATCCAAAGATCTAGGTTCAAGGAGCTCAAACAAAGTTATGTACGACCGGTCCAACATTGTCAAACAACTCAACCCATTCTTGTAATAATATAATATTCAGTACCACGGATAAAACGTTAAAGACGATTTTTAATGATTATCTAAGTTTGATATGGGAATTATCAAATAGTGTACATCTAAAGGAGTACACGTTTAGAAATTATTTATATGAGTGTGAAGTGGAGGCCGCTTCTAGGAGAATTATGTAAGGCTGATTCTCGACGTACTCATGAATCAGGCAGTGTTCATGGCTGAAACGAACACAACAATGAGAACCAAAGATGGTCAATTGTGTGACTTATGTTGTCTAAGTATACAACAAACAAGGCGGTTCAAAAATATCAAATCTACCGATTGACTGAGTATATCCGAAATATGTTCACTACGAAAAGTTCAAAGGGGAACCTGCTTATATCCAAATGCAATTAATTCTTACGTGCGAATCACACTATTTTCGGCATGTTTTCTTCATATAGTCATTTCCCATTCATGTTGGGAATTGTTGGGTTTGAAGTGAGTGTGAATGAAAAATGGAGGGAAGATGAAAATGCAACTTTGGATTTTGCACTTTGTGCCTCGTCGGTTAAAGGCAACTAGTTTGTTGGGTATAAATATAAAGTCACTTCTTTTAGCTCTTAAGAGGAGGGGTCTTGCGCCGTAGTCGTCATCGCTCGCTCGGCTCGGCTCGGCATCGGCTTCAGCTTCGGATTTTGTCAATTGATAATATTTTTTATACCAACAAATATTAGTTTTATTAAATAAATATTAATTATTATTTAATAAATAGTTAATCAAAATATTAAAATTCCTGCCTGGTTTTTTCGTAATTAAATCCCAACGGATAATAATTGAAAAATGATATCAGGTGCGTCTTCTCCGAAAAGGGCACCATGACACCTCTTCAAAACCTGAACTCTGTGGTTATAAATACAGAGGTATTCTGCCTCATTTCGTCATCGTGATTCATTCTTATTTCTTTCCCTTTTCTACATTTATTTTCAAAGCAGAAAGTAAGTTTGAGTCAGTGTGATTTGCTACCGTTCTTTGAGTTCTTTGGTTACTGTGATTTGAGTTACCGCTATCACAATACGGATAATTCCATTCTATCCTGGGAGAAATTAATCTAAAAATCTTAGGTAATTGTGAGCGGATTAGATTTCTTAAGGACATGCAGTGTATATTGTTGGCTTAGAATTCTTTCTAATTCATCTCTTTCTAGTTTACTTTATATTTTTCAAAAGTGCAGACATCTAATAAATTCCACCGACGTCGGTAGCAGCAGCGACCACGGAGGCGAGCCAAACTTATTTTATCAAACATGACTAAGCACGTGGAGACCATAAGACATCAAGTGTACTAGGGAAGTTATGTTTCATTCGTTGCCAAACATACTTATCAAATCTTTCATTATATACATTTGGTAAAACATGATAGAGAGGACATCATCGCGCGAAGTTTGACCATGGAAAATGACCGAGCAAAATTCAACTCAAGCCAAGTCGTCACCCCAAGCTGGATCAAGATACGTTGGGATATGATAACAATGACAAGCTTGTTAACTTTTCAAGAGAAGAACATTTATAGCTTAACAAAAATAAAGAAACTTGTTATTTCCTCATTTTAAATTGATATATCACTCTTTTAAGAGTTTTAAAGACAAATATAAGTACTATTTTTGTTAAACTTCATTTTTTCTTCTTTAACCTTTTGACATATTTTCAAAATGAACACTAAACTTTTTCAAGCTTTTTTTTTTTTCGAAAAACTTTTTCATGCTTTTATCGCTTTTAAGTAACTAACATCTTTTACTCATAGGGTTTAGTGCCAATTCCTTCCAATGCCTTCACACACTCGGCAACACTCTCTTCACTATCGATATCCATGTTCCAAATCACCGCGGCCAATTCATCCGCTTGACTCACTAGAACACTCTCTTTATCCACAAGTACATCCACAACCATGTCCACATAAGAATAAGTGGCTTCCTCCTACATAGGTTGTTTCAATGTTTTGCATATATGAAACACAACCTTCTCACCATTGAATCGAAAAGTGAGTTCTCCCTTCTCGACATCACAAAGTGCTCTCCCAATAGCTAGAAATAGATGCCCAAGAATAATGGGGACAACAAAGTCCACTGGCAAATCAAGTATCACAAAATCAACTGGGAATATGAATTTCTCCACTTTTACTAGAACATCGGTGACAACTCCAATTGGTTGCTTCATGGAGCGGTCGGTCATTTGGAAATTCATGTTTGTAGCCTTCAGAACTTCCTTGGTAGTCAAAGTCTTGTAAACCGCATACCACATTAAATTGATGCTTGCTCCAAGATCACATAGAGCTTTAGGGAAATGTGTCCCTCCAATTGTACATGGAACTGTGAAGGCTCTGGGGTCCGCCATTTTCCTTGCCATATGCTTTGAGACAATTGAACTACATTGATGGGTTACCTTGCTTGGCTCATAATCATAATAATTCTTCTTGGTCACAAGATCTTTCACAAGCTTTACAACATTTGGCATTTGGCTCAATGTATCAATCAAAAAGAGGTTGATGGATGTTGATGCTATTTTATCCCAAATTTTCTTGGCTTGAGATACTTGTTTTTATTTCATACTATTTTGTCGGAAAGGAAGTGGAATATTGGGAATGGAACTTGAACTAGGAAGGCTTTTTTTGGGTGGTGGAGTTTTCTTTGGTTTGGCTTTTTGAGGGGTAGTGACTTCGGGACTTGATTCTTGAGGGATTGCCTCATCATCAACTTCATGCCTTGGAGTCTCTACTTCCACATCAATTGCCTCATCTTGGTTTAACTCCCCCACCTTGCTTTGCTCTTCTTTTTGAATTTCTAGTTCATCACAATCTTCTTTTGGTTTAGTATCTTTCCATATTTGTCCACTCCTTGTCATAATTGCCATCACATGATCTTTCCCATTCCTTTTAGGATTCACTAGCGTGTCACTTGGTAATGCTACTTGAGGTCTTTGGTTCACTTAGTGAGAAAGGGTGCTCATTTGTGATTCGAGAGCTTTGATGGAAGTGTTGTGAGCATTGACCATTTGCTTTATCTCTTTGATATCACTGGTATAAACCTCTTGATTCTTGAGGACCTCTCCCATCATTTCTTCCAATTTCGATTGACCTCTACCTTCATTCTCACCTTTCTTGTAAGGAGCTCTTGGTGCATAATTTTGAGAAGAACCAACTTCTCTTCCACCTTGATTATTGTTCTAATTTTGTCTTTCTTGATCTTGCCTCCATTGGCCTTGTTGGTAAGGCCTTTGATAACCTCCTTGTTGATAAGTCACAAAGTTGGCTTCTTCCTCATTATATACATTGAAGCATTATTCCAGAAAGCACTCCTCTTGCCCTCTTTGAAGAAGAGTTAGAGGTTGGCCTCCGGGGTTGACATACCCAATAGGAGCCAGTTGATGACCGGCATTTGTGACTTGAAGATTCTCCCCTTTGTTCACTTTCTTCTCGTTCTCCTCTTTGGCACCTCTAAGAAGCTCAATGTTGGTGATGATTTGGGCCTTTTGTTCTGCTTGATCTTCAAATCTTTTCATCATCATTTGATTCATTCCTCCTTCACCACTTGGATTTTGAGCTCTTGATTGCCAATCTTGAGATTGCTTGGCAACTTTGTTGAGAATTTCCTTGACTTCTTGAAAAGTATGGTCCATAATAGCACCTCCACATAAGTTGTTCATAGCCGATTGATTGTTCTTGTTGAGCCCTTGGTAGAAACATTGTAAGAGCATATCATCTTCAAAACCGTGAGTTGGGTAATGTAGCAAGACCTCTTGGAAAGCTTCCCAAGCTTCATATAATGAATCGGTAGGATCTTGCTTGAACATATACGCCTTGTCTGTCATTGAAGCTTGCTTGCCTTTAGGCAAGAATTTTGCTAAGAATTGCTGCACAAGTTCCTCCCAAGTGTAGATTGAGTTCTTTGGTAACTTGTTCAACAATGCTTTAGCCTTCCCCGATAGAGAATAGGGAAAGACTCTTAGGCACAAAGATTCTTCCGTACAATGTGCCGACTTGTAGAGATGACATGTTTGCATAAAATTCCTCAAATATTCGATTGGGTCATCGTGCTTGCTTCTACTAAAAAAGTCCATTTTGATCAAGTCCATGAAGAATTACTTGTGGGGTATTGAAAGTCACATTCCCACGAATTGGTTGTGATACAATGGCACTTGCAAAAGTGTCCAAATTCACTCCCTCTTCTGAATCTTCCAACTCTTGGACATGTTGATTATCAATTCGACCACCCCTTGCATTCCTTTGATTTTGATTGTCATTGCGAACATTCACCCAATTGGCATTGGCTCTTTTATTAGCTTGAGCACCACGGCCTCCTCGGTTTGCACCTCGGCCTCCTCTATTAGCATTGTTGCCTCTTTGGTTTGTGTTGCCCCCAACACCACCATTGTTACCAGCACGAACTCTCTCATTGGCTTAAGCATTGCCATGAAGAATTCCATCATTTGGGGCTCCATTTTCAACTTGAGGGTTATCATTCTCCTCAAAAACATCTTGAATTCCATAACTCTCCTCACTAAGAGAAGCGTCATCATACTCTTCTTCGGACTCTCCATAATAATCATTTGGAGCAATTGAAGCATTTGGAAATGGAACTCCCTCATTAGCACGATTGTAGAGGGGGTTCCTCATAGCTCTATTCTGATTTCTTCTCATACTTGGGTTCACCTACACACGGTAAAACAAAACACAAGTTAAAATGGTAGGAACAACTAACAAGAGTAGAACACAAAATATTCAACCTAATAGATGTACCGTAGCTCCTCGGCAACGGCGCTAAAATTTGATCCACGCTCAATTCACGTACCACGAAGGGTGTAGGGCGGTCATCAAAGATAATAGTACCCAACAAGAGTCGGGGTAGATTTCCATAGGGAGCTAGCAAATCAATCTATTAATCTTAGGATGAATAGTGATGAATTTTAAGAATTGTCCGTATATTCCTAATGAATAAGGGTAGAATTAACTTAACTACAACTACAACTAGAAACTAACATAAAATAAGTTAAATAATAATGGTTGATCTAAATGATGAGAATGAGCTAGGGGTTCACCCATTCCAACTAAATTCTCATAGCCAAACACTCGTATTAACCTCACAAATCACATGGATAGCATCAATGGTCGGACCTCTAATGTATTCCTCAAAACCCTCTTGGGATAGGGAGGATTTACCTCATCAAGCCTGTTAGGGTCAATAATGAAGTGCTAGAAACCCTAGTCCAAAGACCCGAGTGGGGATGAACGTTTTAGATCTTCCCCTTTAGATGGGGTAGGCCTCAACCAATATAACCCGAATTCTCGCTAGTTTCCATTAACCTACACCTTCAACTCCGCCAGGGTGATGAAAGCAAAGTAGAGTTAGGTTCAAGTAGGGCCGTGCCTTAAACCCTAGTCAAGAAAGTACGATGGAGAACTATATTTATGGTAATCCATTGATTTTACAAGATTAAGTACAAGATTTAAGCTAAGATAATCATGTTTTCATGAATAAACCCCTAGTATGAGTTTAGCTACTCATACTAGGGTCTAACACACACATAGTAGAAGATGAAATGGCAAGAATCATGTAAGAATATATTGAAGAAATGGAATCCTTATAATAAACTTCAAGTTTGAACCCTTCCTTAACCTCCAAGAATACTCAAAAGTAAGAAAAGTAATATTCTAAGCTCAAAAAGGTTCTCTTTTCTTGGAGGCATAACAGCCTATTTCTAGGCATGGGTAGGGATGAACATAGGGCGGTTTGGTTCGGTTTTACCATTAACCAAACCAAATCAAACCAAATATATCGATTTTTCAAATATAAAAATTAAACCAAACCAACATAAAGTCGATTTTTTCGATCTCGGTTTTTTCAATTTTCTCAGTTTTTTTTTTCAGTTTTTTTATTTATTTTTATTATATAAAGTCTCTACAACAAATATGCAAGTGTTGCTTTCAAATATTTTTTACAATTAACTATCGATATATGTTATTTATAGATAATTAGGCATCAAGAATAATTACATATACATCTTAATAAGACAATGAAAAACAATGTATGTAAATTAGAAAACTAAAAATTGAGAGACATGATATAATTGAGTTGAGTTTGTTTTGTTTTTCCCCCCCGTAATCAACCATGTAGTATGTTGTTTGTGTGCTAGTGTTCAGATGATAATTTAGTGATATTGATTCTTGATTATATATAGAAGATAATTACTTAAATTTTAATTAAGAGAGATAATCTAATTGATCATCCATTCTCTTAAGAAAAGGCACATCTAATGCTTAAAGATTTCATCAAATTTGTGGCTAGAAAATGTGGAGTATAATTAGTTTAAGTTTATACACTATAATAAAAAGGGTATGTGTTTGTTCAGTATTTAATACTCACTTGAGTGCTATGCCATGTAAAATTTTCTTAAAATCATATATAAAGAAGTTCATAATGAATATTTTTTATCTATAAATATTTAAAAATAATATTTATAAAATATCGGTTCGGTTTGGGTCCGGTTCAATTTTTTTTGGGTAAAACCAAACCAAACCAAATATGTCAGTTTTTATTTTTCTAAAACCAAACCATGAGTCGATTTTTTTATTCGATTCGGTTTGGTTTACGGTTTGGTTCGATTTACCGGTTTGGTTTGTACACCCTTAGCCATGGGTTTGAAACTAGTCTAATATTTACAAGCTTACCATTTTTCCCTTTTTTATGCCAAACCGCCGAATATTCGACGAGTAACCTAATGAACTGTTGGCTCGCCAAAGACCTATTTTATTGATCATTCTTTTTGTATTGTGGTGCAGGTTCGGCAGGGCACCCTTGTGATTGCAGACAACTCTTTGGCTTCGCAGATAATCCAGACTTTTTGTGAGCAGCGGCGGGTTCGCCCTTTACTCTGCGGAGTCGCCGCTTGTCTTCAGCACTTTCTTCGGCGATCCGCCCTTTAAGTTGCTGATTTGACTTGAACTCTTCCTTCCTTCAGCGGATGGCTGACCTCTTTAGCCATAGATTCGGCGAGGCGCTGATCCCATTGCTGCCTTATCTTCATGTTTTTCAATTTGTAGCCAAAGTGCACATGTTTTTGCACTTTTTTAATATTTTCTTCGGCTTTATCTATCAATTCCCTCACTAACCTGAAACATGAAGAACAACATAAGATTCATTCAGATAATATCACTTTAAAGGATAAAAGCTAGTCTAAAAGGGTTGCAATTAAGCTCAAAATACCAACATATCATCTTTAGCGTTATTTGATTTATTTTTCTACTTATTGAATAGAACGAGATCGTTTGGCAGTGAATCCAAAGGACAAAGCGATTGTTGAGTAGCAGTGCTAACTTTGGAATAAGGTAAGTGATTATATCTATTTCTTTAGTGGCCTTTGGCCTTGTGGATATTCTACCACGTGTCCCTTACGTGTGTAGCTGCCGATTATTACGCCCTAGTTTTGAATGTACAATGTATATTATATGTTATTCCTTGTTGTTGGTATTGCATTGAGCATAGAATGCATTATACTCTGACTGTGAGCTTGATATGTACTTTCCGGCTGTTGATGAGGGTCCTGCGCTAGTGAAGGGTTATTATTGCATCATTCTTTAATCATATTGAAGGCAGGAGGATTCCACCCCAGGAGCAAGAGTATTCCGCACTTATGTCATATAATGAGTGCAGGAGTATTCCGCCTTAGCTTTATATTATCTCGGGTGCAGGAGTATTCCGCTCTTATGTCATATACTGAGCATAGGAGCATTTTGACTCAGCTTTATATTATATCGGGTGCAGGAGCATTCTTCTATTATGTCATGTACTGAGTGCAAGAGTATTCCACCTCAGCTTTATATTATCTCAGGTGCAGGAGTATTCAGCCCTAGGAGTAGGAGTATTCCGCTCTTATGTCATATACTAAGTGCAGGAGCATTCCGCCTCAGCTTTATATTATATCAGGTGCAGGAGTATTACGCCCCAGGAGCAAGAGTATTCCGCTCCAGTTGGTTATTAGATTATATTCCCCTCGAATGCAGGAGTATTCCGCTTCGGGATGGGATTACGGGCACATGTGACCCCATTGCATCATACTGCATTCATTCCATTTCATTGCACCGGTTGATGTGTATTGTGTGATTATAGTGCGATGTTTTGTGTATGTGTCATATATTTCTGATTGTTGAAATGTTCGGGATACTTATAGGTTCTGTCTATCTTAGGTTCCTGGTTGTTTTTGAGCTTATGGTTCCATAAGTATTTTCAGTTATTATCTGGCTCTGCCTTTTTATAGTTGAAATAAGGTGAATTTGGTTTATCTATTTTTCTTCTCCCTAGCTAGCATATCTGCTTCTTTGAGGTGGCTAGCCGGCCCCCACTTACTGAGTCCTTTCGACTCACCCTTTTGTTGTTCCTTGTCTATTTATTTTGTTTCGCCAGGTTCAGCTCTAGGACCAAGTTTGTTGTTCGATTGAGGAGAGGAGGCGATTTCAGCTGTCAAGGTGAGCCAACTCTTGTCCAGACCGGCCAGCAGTGCTAGTTTTGTTTTAGTAATCTAGTTTTGCTCCCTTCAGGAGGTGTATATATTCTTTTATACTCTTAGATGTCTGTCTGGATAGCCCTAAACCTAGAATGTTGGGTAGCCAACTGTAATATTTTTTGTACAACTTAGAGGTATTAGTATGTCTGTGCTTTTTTTCTAAGTCTTGTTCTTATTTATGAGTTAGATTTATACTTATTTTCCTATGTTAGTTTATAAAGGTTCGCCCGACGGGTCTAGGAGAGGATGTCGGGTGCCCGCACGGCCTAGCTAGAAATCCGAGTCTTGTCACATACTTATGTAAATCATCTAAATTACTATGAACAAATGCTGGAAAAAAGTTGAATATAAGTAAACTAAAAGTGGTAAATATGACAATTTCTCAACAAAAATTTCACGATTCTCCTTATTCGTAGTGGCAAAAAATAACAAATAAAAAAATTACTTTGAGTGTAACTTTAAAAATTTTATTTTTGAATCATACAAAATTGATCCAAGTATATTACATTGCGCAATGTACGAAATTAAAGGAAAATATAAGAAAAAATTGGATAAGGATATGTTGAGTTTGTAAAATCCGCTTCTTAGAAAAATAGTACATAGTTCTTATTCCTTTTTCATATACTTTAAGAAAGAAAACTTCAAGTATCTTGGCTCGATCATTCAAGAAAATTGTGTGATTGACTATGATGTCGCACACCATATAGGAGCATGTTTGATGAAATAGAGGCTCGTTTTCAGGGTACTATGCGATAAGAAAGTGCCACCTAAACTTAATGGTAAGTTCTATGGAGTGGTCGTTAGCCTAGCTGTGTTGTATGAGTTTGAGTGTCCGCCAGTCAAAAATACCCACATTTTGGTGATACAAGTAGCCAAAATGAGGATGCTAAGAGGGATGTGTGGGCAATCTATAAAAGAAAAAAATTAGGTACGAAGTCATTCGAGACAAGGTGAGAGTGGCCTCAGTGGTGGACAAGATGCGAGAAGCGAGACTTAGACAGTTCGGGCATATACAAAGAAGGAATATTAATGCCCCAGTAAGGAGATGTGAGAGGTTAGCATTGATGGGTCTACAGATATAGAGGTAGACCAAAGAATAATTTAGGCGAGATGATTAGGTAGAACATGTTACAACTCTATATCACCGAGGACTTAACCCTAAATAGGGGAGCATGGAGGTCGAGGATTATGATAGAAGGTTAGAAGGTAGCTAAACCAGTATTATTATGGTTGCATCTATCCTGCTAGTTTAAGTATTTGGATGTCATTACTTTTCTTTACATTGGTTTCTATCTGTGCACTTTATTCTTGTATTTTTCTTTTTTTTTCCCTTTTCTTTTTTCGATCCTATTTTTAAAATTATTTTTCTTGAGTCGGGGGTTTTTCGAAAACAATCTGTTTACTTCACTCAAGGTAGGCGTAAGGTCTGAGCGTACCTCACCCTCTTCATACCTTCGAGTGAAGTAGAGAGGTTCTGATTTAGTAAATATGGTACTTGCCACTTCTGATTCATGGATCTGCCTCTGATTGCATGATTAGGAGTTGTCTAACTATGCTCCTGAACTATGAAAAGTTGATTTGGTTTTCCACTCCATTAATAATTGGGTTCAAGTATATATACTCTTATGTTATAGAATTGGGAACATAAGCCCTTAATTCCCTAGCAAAAAAAAAAACCTTTCCTTACCCGTGAGCCTATTTGTACCAGAGAAAATGATCAAATTTATCCTTAAATTATGTGAATTGGTCCAGAGAAAATCTACTCAATTACAAGAACCTGTGCATCGATAACCAATAATCTAAATGTTGATTTAGTTAAGCTCAATTTAGTTAATGTGGTCACTTTTAAATTTTATTCTGGCACTCTTACTTTTTATTTTAAGAAGCTTATCTATGTCTATCTAAATAACACAACAGTTGCTCAATGATAGAACATTTTGGAGATTCACAATATTGATGGAGGAAATAAGCGGATGAAAGGAAAAAAGTAATTTTAGTTGTAAGGCATCTAATGAAATCGTCGCAGGAATTGAGTATGATTAAGTATTTCACGTCTACTCAACATGTCAAAAACCTCTTTGTACAACTTACGAAATGAATATGTACATTAAATTATAATTGCTTGAGTTCAAGTCTACAATCAGAAAGATTCAATGATGTGGAATAATTTTTAGAAGTAAGATTGGTAATAAAGAGTTGTCGTTGTATATTACATTGCGTTATATGAATATAAGGACAATAAAAGAAGGGAAAATTGCACAAGGATATGTTTATTCAGTCCGTAATCCCCGCTTAAAGATTTTATTTGCACATTTTGTATTCCTTTTTCACATATTTTTGGCTCTACTCAACATAAACGATTCCATCATTCATCATTTATCCATATTCGTGTGGAATTAAATTTAGACTATATTATTAATTAAGATAGTTGTGCAAGTTTTTCATTAGTTATTAGTATGTCACATTAATTTCTCTTAATTATTCTGATGTTTTAGTATTTCAAATCCTTAATAGAAATACAAAATACTCCCACTCAATAAATATTTACAAGATTAGTTATTTCTTTTTGTAGTTTCCAATACTACCTTTTTTTAAAACTCAACTAGTATAGTACCCGCGCGATGCGCGGAAAATATAAAAAGAAAAAAAATAAGAGAAAAACGTGTGTATATATTAAATATATAAAGTTTTCGTTATTCCAGTCTTAAAACCCTATTATTGGTAAGCTTGAATAAATAAAATAGAAGGTAAAAGCACAAATAATAAAACAACAAACAAAGAAGAAACAAACCCAAGAACAAAAACAAAATCTTAAAATGAGATTCCACCTAGAAGAAGCTTGCTTTGTATACTATTATTTGCATTGAAATTGCCTTTGTAAAATGCATCACGCCAACAAATTTAGGTAGACATATTAATAATTCACTAACTACTTCCTAATCCTAAATAATTAAGTTATTGAGCTTACACTAACTACTTACATTTATATGCTCCATGACAACATAGTAATTTTATCAATCTACAATTTTGTAGGAAACCACCAAGAATGTTTTAACAAATTTTTCATCAGATTTTGCATTGATTTTGTTAATGTGAACATTCCTTTCCAACACTTCATGAACATAATAAATCAAAGTAATTAATATATGCAAAGGCGGGTAGACTAAAATACTTCGTAAAGTAAAGTTGTACCAATTGAAGTACCTTTGATATGTGGTCCTCGATCGCTCTATAAAATTAAAATCATACTTTGGAATTAAAGTTTAATTGTATCTATATATTTTAAAGTTCATCTCTGTTTTGCATTGGTTCAGAGAGGAAGTAGTTCATTTTGTTATGTAACTGTAGTTAGAAAGAAATCTGCACTCCCTCTGCTTTAAATTTGTACTCTTCCTTGATTCTTATCAATGTACATTAGTTAACAAAACAAAAATTAAATCATGCCACTAACTTTTGCCCACATGTTCTTTTATACTTGAACAAAAACTATTTCGAATTTCTTACTTCAACTAATCATCAAAGTAAATAGTTCGTGTTGGCAGTATACAAATTTGCCTATTTTTGTCTTGTTCTTCTTGCCGCTTTTGTTAATTACTCTTGCTATCATGGCTGCTCTTTCAACTACTAAAGGGCTGCTATAATGCTGATCATCAAGCTTGATTTAAGAATGGCAACGGAGCAGAGGTCTGAGTATCACTGCTACTGACCAATGAAACTTTGCTACACCACTCTGTTGTCCTCCAAATTATTCTAACTGCGACAATATACAGATAAATCATTGGACAAAGAGCTTCTCCTTTTATTTCTTTTTTATTTGAGCGAGATTCGCAGAAAGAATCAGAAATATGCACTGCACTTTGTGACAAAAAAATCATCAACATAAGTTTAAAAGTATATTACAGAATTCTGGGAGATCATGATTAAAAAGTATATATCTCGACATAAGCTAATTATGAAGTCACATTTAGAGAAACAATTAGTACACTAAATATACTATCACAAGCAATGACATTGCATACATATTTTTAACACATTCTAATCAAACTATATTACAGAGTCATTATATAGATGAAAAAAATAGATCTTTACCTCTGACGCACCGGCACGAACCACCGGTTTGGTCCAAGTTTGCCAATTCCGGCATTCACATGTAACATAAGAATATGTACTTTACTATCATCTGTCGTCCATCTTGTTAAATCTCCATATGGTATTGTACCAAGCCAATACAGGCAAACAATGTGTATTGCAAACATCCATCTATTGCTTATTCATGATTAGATGATATGAATTTATACTTTAAATTTTAACAATCATAATTAAGTTGCATGTTTGGTGTAAATACAGGGTGCGGGTAAGTATTTACCGTTTTGATATTGCATTCTTTAGCCTTTGAGAAAAGTTGAAGTGATATATGGATTCGAAATCAAGTTAGCGTCAAGAAAGCAAAAACATAAATTGCACTTACATAGCAAAAAGATCCTTAGATCCCAAAATAATAGTGCAGATTAAGTTGGAGACATATATAGTTGGAAGTTCATTCCAATTCAAGATTTCAATTGATGTTGCCATTCCTTATCTCCTCTCTACAAAGCAGCCGCTTGGAGTTCTTTTTTTCTTATTCAAAAGTTTTAATCACAATGACTTTTATGTAGATTCTTACTTCATGAGTTTTTTATTTGTGTTGTTATGATCTAGCAGTTATATCAAACATTAATAATTACATCCAAATCTTCACTAATCTGTAATTTAGTTCTCCACAACAAATAGATCATTAATGTCTCTATTGTATTTAGAATTCGTTTACAACGGTGATCAGCCACCCATAACTTACCATTTTAGACCTCACTTACAAAGTTGTATATGGCTGATGACAAGAAGACAACAATTCTAGAAATAAAGTCATGCTTTTTTACTTGGAGGATCCGCGCCTATAACAGACAATTGCAATAGTTAGAAATTCCAACTGTTTAAAAATTATCAGTCCACATTATTATCTAGTGCCACTAATATGTAAACTAAGAAACAAATTTGTGACTTTTGACCAAAAAAAATTATACCCTTCATTTATGTATATCATATGCGGACACTATGTTGTTATTCAAACAAACTAACATTTTTATAAATAATGAGTTTATGAAAAAATAGAATTGTATGATATTACTATTGTTATCACGTAGTGTGGATATAGAATATTGGCTATTGTAGAGTATAATGTATTCCCAAAAGTTATTTACAAATTATGTCGGAGATATTATCCGGATAAATTCAAATTAAAAATATTATTGTCATTTCAGCCACTCTAACCACACGATTTCCACTTAAGAAATATTGTGCAGATTATGTTTAGACAAAATTTGGATCATATCAAATTCAGAATAGTTCATCATCAATCACTCGAAGGAAGAAATTTGCAAGGTTTGAGAAAAAATTCAAACACACAGAGAGGTTGAAGCAAACCTTAGGTAATGGAGCAATATTGGTAAATCCGAACTTTGCTAAATTTAAAATGAATGGGTGGACTTAATCCGGACGGTTTTTCCATAAACAAAACCCATTTATCTTTTGTATGTCAGTAACATACACATCTAAAACTGCAAATAGAAGCCAAATAAAAGAAAAAATATGTTCATTTTACAAAATAACAGAAATTGCAACAATTCCAGGATATCTTCCACAAGGTAACTTCAAAGTTCAAAGTTTAATAAAGGTTCATTTCTTATTTTAAGAAGAATATAAAGTCCAACTTATAGGCTCAAACTGAATTCAAAAAATTAAAATTCTTGAAGCATCTCCTACTATAAGAAGAATATGAACTGTAATTTATAGGATCAATATTAGTCTGAAATTGAATTGAAAATTTTGAACCAAACCTGAGCTTATTTGATCTGACTTTAAGTTAAAATTTCTTTGAAAATCCAAGAAATTCCTCCATATCAAAACTGTGCCATGGCCATCCCTATCCGCCTTTTTGTCTGCTTCAGTTTAGTAGTTCATACCTACACAAACAAAATAAAAAAATAAAAAAGGACCAATACCAAAAAAATTTTGAAACAAAAAAGGAGTGAATGAGATTTGGATTTAACATTTTATGTTTTTTGATCTATTCTTCTTGAAAATTTAAGACTCTTAAAGATAGATTGCAGGCTACAATTTCAGTAACTAATATTACCTTTAATAAGCCAAAGTCTTGCCACTATATATCTTCAAGTTCATCCCTCTCAGTAATAACTGATCTTGTTCACAACAGAATCAACAAAACTCTGGGCAGATGCTTATCCTTCTGTTGTAAAGCTAGTTTGCACCGAGCAAACTAAAAAAAAATTGCATTGATATAAGAGCATCTACAGCAATATTAAGAAGTTTTAGGATGATTCCAAGATGGATAAAACCACCGCAACGTGCAAAGGAAGCAGTTTAAGCTTCTCAACTACTTTGCTAACTTTTAGGGCTTTAACGTGGATTAATGCGGCCTACTCATGTGGCATTATCATGTTTGAAAAACTGCATGTTGCAAATATTTAGAAACAAAAGTTACTGCATTATGAATACAAATTAGTAGGAGAATTTTTAGGAGGAGTTACTCCTATCATGAAATTTGTAAATTCTTATGATACGGTTAATTAATAATTCAAACAATAACAGGATTTGTAATTTTACAATTTTTCCAACTTTAATACTAACGAACTAAATTCAAATCTATAAATAATAGGAGTTCTTTTGTACTACCTTTTTTCCTTTTTTAACTTTTTATTTTTGACTTTAGTTTTTTAATTGGTACTAATTAAATATGGATATCAGTTACCCATTAATTCACTAAAAAGTTATCCTTTTCTTTTTTTAAATTTTTCTCCATTTATTTTTTTTTTAAAATTATGGCAGTAAACATATAATCAGTTACTAACCAATTCACCTAAAATTTAACCTCTTTATCCTAATAACTAACACATGGGTACTTCTTATCATGACATTTGGCTACTTTCTATTGGCTTACTACCTTGCTTTTAATAATATATAGAAAAAAGAGAGAGTTACTTTGGTAACAAGAAAAGGTAATTTTTATTTCTTAATTTTTAAACACCCTTACCCCCTCCCGTTCCTCTCTCTATATATAGGATGGTAATGCATTATTACCGTCATGCTACTTCCAACCTTCTTTTCCATACATTGTTAAACGTTTTTCTACTAGAGGCGTTCTAGGGTTAGGGTAGATCAAAGGAGGATGATGAGTAACACTTGTTCACCAAACTCAATGTTGGGAATCAGGTTTCGCCCTAGTGACGAAGAACTCACAAGATATTTGATGAAGTTTGTTTGTGGAATGCCTTTTGAATGACATCATATTCGACGTGATGTAGACTTGTATGGCAACAAGAAACCGTGTGATTTTTTCGACGAGTTATTCCCGGAAGGGGAGCCTACAGACGTGAACTACTTCTTTGCTAAGTTGAAGAAATTATCTGATCGTTGTAAGAAGAACTTCAAGAGGAGACTCGCTTGTGGTGGCACGTGGAAGGGACAGGACAGTGGCAAAGATGTTAGGAATAAGAAAGGGTCGTTGATAGGGTTGAAGAGAAGCTTGCGTTTTCAGGATGGAAATAGTTCAGATGAAAATATTGTTTGGAATATGAAGGAGTACAGTCTAAGCGATGCCATCCTAAAGGAGTTGAAGCAGCGTGGTAAAATTCAACACGAAGACATTGTGTTGTGTCGAATTAAGAGGAAACTGACTGTTCATGAAAAGAAAGGATCGAGTTCAAATAATTCTGATCAACAAGTCCCAAGGGAAATAGAGAATAATAATATTGTTGTTGCCGAGCAGCCAATAATGCAGCTAGGGTACTGTGTGGAAGGTGAAAACAATTATCATATGGACTCATCATGTGTCCCTGTAAGTTGTTTGGAAAATAATAATAATTCGGAGGAGATAATAACCAGCAGATTTGAATTTGTTTCGGAGCATCCAATTGTGCAGATAGAGCGTTTGGATGATCAGACTGATATATCAACTCATGTGTGCCGGTGTTTAATTTTGATCAGATTGAGTTTGAACATGAAAAGGCTAATGTTCCATCATTGGAAGAGGCACTGTCTGGATTGAAGACGCTTTTGAACGAAGACGATGCATACAGCAGTCTACTTGGTTTACTCACAAGTACAGAAGAATTATTCCAATTTCCTGATGTCGCTGAAGGAGGAGCATATTCAGTTGTGCAACCCATGGTTCAAGACACAACTAATAATATCATGAGTGCTAATGAAGACATGAATAATAGTACAGCTGATCAGGTATGTTGTGAGGTGCAAACAGTGAACATATTGTAGAATTATGACACTAGTAGCCAGCTGCGGCAACAGGTTCAATCTATATAGCAGTTGCAGGCGAGGAGCTTAACAACATTCTGCCTTGTCCATCATCGACGTCTCTCGGATATGATCATCCCATTAATGAAATAGCGGCATATTACAGAACAAATGTCGATTCCTATGCTGCGTGCCTGCATCCATTCTAATCAACTTGGTAGTTGCATCAATGGGATTTATGGATATGTTCCATCAACTGTTCGAGTGCTGAAGATCGACTTTAGTTAATGTGTACAACATTGATGTAAAAAGAACTACGTATGGCTTGATCCCCTATATATAGGTCTTAAATTAGATGGGGGTACGTAGGCAGCCTGTGACCAAGATATCATCAGGTGCAGCTCTTCTATTTCTTAAAATTCAAATAAGTAGAAATATATATACATTTGTTATAGTTATACCAAAACATTACTCCATTTGGAATACTGTACTCACAAATCGTCTAAATTTTTTTAATGCACGTGATGGTTGATTGTTTCAATTGGTTGGCATACATATATGAGCTTTTATACAAGTTCTTTTCTGGTCTACTTAAATCTCTTTGAATTTAGTCTTAAGATATAGTAAAGTAGTAAGCATATATCTGTGTTCCTTTTGTTTTTTCTTGGTCCAAGCTTTGTGATCCGAAAAGTAGATTTGAAGAAAAGTTAGGGCATGAATGCATGAGTCGTTTAATTACTCTTCCTACTAAAGTGCTCTTTAATTGAATGTCATTCAAGCTATGTAGATGCAAGTACTTTGCTTTGAATAATTATACATGTATAATTTGATTCTCTGTTCATTAACTGAGATTGACTACCATTATTATGAACACAACTCCACACCTGCAGGTTCCCTTTTCAATTTAACAAATATATCTTACTACAACTGTAATTTTCGTAGTTGGCTATGATTATGTGTTGAGTGTTTCTACTAGTTTAGTCTTACTGCAACTGTACGTTATTTTGATTACGTAATTGAAAAGAGGCAATTTTACATTCAATTTGGTTAGATTACTTAATCAAAATTGCAAACTATTATCACTTAGCAAAATTTAGTCTCGTAAAATCTGGTAGGCAATTTTACATTCAATTCAGTTGGATAACGTAAATGAAAAAGAGTAATACTATAAGTTATGTACACTACCGTCCGTAAGAAAGACATTTTATAGCCTGAAACAAAGGAGTACTTGTCTAGAGTCTAAACTACAATTATCTCACTTTTCCACTATGTCGAACAGCAAATTTTTAAATTTTTCAAAACATTAAATATTTTAACACAAATTTAATTTTCCAAATGACTAATGATTTGAGACAGAATGAGTAAAACCTTCTTTTAGCGAAAGTAGCAACATTCCTCAATTGTAACACCTTCTTCTAGTGATGAAGTTCCAATGTAATAGGCTCTGCAAACATTGAGAATTTTTTTGATTTGTCTTAATACTAGCATTCATGTAGATAACGCTAGCGTTTGTCCATAATATTTGGGAGGAGTATTTCAAATTTTGAATTCAAATCAGCGTTTGTTTATGAAATTTGCATAATATTTCAAGTTTAGGTTCAAATATTATTTCAAATTCTCCAAAAAGGTAGAATTTGGGAATTCCAAATCTTAATTCAAAGTTTTTAAAAATAAAACTTGACCTATAAGTTTATATTTTGTTAAAAAACCCATCTTATAGTTTGTATAAAAATGACACATGCACGACGTGAAGAGATTATCCATACCATGTGAAATCATTATATCAAAGAATAGCTAGTTGTTATTATTGTTGAATTTTTTAAAGTGGATCTTTGAAAAATTATGTATATTTGAAAGTTTGTAATAACATGTAGTAATAATTTATCTATAAAAGGATTATGGAGATATATAGTCTGATATCTTGTTTATGAACTGCGATTTGCTCATTTGGTAAGATTATATAAGTTTGAGATAATGGTAAAAAATCCCCCTAAACAATAATTTTTTTTTAGTTTCATACTTAAACTATGGGTTGGTTATTTTACCCCCCCCCCCCTCCCCGAACTATCAATTTTCATATTCAAAACCCCCTTGCAGTGCCAAGTGACAAGGAGAGTAACTTCACTCTCTTTGTAGAGCATCCGTACAATTAATTTTTTAAAGTAGTTGTTCTTATTTCTTATTTGGTGTTTTTTTAAAAAACTTTATTAATTTTTTCTTTTAATTTTTCGTCAAAATAAAAAATCATTACCTTAGTTGAAAATTCATATTTCAAAAATAATAAATATTAACCAACAATAGTAAACTTAATTATTATATAGAACTGAATTTACTCAACCATAATAAATTCAATTGAGAACTTGCATATTAAAATATTAAAATAATATAGTGAGTGTTAAGGGTTATGTCTTTTTAATTAAAATGACAATTATTGACAAAATTTGGTTGTAAATTGCAACAGAATTTATCATATTTGATTAAATTATTTTTAGTACTCTTATTATCGTAAGGTTAATGGGTCTCAACTAGTTTGTTATTGGCAAAAAAAAGTAGAGTTATGAAGAAGAAAATAATTAATTAAAAAATAAGAAAGAAAAAAGACAAAAATAATAATAAATAAGTAAAAGAATATTTAAATTTTAAAAATTGAAGAAAAATGCCACATGGATACTTTTTATTGGTCTACTTTATTTTTCACATACAACAAAGATAGTGAAGTCACTTTCCATGTCATTTGACACTACAGGGGGTTTTGAATATGAAAATTGATAGTTCAAGGGGGATAACTTATACCTGTCAATCGGGCCAGGACCGGCTCGGACCGGCTCATTAAAAGTTGGCTCACCGGTCCCGGTACCGGTCCGGTCCGGTCCGGGCCATTACCGGTCCGGTCCGAACCGGTCTTTTTTTTAAAAAATTGAAGCCCGGCTCGGACCTTAGCCCATTAAACACTGGACCGGTCCGGTCCGGTCCGATCCGGTTTTTTTTTCTTCTTTTTTCTTTTTCATATTTTAGCTAAGCCTATCACTTTGTACTTGCAATTGGAAGAACATATAGTCCTATATAAAAAGAGAATGAAGGTGAAAGCATGAAAGAAAGGATCAAATATTTTGAGAATCATATACTTTGACTCATTGATGGAAACTAAGTTTAATCACTATGTTAATTTGATGCACAACTCATGAAGTAAAAGATCACTGTTATTATTTTAAGTAAGTACTATCTCATCATTACTATAGTACGCTTAGTCAAATAGATACAACTTTAATACTACAACTCAAGGGTGAGAAACTGAGACTATCAAATTCTCTTACAACCAAGACGATAAGTTGTATAAAATACTTAATTAATATATATATTCTTGATTAGCAATGAAAAAATAGCAAATGAATAAGTTTATTCGTTGTACTTAATGAAGCTAAAAATATCTTTGATACTATTGCATATTGAGGGATTCTAAAAGGGACTAAATGCTACATTATATTTTGTATGATTCTTGGTAAAAGCATCTCTCAATTTTCCTCGATATATAGTATAATTTTTCTATGAAAAAACCGGTCCGGTCCGGTCCACCGGTGGGCCAAAGACCGGTCTTTTACCGGTCCGGGCTAACCGGTCTTTTTTCTTAAGCCCGGCTCGGCCCGCAACCCGCTTCCTTCTTGTCCCGGACCGTTTATAATGGACCGGTCCGGTCCGGTCCGGTCTTTTACCGGTCCGGTACCGGGCTAACCCGGTAACGTAACCAACCCATAGTTTAAGTATGAAACTAACAAAAAAGTGATAATTTAAGGAGATTTTTTACCATTATCTCTATAAGTTTTGGGGAAGTTTTCATAGTTTTCAAAAAATTGAGGAGTTTTCATGTTTATGAGAAAAAAATACAATTTAAGAAATTTAATAAGTTCAAATTGTATCCAAACAAAATTTCAACTTTCCAAATCCCAAATTCCAAATTTCAAATTCCAAATTCTAAATCATGTCCAAACAAGACCGTTACGAGTAGAGACAGATGCAGAACTTAAACTGATGAGTTCCGTCTTAAAAGTTTCTTGCATTGAACTTAGACAAAATACTTAAATTGACACCTTTAACTTGTTGGCCGATATTTGACTTATATATAGCTGATCGTACTAAATGTATGTTATATTTGCGTGATGAATTAAATATTGGACATATCTATAAATATTGTTGTTAAAGTTGAAGGCTTCTAAGTTTGACATTTGAGAATATGACTGTATCAGTTATCTCCTGAAAGACGATTTCTATTTTATTATTCTTATGGTCATTTCGTCTTGCTGAAGTTACATTTTACATAGAGATGATAGGAACTTTTATTATATATATTGTTGATTATGCGTATACATCCACTAGGTGTGCAATGTTCTAATTCGTTGACAAACCTTAGGCTCCTTAACTTTTCCCTTCCTCATTAATCATCCAAAATAAGAAGAAACAAAATTAGAGAGTTAGGGGGGGGGGGGGGGTGCAAGTCAACTTACCCCTTGTAGTATGTCCCAGACATGGTAACAACACTAGCAGGATGATCATCGAGTTGGGTACTCCAAAGGAGATCTCCTGTACTTCTTTTTAAAGCAACAACCAAGCTTGGCCCATATACCCCAATGATCACCGTATCCCTGTCTAAACAACTTTCATTATTAATTTGGTGACTCATCCAATATGTCCTTGTCTAAACAGGTTGAGTAATGACTTATTTGCTAATGTAATCAAACGAGTCGAATTAATAATAAGTTTTCGTAGATTTGAAAGAAGTTAAGCTAATAATTTAGTTCCAATTTTTTCTCAAAACAAATAAAAAGAACCGTGATATTAGGCATGTTGGATTATGACACGTTATTTGACCCATCTTAATCACATCATTTTGACGCAAGCAAACATTAGACTAGTTGCATCATAATCTATTTGTTGCTATTTTGATCCGTCCAAGTTTGACCCACACCATCGAAGATTCAAACTCACCTGTTAATTATTATAGTTGGTGTTGTTCTTGAAACTATAGTAGTCACGTTAGGTAAGGAAGAGGAATTGAATATACTATTAATTCTTCCAGTAAACTCTGGCAAACCCTTTTTCCATACAAGAGCTCCATCCATGGCTCTAGTTCAGGGCGGCCCAACAAATTTTGGGGCCTAAAGCCAAACTTTAACAGGGGCTTTAATTTTTTTTAGGGAGATTTACACAAATATACAATCCTAACACCATATTTACAAAAAATAGCAATACTTTATCACTTTACAAAATATAACAATAGTTTTTTTATATTCCATATACAAAATTCAATAAATAACTACAATTTAGGGTTTCATCTCCTTCTTCCTTACCTTCTCCCACCCATCACTGCCTGGAGGCTGCTGCCACCACTCACCAGCAACCACCGGCCACCACAAAGCCGCCGCCGGCCGCCGCTGCCACCACCGGAATATTTATTTATTTATTTATTTTTGGATCTACAAGATGTAACATACAAAAATACAAATATATACATTGCAAAATTTTAAAAATTTACTGTTTTGAAACTATAAATAACCAAATGTACATAAACATACAAAAGATATACACAACACATACAAAAAAATACAAAAACCACAAATACAAATAACTATCCATTCTACACAAGCATACAACAACATACACATATATACAAACACATACACATACAAAAAAGGTGGATATAGAAATTCATATACAAAGTTATACATATTTATATACACAAAATACAAAATATACTAATACATACAAATTTATACACATACAAAAAGGGGAAAAAGAAGCAGATCAGAGATGAACATAGGTGTTTATACAAGAAAATACAAATATATATATATATATGTATACATATACAAAACGAAAAAAAAGGAACCAAATCGAAAAAAACCACCGGAAATACAAAGATCGGAGCAGCGTGCCAACGCAGTGCAGCAGCGCCGCCGCGAGGAGCAGCGCCGCTGCTTTGCGGTGGCAGCAGCAACGATAAGGGAGATCTCAACGCGACAGCAGGGAGAAGGAGAGAAGGAGTTGGTCGCCGGTGAAGGATGGGTGACGGCGGTGACGGCGACTGCGGTGGGTGGGTAACGCAGGGAGGAGAGGGGAGAAAGAGAGAAGGGGGAAAACCTTAGGGTTTTGTGGTTTGTAGTATGGAAAATGAAATGGTATTTAGGATATTTTTTAAAACTATTGTTATGTTATGTAAATAGTGTAAAAGTATTGTTATTTTTTGTAATTAAGCAATTAGGGTAGTCATGTGGTGTAAATTTTCATTTTTTTTTGAAATAGAAAATAATAGATATAAATTTGAATTCTACTTTTTTAGCTTTTTGAGATGCAACGTATTTAATAAATTTTTTTAACCGATTTCTTCTAATAAGTCTTTCTCAATTGATAATATAGACAATCCATTTAATCTCGCTTGAGACATTGTTGATATTAGATTATTCGATAAGATTTATTTATAACTTCCCATGTATCTTACTTTTTCATATTAGATGGTGTCTTTTTTAACTTACATATTACCTCAGTCCCATTATAAGCGTACATTTTACTTTTTTTTTTTCACGTCCATTAAGTAAAGTGTCTTAATTTCTTTTTAGTCCGTTCAAAAAAGAATGACATATTTCTAAACATGGGAACAACTTAACCCCAAATTTACGATTGCTCCTATATTGGTCAAAAATCGGACATTGGCTTAGTACACGGCAAGCATAACTTACATATCAGAGTCGACATAAGCGATACAAATATAAAGGGTAGCTCAGCTTGACAGCATCAATCGGTCGCTTGAATGGCCGATCATAGAAATGGAGCCAAGAGTAAGAGATAAGTTCGATTCTCAACCGTACCGCTTCCACTATTTTCGGAGGCTGTTCGCAATGGATCAGAATGTGGGAGAAACGTGCAGAAGGTGGACTTCTACTAGGGTTTAGACTCTTAGCTATAAATATCACTTTTCCTATTTGTAAGATTATACGTTCTTCTGAACATAACTATCCCTTAAGTAATTATTATCGCTGCAACTACTAGCATTTTATCACCACAGTTGTTATTCCACCACCATTATTGCTTGTTTACCGTCACCACATCGTTATAATCTAGCTTTGCTTTGGAGGAGGCGTTCACCATCCTTGTCGGAGCACGAGTATTCGATCAATACAATAAGCTTATTTCTTCTTATTTATCGCTTTAATTATTGTTTCTTTGCTGGTCTACTTTCAAATGTCGTTATCGTTATCTACCGTTTAAATTGTCATTTTATTCGATTCGTCATTATTCAAGTCATTAATTCTTAAAATCAGTAACTTAAAGTATTCTAATTTTGATCGATCAATTACTCATAACCATTGTCCGTTTGGTTGCAATCGCTAGCTTAAGTTTACTTCGTTCGATCATTACATTCTCTTCAATTCCTACGAACCTGCTCATTAACTACTAATACGTTCAATCGGTATTATCTCATCATCCGCTAAATCGACTTGTTATCTGTTCGTTGCCTAGTATACAACTCGTTCGTTTGCATAACGTCCGCTTGATTTGTGTCCATTATTATTACTTGTCATTTTTTCTTATTCCTCATTGAATTACTAATTGATCACTTGATATTCTAATCGGACCATAGATACTTTATCTGTTACACGTAAGCTTAACAATCCAATGGTCGGAATTTTGATACAAAACGGTCGCCTGTGGCTCAACTAAATATAAATATTAATTATAATACCTGAAACTGATTTTTAGGAAATACAGTTCCCTTAACAAAATGATTTATATCCACACAAATATCAATGAATTAGTTTAGACCACAAGTTTCAAAAGTCTTATTTTCTTTATTAAACATTTGTCATGTCAAACAAGTTCATATAAATTAAAATGGATGGATTATATATTTTACCACATTGTCTTAATTTACTAATCACTAATACCAAATTTAAGTACAATTATTTATTTCTTATATCTTTTAACTGCATGGGTAAGATTAGAAAATAATAGTTATTGATTTTTTAAAGTGATACTTGTCTTGACAAAAAAAAAAAATATATATATATATTAAGAAATGAAGTTAGTATAACCTATTATGTGAAATAAAAAACGGGCGGTGGCTTTACTTGTCTTATGAAAGGGCCGGCCCTGCTCTCACTGCATATATATTACCTTTTCAGCTCGAAAAATAAAGTATTCCGTCGAAGATTGCCGGTGTCGCAGTTATGTCTTTCCCAGCCTTGAACTCCCACTTGATTTTGAACTTTGAAGCAGACCAAGGACTAATTTTCCTTTCACCAAAAGCATATCTTCGGTTGTACAAATCACCACCATGGTTTATCCAATTTCCTTGATTGTGATGCCTCATTAAAAGCCACTGTGTATGAAACATGACCATTTTAGAAAAAAATAAGTCTCTGTGTTTAAGTTCTACGAATTGATATTGTACTAACTTTACAACCAATTTAAAAGTTAACCCGTATACATAGGGTGATTTGCAGGAATATGATATTTCGGTATCTGCTTAATTTTTGCTTAAAGAAACCTTTGCAAAAATAACTTCGGCGCCATAAACTTGGAAGCACTTTCTGGCGGGATCATGGAAAATCTAAGGAGTTTAGTTCAGAAAACTCTTGGCACATCGCTATAGAGACCATTTTTATTAAGGTTTTCTGCGTTGGCTAAAAGTTAAACGACAGGCACCCAAAAGGCCGAGTGCAAACCTTGACAGACATGGAGAACTCATTATAGTTGGCCTGATATATAATAACCTGGAGAATAGGGTAATAATTTACAATATGGATAATAAAGTAAAGAGTTTAAGATCTTTATGTAGTGACAACTAAAAAATGTACATTTAGATCACTTATAAACTATAAAGTAATTAAAGTTAAATCCCTATAATAAAACTAATTAATAACCGACAAAAATGATAACTACCTGCTATAATAGGTGTGTTGGCCTAAATCGGGATAGGACAAAAAATCGAATTTGTGTTGGGTTTAACTGGTAATTTGCTTGTATCGAAGGGAAGTTTGAACTAAATCGGATTTGGACTAAATGAAAACTTGGAAAAGTAACGAGGCAATAACGAAGCAACAAATAAAAGCCGAATTTTATATTCTATCGATCGTGTCCTGTTGTTTACAAATGAGCCCTTTTTATAATCAGGAGGAAGAGTGACGTTGTAAAATGTCTTAATGGTGCCTTTATGGCCATTATTCTATACATAATTGTATTTGACTCATAATCTTTCCTATTAAATGTCGAAGCAACGGTCGAAAGTTACGAAGGTTGGTCCTCGTCTCCCGAGGTGTGCCATCCGCTCGAAGTTGTAGTGGGTTTTCCCGAGGTCAGCGCCCCTCGTTTTGTAAGGCGATTTCCGGAACGACCGTCCACACGTTCTTTCTCTCAGAAGCTTGTCTCGTAGCGCAGTCTTCGTTTTGTTTTCTGAGGTCTTGCTTGAGACCTCGGTGACTTTTCACCCAATACAGATAGTCCCCCCACCATTCGGATAATTGCTAGGATTTTTCGAGGGGTGGAATTGAATTTAAGTGGGAGAATTACGTGGCGTGTTTTCGTCCAGGAGATTTGAAAAGGCGGACGTCGTTTCACTGTCTCATTCCTTCCACGTGGCTCAGTTTCGGATCTGCTGTGTCTTTTCGTTTAATCTTCCCTAGGTAACTGCCATCATTACTTCTTGATCTACTTGTGCTCTGTTATAAATAGCCCATTTTGGTTGTTTATCTTCACCATTTCGCAATTCTTTCTCAAAAGCCTTTCAGATTTCTTTCCCTTTTTAAGATTTTTGAGGCTCCATAATGTCTTCTCCACCCTATTGTAAAGATATTATTGATGCTACAACTGAGGGCTTGTTAGACTCCCCGCCTTCGGCGACTTCTTTCCACTCGGAAGATAGTCGCAGCATGGCCAACCAGGATCCATCCATCGGTGATGATGAGGTGGCGGCTGAGGGGGCCATGGATGATGATGAGGTAGTCGAGATCTCTCCCCAAAAAAGGAAAAAGAAGAAATAAATTTACCACCGGGAGCTTGAACCTCAATGGGTCATCCCAAGGCGGTTTGACTCAAGTAAAGACTTTTGGATGAGGGGGCAATCAGCCTCTGAGATTAGAAGGAAAAGTAACCTCCCCGTTCAACTTTCTCCGAGCTTGGCTTCGGAGGAGCACATAGCTTCGATCCGAGTGGAGTACGGTTGAAGTCCCGAGGTCTCAGTCTCGATCCCCACCTCCAAGCAACGTATATGTGATAGTGTTCTGGGGCAATCCTTCATTTACATCTACCTATTTCTGATCGGTTTCTCTATTCCGCTTCATCCCATAGAAGACATCTTTTGCCGGAAGCACAATGTCTTCCTGGCCCAGCTTGGCCCTGGTTTTTGGAGGGTTGTCCAATGTCTCGACTACATTAGTTGTAAAGATGGGGTCCCATTTGGGTATGACCACCTGATTTCTTTATTTTCTCCTTCCCTGCACAAGGACGGGGTTGTGCAGTTCACAAAGAGTGATGACACCGAGGATCAGAATTGGTGTGATTGGTTTGTTACTCTTCCCACCTCTTCTCTCTCAGCCGAGCCTGGCTTTCCCGAGGCGTGGAATAGGACTCGTAAGCCCTTCCCTCATTTTCTCTTTTGTACTTCGTCTTCTTAATGCACTTGAGTCTGACTTTTCGTCGTGTTTTGTTTTAGCAAGGAGACCTCCAATCAATCCTCCTCGGGATTTGGAGGCTTGGGTGCAAGCTATCATTAACGGTGAGGGGAGACTGTACAGGGACTGGATGGTCTTGGCTGCTTGTACGGAAAACGGGTGGTCGGGCAAACGATCAGGTTGGTATATTCCTAATTTGGTCGCTTTATCTTCTTGATACGTCTTTTCCTTACTTCAGTTTTTCTCCCCTTCTTTTCTTGTTTTTTAGTTTTCACTATCTTGCCTGTCAAGGCAGAGTAGGAGGACGGTAAGAAGAAGAAAACAAAAAAGAAGAAGGAGAAGGAGTTGGGATGATGAGCTGAAGTCGTTGAGGTCTCGGATGTTGATGCTAGTTTGCATCTTATTAATGAGTCTGTTGAGACTCTTACTCAGGCTCCGAGAGGTACTCTTTTCTACCTTTTGCGTTTTTCTACTTGTTTTCCTCTTCAAGTAATGAGTTAGTTTCTTTTCAAGTTCAAAGAGGAAAGGCGATATGCCAGAGAGGGCAGTTAAGGCTAAAATCCCTTAGGTTGAGTCGACTAAGGCCTCTCGGCGAAAATTGATCGATGAACCTGACGATGTTCTGGTTCGGAGCGTAGTAAAGGGGACGGTGGTGAAGGAGCCGAGTCAGGTGGTTGACGAGGTACGGGAGGGCCTGGAATCTGGCGAGGCGAAGTTTGCTGAGGTGGCCACCGAGCCTGTTGAAACAGTATCGCCTCCGAGGCCCGCAAATGTTGACCCACCTCGGGCGAGAACGAATCCCCCCCAAGGTATTAGACGGATCCCAGTTCCAATAGATGTTTGCCTATTGGACGACAGCATGGGGGTCGCCATCAGCTGCAAAGGACTACTTGGGCCACTAGATAATGACCGTTTGAAGGACCTTCCTTCGGACGATCTGATGGCTTACTCGGCTCAACATGCAATTCATGTGAGACTTTGTTTTGTTTATTCCTTATTCTGATTTGTTTTCAAACCCTTTACCTTTTTTTCCTTTTGGCCGTAGTGTTACGTCTATGCTATGAAGGCAGCTGAGGTTGAAGCTCAACGAGCACATCATCCTCATTGAGTTGGGGACGAGTGGGATCGTCGGAGGAACGTGCTTGAGGCTCGTGTCACTGAGCTCGCGGAACAGCTCGCTAGCTCAGAGGCTAACTTGGGCCGATCTCAGAAGGATATTGAGCAGCTTGGTGCTGATATTTCTCAGGCCCGTGGTGAAGTTACTAGCCTTCTAGCTGAGAGGAGCTCCCAGGAGGAGAGTCATCAAGCTGAGCTTCGAAGGCAACCCAACGCAGCCGACGCGGTGCTTAAAAGCTTGACCGAGCAGTTCTAAGAGAATATGTCATTACTTACTTCGAAGGTGACAGAGGTCGAAGCTAAGGATAAAGCTCTTGAAGCTGAAGTAAAGATTCTTCGAGCTAAGAGATAAGCATCTCCCTCTGCGCTCAAGTCCAAGTTAAGGTCTAACTAAATATGCGGGCCACCCGAGCGAAGGTTGACATAAACTGGCCGATCATCCAGACCAAGTTGAAGACCCTCGAACCAGTGGCGTAGCCAGAAATTTTTCCGAGGGTAACTTTAAAGAACAAAAATTATTTTTTTCAAAATATATAATCTAGGACTTGATCCTAGGTTTTTTTGCTAATTTTGAACACCCTGCACCACTAAGCTAGCACTATCAGTTGTGTTAAGGGTGTTCAAAATACAATACTTAGTCATACATAGTAAAATTTAACCTAACTACATAGTATAATTTTCCGGCGAAAGGTGGTCGCCTGACAACCCTTCAACCAATGTAGCTACGCCACTGCCTCGAGCAGTGTAAGAAGGGAATTAGCTTGGATGAAGAGATTGGCAAAGCTAAGGTTGACGTTGCCAAGGCTCGGGGGCTTTTAGACCATCTTCTGTCGAGCAGTGACAGCTCGTCTGAAGGTGAGGCCTCGGGTAGTGATAGTGGACATGAGTAAATGCTCATTTAATTTTTGTTTTTTGCGCCTTCGGGCTACCTTTTGTAATTATTCTGGTCTTCGGGCCTTGTGAATACATGACTATTCGGGTATCCACCATTTCTTTTTTATTTGCTTGCAAGTCTTTGAATGTGTTAGAGAGCTAGCTTAGGACGATGTCTCGCCCTCGAGCCGTGGCTTAAAATTTAATGGATAAAAAGATAAATAGATTCTTATTCCATTGATAAATATTGAGTCAATTTAAATAAGGCCTAGCTATACTTAGGCATAATTTGTTTTATAAGAAGCCGCTTCGGGCGAGGATCTTAAATTTCGGGCCCAAGTCCTTGAGTCTGGGTTACTTTTTCGAAGAGTACTTGAACTTTTGAACTGAGGGCTCGGTGGGTCTGCGAGTTCGGTGAGTCGATCGCAGGTTGACCTGGTTCCCTTGTCACCCCTCCTGTGTTCGAGGGTGAAGGATGAAGACTCGTGCACTGTTGACCTCGGTACTACGCTCCGTGTAGTTAGAAGTAATATTTTTTTAAATTGGACACATTCCAATTCAAAGGCTCTTTCTTCCCTTTAAGATCTGCTAGCTGATAAGATCCTTTTTCTATAATTTCATTCATCCGGTAAGGCCCTTCCCAATTGGCAGCCAATTTTCCTGCATTTTTCTCTTTGGTTGTCTGATTCGAGGCTCTTAAGACGTAGTTGCCAACCTTAAATTATCGCAGCTTGGCCTTTCTATTTAAGTAGGCCTCCATTCATTTTTTTGGGCCGTCAATCTTACCAGCGCCATTTCTCTTCGTTCTTCGAGCAAATCTAGCTCTATCCTCATTGCTTTTTGGTTTGACTCCTCTGAGGAGTGCGTATAGCGAATGCTCGGCTCACCCACCTCGATAGGGATTAACGAATAAATCCCATAAATGAGAGAGAAAGGCGTTTCTCCTGTGCTATTCTTTTCTGTTGTCCTCATTGCCCATAGCACTTCTGGTAACCCGTCAGGCCACGAACCCTTAGCTTCGTTCATCCTCTTTTTAAGGTTATCAACAATTATCCTATTTGATGATTCAGCCTGTCCATTGGCACTTGGATTGTAGGGTGTCGAGGTTATTCTCTTGATTCCCCATTTTTTGAAAAAAAACTGTGACTTCCAAACCAACAAACTGCGTACCGTTGTCACATGTAATTTCCTTTAGGACTCCGAACCGGCATATGATGTTCTTCCATATGAAATCGATGACTTCTTTCTATCTTACCCTGGCAAAGGCTCCTGCCTCGATCTATTTGGAGAAATAATCAGTGAGCATGAGTATGTATTTGATACTGCCCTTTGCTTTGGGGAAGGGTCCTACAATGTCCATTCCCCACTTCATGAAGGGCCAGGGTGAAACTACCAAGTGCAAGGGCTCGTCTTGTTGGTGAATCATAGAAGCATGCCTTTGATATTTATCACACTTTCTGATGAACATTCTGGCATGCTCACTCATCTCAGGCCAATAGTAGCCGGCTCAAAGCAGTTTTCAAACGAGGGCTTTGGCTCCCGAGTGGTTGCCGCTTGTTCCCTCGTGCACCTCTCTCATCACGTATTCTTATTCTCTAGGGCCTATACATTTTGCCATCAGGCCGCAATAGAGTTTTTTATATAGCTGCCCATACACTATTATGTACGGGACAACTTGCTTCCTGAATTTTGTCGCTTCTTTCTTGTCTGGCGGTAGAGTCCCCGACTCCAGATAAGAGATGAATTTAGTTCGCCAGTGCTAATGTCGGTTCACTACGTTCACTTCCAGCTTTATCTTTCCTGTGGCCGACGTGAAAACCCTTACCGTGGCATCAGTCCCCGAGTTGTCTGCTGACACCATCGAGGCTAAATGAGCTAGAGCATCAGCTTCGGTGTTCTCCTCTCGTGGTAACTGCATGACTTTCCATTCTTGAAAGGCCTCGAGCACTTGCTGCATTTTTGTCACGAGTTGTTTCATTCTAGGCTCTCGGGCCGTAAATCCACCGAGAACTTGGTTCACCATTAGCTGTGAGTCACATCTCAATTCTACGTTTTCAACCCCCATCTCTTATGCCAACTTTAGTCCTGCTATGGCGGCTTCGTACTTGGCTTTATTGTTGGTTAGCTTCTCAGATTTCATTGAATGCCTTAATTTCTCACCAGTAGGGGCCTCGAGCACTATTTTGAGTCCCGAATCATTGGAGTTGGCCGCTCCATCTGTGTAGAGTTTCCACACTCCAGGGGTAGGGCTTTTTGAAGACAGGCTCTCTTTTTCCGCCTCGGGAAGGAGTTGGACACTGAAATCTGCTACGAAATCAGCCAGTTCTTGAGAGTTGATGAATGTGCGGGGATGGTATACGATGTCATACTCGCTTAGCTCGACTGCCCACCGAGACAACATCTGAAACGACCTCGGTCAATCGTTTCGGGAGATAGGACTTCGATTTACGTGCCAATAATTTTAAAATCTTCGTAAGGTCCATTGGGACTTATCTGTAAAATTTGAGCTAAATCAGACCTCGTTTGGTAGGCATCGGAAGAAGATTTCAGTTTTTATTGTCGATAAATATTAAAAAGAGATTTTCGAGCTCAATTTTAGCGAATGAGCTCCGATTCGAAATTCGAAAGCACCGTTAGATTCGCATGATTATTTGTGACATGTGTAAATTTTTGAAGTCAATTTTGAAGATGTTCGGCAGGTTTCAGCTAAAGTTCCGAAAGTTAATAATTTAATCTTTTTCCTTTTAATTTGCATCTTGAGTTGCGGGATTCCGATTTGAGATCCGCCTTGACGAGTATGTCACGTATATTTTGTATAGATTGCTTGAGAAATTTGAGATTTTTTTGAATTTCGTAAGGTTCTGTTTTAATAGTCGCCACGAAAACGAAAAGAAAAGAAAATATTAAAGAAAAGAACTTAAAAAACAAAAGAGAAAGATTAAGTTAGGCGGTTGGCTAAGGGGATAAAATCCCTTTAGCCTACTGTTAACAAAACAGAAACGGAAATGAGAAGCAACGCAGGAAAAAAATACCAGAAAATAAGAAAAGAGCAGGAGAAAGATAGCATTTTCACCCCCGAAATATTCAGGTAATGATCTTAATATATTATTTTAGTTTATTACGTATGTTTGTATATATTTTGACGGTAAAAATTAGGATATTAGACATCGTTTTAATAAGTGCAATTGATAGTTTAAAGGGTCAATTGGTCCCCGATAATGGAACTGATTATATATTCATACTCAGTGAGTTATGGGCAACATATAAATATAATTTATTTAGGATTTGGTTATGTGACTTTGAACCCTGTATATAAGCCTGGCCTGCGTAATACGTATGGGAATAGGGTATCAGGTTCCTAACCGGATTGCCTAAGATGTGAGGAATGAAGCCTTTAGCCCAATTTGATATATTTTCTGCATATTGAATAAGCAGGATCGTTTGGCAGTGAATCCAAAGGATAATGCAGTTGTTGCGTAAGACTTTGAAATAAGGTAAGTGTTTATATCCATTTCTTTGGAGGCTCTTGGCCTTGTGGATATTCTACCACGTGTTCCTTACGTGTGTAGCTGCCGATAGGCGTACTCATTATGCCTTAGCTTTGAATTTACATTGTATATTATATGTTATGCCCTGTTGTTGGTATTGCATTGAGCATATGAACATTGCACTCTGGTTTTGAGCATTGCACATACTTCCCGGTAATCGATGAGAGTCCCGAGCCGGAGAAGGGTCATTATTGCATATACTTCCCGGTTGGCGATGAGAGTCCCGCACCGGTGAAGGGTGATTATTGCATATACTTCCCGGTTGGAGATGAGAGTCCCGCACCGGTGAAGGGTCATTATTGCATATACTTCCCAGTTGGCGATGAGAGTCCCGCACCCGTGAAGGGTCATTATTGCATATACTTCCCGGTAATCGATGAGAGTCCCGAGCCGGTGAAGGGTCATTATTGCATATTCTTCCCGGTAATCGATGAGAGTCCTGAGCCGGTGAAGGGTCATCATTGCATATACTTCTCGGTTGGCGATGAGAGTCCCGCACCGGTGAAGGGTCATTATTGTATATATTTCCCGGTAATCGATGAGAGTCACGAGCCGGTGAAGGGTTATTATTGCATATACTTCCCGGTAATCGATGAGAGTCCCGAGCAGAAGAAGGGTCATCATTGCATATACTTCCTGGTAATCGATGAGAGTCTCGAGCCGGTGAAGGATCATCATTGCATATATCTCCTGGTAGACGATGAGACTCCCGCGCCGGAGATAGGTATCAGGCATATGTGACTGCATTGCATCGTATCGCATTCATCCCATTTCATTGCACCGCATGATGACTATTGTGTGTATTGTGCTGTGTTTTATATATGCGGTACGTATACCATGTTGTGGACATATTTCAGTTTGCCTATAGATTTCTGGCTCATATCCCTGGTTGCATGCTGCGACAGTATAAATATATGGATCGGGTTGCACGCTGCGATAGTTTAAATATATGCATCGGGTTGCATGCTGCGACAGTACAAATATATGGATCGGGATGCACGCCGCGATAGTATAAATATATGCATCGGGTTGCACGCTGCGACAGTATAAATATATGGATCGGGTTGCACGCCGCAACAACATGAATATATTGATCGGGTCACACGCTGCGACAGTATGAACATGTGGATCGGGTTGCACGCCGTGACAGTATTATGTTCGGGATACTTAAAAACCTATATGTTCTGTCTATCTTATGTCCCAAGTTGTTTATGAGTTTATGATCCCATACGTGTTTCCAGTTATTATCTGGCTCTGCCTTTTTATAATTTACATAACAGGAATTTGGTTTATCTATTTTTCTTCTCCCTGGCTAGCTATCCTATTCTTTGAGGTGGCTAGTCTGCCCCACTTATTGAGTCCTTTTGACTCACCCTTGTTTGTTGTTTGTCCTTGTCTATCTATTTCGTTTCGGCAGGTTCGCTCCAGGATTGAGTTCGCGACGTTGTGAAGGAGCAAAGACGACATCAGCTGTCAGGGTGAGCCAGCTTTTATTCAGGATGGCCACAGTTTGATGTTTATTATTTCAGTATCATTTTGCTCCCTTCAGGAGGTATCTGTCTTCTTTCGTACTCTTAGATGTCTAGTCTGGATAGCTCTAAACTTAGTATGTTGGGTAGTTAGCTGTAATTTCTTCTGTGCAGCTTAGAGGTATCAGTATATCTTTGTTTTTTTCTAAGTCTTATTCTTATTTATTAGTTGGATTTATATTTGTTTTCCTAATTCAGTTGTTAAGGGTTCGCCCGACGGGTTTAGGGGAGGATGTCGGGTGCCCGCACGGCCTAGCCAAAAAAAAATTCGGGTCGTGTCAGTTGGTATTAGAGCATGGTTTAGAATCTATCCAGACTAAGATAGTGTCTAGTAGAGTCTTGCTGATGGGTACGTAGACGTCCGTATTTATCTACGAGAGGCTACGATGGCATTTAGGAAGTTTCACTTTCTTCTTTTCTCATCGTGTGTCGGGCTAGGATGCAAAAGTATTTTCGTTAATTCCTTCGTAGTAATAGTGAACCCTTGTGCGACAAATTAGCAAAGGGTTAGAATTCATGACGAAGCAGTCTAGTCAGAGGCTAGCGCTGATCAATCCCCGAGAGTTGTGGATCGTGCTGACGATCCAGTTGCAGAGGCCCCAGCTGTACGAGCTCGCGATGGGCAATGAGAGCACGACCTTGTGTTTCCCTCAACTGTCTACGATGTTCTTATGAGAATCTGGGCGGCGCAGATACCGCAAGAACCTCCTATCAGGTTGCCGCAGATGCAAACATTGGGTCTCAGCGAGCTCCTATTCCCGTTCCTGATGTTGCCCCAGTAAATTATGTTCCAGAGGCAGCATGTGTTGTGCCTCCAGATGTTCTGGCTGGTTAGGTAACTGAGGTAATTATTGGGTCTGAGTGCCCAAAGAGGTTGTATTATTTTAGGCGGTTGAACATTCCGATATTCCCAAGCAATGCATTAGATAATCCCTGTGTAAGTTTTTTTTAAAAAAATAAATGATGTCAGCGTATTCTTCAGGCTCTTGATTATATCGAACGGTATGGTGTTGATTATTCTGCCTTCCAGTTTCAGAGGTCCAGCCTTGAATTGATGGACTGCTCTCTTATTAGCTAACTTGGTTCGATTTTTCTTCTAGATTCGTGGAAAAGTTCCTTTCGCGCAGCGAGCGAGATGAAAAGAGTCGCCAATTTGAGTGGATTGGATAGGGTAGCTTGTCGTATTTTAGAATATGAGATTAAATTCTTTAGAATGGCGGGATATGCACTCGAATTAGTCCATGAACCTTCTGAGAAGGTTCGAAGATTTATTGGTGACCTTTCTCCTTACTTGAGATCCTAGATGGCTCGAGAAATTGAGGTTGGGACTTCATTTGATGTTGTTGATATTGCTCAGAGATACTAGGCATACTATAAGTTAGAGCGGGAAGAGTTAAGAGTGGGAGAGCAAGAGATCCCGCGGCCCTGTTGGGCACCATGGTACCTCATTTGGAGGTAAGAGTTCTGATTATTTTGGGAGGTTACTTCCCAGGTTATCTTAGCTTGTGGCGCGTGATTCTCAGAGTGCGCAAGTAGCTCGTCAAGATCAGATTCAGTCTTCTCTTTATAGCTATCAACAATCTGTCCAGCTTCCATTTTCAGCGAAAAGGTGTTATCATTGTCGTGAGTCTGGTTATCCTTTAAGGAGTTTTCCCTTACTCCGGCAAGTAGGCAGTCATCCTTTCTCTTATCATCAGGCACCGGCACAGTTGAGAACGTACTACTCCTCAATCACGGCGCGGCTGGCTGGGTCCTGGAGCAGAATCTGCAGAACGAAAAGAAAACACAAGGACAAATAGGGGATGAGTCATAAGGACTCAATAACTGTGAACAAACTAGCAACCTCGAAAAATAGATACGCTAGTCAGCGAAACGGAACCAGACAACAATCAACAAATAAGCAATGCAAATATAAGCAGAACAGTAGTCATGTACAAAAAGTCTACACAATGGTATGAAATGAAATGGAATGAGATGAAATGAAATGAAATGAGATGAAATGAAATATGATGCAAAGGGTCACATATGCCAAATGAATGGAGCGGAATCCTCCTGCTCCGAGGGCGGAATCCTCCTACCCTCAATATGATGCGATGGAGCGGAATCCTCCTGCTCTGAGGGCGGAATCCTCCTACCCTCAATATGATGCAATGGAGCGGAATCCTCCTGCTCCGAGGGCGGAATCCTCCTACCCTCAATATGATGCAATAATAACCCTTCACCGGCGCGGGACTCTCATCGACTGCCGGGAAGCATATGTCAACTCATAGCCAGAGTACAATGCTCAAATCCTCAATGCAATTCCAACAACAGGACATAACATATAATATACAATGTAAATTCAGAGCTAAGGCGTAATGAGTACGCCTATCGGTAGCTACACACGTAAAGAACACGTGGTAGAAAATCCACGAGGCCAGGTGCCTCCAAAGAAATGGATATAAACACTTACCGTATTCCAAAGCTAGCTCTGCTACTCAACAACTGCTTTTTCCTTTGGATTAACTGTCAAACGATCCCGTTCTAGTCAATAAGCAGAAAAATTATATCAAATAAAGCTAAAGGCTTCATTCATTATGTCTTAGGGCAATCCAGTTAGGAACCTGATACCCTATTCACATACACAATATGCAGGCCAGGCCTATGTACAGGGTTCAAAGTCCCATAACCAAATCCTAAATAAATTATATTTATATGTTGCCCATAACTCACTGAGTACAAATATATAATCATTTCCATCATCGGGGGCCAATTGACCCTTTAAACTATCAATTTAAGTCATTAGGGCGATGTCTAATATCCCTATTTTTACCGTAAAAATATATTCAAACACACGTAATAAGCTAAGATAATGTGTTAACATCATTACTTGGAGATTTTGGGTAGAAATTCCACTATTTTTCCACCTCTTTTTCCCTTTTTTCCTCTTTCTTTTCTCTGTCTTGGTCGAATGTTTCTGCTTGTATATGCAATTTGCTGATGCTAAGGGATTTAATCCCTTAGCTAACCGACAATGAAATTTAATTTTTTTTCCAATAAATTCGCTATGACGATTAAAATTAAAATGGAACCCTAGAGAAGTCGAAATGATCCCAAATGTTTTAAGTAAGTTATACAAAATATATGTAACATACTTGCTAAGACGGATCTCAAATCAGACTCCCAAAACTCAAGATGTGAATTTAAAGGAAAAATGTCAAATTATTTAACTTTCGGCATTTTAGAGGAAACTAGCCGAACAACATTGAAATTCACTTTCGAAAAATCACAAAAGTCACAAATAATCATACGAACTTAACGGCGCTTTCAGATTTCGAATCGGAACTCATTCGCCAAAACCGAGCTCGAAAATCTCTTTTTAATATTTATCGACAATAAAAACTGAAACCTTCTTCCGATGCCTACCAAACGAGGTCTGATTTAGCTCAAATTTTACAGACAAGTCCTAATGGACCTTACGAATATTTTAAAAGTATCGACATGCCAATCGGAGTGCTAACTTCCGAAACGACTGACCGAGGTCGTTTCATTCTCCTCCACTTAGACTCTCGTTCGTCCTCGAACGAGCAAGAGTCTAAATTAGATTTCACACCTCTAATGAGAATGCTTACACCAATTTTTCAATGACATTTACTACGAAACCAAAATCATATACAATAATAAGAACTTTTAGGCTTTAAAGACCAAGATCGAACCTGAATCATCGAAGAGGTAAGGATACCTCTCACGCATACTGGACTCAAGCTCTCAAGTGTCCTCCTCACGAGGACGATTATTCCATCGCACCCGAACAATTGGAATATGCTTCGAACGAAGTTTCCAGACATCACGCGCAACTATAGCAACTGGGAACTCTGCGTAAGGCAGATTCACATCTAGCTGAGTAGGGTCTAATTCGATCACTTCGGAAGGATCTCAGATACACTTTCGGAGCATCGATACATGGAAAACTGGGTGAACTGGCATAGAAGCTGGCAAGTTGAGCCGATAAGCTACCTTACCAATACTCTTCTCGATACGGAAAGGGCTAATGAACCTGGGACTAAGCTTTCCTTTCCTACCAAATCTCTTTACACCTCGCATCGGTGACACTTTCAGAAATACTATGTCCCCGACCTCGAACTCTAACTCTCGGCTCCTCCGGTTCGAATATGAAATCTGCCTACTCTGGGCGGCTACTACCCTACTAATGGCGATAAGGGAAATCCTTCTTATGATGCCCTAAATCCTGACTTATAAAGCACCCTGGAGAAAATCTATGCTGATCAAACTGAGACTGATCTCGCGGGCGAAACCCAAACTGACCCTGAGAAGAAGTAGGCGCGTTCTAAGAACCACGCGCTGGAAACTGAGCTGGTCTGACAGGAGACCTACTCTGCTGTTGATAACTCCTACCTCCATACGAGGTACTAGAATGCCCTGGACCACGAGATCTCTTACTCTCCTGCTCTAACTCCTCTATCTCCAATCTATGATAAGCCTCATACATCCTGGCAATATCAACAGCGACATCAAATAGGGTACCAGCCTCAATCTCAGGAGCCATCTGGGACCACAAATGAGGAGAAAGCGCATCAATAAAATGTATGACCCTCTCAGAGGACTCCTGCACGAGATCTGGAGCATAGCTGGACATCTCTGAAAACAAAAGATCGTACTCCGTGACTGACAGGTTACCCTGTCCAATCCTCTCAAACTGTCTACTCTTCTCATCCTGCTGACTGCGAGGGAAAAACTTCTCCATGAATCGATGGGAGAAATCACTCCAGGTCAGCTTAGGTAAGCCCTGCCTAGCTGATTGGAGTGTGGTCCACCATGCTAAAGCCGGACCCTCAAACTGGAAGGCAGTATAATCAACTTCATACTGCTCAAGATATCCAAGGGCCTCTAAGATACGCTGACATTGATCAAGAAACTCACGAGGCTTAAGCTTATCTGATTTCTGACCAGAGAACTTCGGAGGACTAAGTCGAGTAAAATAATGCAGCCTTGCCGGATCATCAACTTGACCTGCTACCTGGACTGGCTGACCAGCCTGAACAACCGGAGGTATAACACCCGCTACCTCTGGAACATGTCCATCTGGAACATGAACTGCTGGGGCTACTGTTGACACCCAATTTTGTCCCGGATTTTAATTAAAAGTATAATAATTTTAAAATTAAGTTCAATTTTGAAAATTCCAAATAAATAGCTAATTTTGAAGGGAAATGACCAAAATCGCAAGTCGTCCTTTCAATTGCAGCGTGCTATAATTATCTGTTTAATTTAATAAAGGGCTAAATCTATTCTTAAATTGCAATTTAAAATCATTTCTGCAAAGCCCATAAAACAAAAGCCCCAGCCCATACCCATTTTCCTTCTCCACCCTTATTCTAAAACCCTACCCCTCACCCATATATATATGCCCTTATCAAAAACCCTAGCCTCATTCATCATCTTCTTTACTATACATAATAAAATTCAGATCTCCCTACACACCATAAACACCAATTTCCCCTTTTGACTTTCTTCTCCAACACCTATACACACACTGCATAAAAACCACTACACACCGTCCCCACAAACTTTTCTCCCTCTCATTACCACAAACATACACCATTAAAATCAGAAACAGATCCAAAAGGGTCTCATCGGAACGGGGATCGAAACAGAGGGGTAACAAAGAGAGTATCAGATCAGAAACGGGGGAACGGAGGGAGATTGGGGTTGGGGGATTGTGAACGGTTTGGAGCAAAACCACCACCATCGGACAGTCACAGCAGCGTTTGATTAACTCGTTCACTGTTATCACCGGAATCCTCTTGCCGGTGATATCGCGATTCTGACCAGCTTTACGAGCCACTGTTCGTCGATTGATTGTTGAAATTGAAAGGGAGTAGTGGAGTCGCAGCGGCGCCGCTACGGCTTGGCGTTGCTCCTCTTCTTTTGTCCAATGATGCATCCTGCTTGTTGCCGTCGTTTCTCCCGGTGGATTTGGGATCAACGATGGTCGCTGATTTGATTTGAGTGATCGTCTCTTAGCGATCTGTTAATCTACATTGACTTGTTGGCTTTTTTGTATCCGTTTACCTGTTGTTCCTTTGTCCCGTTACCAGGTGTCCCACCTCCAACCTGCTTACGCTGTTACGCAGATGCTTGACTCGTTTACTCTCATTTGGAAGTGCTAGATTACTATTGATATGTTTACCCTTGCTTTACCTACTTCTTTGTTGAAGGGATCTATTGAATTCTTTGGCTATGGTGTTTTTGCTGATTTTTGGTCCCCTGTCCGATAATGGTGTCAAATTTTGCCATTGACATTTGGTTGACTCTTTGTCGATGGTTACTTGGGCTTAACTGATTAGTTGTTCGTTTTGACTGGTTCTGCTCATTTTTGTTGGGTTTTGCAGATTCATTTGGCTACATCGTTACCTTGGGCGTTGCTATGCCTGATGTAGCATTAATCTGGACATCTTGAACATACATTGCACTGAACATTGAACAGATACTACGCGTTGTGGGACCCATTGGACATTAAGAGGATATTGGTTTGAATAAAGCCTATGAAAATAATTTGGGTTTTAGGCATTTGAACTGATATGGAACCGATACTACACAGGGCCGATGAAAAAATACGTATACACGTATTGAGGCCTACACAAGGAATTGACGGATAATGAATTGACGGATTTTGAACATGATATTACACTTGATCCGCCCCGTTCCCGTGTCCCTAAAGCAAAAGGCGATGATGAATGTATGCACTTTAACGCAAAGCAAGTTGAATAGAGTAACGGAATTGGTACCTGGCATGGCAACACGTCCGGCCGGCGTGTTTGCAACCGTATCAATATCCCGAGCCTCTACGTGATACGTCATACAAATCTGAGCCTAAATTTTGCAAAAACAAACCCCCTTTAATATTATTATATATTTTATTATTATTACTTTATTACTTTAGTATTATTATTATATATTTTATTATTATTACTTTATTACTTTAGTTTTATTATTTTATTTCTATTAGTTATTACACTTTATTATCGTACTAATCCAATTTTATTTGTTTGTTTTGCGAGGTATATTTTGGCATGAACTCCACGGGATCGAGTTGGTAAAACTCAATTGGGGATTGCTTGCATTGCATTGGAGCCGTTTGGGTTCAAGTCGGGGCTTAAGCTTTCAAGAAAGCGAAGATCTAGGAAAATTTTAAAAAATGCTTTGTTGAGCCATGTGATGTTTTAGGCTCATGGGCATAAATGTATAAAATTAAATAAATTCAAGGCTCCCGCGAGTTTGCCAATTTTCGGGTTCTTCTTCTAAACCTCCTCTTTTTCCCATCCTTAGAAATTGCATGTCTTTAGGAATTCCCCGTAGATAATTAATTGTCATTGAATAATTTGTTTGATTGTTTATGAATGAATGATTAGTCAGTTATTGAGTTATTTTGTGAATAGTTTATTTCTTTAGAATCTCCATCTTATTTATAAATTGTGAACCTTTTAGTTAAATAGCGCGTGCAATTGAATCCGAAAATGATTAAGCAAATAACTTGATTTTAAAATTCAATAAATTGCAACTTCTTTCCAATTAATTAGATTTTCTATGTTAGCAAAATTGCAACTTTTCAAGTCTAAGTTCATTTAAATCCCTATTCCTTTAAAGCATAATTTAATGTAATTTTAGAATTTTGGCATTAATTTTAAGACTTTTAGATTAATCTTTTGAAAGTTTCCTTTATTTAAGTTATTTTGTGAAAACCGAAGGATTAACCACATTTTGTGGATTTTCGAAAGTGCTTTCAAATTGAAACCTTCTTTCGAAAATTATTGAACCTCTTACTTAGAATCTCTGAAATAGACCACTTCCTTAAAACGGAGTGCTTGCACGCACTATTTAATTAATTGGTTCCTAATTCTCCTAAATTAGGTGGCGACTCCAAAGAAAGCCCTTTGGAGTCCCATTTTGTTGAAATATACCCGAAACCTATCTTTTCTTAAAAGAAAGGGTAATTTTTTGGGGTTCAACAGCGTGGCGACTCCGCTGGGGATACCTTAAGGTTCTAACCGCAAGGTTTTCACAAGATAACTCTTTATTTGTTTATTATTTGCAAAAATAGCATGTTTAGTTAATTTGATTATTTGTAATTGTTTGTCACTGAAAGCATGTCACTACACTTTATTTGTGCACATATAAAACTGGCATTCCGTTCATATTTCCCCCATTCCTGGGAGCTTCTTCATGGTTACTTATACCCGCGAGGTGTATGCATATACACCCGCAACTCACAAAAAACCCTTTAAGAAAGAGTGCGCGTACCTGCGGGGTGAGCGGATAGTTTTACTACCGCGTGACCGCTTGCCACTCAAAACAGCCTTGTGTCTAGTAAACCCACTCTAGAGTTTCCGTTAGGAACATGCATACATAAGCCTTAGTTTGGATCCGGTCATTGATACCGTTTCCAAAAATTAAGAGACCACCCTTTTGTTGACGGGTTATTGAATCCCAACGACATTGCATATTATGTGATCGTGTGGATATTACAACGAATCCCAAACCATTTGCCATGTCAAATTTGAGAAGTTGACAATTATGTCAGTTTATTTTATCTCAGATATTGTATTGACAAACGGCTTGTGTCGTTATAATAACCACATGTGCGTGCAACTTGACGATTAGGCCTACCTCTGGCATAAAGAGGCACCTTACAGGGTAGGACGCGTTTGCATATTTATTTACGCTCAACTACTTGTGATTCTTACATGTTAATGGCTTGCCTTGCTTCATTTGCTTAAAATGCATTAAATACTAGGTGTTGCTTGCTTGTATGCAATCCTATAAATGACATGCAAACTATCTTAGGTACCCTTTGAGATGTTTCTTTTGTTTTGTTTATTTCTTCGGCAAATGTTGGATTTGTGAAGTGGCTGACCATCCACCATGCAAAGGTTTCGAGATATGATTGATGGTAGGCGCTCTAGCTCGTGAACGATGCAGTACCAGAAGCTAATGGCTTTGCTTGAAAGAACTTGGCGATTGAACTTAGTAGCATTATTTTCAATTTTAATTCAGATTGAGGCCCTGAATTGCATTATACTTTAAAGCTTATGTTAACCTGAATCAACTCATTTCGAATTATGAAAGTTAAAATAAAATGCATTCCATTCTTATTATATTACTTACGCCTGCATTTGTCTCCATTTCAAAATTAAAATTGATAAACCTGCCAAAACTTTGCTTGTGATGTATGACAAAACAACTGAACAATTTGAAAACGATGCACTGAAAGTTATTGTTTGCGCTCTTTGGATATCGCACTACTGTTAGAATTTCAACTGGGGCAGCTGTTATTTTGTTGGTATATGGCGTTGAAGCAGTGATGCAGAACTACGCACGGTCTGATTCCCAAGGAGGGATACGTAGGCTCCCACATCGGGCTCGACCCTTTAGCATTTAAGTTTCCATTTTCCCCTAAGAAGGACAACTGGGGCAATTTTTGCAAAACGAGTTGGAGATGCGAAGGATCGCAACAGGGGCAATTTTGCAAAATGAGTTAGGGATGCGCAAGATAATAACTGGGGCAGAATTTTGCAAGAAGCGGCGTTGGATGTTAAACATGAGTTGGCAATAATTTTGAAATTGGTTAAGCAAACAGTGCAAAATCTAAGGCAAAGGACGTTCAGTTTGTAGGCAAAATTTTCAAAATGCATCTTTGACTTCATTTGCATGCTTATTTCACTCGCTATATTGCATTAAAATATTTTATCTTGCCTCTATTTTTCAAAGTCTATGCTATTTGAGTTCATGAGCCAAGTTTCTGAAAGCAATTTGCAAATCTAAGTCTAATGAAGACGAGGGAGCAGCAGAAGCAGCAAGATCAGGATGAAGTCTGCACAAATCAAACGCTTCCCTCTTTCCTCCCCAAAGCTAACAATTTTTCTTTGAGAGCAGGAACATGAAAGCTTGCAATGAAAGGATCATTCACACTATGGATGAGCAATTATTTGAACGAGCATCTAAAGTTGCCTTGCAGATGGCGTTGCATTGCCTTTTTCATAACTTAAAGCATTATGCTTTGTCATGAGTTACTGCCGAACAGGCGGCGTTTCTACCCCTATGACTTTCATTCCTAATAGACGACAAAGCCGAGGCTTGTTTTTTGTTTTCAAAACTAAGCCAAATAGGGTGTCGCTTGGTTTCAGGCGATAATCCGCACAAGGCCATCCTTGCCGGATTGTCTCGCCAATTGATTTATCAATGGCTATCGCGCTGATTACATTTCCGCATTACTTTGCTTTGCATTTGCTTTGAATTATGTCTTCAGACTTGCTTTGAAATTAACGCCTTGCTTTACTCTTTCAGGTTGACCACCAGAAATTGAACATCAGATTCAACAAGAACGGAAGGCATTCAACGCTTTGCCGCACTATTAATACAAGCAACACGACCCAGTTTTGTTTATTTGTTTTGCATTATCTTGGCTTAATTAATCCAATTTGCAACTTTGTTTTGCAGGCTGCTATCAAATTTAGGCTCGTTCACCTATATTGAACGTTTTGGGCTCGTTCGCCTTAGAATTGAACGTTTTGGGCTCATTCGACTTACAATTGAATGTTTTGGGCTCGTTCGCCTTATAAATGAACGTTATGTTACCTGCGTAGGATATAGATTAGACAAGTCGGCTGGAACACCGCTTTCGGAGTGTATCACGATGTCGGTTGTCTTGCAATATTGGCGTAGGATATAGATTAGCCAAGTCGACTTGAGATATTATGTCTCGTTAGTCGACTTATTTCTATGAAAGCCTTGCATTTTACAATTCGTTCTCACTTCACTTATTGTCTTGCTTTACTGTTTCAGAATAAGGATCAGCTTAGAGGTTTTCCGGGCGGAGTATCTTGTCAGTTGATCGAAGGAAGAACTTTGGATGACATCAAGACCCAACTTTGCTTATTTGTTTTGCATAATCTTGCCTTAATTATTCCAATTTGCAACTTTGTTTTGCAGGATGCTATCAAATTTAGGCCCGTTCGCCTATGATTGAACGTTTTGGGCTCGTTCGCCTTAGAATTGAACGTTTTGGGCTCATTCGCCTTACAATTGAATGTTTTGGGCTCGTTAGCTTTATAAATGAACGTTATGTTACCTGCGTAGGATATAGATTAGCCAAGTCGACTTGAGATATTATGTCTCGTTAGTCAACTTATCTTATGAAAGCCTTGCATTTTACAATTCATTCTTGCTTGACTTATTGTCTTGCTTTACTGTTTCAGAATAAGGATCAGCTTAGAGGTTCTCCGGGCGGAGTATCTTGTCAGTTGATCGAAGGAAGAACTTTGGATGATATCACCACCCGTATTTACAATTTTGGTTATCACTTTATTTATTTCTTATTCCAATTATTACAGTCTATTAGCACTTGCTCGTTTACCGTTTGTTGAGATTATTACAGGATTTTTAGCAGCACCGCAACAGCATCTGGAGTATTACGTGGAGCTTTTCTTAGCGGTGAACTGGGCAATCGTGATATGAGCTAGACTCGTCAACGAAAACCTGAAGAATCGCACCCGCATAAGTCATCCACCCTAGAGGTAAGTCTCTTGTTAACCCTGAGTCTGAGGTTTGAAATTGAAGACAAGATGGCTCACTTATCGAGATGCAGTGGAAGCTATGTCCATGTAAACCCCTCTTTATGGGTGTGTCGTCGACCACATTTTCATAACTTGGGCGATTACAAGCCTCTTTTCCCGCGCTTGAGTAGTCGTCACTATCTCGTCTTTGATTTTCAAATCGCGTCGAACTACATATGGCCTGATTCTCTTTTAGCCCGAGATATGTAGGCAACTCGGAAACCGAAGTTCGGCCATGTTCATAAGCCTCGCATTTTGATCCCAGGAATCGGAGTCTTGGCTTTACCGCGACAAAATTGGGTTTCACGTCAACTTCTTTACCCTGGAAACTCTTTCATCCTTTCCGGGTAAAGAGGGGCAGCTGTTGACACCCAATTTTGTCCCGGATTTTAATTAAAAGTATAATAATTTTAAAATTAAGTTCAATTTTGAAAATTCCAAATAAATAGCTAATTTTGAAGGGAAATGACCAAAATCGCAAGTCGTCCTTTCAATTGCAGCGTGCTATAATTATCTGTTTAATTTAATAAAGGGCTAAATCTATTCTTAAATTGCAATTTAAAATCATTTCTGCAAAGCCCATAAAACAAAAGCCCCAGCCCATACCCATTTTCCTTCTCCACCCTTATTCTAAAACCCTACCCCTCACCCATATATATATGCCCTTATCAAAAACCCTAGCCTCATTCATCATCTTCTTTACTATACATAATAAAATTCAGATCTCCCTACACACCATAAACACCAATTTCCCCTTTTGACTTTCTTCTCCAACACCTATACACACACTGCATAAAAACCACTACACACCGTCCCCACAAACTTTTCTCCCTCTCATTACCACAAACATACACCATTAAAATCAGAAACAGATCCAAAAGGGTCTCATCGGAACGGGGATCGAAACAGAGGGGTAACAAAGAGAGTATCAGATCAGAAACGGGGGAACGGAGGGAGATTGGGGTTGGGGGATTGTGAACGGTTTGGAGCAAAACCACCACCATCGGACAGTCACAGCAGCGTTTGATTAACTCGTTCACTGTTATCACCGGAATCCTCTTGCCGGTGATATCGCGATTCTGACCAGCTTTACGAGCCACTGTTCGTCGATTGATTGTTGAAATTGAAAGGGAGTAGTGGAGTCGCAGCGGCGCCGCTACGGCTTGGCGTTGCTCCTCTTCTTTTGTCCAATGATGCATCCTGCTTGTTGCCGTCGTTTCTCCCGGTGGATTTGGGATCAACGATGGTCGCTGATTTGATTTGAGTGATCGTCTCTTAGCGATCTGTTAATCTACATTGACTTGTTGGCTTTTTTGTTTCCGTTTACCTGTTGTTCCTTTGTCCCGTTACCAGGTGTCCCACCTCCAACCTGCTTACGCTGTTACGCAGATGCTTGACTCGTTTACTCTCATTTGGAAGTGCTAGATTACTATTGATATGTTTACCCTTGCTTTACCTACTTCTTTGTTGAAGGGATCTATTGAGTTCTTTGGCTATGGTGTTTTTGCTGATTTTTGGTCCCCTGTCCGATAATGGTGTCAAATTTTGCCATTGACATTTGGTTGACTCTTTGTCGATGGTTACTTGGGCTTAACTGATTAGTTGTTCGTTTTGACTGGTTCTGCTCATTTTTGTTGGGTTTTGCAGATTCATTTGGCTACATCGTTACCTTGGGCGTTGCTATGCCTGATGTAGCATTAATCTGGACATCTTGAACATACATTGCACTGAACATTGAACAGATACTACGCGCTGTGGGACCCATTGGACATTAAGAGGATATTGGTTTGAATAAAGCCTATGAAAATAATTTGGGTTTTAGGCATTTGAACTGATATGGAACCGATACTACACAGGGCCGATGAAAAAATACGTATACACGTATTGAGGCCTACACAAGGAATTGACGGATAATGAATTGACGGATTTTGAACATGATATTACACTTGATCCGCCCCGTTCCCGTGTCCCTAAAGCAAAAGGCGATGATGAATGTATGCACTTTAACGCAAAGCAAGTTGAATAGAGTAACGGAATTGGTACCTGGCATGGCAACACGTCCGGCCGGCGTGTTTGCAACCGTATCAATATCCCGAGCCTCTACGTGATACGTCATACAAATCTGAGCCTAAATTTTGCAAAAACAAACCCCCTTTAATATTATTATATATTTTATTATTATTACTTTATTACTTTAGTATTATTATTATATATTTTATTATTATTACTTTATTACTTTAGTATTATTATTTTATTTCTATTAGTTATTACACTTTATTATCGTACTAATCCAATTTTATTTGTTTGTTTTGCGAGGTATATTTTGGCATGAACTCCACGGGATCGAGTTGGTAAAACTCAATTGGGGATTGCTTGCATTGCATTGGAGCCGTTTGGGTTCAAGTCGGGGCTTAAGCTTTCAAGAAAGCGAAGATCTAGGAAAATTTTAAAAAATGCTTTGTTGAGCCATGTGATGTTTTAGGCTCATGGGCATAAATGTATAAAATTAAATAAATTCAAGGCTCCCGCGAGTTTGCCAATTTTCGGGTTCTTCTTCTAAACCTCCTCTTTTTCCCATCCTTAGAAATTGCATGTCTTTAGGAATTCCCCGTAGATAATTAATTGTCATTGAATAATTTGTTTGATTGTTTATGAATGAATGATTAGTCAGTTATTGAGTTATTTTGTGAATAGTTTATTTCTTTAGAATCTCCATCTTATTTATAAATTGTGAACCTTTTAGTTAAATAGCGCGTGCAATTGAATCCGAAAATGATTAAGCAAATAACTTGATTTTAAAATTCAATAAATTGCAACTTCTTTCCAATTAATTAGATTTTCTATGTTAGCAAAATTGCAACTTTTCAAGTCTAAGTTCATTTAAATCCCTATTCCTTTAAAGCATAATTTAATGTAATTTTAGAATTTTGGTATTAATTTTAAGACTTTTAGATTAATCTTTTGAAAGTTTCCTTTATTTAAGTTATTTTGTGAAAACCGAAGGATTAACCACATTTTGTGGATTTTCGAAAGTGCTTTCAAATTGAAACCTTCTTTCGAAAATAATTGAACCTCTTACTTAGAATCTCTGAAATAGACCACTTCCTTAAAACGGAGTGCTTGCACGCACTATTTAATTAATTGGTTCCTAATTCTCCTAAATTAGGTGGCGACTCCAAAGAAAGCCCTTTGGAGTCCCATTTTGTTGAAATATACCCGAAACCTATCTTTTCTTAAAAGAAAGGGTAATTTTTTGGGGTTCAACAGCTACACGTGGAACTGGAATGGGGGCTTTCTGAACCTGAGAACCAATATCTACCGCAGCCTGAAGAGCTGCCTGAGGGATAGGAGCATCTACGACAACCTGAGGAATAGGAGCATCTACAGCAGCCTGAGGAATAGGAGCATCTACGGCAGCCTGAGGAATAGGAGGTCCCTGGGGCATCTGCATCGCTAAGAATCTCATAAAAGCATCATGAAGAGCGGGGGGAACGAATAAGCCCTGCTCCCCCTGCCCAGCAAAAGCCGGCACTACCAGAACCTCTGCAGCAGGATCAACATGATCCACCATCCTCGCGGCCTGGGCAACTCTACCACTACCTCGACCACGACCTCTACCGCGGCCAACACCACCTCGCGGAGCAGCAGGCATAGGGGAGACCGCTGGCTCCTCCGCCTCTCACTGAACATTCGCGCGCGTTCTCACCATTTACTGTGGAGAATAAAAATATATTTAATTTTAGATAAGAAGACTCACGCACGACGAGGAAAGAAAGAAGGGAAACTGTCTAAATGTCACCATAGCCTCTCGTAGATAAGTACGGACGTCTCCGCCCGATCAGCGAGACTCTATTAGACAATGTCATGATCTGGAAAGACTCTAAACCTCGCTCTGATACCAACTGAAATGACCCGATTTCTCGGTTAGGCCGTGCGGGTACCCGACCACCTCCCCTAAACCTGTCGGGCGAACCCTATTGACTGAATCGATATAAATTGTGAAGAATTACCTTGAAATGAAAATGAACCAAACTTTAACAACATAAGATAACTCTCAAGGATAGACAAACATACAAGATGTCTGAATAATACAACTAACTACCCAAAATACACAGGTTTAAAGGTTTCCAGATCAGACATCTAAGAAGGCCCAAAGATATACACACCTCCCGAACGGAGCAAAAGTAAGGAAAAACTGTAATATTTGAAGTTGGTGGCCGCAATGAACAGGATGGCTCACCGTAAACAGCTGAGAATGTACTACTGCTCAATCACAGCGCGGCTGGCTGGGTCCTGGAGCAGAATCTGCCGAACGAAAATAAAACACAAGGACAAATAGGGGATGAGTCATAAGGACTCAATAAGTGTGAACAAACTAGCAATCTCAAAAAATAGATACGCTAGTTAGGGAAACGGAACCAGACAACAATCAACAAATAAGCAATGCACATATAAGCAGAACGGTAGTCATGTACAAAAAGTCTACACAATAGTATGAAATGAAATGAAATGAGATGAAATGAAATATGATGCAAAGGGTCACATGTGCCAAATGAATGGAGCGGAATCCTCCTGCTCCGAGGGCGGAATCCTCCTACCCTCAATATGATGCAATGGAGCGGAATCCTCCTGCTCCGAGGGCGGAATCCTCCTACCCTCAATATGATGCAATGGAGCGGAATCCTCCTGCTCCGAGGGCAGAATCCTCCTACCCTAAATATGATGATATGGAGCGGAATCCTCCTGCTCCGAGGGCGGAATCCTCCTACCCTCAATATGATGCAATAATAACCCTTTACCGGCGCGGGACTCTCATCGACTGCCGGGAAGTATATGTCAACTCACAGCCGGAGTACAATGCTCAGATCCTCAATGCAATACCAACAACAGGACATAACATATAATATACAATGTAAATTCAGAGCTAAGGCGTAATGAGTACGCCTATCGGCAGCTACAAACGTAAAAAAACAAGTGGTAGAAAATCCACGAGGCCAGGTGCCTCCAAAGAAATGGATATAAACACTTACTGTATTCCAAAGCTAGCCCTGCTACTCAACAACTGCTTTTTCCTTTGGATTAACTGCAAAACGATCACGTTCTAGTCAATAAGCAGAGAAATTATATCAAATAAAACTAAAGGCTTCATTCCTTATGTCTTAGGGCAATGCAGTTAGGAACCTGATACCCTATTCGCATATGCAATACGCAGGTCAGGCCTATGTACATGGTTCAAAGTCCCATAACCAAACCCTAAATAAATTATATTTATATGTTGCCTATAACTCACTGAGTACGAATATATAATCATTTGCATCATCGGAGGCCAATTGACCCTTTAAACTATCAATTTAAGTCATTAGGGCGATGTCTAATATCCATATCTTTACCGTAAAAATATATTCAAACACATGTAATAAGCTAAGCTAATGTGTTAACATCATTACCTGGAGATTTTGGGTAGAAATTCCACTATTTTTCCACCTCTTTTTCCCTTTTTTCCTCTTTCTTTTCTAATCTTTCTTTTCTCTGTGTTGGTCGAATGTTTCTGCTTGTATATGCAATTTGCTGATGCTATGGGATTTAATCCCTTAGTTAACCGACAATGAAATTTAATTTTTTTTCAATAAATTCGCTACGACGATTAAAATTAAAATGGAACCCTAGAGAAGTTGAAATGATCCCAAATTTTTCAAGTAAGTTATAAAAAATATATGTAACATACTCGCTAAGACGGATCTCAAATCGGACTCCCAAAAGTCAAGATGCGAATTTAAAGGAAAAAGGTCAAATTATTTAACTTTCGGCATTTTAGCAGAAACTAGCCGAACAACATCAAAATTCACTTTCAAAAAAATCATAAAAGTCACAAATAATCATACGAACCTAACGGCGCTTTCGGATTTTGAATCGGAGCTCATTCGCCAAAGCCGAGTTCGAAAATCTCTTTTTAATATTTATCGACAATAAAAACTGAAACCTTCTTCCGATGCCTACCAAACGAGGTCTGATTTAGCTCAAATTTTACAGATAGGTCCTAATGGACCTTACGAATATTTTAAAATTATCGGCACGCCAATCGGAGTTCTAACTTCCGAAACGACTGACCGAGGTCGTTTTAGTAATAGAGGCGTCATTTGACTCTCTGAGTTGATCTATCATGCGGTGGTGCTTTTGATAAAGGTATGGAGTTGTGAACTCGAGAGTTGCAGCTGTTTGGAAACTCGAGATAGTAATTTGGTAGCTCAGGTCTGAGCCGCGTTCTCTTTTTAGCTAAGTCTTTCTTAATCCAGCAGGTTGTGGGAGGATGACTATTTCTATTCAAATTAGTTGTATGAGTTTATGCTCTAAGTGGAGGAGTCTTCCTCCAATTGATATCGAATCCTAATATTAAATCCCTAAGGCGTTGTTCAAGCGTGAGCTAATTCTTAGTTCCATCGACTTGTTCTATATCGCAAAGTATATCGACGAGGTGATTTGTCGGCGGAATCATGTTAATCCATCCACAGTTCCTTGTATCTTTGTCTCGAAAGTGCAGAACTCTCCTCTCGTGATCGAGGAAGGATCAGCTTAGTCAGAATAAGCTGGGCAATGGCGTTATGATATTATCTAGCTATGTTTTTATCCAAGAGTTTTATGTGCGTGTTATAATTATGATTATGTAATCATGAAATAATGTCCGTGGAGTAGTTTATAAAGTTTGTGCAAGTTCTCTTGTTATCTGCATGAATCTTGCTTTAGACTTAGGCTCGTTCAAGGATGAACGAGAGTCTAAGTGGATATGAAATAGCAAGTTCTTGAGAATCAGCTGTGAGGTCTTTGAGCCTTGGAGGAATAGAACGAGGAATCCGATGCGCCCCCTCGAGTAAAAGCTTCCACGGCTGGTTGACCAAAATGTGGCGACTCACAAGAGGAGTGTAGACCAGAGCAAGAGGGAGCCAAGCCAGCTATTGTGGTTGTGCCATCTGGTGGGCCAAAGTAGTCTAGTGGCGGTGAAAAGACTAGAATGAAGTACCACATGGGTGGATATATATATGAATCCAAATCAGGAGAATGAAACGACCTCGGTCAGTCAGTTCGGGAGATAGGACTTCGATTTACGTGCCAATAATTTTAAAATCTTCATAAGGTCCATTGGGACTTATCTGTAAAATTTGAGCTAAATCAGACCTCTTTTGGTAGGCATCGGAAGAAGATTTCAGTTTTTATTGTTGATAAATATTAAAAAGAGATTTTCGAGCTCAATTTTGGCGAATGAGCTCCGATTCGAAATTCAAAAGTGTCATTAGATTCGTATGATTATTTGTGACATGTGTGAATTTTGGAAGTTAATTTCGAAATTGTTCGGCAGGTTTCGGCTAAAGTTCTGAAAATTAATAATTTAATCTTTTTCCTTTTAATTCGCATCTTGAGTTGCAGGGATTCCGATTTGAGATCCGCCTTGACGAGTACGGCACGTATATTTTGTATAGCTTACTTGAGAAATTTGAGATTTTTTCAAATTTAGTAGGGTTCCGTTTTAATAGTCGCCGCGAAAACGAAAAGAAAAGAAAATATTAAAGAAAAGAAAATAAAAAAACAAAAGAGAAAGATTAAGTTAGGCGGTTGGCTAAGGGGATAAAATCCCTTTAGCCTACTGTTAACAAAACAGAAACGGAAATGAGAAGCAACGCAGGAAAAAATTCCAGAAAATAAGAAAAGAGCCGGAGAAAGATAGCATTTTCACCCCCGAAACATTCAGGTAATGATCTTAATACATTATTTTAGTTTATTACGTATGTTTGTATATATTTTGACGGTAAAAATTAGGATATTAGACATCGTTTTAATAAGTGCAATTGATAGTTTAAAGGGTCAATTGGACCCCGATAATGGAACAGATTATATATTCATACTCAGTGAGTTATGGGCAACATATAAATATAATTTATTTAGGATTTGGTTATGTGACTTTGAACCCTGTATATAGGTCTGGCCTGCGCAATACGTATGCGAATAGGGTATCAGGTTCCTAACCGGATTGCCCTAAGATGTGAGGAATGAAGCCTTTAGCCCAATTTGATATATTTTCTGCATATTGAATAAGCAGGATCGTTTGGCAGTGAATCCAAAGGATAAAGCAGTTGTTGAGTAAGACTTTGAAATAAGGTAAGTGTTTATATCCATTTCTTTGGAGGCTCTTGGCCTTGTGGATATTCTACCACGTGTTCCTTACGTGTGTAGCTGCCGATAGGCGTACTCATTATGCCTTAGCTTTGAATTTACATTGTATATTATATATTATGCCCTGTTGTTGGTATTGCATTGAGCATATGAACATTGCACTCTGGTTTTGAGAATTGCATATACTTTCCGGTAATCGATGAGAGTCCCGAGCCGGTGAAGGGTCATTATTGCATATACTTCCCGGTTGGCGATGAGAGTCCCGCACCGGTGAAGGGTCATTATTGCATATACTTCCCGGTTGGCGATGAGAGTCCCGCACCGGTGAAGGGTCATTATTGCATATACTTCCCGGTTGGCGATGAGAGTCCCGCACCGGTGAAGGGTCATTATTGCATATACTTCCCGGTAATTGATGAGAGTCCCGAGCCGGTAAAGGGTTATTATTGCATATACTTCCCGGTAATCGATGAGAGTCCCGAGCCGGTGAAAGGTCATCATTGCATATACTTCCCGGTAATCGATGAGAGTCCCAAGCCGGTGAAGGATCATCATTGCATATATCTCTTGGTAGACGATGAGAGTCCCGCGCCGGAGATAGGTATCAGGCATATGTGACTGTATTGCATCGTATCGCATTCATCCCATTTCATTGCACCGCATGCTGACTATTGTGTGTATTATGCTGTGTTTTATGTATGCGGTACGTATACCATGTTGTGGACATATTTCAGTTTGCCTATATATTTCTGGCTCGCATCCCGGGTTGCACGTTGCGACAGTACAAATATATGGATTGGGATACACGCCGCGACAGTATAAATATATGCATCGGGTTGCACGCCGCGACAGTATAAATATATGGATCGGGTTGCACGCCGCAACAGCATGAATATATTGATCGGGTCACACGCTGCGACAGTATGAACATGTGGATCGGGTTGCACGCTGTGACAGTATTATGTTCGGGATACTTAAAAACCTATATGTTCTGTCTATCTTATGTCCCATGTTGTTTATGAGTTTATGATCCCATACGTGTTTCCAGTTATTATCTGGCTCTGCCTTTTTATAATTTACATAAGAGGAATTTGGTTTATCTATTTTTCTTCTCCCTGGCTAGCTATCCTATTCTTTGAGGTGGCTAGTCTGCCCCACTTATTGATTCCTTTTGACTCACCCTTGTTTGTTGTTTGTCCTTGTCTATCTATTTCGTTTCGGCAGGTTCGCTCTAGGATTGAGTTCGCGACTTTGTGAAGGAGCAAAGACGACATCAGCTGTCAGGGTGAGCCAGCTTTTATTCAAGGTGGCCACAGTTTCATGTTTATTATTTCAGTATCATTTTTCTCCCTTCAGGAGGTATGTGTCTTCTTTCGTACTCTTAGATGTCTAGTCTGGATAGCTCTAAACCTAGTATGTTGAGTAGTTAGCTGTAATTTCTTTTGTACAGCTTAGAGGTATCAGTATACCTGTATTTTTTCTAAGTCTTATTCTTATTTATTAGTTGGATTTATATTCGTTTTCCTAATTCAGTTGTTAAGGGTTCGCCCGACGGGTCTAGGGGAGGATGTCGGGTGCCCGCATGGCCTAGCCAAAAAAAAAAAATTTGGTCGTGTCAACATCCCTGTCAACTCTGGCTTATGCAATAAACTCCTCAGAGGGAAAGTCGTTACCACCGCTATTGGATGGCATTTGAAGTAAGGGCATTATTTCCTAGCAGCAATGACTAACGCAAGGTCAATTTGACCCTCGTACTCCGCAAAGGTTCATCCTTTATGAAACGGAGGGAGTAAGTTCTAAGAACATGCAACTTGGAGATGCTTATAAGTGTATTGGCCTAAACCGATTTAGGACAACAAATCAAATTTGGGTTAAGGATACAAACAATACTGAGTATCAAAGTTGATATAATGAACACAATCAAGTGTAAATGACAAAGAAATAATGAAATTCCAATATATGTTGTTGAGTACAAATTTTGCCATAGTTTCTGTATATATTTCTATATGATTATATTGTAAAATAAAGAGCTATTTATAATGAATACAAGGAGTTTTGGCCATGTTGTCCATGTTTTCCACTGAGCCACCCACGTCTCTACTCCCTTGAAAGTGGGGTTAGTGGGCCGAAATAATGGGAGATCACTTCACTGAGAACAATCCAATCTACCGAGGCTTAGGTTATTGACCTAGGAGACGCAAGCTTGCTAACTGACCGAGGTGATGTTCCACTGAGGTGTGATATGAATTTCATTCTTCGGTTGTTGACTTCGGTAACCTCGTTGTTTACCTCGGACTATAACTTGCGAATATCCATTCGATCAACTCTGAGTCATGTCACTGGAGTGCCATGTATGCAAGTCGATACCTATAAATACTTCCACACGAAATCATCTTCTCCACTTGCAATTATTCATCTACAGAGAAGAGAGAAAATTTATAGCCATCGAAAGAGTCACGAAAATTTCTCTGTTTTCAAGAACTCAAGATCTACATCTCCACCATGTCTACTACACATTCTATTAAAGGTTCTAGTGGATCTTCAGAGTTAAGAATTCCTCCCGCCGACACCATGATTGTCGGATGGGAGTTGGTAAACGTGCCTCAGCCACTGAACATTGTCACCTCAGTGGAATGTGATGTGGAAGCTACATAACAGATGGGAAGTTTGAGGCGGCATAAACAAACCGCTGGTCGTGACAAGGTCGTCGAAAGAGACGACGAAAGTGATAACGATGTTGAGGGCGAAGATGACTTTGAGGGTGATGACTTTGAGGGTGATGACGTTGAGGCTGAAGAAGATGAAGTTGACGCCACTACGGAGACTAGGGCTGAATTGCCCGTCACCGAGGGGGTCATGCTGCTGAAGCTGGACCCTTCGGCCTTAAGAAGAAACCACCAAAAATTCCCCTCGAGCAAGAGCTCAAACCTCATCATATCATCCCCTCGAACTTCAATACCGATAAGGATCTCAAACTGTAAAACCAAACAGTCGACCAGCAAGAATTGAATAGGAATGTGCCGGTGCAAACGATGCCTTCGATCCTTACTCAAGCTCATGTAGCACTAATCCGAAAGTAGTGTCGATTTAGGCCCGAGGTGAAAATTATTATCCCCGATCAAACTAACAGATGTTGTGATCATATCGAAGGGTTGTCCTTCGCATACATCTACCCATTCACCATCGGGTTCTCACTCCCTGTCCATAGGGTGATCGATGAATTTTGCCGAGCATACAACTTATGCTTGGCTCAGCTGGGCCCCGGTGTTTAGAGGGTCGTGCAATGCTTGGATTGGCTGAGCCAAAGAGCCAAGTTATATTTTACCTTTCAGCATCTTATCTTTCTTTATTACCTATATTTTCATAAGGCGGGGGTTGTGGCCTTGAACAACCGAGGTAAGTACGCAATTCTTACCAAAAGTGAGGACCACGGAGACCGAGGTTGGTGTGACCATTATATCTTTTTGGAGATCAGCATCTTATCCGCGGAGCCTGACTTTCCAGAGAAGTGGAATAAGACACGTAAGTATTTTGTTGTCATCATTCCCTTCGGTTAATATCTTTGCTTTCTTCAATCTTCTGACCTTATTTTGATTTGTTTCCTCACTTGCAGCCAATAAGGTCGATGTCATCCCTCCTGAGGGTTTGTCTGAATGCGTCAAAGCTGTGACAAAAGCTTGCAAGTGTTCCATTTGGTCTTGGATGGACATGGTTGCTAGCAATGGCTAGGCATATAAGAGGTATGGTGAGTCATTATTACAATTTCATGCCGAGGGGGTATCGCCCGAGGCTTCTTTTCTTGTTGCTAATGCTTATCCTCGTGTCAGAATTTCCTAATAGAGCAGTAAAAAAGAAGAAGAACAAGAAAGGAAAGGGAAAAAAGAAAGATGAAGAAGATACCAACTCCGACGACGATATAGCCTCGGTGGCGAATCTAGTTGGGGATTTGAAGGAGCTCAAGTCCTTGATGACTTCCAAGTCTTCGAAGGGGTCCTCTAGCTAGGGGACCTCAAAAAGGTGATGTTGACACCTTCCTCGGTCACTTTACTTGCACTTCCACTTCCCCTCATTTCTATATTTGTAAACTTTCCATGTTATTTTCTGCAGGTTCAAAAAGAAAGAGGGTAACCTCGAAGAAGTCTTCCCGCTCGGTCCACCCTCATAGCGAAGTAATAACCTCCCCTAGGCCCGAAGTTATTGTTGAGTGGCGCCGGGGATTGATCGATGAGGGTACCGAGGACTTGGAGTCCCGCAGGGAAGTTGAAGTGGTGGATCTTGAAAGTTTGGAGCATGACTCCGATGCAACTATTGCCAAAGCTAAAGGCAAGGCTAAAGTTGGGGAGATTGGGGCTTCCGCCGAAGGGGGAACAGCTGCCAGCACTGCTCGGGCACAATCTGAGCCTACTAGAGTTTCGGCTTCGGATGGGTCTTTAAGAAAACTTGAGGTATTAGCTTCGTCGAACCTCTTGGAGAGCTCTCGTAGAGACATTTTAAGCCTCATGCCCCTGCTCCGACCGAAAGAGGATGCCATTGTTAAGAAATTTCCTCCGGCTCAATTAGCCACTACTCTTGCTGCAAACACACTTAGGGTAAGCCTTGTATGTTTGTGTATGTGTGTGTATAGAGTGATTAAATAATTTGTATATTTTTTTTTGTATATCTTTGTATGTTTGTGTATATTTTTGTATGTTTAAGTATGTTTGACTATATGTAACTTCAAAACCACAATTTATATAAAGTTTTTAAATGTATATATGTGTGTTTTTTGTATGTTTCATTTTGTAGATCTAAAAAGAGCAAAAAAAATAAAAAAAAATACAAATCCAAATTCGGCGACCGGCCGCCGGCGCCGCTGCTGTGACTGAAGTAGTAAGAAGGGATATGGTAAAACCCTAATTTATATGGTTTAAATGGATTTTGTATATGCTATGTAAAAAATCTTGTAAAGTGGTATAGTGTTGGTATGTTTTGTAAATATGGTGTTAGGGTTGTATATTTTTGTAATTATCCCTATTTTAAAAAGGATTTTTTACATAAAAGTATAAGTTTTAGAACTTAATTACCAAACATAGCAACATTTTAACAAAATAACCCTATATAGAGGAAAACACAAGTTAATTACAAATATAGCAAAAACATAGCAATACTTTCCCATAACATACTAAACCCTTACATTCTTCCTCCTATTTCCCCACTATCACTTTTGCTCCTCCCATTTCTCCATATTTCACTTTTCCTCCCACCATTTTTCCCAATTTCACTTTTATTCCTATTATTTCCCCCAATTTCACTTTTCCTCATCCCATCCTCGATGTATGTCGTTGTATCTCACCGTATCTCAACTGTTTCTGCACCGTTTCAACTGTTTCTGCAGCACCGTATCTCAACTGTTTCTGCACCGTTTCAACTGTTTCTGCAGCACCGTATCTCAACTGTTTCTGCACCGTCTCAACTGTTTCTGCACCGTTTCAACTGTTTCTGCAGCACCGTATCTCAACTGTTTCTGCACCGTTTCAACTGTTTCTGCACCGTTTCAACTGTTTCTGCAACACCGTATCTCAACTGTTTCTGCACCATTTCAACTGTTTCTGCAGCACCGTATCTCAACTGTTTCTGCACCGTTTCAACTGTTTCTGCAGCACCGTATCTCAACTGTTGCTGCACCGTTTCAACTGTTTCTGCAGCACCGTATCTCAACTGTTGCTGCACCGTTTCAACTGTTTCTGCAGCACCGTATCTCAACTGTTTCTGCACCGTTTCAACTGTTTCTGCAGCACCGTATCTCAACTGTTTCTGCACCGTTTCAACTGTTTCTGCAGCACCGTATCTCAACTGTTTCTGCACCGTTTCAACTGTTTCTGCAGCACCGTATCTCAACTGTTTCTGCACCGTTTCAACTGTTTCTGCAGCACCGTATCTAACTGTTTCTGAATTGTTTTTTGCACTGTTTCTAACTTTGAATTAATTAAAGAGTTAAATAAAGAAATAAGAAAAGATAATTTCATTAGCAACAATAATTTCACATTCCGAAGCTTCCCGAATCTCTGCATTTTCATTTCCTCGACATTCAACACTTCATCATCAACAACAATACTACTCTCTGTTTCCTTACTGATTTTGCACTTCCAGTTGATCAAGCATTTTGTTGATATCATCCGAATTTAAACGGTATTAATCTTTCAACCTTGTGCTGGAATTGTATAATTTCAAGTTGAACTTACTACAATTATTTTGGTATAAAAATTCAAACTTCTATTCAAGGGTATGGAGAATTGAATCTTTCTATATCCAGTACCTATATTATTAAAATTTATCATCACATAGAAAGTTGCTTTGTGCTGATGAAAATCTCTTTTTTCTACTTAAATTGAATATTTTCATTTATCTGATTAAAGATTTACTGTGGTCTGGTCAAGCTTGTTAAATTTTAATTAAGAACAATGAAAAAGCTAGAAGCAGTTCACGATTTTTGCCAACAATTTGCAACTATGAAAAGATAACTAACATCTCTCGCTATTTTACTCTGTTTCTAATTCATCTTCGCTATCTTCTTCGCCGCTACCATAAACCTCCGCCGTAACACCGTCGTACTTCTCCGCCGCTTCTTTACCATCATCGTCGTCAATTTCATCTTCGTCTTGAGATTATGTAGGGAAAATTGACCTAGGAAACTTGTAAAAGATTCTAGAGCTTTTGGAAATGAATGGAGTGTGGAGTGATTTGACGGAACGGAATCCTAGGTTTGTGGAAATGGAGAGTAGTTTTTAAGAGAATGTGAAGTGAAGAGTTGTGAAAATTTAAAATATTGCTAAAAAAAATATTGCTATGTATTGTAATTTATAAAATATTGATATTTTTTTGTAATATAGGGGTGTAGGTTTGTATATATGTGTAAAAAACCCTTTTAAAAAAGGGAAAATTACGTGGGATATTTACTGAATGAGTTTTTAAACATTTCATAACCACATTATTTTTAAATTAATCACTATGATCATATATCCAATTTATTGTATTTTTTATAGCCAAATTTGTATGTCCATCATGGAGAGGTGATCGTGGCTATATTTTAGGGGATAATGATATCACCCCCTATAATTAAGAGATAAGTATCCGTGTATTTACATCCTAAATATCAGCATATTAATAATATCAATTGATTAGCTCCTCAATAGTAGTAATTAGATAACTCAATATTGGGAATTAGATAACTCATTTTACTGCCTTAGGATCATAAGTATCCTACTCTATAATTTTCCTCCCCAACCCCCCCCCCCCCAAACCCCACCGTTCAGTATTCTTCTACGAGATTTCATTACCATCGTCAGCCGATACCCACACCATTTCCACAAAGATTCTCCTTATGAAAATAAACCCTGTATTGGATAAAAACTGAATAGACTTTGGCAAGTGACACGTGTCGTCCACGTGGCACGAGCTGACGTGTCATCGAACAGACGCTTTCTCGGACAGACATTTCCTACGGGCAGATCTCGAAGAAGTTACTAAGCTTGTCAACGGTCAGTACGATTTGAACCAACGGTTACCAGCAATATTGGGTGTGACCATTCAGCAAACGGTCACTTAGCGGTTACAACCCTTCCGGATAAGACACCCGACGGTTACCCATTTTGAAGGGCCTTATCCCCAACGGCTACTATCTCAACAGACGCCATCCAACATCTATAAATAGCGTTCATCATAGCCAAATTGTAACAACTTTACTTCCTGCGATTACTATCAATAAAATTACTGTCTCTCTTGCATTCAAACATACTCTTTCACAGTTATTAAACAGCACTGCTTGTTCTTGCGCAAACTAACAACTTCAATAATCGAATCGTCCGACGCGGCTACCGCCAACCGTCAGAGGAAACGATACGTTTACTTTTGATCTTTTACGTTTATATTTCATTCTTTACGCCTCGCATTATTATTATTTGATTAATTGCGTAGATCTTTAATCTCAACTATTGATCGTGACTCCGCAAATATAAATTTAATTGTTAATTGGCCTAAAACCGGATTTAGGTTAAACAATTTGGCGACCACAGTGGGAGCCGGTCAATAGCTTTCGTAGGTTAAAGAAAAACTTCTGTAGGTTAATTGCTCATCGTATTTTATTCTCTGTTCGCTACTTTTCTTGCTCGTTGGTTCTCCTCGTTTTCTTTTTGAAATGGCAGATAACAATTCACACAACAACGCCCTCATCGATGGGCAACAAAACCTTAACGACGCGGAGCAAGTAGACCTGAATCCAGGCGGGGACGAGCAACAGAATGTCCCCGCAGACGACAACATAATTCCCCCCGCAGAGGACGAGAACGTGATCCCAGCGGAACAGGAGAACGAGCATAGCCAACAGAGTAGCAGACATAGCCACCTTCCTGGCCGGAGAAATTCCGATCAAGGGCCTGGAGGGCCCACAAGACCCAACGGCCCTGGGAATTCGAGGAATTCTCAGGATCCTATCCTTGAGTTCATACGGCAGCAGGCCGAAATCAACAGACAAATACGGGAAGCTATCGACGGACTACGAGGACAAGCCCCGCCAAACACAGGGAATCCACCCGCTGATCGCCCAAGGGATGCCTCGCCGTCCCGTGCCTCGAGACGCGCTGAAAATCAAAATGCAGGATCAACGGTGCCAACGGAGATGAGCGAAGTCATGGAAGCTCTCACCAAGCAATTCAAAGAAAGCCAGGAGGCACTCCAAAAAGCTCTCCACGAGAGAATTGACCAGATTCCAGGCGCCCCGCCCACGCTAAAGAAAGTTGATGTTCAGCGCTACTCGCAACGGCCCTGGAAGAAGGAGGCTGCCCCGAAGGCGATACCTAAGACGTTCAAAATGCCTAACATCCCGAGGTATCGAGGAACATCTGACCCCAACGATCACCTCATGATGTTCAGCAACTTCATAAAAGCCAGTGATCTCACCGACGAGGAGATCGAATCCGTGCAATTGAAAAAGTTCGTAGAGACGCTGGCAGACGGAGCCCTGCGGTGGTATTCAATGCTGCCCCCAAACTCTATTGGATCCTTCGCAGAAATGGCTGAATTGTTCGTGAAGGCTCACACGGGCGCCCTAAAGACGGAGACCCGAGTAGAAGACATCTTCGAGATCAAGCAGAGGCCCGACGAGTCACTTCGCAAGTATGTGGACCGGTTCCAGAGAGAACGCATGATGCTCCCCAAAGTACCGGACAGGTGGGCAGCGATCGCGTTCACCAACAGCCTGGACATCAGGAGTTCAGAAGCCACACGAAGACTCTACGAGTCTCTTCGAGAGTTTCCAGCAGCCAGTTGGTCGGATGTCTACAATCGTTACAACTCTAAGGTACGTATCGACGAAGACAAACTGATTGGAACAGGTGCTGCTCGGGGGAAACTTCAAGCTCGTAACAGCGGGTCTGGAGGAAAGGCGGACGTGGAGAAGTCAGGTGCACGGTACGAGCCGTACCCCGACCAATCGCGGAACAATTCCAAAGGCCGTAACCGCAACAACAACAGAGGGTTGTCCCGAGGGGAGAGCTCTCAGTCTGCCAGCCTGCCCAGCCTACCTAGTTTCAACATTGAAATATCAGATGTTGTCGCTGTGCTCAAAAGCATGGGAGAAAGAGTCAGGTGGCCAAAGGATATGAAGACTGACCCCAGCAAGCAGAACCAAGACGTATATTGCGAGTTCCACCGCGATCATGGGCACACTACCGAAGACTGCAAAGCCTTAAGGTATGAGATCGCTCATCTGTTGAAACAGGGATTCTTGAAGGAATTTTTGACGGAGAAAGGGAAACAAACCCACGCAAAGGCTCAGCAAAACAAGCCCGGTCCGCCACGAGCTTCCTCCCCGAAGCGAACGGTCAATGTTATTTCGGGTGGAATCGAGGTGGATTCTGTTACCTTCACAGCCAAAAAGTATGCGAAAGTTTCCATTACCAACAACAAACGACCTCGGACAGAGGCAGCAATCACCTTTGAAGAATCCGACACTGACGGGCTTCAGTTTCCGCATGCTGACGCGTTAGTCATAACGCTACGCGTGGCGGAATTCGACGTAAAAAGAGTGCTCGTTGACGCGGGCCGCTCTGCCAACATCATCCAGGCACGGGTCGTGAGTGAAACACAACTATCAGACAAGATTGTACCGATCTCTCGAGTTCTTTCCGGCTTCAACAACTCAAGCGAAAAGACTCTCGGAGAGATCACATTGACTACTCTGGCGGAAGGGGTAGCGAAAGAGACTACCTTCCATGTTGTCGATGCGGATCTAGCCTACAACATCATTTTGGGCAGACCCTGGATCCACGACATGCAGGCTGTCCCTTCTACATACCATCAAGTGGTGAAGTTCCCATCCGAATGGGGGATACGTGAAGTCCGAGGAGAACAACGCACTGCACGAGATTGTTACTCGGTGGCCCTCAGGTTACCCGAGGGGAGCAAATAGCAATTACAGCACCCGGGACCGGACACTGCACCTGAAGAAATCCGATACGACGTCCCGGAGTTCATCGCCAAAATGGACGAGAAGGAAGGACACATGCCAACGGTAGAAGCCTTGGAACCTGAAGAGCTGTTCACCAATATGCCAGAGCGAAAAGTATATCTGGGAACCGAATTGAGCGAACGCCTGCGGGGAGATATCCTGCGGTTCCTCAAGGAGCACCACACAACCTTCGCGTGGTCCCATGCGGATATGACAGGTATTTCTCCTGATATTATCACTCACAGGTTGCACGTTGACCCATACCACCGGCCGGTAAAGCAGAAGACGCGCCAACAAGGAGCCTTCAGAAACCAGGTGATCAACGACGAGGTCGACCGGCTGTTGAAGATCGGTTCGGTACGTGAAGTTAAATACCCAGACTGGCTAGCGAACGTAGTTGTCGTTCCGAAAAAGAACGGCAAGTGGCGAGTCTGTATTGACTTCACGGATCTGAACAAGGCCTGTCCAAAGGACTCGTACCCTCTTCCCAGGATAGATCAGCTGATCGACGCAACAGCCGGGCACGAAGTGTTAACTTTCCTCGACGCATACTCCGGATACAACCAGATACTGATGGATCCCAGCGATCAAGAAAAGACGGCATTCATAACTTGTCGAGGTACGTATTGTTATAAAGTCATGCCTTTTGGATTGAAGAATGCAGGTGCAACCTACCAGCGTTTGGTCAATCGAATGTTCCATGATCACATCGGAAAGACCATGGAAGTATACATTGACGATATGCTGATAAAATCCAAGCGGGCAGAAGACCACCCGGCCCATCTGAAAGAGGCTTTCCGAATTCTGGATCAATACAACATGAAGTTGAATCCAGAGAAATGCGCTTTCGGAGTCGGATCAGGGAAGTTTCTGGGATTCATTGTTTCTCAGCGAGGCATTGAAGTCAATCCCGCTCAGATTAAGGCTATAGAGTCAATCCCGGACGTGCTTCGCGACAAGAAAGAGGTCATGAGGCTGACAGGGAGAGTAGCGGCTCTACGGCGATTCATCTCCCGATCATCTGACCGTTGCAAAAGCTTCTTCGATGTCTTAAAGCAAAATAAGGAGTTCGAATGGACTCCTGAATGTCAGCAGGCGTTGAGGGATCTAAAGAAGTATCTATCCAACCCTCCACTACTCACAACACCTCTGGAAGGCGAGCAGCTGTTAATTTACCTAGCAGTCTCCGAGTCATCGGTAAGCGCAGTACTAGTTCGGGAAGAAAAAGGTAAACAACTTCCTATCTACTATGTTAGCAAAGCTTTAATTGATGCAGAAACTCGCTATCAACCTTTAGAAAAATTGGCTTTAGCTCTAGTAACTGCTGCCCAAAAATTGCGCCCGTACTTTCAAAGTCATTCTATAGTCGTAGTTACTACCTTCCCTCTACGAAACGTCCTGCATAAACCGGAATTTTCAGGAAGATTGGTAAAATGGGCCATAGAATTATCCGAATTTGATATTACTTATCAGCCTAGGGTAGCAATAAAGTCGCAAGTCTTAGCAGACTTCGTTGCAGACTTCAGCATTAATGTGTACCCCGAAGCACAAAAGGAAGCCATACTCTACGCTGGACAGGCTCCGGGTACCTGGACCCTCCACACGGACGGTTCTTCGAGCGTGAAGGGATAAGGACTTGGGCTGGTCCTCGTCGCTCCATCCGGGGAAACGGTAAGGCAGGCTATCAAATGCCCCTTCATTACTAACAATGAGGCCGAATATGAGGCCGTTATTGCAGGATTGGAATTGGCACGGAACTATGGAGCAACCATAGTCAAATTGAAAAGCGATTCTCAATTGGTAATCAATCAGATCAATGGGGGCTTCGTTGCACGAGAACCTAGGATGCTGGCATACCTTGGCCGTGTAAAAGAACTCCTAGCACAGTTCGATACCTGGGAAGCAGTTCAAATCCCGCGAGAGGAAAATCACGAGGCTGATGCTCTCGCAAACATGGGATCTGTTGCAGAAATAGGAGCGGCTAGCTCTTCGGCTGTCGTTCAACTTCTCTATACCTCCATGGACAGAGAAAGATTCGAAGTCAATACCATCAGCACTACCTGGGATTGGAGGAATGAGATAACAAACTATCTCATTCATGGAACTCTCCCCGCAGATGCAAAGACTGCTCGTAAACTTCGAATAAAAGCAGCTCGGTACACCATCCTTAATGGCGAATTGTACCGCAGAATGTTCGCAGGGCCTCTCGCAAAATGTCTTGGACCGAGTCAGATCAATTATGTGATGAGAGAGGTCCATGAAGGCTGTTGCGGGAATCACTCCGGTGGCAAGGCGTTGACTCGAAAGCTGATACGCGCAGGTTACTATTGGGACAAAATAGAGAAGGATGCCAACGAATTCGTCAGGAAATGTGATAAATGCCAGAGATTTGCTCATCTCCTCCATCAACCAGCCGAACCACTGCATTCGATAGTCTCCCCCTGGCCCTTCATGAAATGGGGGATAGACATCGTTGGTCCTCTCCCCACAGCTCCCAGGGGACTGCGTTTCCTGCTGATCATCACAGATTATTTCACAAAGTGGGTCAAAGAGGCAGCATATTCGAAAGTACGACAGACAGAGGTCATCGACTTTCTCTGGCGCTTTGTGATATGCCGCTTCGGAGCACCAAAGGAAATAGTCATGGACAATGGGCCACAATTTGTCGGCCAGAAAGTAACAAGGTTCCTCGAAGATCTGCACATCAAGAGAATCACCTCTTCTCCATACCATCCTGTCGCCAACGGGCAAGCCGAATCTACCAACAAAATCATCGTTGACTCCCTTAAAAAGCGCCTTGAGCAGGCGAAGGGATGTTGGGTCGAGGAGCTGCCTGGAGTACTATGGGCTTATCGCACTACGGTGAAAATGAGTACTGGGGAAACCCCTTACTCACTGGTATACGGTGCAGACGCCCTGATTCCAGTTGAAATAGGCGAACCCAGTTTACGATACGCACATGCCACTGAACAGTCGAACTCAGTAAATCTAGCCGAAGAATTGGATCTCCTTGAGGAACGCCGAGAACTGGCCCTCATACGAGTAGTGGCGCAAAAAGAGCGAGTCGAGAAGTACTACAATCGGGGACTGCGCGTACGGAGCTTTCAAGTCGGTGACTTTGTACTCAGAAAAGTTTCCCAGAGCACACAAGAGACGAACTCGGGAAAGCTTGGCCCTAACTGGGAAGGACCATACAAGGTGATCGCTTCGGCCGGCAAGGGGTCTTACCGCTTGGCCCGACCAGACGGTTCGATCATCCCAAATAGCTGGAACGTAATACATCTCAAGAGGTATCATTTTTAAGCAGCAGGGACGGTTAGTTATTCTATCCCCTCGCAAAAATCTCTTTTTCTATCCTTGCATAAAAAAGTTTGCTATTTCTGCCCGTACTTATAAGCTATTACTTGCATGCTTATATAGAAATGCTTACTTTTACATTTACATGAGATTTCTTTCTTTTATACATTCTTTCTAAATGGTACTAACGGCCTGAACAAGGCCAGATCCGTTTAGCTCAACTGGCAGAGCTCGAAGTTCTTCAACTTCGCGGCTGTGGGTTCGAATCCCACAACGGACACACTCCACGTTTGGTTATATGTGTTCGGTAGACAACTCACCGACAACTCTTTTCATATTGTCACCTTACGTGTTTCAACATGAAAACAAGGGGGGTGGTGAGGGCCCCATAGGCCAGGAAAGACCTTCATACAGGCATCAAAGACCTTCATACAGGCATCAAAGACCTTCATACAGGCATGAGACCTAGCTTACTGGCAGGCAAAACTTTCATTTTTTGCGTGACAAAACCTCCACGGCAAATAAGAGGGGTCGTTCACAAAATAAAACCTTCATGTGACAGGACTTCCACAGCAAATAAGAGGAGTCGCTCACAAGGCCAAACAATCCGGCCAGAACATTAAAACGACCTGAGCTCGGTCAGCCTATTTACAACTTACAACTTTTGCCTAATAAAGGTGGGAGTTCAAAGCATCTGGGAAAGCCTGAGGAAGTACAAACTTAATAAAGTTTGGAAAGCAGCCCTAAGGCATAAAATCCACAAACACATGCATACAAAAAAAAGATCAAAAGTTCAAACTAAACATAGTCACTGAATGGATCTGAGAATTGCATATTTACATTAATCTGGGAATTTACAAAGATGCCAAAAATGGCTGACAGAAGTTCGCAGAGTGTATTAAAAGGCCAAACATACCGGCCAAAGGGTAGAGAAGTTCCTAGTAAACTCCTGCCCATCCAACAGAAGTCCGGCTCTCGCCGGACAGAACAAAAATACATCAAATCTAGAGAAGAAAAATTTCAATTTGAAGGGCCGTGACCAGGGCTTAACGCACCAGCTCCGTTAGCCCCGTCATCACTCCCTGATTCTTCATCTTCCCCATCACCATCACCATCACCGTCGCTCGACTCTTCAGGAGAGAGACCCAATGCCTGTTGCACTCGCTGAATAGCACTCTTCGTCGCATGCAGCATCGCGTCAACGTCAACCTGCCCAGACCGGATTTGCGCTAACAATGCACGCTTGGCCTCAAGAACGGCCAGCTTAGTCTTGATCTCGGAATGATAGCGCAAGTTTGCCAAATCCTTAGTCAAAGTGGCCTGCACACCCATCGACTGGGCAACCTGATCTCTGGCGGCTTGAAGCTCAGAACGGGCCTTGGTTGACTCCTCGCATGCCCTCTGCAAATTCAATTCAAGAGTTGCGCGTTCATCACTGGCAATATTCAGGCAATCTTGGCACTCGCCAAGGAGTCTCTCTAACCTCTCGACAGAGCGTGCGAACCCCTCTTTCTCTTCAGAAAGATGGTCCTTTTCCACGGTAAGAGCGTTGATCTGTTCAACGCGGGTATTGTTAACATCCGTTAACCGGTTAACTTCCCTACCGAGGAAACCACACTGCTCGATCAAGGACCTGTTCTCCTTCAGAGCCTCGAGCAATTCCTTCTTCACTTCCACAACCTGGTTGGCATTATTCAGCCGGGAGCGAAACATAATCTCAGCAGCAAGCACGCTTGACTGAAGCATCAAACAGGTCATAGTTAGAAACCCTGGGATAGCAGAAGGTTTTTACTAAGACACAAAAAAAAAAAAAAAAAAAAAACTTACTCGGGCAGAGTCGGAGGCAATCTGGAAGGCCAGTTCTTCGTCGGTCAGGTCTCTTAGCACCCATTCCTCTCGAGGACCGAGAAGCGAAGAAATTGCCTTCACCAAACCGCGTGGCCTAGCCACCAGGTTGGCCTCCGGAGCGATTCTCAAGGTATGCTTTCTTTCACAAAGCTTGGGCTCCCTCGCCTGTTCGGAAGGGTAGTTCGGCCCAAACTTGTAGCGAACCCCCTTGATGTCGCTCAGCTCCGTCTGCTCCGATATAGCTGACAGCCAGACAAGTCTTGAGGACGAAAGGTTAGAGTCACCTTCCGCCTCTGGGTCCATGGTTTCGCACTCACGGAGGAAAACCGGGTTTGCTCCCTCAGAAGCCACATTTTCAAAGTCCTCAAAACGAAAAACCCGAGGACCCTGGCTACCCTCTTGGGAGACCTCTTCCCTGGCTTCTCCCCCGACTGTTTCTCTTCTTGCCTCACTCGCTCCTTCTCCTACTTCTTCTTCTTCTCCTTCTTCTTCTCCAACCTTCTTTTTGCCCTTATCCGCACGGGAAGGACCTGCCTCCTCCCCGCCACCAACTCGGGGACTCCTTGGCGAGGATCGGGCAGCTCCCTCCTCCGTCCTTCTCTGATCACTGCGGAGATGGGGCCTCCGCCTAAGAGGAACATCTGTCTCAGTCTCAGTATCTGACAAATGTATGACCTCCTGGGCCGGACCCTCTCCCCGTGCAGACTCGGGAACATCTGAAGGTACTCCAGTGTCTGTCATCATGGGCTCTGGGGCACTCGCCCTCACTGAAGGGTCACCACCAGTCGCCGAAGTTTGTCCGGCGGACGCAGAAGCCTTGCGAGCGGACTTCTTCCGCGACCCGCCTTCGGCATGGCTTTTCCTCTTCCTTGACAGAGGACTCAACCCCTCGGACAGAAGCGCCTCACCACCTTCCCTGCTGCGCAAAGCACCGGCCGAAGCCAATATAGCGTCAGCTTCGGCAAGAGGGTCGGCGACAGGTTCGGTGGGGACGTCCTGAGGAGGAGCTGGGAAAAAGTTCCCTGAAGTACCAAGACCTGCGACAAAGGCAAAACGGTCAGTCACAGGAGAAACTCACGAGGAGTAATTATTGAAAAAGGGGAGATATTCTTACCGTGATGTTTTACGGTCAGGCCATGGTGAGAAGCAAAGTGAGCCCACTCTCTTTTCGCTGGCTCAAATCGTGCCAAAATCGGCTCGACCCACGCCGTTAGCTCATCTACGGTTATGAGCCCGTCGTAGGGTCGCTTGACCGCTGCACAAAGAAAAATCGATCATCAAAAAGAAGGCTAAATAAAATGAGCTCGAAGATATTCGGGGACTTACGTGCTTTATTCCAGACTTCTGGAAGATGTGCCTTGTCGTCAAACGTCAAAGCAGAGGAGCGCACAAACAGGTATCGGTGCACCCAACCCCGATCGCTGGTATCCTCGGAGCTGCGTACCAAACCCTTGCTCCCTCGCATCCTGACGTTTACGTACCCGTCCTTGAAAATCTGGACGCTGTACAAAGAAATAAAGTGTTTATACTCAAAGGACTGGTCAGTCTTAGTAGCAAACCAGTCCAGAAGTGCGACTATTCTATACACACTGGGGCTCAATTGCCCCGGGCAGAGAAGGTATTCCCTGCAGAGTCTGTCCAGCACAGGATGTAGGGGCAGCCTACACCCTACTGTAAAAGGATAAGTACCGATGGCTGTCCACCCAGCCCGGTGCGATGTGATATTCTCTCCGTCAGCAACTGGTAATAAGGGGATTCTATCGTCCCAGTCACAATCTATCCTCACTCGAGGAATCACTTCCGTTGTGATCCCCGATTTGAATCTGTATGCCGGCCAATTACGCGTGTCACCTTCCTTGTTATGGAAGGCCTTAACATTGCAATCCGCTTCAAGCTCACCCCACTTTTTGGGGATTACTTCAGCGGCAGTAGCCTGAGAAGCCCGCGGCCTGGGGGTGGCCGACGAGCTACCAGCAGCGTCAAAATTCAAATTTCTTCTAGATCTCGAAGACATAATTTCAGAAGAAAGATGGAGTTGTCAAGGAAATTCAAGTGAGAAATCAAGGGTTTTTCAAAGAACAACACAAAGGAAATAAGGAGTAAGTAAAGGGTCTCTAGTCAAGTGAACTCCTATTTATAGGAATCCTGGTGCGGACTCCTAACCTCCTTCAAGGACACGTGGAGGCTATCAGATGAGCCACTCGCAGATCCAACCGTCGATAAAGAAATAGGGTTAATCAATGCTTTGTAGCGTTATCATTACCCTGGAAAGCTGCAGTCACTTCGTATCCCACAAGCGACGTGCGCACGTGGAGATAGGCGGTTAAAATTATTGCTTTTTACCCTCGGGGAACGCAGTAGTCATTTCGGTATAAACTGCAGTGCCACAGACGTGCAGGTTACAGCTACTTTTCCGTGCGGCGCATTTAATGCGCATGTCACAGAGGCTTATCATCAATCGGATCAGAATCGCACGTCATCAAGATTACATCATAAGAAGACAAAAAGTTCGCAAAGACTCCCGCCAAAACTCTCATCCACTCCTCGGACAGATACTCTGTCCGAGAAGTGCGGGGACTATCTGTATTGGATAAAAACTGAATAGACTTTGGCAAGTGACACGTGTCGTCCACGTGGCACGAGCTGACGTGTCATCGGACAGACGCTTTCTCGGACAGACATTTCCTACGGGCAGATCTCGAAGAAGTTACTAAGCTTGTCAACGGTCAGTACGATTTGAACCAATGGTTACCAGCAATATTGGGTGTGACCATTCAGCAAACGGTCACTTAGCGGTTACAACCCTTCCGGATAAGACACCCGACGGTTACCCATTTTGAAGGGCCTTATCCCCAACGGCTACTATCTCAACAGACGCCATCCAACATCTATAAATAGCGTTCATCATAGCCAAATTGTAACAACTTTACTTCCTGCGATTACTATCAATAAAATTACTGTCTCTCTTGCATTCAAACATACTCTTTCACAGTTATTAAACAGCACTGCTTGTTCTTGCGCAAACTAACAACTTCAATAATCGAATCGTCCGACGCGGCTACCGCCAACCGTCAGAGGAAACGATACGTTTACTTTTGATCTTTTACGTTTATATTTCATTCTTTACGCCTCGCATTATTATTATTTGATTAATTGCGTAGATCTTTAATCTCAACTATTGATCGTGACTCCGCAAATATAAATTTAATTGTTAATTGGCCTAAAACCGGATTTAGGTTAAACAAACCCCTTTTGAACCTTTCCCTATGCTGTTTGTTACTGAGCCACCTTTGTCAAATTGTATGTGGAGCTTATAAAGTTTTTTCATTTTTGTCCACAGTGATTATAGCGTGTTTGTTGCTGCATTTGCTGAGTACTACATCCAGCATCTTCTAAAATACGCATTGTTTATCTTCTGACATATTTAGTTTAGTTTATAGACTTTTTTAACAGGAATCAGTATAGTAGGGAGTAGTGTACACTTTTTCATATGATATACAGTACAACAGTCACACAGATTAAAACATGTCAATGCATCCGACTTTTATGCAATTACACTTTCATTGGCAGCTATAACAAAAAAAAAAACACTTATCAAATACTAATGATCTCGGACAGAGGCAAAATCTGTGAAACATTGATGAATGTGCAGGCAGCTAATCCAGATAACATCATCTGTCTAAGGAAAATCAAATGCAAGTAGTGCAGCTACATTTACCTTCAATAATTGCTTTACCATCAGGGACAAATACATCTAGGAAAAAGCACAAGTAAATTAACAAGATTCCCAAAATATATGCAATCAACTCATAGTCGAAACCTTCATTTATTTAAACAAATAGCGGACTGCCGCTAGGATCACTACATAATTCATCGAGTCTGATGATGAAAAAACTTATCCAATCTGACATAAGGACAAAACGAAATTGCATAAACAGCACATAAAACTAGAATCCCAAAGGGAAAAGATTTCAATTTCTAATTGGAGCTTTCTTACATGTCTTCCTATTATGTCCCTGAAGCCCACATTTTTCACATGTAATTCTTGACCTCTTGAATGGGACATCCCATGAAGACTTGATCCTCTTAACTTTTGATCTTCCAGCTCATTTCCTAACCACTGCCAGCACAACCTCGTTTGCAATATCCTCTGGAACATCCCAAAAGCTTTCATCTTGAATTGGATAAACAGGTAGCTCATATGTCTTCACAAGGAATTGGATAAACAGGTACCTCATATGTCTACACAAATTTGTTATGCAATGTCAAAACTTAATCTGAAATATTCAAATTTGTACAAATATGCATGCATCCAGAGTCGGTTGTATCACTGTAATATGCAATAAATATATACTGTGAATATATTTTATTAATTTAAATACAATACGCAGAAAATACGAGTACGCGTCAAATATTAGCAATATATGCAGAACATATAAAGTGCATATGACACAAGTATTCGTGTGATATTCAGAACATATGCATGCATATGCTAAACAGAGATTATAAAATTAAAATAAAATATGCAGAAATACGAGTATGCTGCAAATATTAACAGTATATTCAGAAAATATTTAAGACAACATATGACACTAGTATTCATGTAATGCTCAGAACCTATACATATAATACATAAATATTACAATTACCAGCAGTGCCCAATGTGCAAGCTATGAGCATTGTTCCCAATATCACTCATATCAGCAATGTCCTTATGCTGAGTAACATTAACAAGTTTCTCAGCCTTGGTGATACACAGTGGATATCTTCTTATATCTTAGTTTGATATTTTCATCTCTACGTAAAGCCGGACTGCCTTGTCATTTTTTATACACATTGGTTGGTATCCCTCATATAACGAATATTTAATATCCAATGAATACTTGGACATGTCCATCAAAAGTTGATCGATGATTTCTCCAACAAATTCAAGGTACGAGCAGTCTCGTAGGATTAGCAAACCATCGATTTTGTAATTGATGAATTTATATTCATCTACCCATTCCCCATCATACTAAAGCAGTACCTTTATGCTTAGACTTATCAACTGGAATCCTACTCACACCAAAATAAAATAAAATTAAAGCTTTACAAAGTTGAAGCGCCATAAATGCTACACAATTAAAGAAGGAGATATTCAGGATATATGCTACCTGAAAGTAGTATATTTTGAGATGAAACAAGACACCGAATGATTTTTGTTATAGATTGGGAAATAAGCGTTGATCAGGACTAATGAACTCTGTGTTTTTTTTTTTTTTTTTGGATTGTGTATATACAATATATATTGGCTGAAATCGTGGATATGGGATGTTGGTGATCCCTTCTGTTGCGTTTTTCATGTTACAGATAGGTGAAGCGTGATTCTTTCCTTATTTTAAGGATTTTGATAAACCATTAATACGGATGACCTAAATTTGGCTGAAAATATATGATTACCAAATGAGTAATTGAAATTATGGCTACTTAAATATTTAGGGTCTATAGTTTAAGGCTAGATATTTTTTTCCCCTTTAAAAAACCTAGTGTGAAAGTTTAATTTTCTTTTGTTTCCGATCCGGTGACCGGCCCTCTGTGGGGCCCGACTAATCCGGACTTGCCCCAGAAAGTCCTACTATCAGGGTAAAGCGCTCTTTAAAAAAGACTACTTCATTCTTATACGAGCTCATACTCAAGACCTTCAATTAAAGATATATGAGTACTTACCACTCTACCATAATCTTAGGCGTGCGAAAGTCTTATTGATTCAACACTAAGCACGGGATAGCCTTATCCAGAAGTGGCAAGAAAGTAAGATCTTTAATGAATTTGTCTTTAGACTTTGGTCGTCAAATTCCCGCTTTTATATATATATATATATATATATATATATATATAAACACACACACACCACACATACAATATATATATAAATGAAACACAAAAATTGTATTAATATATGTGATCTAGTACATGAGTGTAGTAGGTTAGCATTCTACTCACTTTTGATTTCCTCAATTACCCTTCTAAACACAATGCTATGTTTTTCCAAATACCCTAAATTCATTCCTTCCCATTTCATCTTTTGATTATGTCACCTCCCTAATCTTTCCTCCACTTGACGTTTCTTTTTTCCGGCGACTAGTTTGTTCTAGTCCTTTCTCCGGCGAACGTATTAGCTAATGAATCATCGAATCAAAGAAAAATTCTTCTAGTTATTATTTTAGCTACAAACGGGTATTAAAAATTCCGCAATATTTAATCTGCAATAAGCATTTTCCGAAACTTATATTTGGCGAGACTATCAGCTTCTAAGCGCACTTATTAGTTTGATTTCAATTAAGAGTCAAGGATTGATAAGTTGGTTTAAGGAAATTGGTGCGTCTCACACTGGAGAAATAGGAGAGGAATTTTTGAAGGAAACTTGTTGAGGATGATGATCGGGTTTTCCTTAAACACTTCGCAAATTCGCCTAATTGAGCATGCCAATATTCAATCATCGTGTAAGTGTACAATCACCTTAGTAAACCAAGTTAAGATGATCTATTTTCAAATATAACAGTTTAATAATCTAATTAGCTTGACTTAAAAAGATTATAAAAAGGCACTCAATGAATTGAAGAAAAAATATGTTATTGTTGGAAAATATACTAATAACCATGCAGTTGTTAGTTAGATTATTTCTTGTTAAACAATTGTTGCTTTATACATTTATTAAATATAATAAAGTATTATTTATTTAGATCAACTGTGTCATGTGTGTCCTATTATTTATGCAGTAGTTGATTTAGTGTGTAGAGGCAAGCTTATACACAGAAGATTAAATCATCGGTTCTTATAAATAATGAAGTAGTGTTCACGATCTAAGATGGAAATTGGACAAAACCATCGGTATGATTGTAGTACAAGATTATATATAATTTATCTTGATTATGGGAACGGTATAGTTCCAACTTCTTGTGCTAGTGCACTTTGTGTGTATTGAACGGACCAAGTAGAGATAAGTGTTTTTATACTGACTATATAAAATAAACTCTCCAGCTCATCAGATGTACTTATACTCTTAATCTTGATATAGCTGTTATGAGTGATGTATATTATTCATTGTCTTGATTTATCAATAGGTGAGGTCCAGTATATTTTGGTCAAATAATTCCTGATAAGTTGGATAATGATAATATGCATTTGCGAAGTGATAGCTAGTTGATAGAATCCACGTCTCGCTATAGAGATTGATGACATCCCTTTATGAAAGCTTATAAGCTTCTATGTGTAAACCTAGCTAGTGGATTTTGTATCCGGCACATGAAATAAGTTAAGTGGAAGTCTAAAGGATATTCATTTAATCAATATATTAAGTTGTCAGTAATTTAATATTATTGATTGGTGTCTGTAATCTTAACGTGGGGAGTTAAATAAGATTTGATGGAAGAATTCGAAATTCATCTAAGGAGTGCAATTACGAATTTCTAGTGGAAATAATTTGTAATTTATTATGGAAAGGTTAATTCTAGTGAAAAAGAATTAATTCCATAATTGGAAGCCTTATTAATTGATTCTGTGGTCCCTGTTGTGATCGAATCCAATTTGGACCGGGAGAAAGTTGATTGGTGGAAAAGGGAAATCCTAACAGGTTTTGGAGAAGGGTTTTAACCCTTAAAACTTAACCTATAAAAGGAGGATTTCGGCCTCCACTGTAGACACACGAAAAATGCATATTTTTCACCCTCTTTCTCTGAAGCACTTGTTCCACCCAAGTACTGTTGGTCCGGGAATTGATCGGGTACACAACAGAAGACCGTGGAAAGCTGGAGCAACTGGACAACAAGGTTATTGAAGGTCTTTGTGAGGGCTTTAACAGGTATTCCGTTTTATATTATTGCAAAACTGAATGCTTGCTACTAGTTTGTCTAGAATACATGTGAGTATGATGTTTGAACGGCTTCCGCTGCATATATGTTCTTTCAATTGGTATCAGAGCCTACTCACGTCTAACTAGATGGCTAGGGTTTCATAAAAATAATTACTTGCATGCATGCAGTTTTTGAAAAACATGAACTTGTATTGTTTGTTTTTCTGAAAAAGGCAGTATTTTTGTGAAAACGGAAATTTCAAAATATGTGGTTGAACTTGATTCATGGATATCAGTTTATAATATGTTGCTGCATGATGATATTGTAAACTACAAATATTTTGAATCCTGAAACATGAAAAACGATTTTTCCTAACTAATTTGGTCACAGATTTAGAGTTTGAAAATTTTCAGACTCTGATTGACCTGAAATTTTGTGGGTCCATCGGAAACGATCTTATGAGCAATACACATTGTTTACAATGACCAAAGTCGGTTTTTGGCCGTTTGAGGTCGTTAAGATGGTGTTTTGGATGTTTTTCTATTTTCTGAAATTTAATTTTAAGAGAAAACGTATCTGTGATAATCCTATGGTGTTAGGGATCAATCCCTGAGTTCTCTATGATTAAATTTTAGTATAAATAATATATTTACGTGTTGACAATATGGTCTTCCTCCCCAACGGATAAATATACTATTGGTATACTAGGTTTAATCACTAGTTTTTGATGACTTGTATATATCTCTCCAACTGAGAATTACATGTTGTGTCAATGAGACTAGGGCTGTTAGATACATGATATTCACTTGAATTAAATTGATAGTAGACTCTCCAACTGAGTTAGATCTGTTAAGTTTAATGAGTGAAATCTGACATTGTATGTATATGGTGCATGGATAGTTATTTTTCCCAACGAATTTGGCTATTCAAGATGCATGAAAATATATGTGTGATGTGAGTTGAATTTCATTATTCAATGTTACATGACCTGAGTTGATCTAATTATATTATTATATCCCACAGATTAGCTATGTCTTCATTCAGCCCCCTAAGTGCTATCCTCTCCCAAAACAAACTTGAGGGTCCTAACTATGTAGACTGGAAACGAAATCTTGATATCCTTCTTACTGCTGAGGAGTACAAGTTTGTACTGGAAATTGAGTGCCCCCCACAACCTGCTGAGGATGCTACTGATGAGGCAAAAACAGCCTATGCTAAATGGGTTAAAGCTGATGGGATGGCGCGGTGTTACATTCTGGCTTCCATGTCGAATGTTCTGCAACATCAGCATCAGAACATGGAGTCTGCTTATGACATTCTGGAGAGTCTCAAAGAGATGTTTGTGGCTCAGAATCGTGCACAAAAGCAGACGGCCATGAGGACCCTTATGAATACCAAAATGGCTGAAGGTGCTTCTGTAAGGGACCATGTTTTGAAGATGATGAGTCTTCTGAATGAAATAGAGGTCCTTGGAGCAGCCATTGACAAAGAGACACAAGTGGAGATGATCTTACAGTCTCTGCCAGACAGTTTTCATTAATTTCGCCTGAATTACAATATGAATCAATTGGATTTTAATTTGGCGAAGCTGTTGAATGAGCTGCAAGCGGCTGAGTCTATAAAAAAAGAACAAGCTCCACCTGTTGCACTTAATGTTGAGAAAGGTTCGTCTTCTAAGCCGAGAGGTGGTCAGAAGAAGAAAAAGTCTCATCATGCTAAGGCTGCTATTGGTAGTGCTGCTGGTGGCATGAAAAAGCCTAAGGGTAAGTGTTTTCACTGCAAGCAGATAGGGCATTATAAGAAACAGTGTCCTGAATATCTCGCAAAGCTGAAAAAGCAAGGTAATTCAAATTTACTTGTTGTTGAAACATGTTTAGCGGCGTTATCTACCATTCAATGGTGTGTAGATTCGGGAGCCACTAATCATATCTGCAATTCTTTGCAGGGGTTTCAGGAAACACGGAAGCTAAGTAAAGATGAAGCTTGCATTTATCTCGCGGATGGCACTAGAGTTCAAGTTTTAGCAGTAGGAGATATTAGTATTTCGTTTCAGTAGTGATAGAGTTTTAGTCTTAAAGGATGCTTTATATGTGCCTTCCGTTAGAAGAAATTTAATTTCAGTTTCTAGCTTAATAAGAGATGGATATTCAGTTTATTTTACTAATAACTCTTGCGTTATTGAATTTAATAAACGTTTTATCTCTTCTGGTACATTGTTGCATGGCCTTTTTGTTGTTGATATATCTCCTGAACTTAACAACATTAATCTACCTAATAAGAGAAAGCGTTCTTCTGATTTGAATGAGACATATTTATGGCACTTGCGTCTAGGTCATATTAATCTGAATAGGATTTCGAGGTTGGTCAAGGATGGACTTTTGAGTTCATTGAAAGTGGAGGCGCTACCAACCTGTGAATCTTGTTTAGAAGGTAAAATGACCAAGAGAGCGTTCCCTTCAAAAGGAAATAGAGCCAGTGATAAACTTGAATTAATCCATTCTGATTTGTGTGGTCCAATGAACATACGAGCAAGAGGTGGTTTTGAGTATTTCGTGACTTTCACTGATGATTACTCAAAGTATGGATATATTTATTTGTTGCGCCGTAAGTCTGAATGCTTTGAGAAATTCAAAGAATTTAAGGCAGAAGTGGAGAAGCGACATGGAGAATATATCAAGACATTGCGATCTGATCGTGGTGGTGAGTACCTCTCTACGGAGTTCATTAGTTACTTATCAGAAAAAGGGATTGTGTCTCAATTGTCTGCACCTGGGACACTACAACAAAATGGTGTAGCGGAGAGAAGAAATAGGACTCTTATGGAAATGGTGAGATCAATGATGAGTTATTCAGATTTGCCTCTATTTTGGGGACTAGCCTTAGAAACTGCATGTTATCTTCTGAATTTTGTTCCTTCTAAGTCAGTACCTTTGACACCCATTGAATTGTGGACTGGGCGTAAGCCTAGTTTGCGGCATATTCATATCTGGGGATGTCCGGCACATGTGCTAAAAACGAAAACTGACAAGTTGGAACCAAGAACAGAAGTGTGCATTTTTGTTGGCTATCCAAAAGGTACGAAGGGTGGTCTATTTTATAGTCCTAAAGAGAAAAAGGTGATTGTTAGTACAAATGCTAGATTTCTTGAGGAGGACTTTATGGTAGACCGAGTTCCTAGAAGTAAACTAGTTTTACAGGAATTGAGCAAAGAATTAACAGAAAATCCATCCGAAAATAATCAAGAAAATACTACCCCACAAGATGATGTTGACGTTCCATTGCATTTGAGTAGTGGGAGAAACGTTAATAGACATGTAGTGCCTGACGCTCCATTGCCCCAAAGTAGTGGGAGTGCTATTGAGCAAGACATTATAGAGGAAGAAGCTATTGATATGGTCATCCCGCAAGGTGGTGAAGAAAATATCAATGTTGTTCTTCCTAATCAGGTTGTGGCTCAGCCACAAGAACCTGAAAATGTTGATGCTGATACAGTAGTGCCAGGTCGTAGTGGGAGAATTAGAAAAGTACCGGCAAAGTTAACGCTCTTGGGTGAATTTCATAACGAAAGTATTGAATTCCCAGAAGAAGAGCTGGATAATGAGCCGAGAAGTTACGCCGAGGCACTACGTGATCAAGATGCTGACAAATGGGTTGTTGCTATGAAATCTGAAATGGAGTCCATGTACTCTAATAAAGTCTGGGATCTTGTAGAACCACCTAAGGGAGTCAAACCCGTTGGCTGTAAGTGGATCTATAAGAAGAAGAGAGGAGTAGACGGAAAAGTGCAAACTTATAAAGCTAGGCTTGTTGCGAAAGGGTTTACTCAAAAAGAAGGTATCGATTATGAGGACACTTTTTCGCCGGTAGCCATGCTTAAGTCTATTTGGATTCTCTTATCCATTGCTGCTCATTATGATTATGAGATTTGGCAAATAGATGTCAAGACAGCTTTCCTTAATGGGAGTCTTGAAGAATGCATCTATATGAGGCAACCAGATGGTTTCAAAGAAAATGGCAAAGAACACCTATTATGTAAGCTTAATAGGTCCATCTATGGACTTAAGCAAGCATCTAGAGCATGGAACACTTGTTTTGATAAAGCAATTAAGACCTTTGGTTTTAAGGAGTGCTTTAACGAGTCTTGTGTTTACAGAAAGTGGGAGGGTAACAAAGTGGCATTCTTGATATTATATGTGGATGACATCTTGCTCATTGGAAATAGTGTAAGCATGTTCATAAAAGTTAAGGAGTGGTTGTCCATGCATTTCGATATGAAAGATTTGGGAGAAGCGGCTCATGTCCTTGGGATCAAGCTTCCGCGAGATCGTAAGAAAAGGATTTTAGGCTTATCTCAGGCTCTTTATATTGATACCATTCTTGCCAGATTCGCTATGCAGGATTCCAAGAAAGGTTTTTTACCTTTCAGACATGGAATTGCTCTTTCTAAGAAACAGTCTCCTAAGACTGAAAAAGAGAAGGAGAGTATGAAGGCGGTCCCTTATGCATCTGCTGTAGGGAGTCTTATGTATGCGATGTTGTGTACTAGACCTGACATTTGCTTTGCCGTTGGCATGGTTAGCAGATATCAGTCTAATCCTGGGCGAGAGCATTAGACTGCGGTCAAGCATATATTCAAGTATTTGAAAAGGACTAGAGACTATATGCTGGTCTATCATTCGGATGATCTAGTGCCTAATGGGTACACGGATTCAGACTTCTCGAATGATAGGGATGCCAGAAAATCTACCTCTGGATATGTGTTCACCTTGGGAGGTGGAGCCATAAGTTGGAGGAGTGTCAAGCAAAGTTGTATTGCTGATTCCACCATGGAAGCCGAGTATGTGGCTGCCTGTGAGGCATCCAAAGAGGCTGTTTGGCTCAGAAACTTTCTACGAGAGTTGAGAGTAGTTCCTTCTCCCAGGGCGCCTATTGCACTATGGTGTGATAATACTTGTGCGGTCGGAAATTCGAAGGAACCACGGAACCACAGAGGTGCAAAGCACATTGATCGCAAATATCATGTGATTAGGAAGTTCGTGAAGAAGGGGAAGGTGAAGGTTTTAAAGATTGCGTCGGCAGACAACCTGGCAGACCCTTTTACCAAGACATTGCCAAACGAGGTTTTTGATAGGCATGTAGAGGGTTTTGGTCTTAGAGTTGTAGACGCATGGTTATAAGTCTAAGTGGGAGATTGTTGGAAAATATACTAATAACCATGCAGTTGTTAGTTAGATTACTTCTTGTTAAACAATTGTTGCTTTATACATTTATTAAATATAATAAAGTATTATTTATTTAGATCAATTGTGTCATGTGTGTCCTATTATTTATGCAGTAGTTGATTTAGTGTGTAGAGCCAAGCTTATACACGGAAGATTAAATCATCGGTTCTTATAAATAATGAAGTAGTGTTCGCGATCTAAGATGGAAATTGGACAAAACCATCGGTATGATTGTGTACAAGATTATATATAATTTATCTTGATTATGGGAACGGTATAGTTCCAACTTCTTGTGCTAGTGCACTTTGTGTGTATTGAACGGACCAAGTAGAGATAAGTGTTTTTATACTGACTATATAAAACAAACTCTCCAGCTCATCAGATGTACTTATACTCTTAATCTTGATATAGCTGTTATGAGTGATGTATATTATTCATTGTCTTGATTTATCAATAGGTGAGGTCCAGTATATTTTGGTCAAATAATTCCTGATAAGTTGGATAATGATAATATGCATTTGCGAAGTGATAGCTAGTTGATAGAATCCACATCTCGCTATAGAGATTGATGACATCCCTTTATGAAAGCTTATAAGCTTCTATGTGTAAACCTAGCTAGTGGATTTTGTATCCGGCACATGGAATAAGTTAAGCGGAAGTCTAAAGGATATTCATTTAATCAATATATTAAGTTGTCAGTAATTTAATATTATTGATTGGTGTCTGTAATTTTAACGTGGGGAGTTAAATAAGATTTGATGGAAGAATTCGAAATTCATCTAAGGAGTGCAATTACGAATTTCTAGTGGAAATAATTTGTAATTTATTATGGAAAGGTTAATTCTAGAGAAAAAGAATTAATTCCATAATTGGAAGCCTTATTAATTGATTCTGTGGTCCCTGTTATGACCGAATCCAATTTGGACCGGGAGAAAGTTGATTGGTGGAAAAGGGAAATCCTAACAGGTTTTGGAGAAGGGTTTTAACCCTCAAAACTTAACCTATAAAAGGAGGATTTCGGCCTCCACTGTAGACACATGAAAAATACATATTTTTCACCCTCTTTCTCTGAAGCACTTGTTCCACCCAAGTACTGTTGGTCCGGGAATTGATCGGGTACACAACAGAAGACCGTGGAAAGCTGGAGCAACTGGACAACAAGGTTATTGAAGGTCTTTGTGAGGGCTTTAACAGGTATTCCGTTTTATATTATTGCAAAACTGAATGCTTGCTACTAGTTTGTCTAGAATACATGTGAGTATGATGTTTGAACGGCTTCCGCTGCATATATGTTCTTTCAGTTATAAAGCCAACGTTGCAGACAAGAAAAGTTTAAGTTAGAGTGAATAAGAGCCTGTTTGGCCATGCTTCTAGGGAGCCAAAAGTGCTTATTTTGAAAAATTGGGGTGTTTGGCCAAGCTTTTAAAAGAAAAATAAGTGCTTTTGAATGACAGCAGAAGCTGTTTTTCTGCTGTAGGGGGAAGTTGAAAAAAGTAGCTTTTGAGTAGAAGCAGAAGTTGTTTTTAATTTCCATCATTACAAAAATATCATTACATAAAATACTTTTATACCTAACTACCCCTATATATTTTAACCCAATGATTAGAATATATATATAGTACATTACTTTTTTTCCTCCTTATTTTTTTACGTACACCGACATCACTATGGTTAGAATTTTTTAATAAAATACTATATTTCTTTTAAGGTGTAGATCTAGAATATTCAATTATGTATGCTGTATTTTGAAAATTTTTAATTAAATAAAAAAATTTAATATAATGCTTGAGAATAAATGTTTGAAATTATTCATCTAGTTAAATATATTTAAAGTGAATCTTTAAATATCCTTACTTGTAATTTAACACTCAAAAGTACTTTTTCAAAAGTTTGGCCAAAAACAAATTACTACTCAACTATTGACAGAAGTGCTTCTCAAATTTGTTGGCCAAATTTTTTTCCAAAATTTCTTTTACCAAGAGCACTTTTAAAGAAAATCACTTCTCAAAATAAAAAGTTTTCAGAAGATTGGCCAAACAGGCTCTTAGACAAAGCAAATGGAAAGCAATTTTTATACAACTTTCAACTATAAATACTTCAACCATATTTCTAAAAGTAGCATAAAATTTGAAATATATGCTTAGTAATAGGTGAAAGAATTGACCATAAATAATTTGTATTATTTCATTTATCACTAATAATAATTAGTGTACATAATATAGATGAAAAGAGTAAATTTGGCGGCCCTATCTTTTTAAGGGACCCAAGCCATTGCGTTAGTGGCTGGGGGGTTGAGCCGCCCCTGATCCCAAGAGTGGTCGAGGAACAACCTTTGTTGAAAATTTTTATTGTGTATATATGTCATATATCAATTTATATGATGATATATTATGGAAAAAAATATATTAAAGGGCATTTGAATGGGGATTGATCCCTACGGCTAAATTTACATGAACCATCACTTGATCAAGTGAACCATTTACTTTTAAATCATGAGTACCCAAACATCACATTAGACATATTTTAAAATTTTTGTACATAATATACCATAATTTTGTAGGGAAACAATGGGTTCTCGTGAACTGTAACTTAGAGGCAAAATCCGGCCTTGCCTGCGGTTCTCTACGCCATATTTTACACGACTTCACAAACTTCCATAAGAGAACACTCTCAATGTTTGTTATCTCTCGGTACATGCCTCACCTATCTCTCTATCCCTCTTCATATTTGTTTATTTTGCCACACGCTGCTAATCACCTCCTTGAATTCTGTTGGGTTTGAGGTAGGTGTGAATGGAAAATGGAGGGAAGATAAAAAGGCAACTTTGGCTTTTGCACTTTGTCCTTCATTGGTTAAAGACAACTAGTTTTCTGGTATAAATATAAAGTCACTTCCTTTAGCTCTTAAAAGGAGTTAAGAGGAAGGAGCCCCACGCCATCGTCGTCGCTGCTCGCTCGGCTGGGCCTCGGCATCCGTCAATTGATTGATAAAGTTTTTATAGCAAAAAATATTAGTTTTATTAGATAAATATTAATTATTATTTAATAAATAGTTAACCGAAAAATTAAAATTCTCGCCTGGTTTTTCCGTAATTAAATCCCAATAAATATTAATTGAAAAATGACATCAAGTGAGTCTTCACCAAAAAAGACACTATGACACTTCTTCAAAACCTGAACTCTGTGACTATAAATACAGAGGCATTCTTTCTTATTTCATCATCGAAATTAATTCTTACTTCTCTTCCTTTTTTGTTTTCAAAGCAAAAAGTAAGTTTGAGTCAGTGTGATTTGCTACCGTTTTTTGAGTTCGCTCGTTATTGTGATTTGAATTACCGCTATCATAGTACGGATAATTCTATTCTATCATGAGAGGAATTAATCTACAAACCTTAGGTAACTGTGAGGGGATTAGATTTCTTATGAACATATAGTGTATACTGTTGGCTTGGAATTCTTTCTAATTCATCTCTTTCTGATTTACTGTCTATTTTTCGAAAGGGAAGACATCTAACAATCTTAAGAACTCTAATATTTGTTTGTCTACTAATCGATAATAGACAGTTTAGGAGATTAAAATCTGATCTACTAATTGATAATAGACGGTTTGTGGAGATTAAAATCTGAAATGATTTTCTACTCTAATATGTTCTAGAGATTAAAATTTGAAAAGATTTTCTACTCCAAATTTTATATTCCGTTTTGAAGATTAAAAACTTCAATGAATTATTGAAAATATTTTGTGTTTATTCTTTTTAGAAGATTAAAACATCAACGAATTATTGTGGTGTTATATAAAGTTTAAAGATTAAAAACTTCACTGTATATTAAAACAAATTATGTGAATCTGACTGCATCATTTTTTGTATTACAAGAAAATGACGAACACAGAAAACAATAACGGTGTTACTGGGACACCAAATGCTTCAACTGTTGCAAGTTCAAGCCGCACTGCTTCAGCACCAGCACCCGCACCATCACCGGCTGAAAAGCCGAGAAAATTTGAGGGATTGATTTCAAAAGGTGGCAGCAAAATATATTCTTTTATCTAACCACGCTGAGTTTGCAAATGTTCATAAAAGAGGACGTACCGGTCCCGGAAAACGACACTCCTAAAAATTAACGTTTCATTATTATTGAGGCTTGGAAACATTCAGATTTTCTATGGAAAAACTACATTCTGAATCGACTGGAGAACGACTTGTACAATATTTACAGTAGTGCTGCAACTTCAAATGAGCTTTAGCTTGCTCTTGAAAAGAAGTAGAACACTGAAGATGCTGGGATGAAGAAATCTGTGGCCGCCAAATTTTTGGACTTTAAGATGGTGGACAGTAAAACTGTTATTAGTCAAGTCCAAGAATTGCAAGTGACCCTTCATAATCTCATTGCAGACTGTATGACCCAAATTACTACTTATGTTAGAAGTATTAGCTATATTATTAATAATAAATTTCTCACTGAAGGTTTGGTCATCAATGAGGCGTTTCTAGTTGCTGCGGTAATTGAAAAGTTGCCACCTTTGGGGAAGACTTTAAGAATTACTTGAAACACAAGTACAAGGAGATGTTGCTCGAAGATCTCATTGTTCGTTTGAGGATCGAGGAGACAACAAGATTGCAGAAAAGAAGGTTGCTCGTGGAAGTTCAACAGTAATGGGAGCAAATATTGTTGAGACAAATGATCCACCAAAGAAAAAAAAAAGAAAGAAACCTTCTGGACCAAACAATCAACCGAAAAAGAAGAAATTCAAGGGCAAATATGGACACAAAGTTGTAAATTGTCGTATTCTAAAGAATGCCAAAAATAAGGGTCAAGCAAACATGATAGAAAATAATATTTCCTAAGAAGTTCAAGAAATGGATCTTTGTGCAATGATTACTGAATGTAACTTGGTAGGAAATCCCAAAGAATGATGGATTGATTCTGGAGCCACCTGCCTTGTTTGTAGAAATAAAGATGTATTTACTGGATATGCTTCCGTTGGACCCAATGAGACACTCTTCATGGGAAATTCTACAACAGCAAAGATTGAAGGTTATGACAAGATAGTTCAAAAGATGACTTCAGACAAGGTTGTGACTCTCAACAAAGTTCTTCATGTTCCAGAAATACGTAAGAACTTGATATCAGCCTCACTTCTCATCAAGAACGAGTTTAAGTGTGTATTTATTTCTGATAAGGTTGTATTAAGTAAGAATGATACTTTTGTAGGAAAAGGTTACCTATGTGAGGGCCTTTTCAAGCTGAATGTAATGAATGTTGCTATTAATAATAAAGTTCAAGCTTGTTCTTACTTACTTGAGTCAAATGAATTATGGCATGCATGTTTAGGACATGTTAATTATAAAACCTTGGAAAAAAGTGATAAATACGGAAGTATTTCCTAAATTTGAATGTGATAATTCAAAATGTCAAATATGTGTTGAGTCTAAATTTGCGAAACATCCTTACGAATCAATTGAAATGAATTCTGAACCTTTAGACTTAATTCATACGGATATTTGCGATATGAAGTCAATACCATCTCGTGGCGAAAAGAAATATTTCATAACTTTTATTGATGATATCATTCGTTACTGCTATGTTTATTTACTTAATAGTAAAGACGAGGCTATAGATGCATTAAAGCAATACAAAGTGAAGTTGAAACACAACTTAACAAAAAGATCAAAACGATAAGAAGTGATAGGGGGTGAATACGAATCTCCTTATGAAAAAATATGTTTGGAATACGATATTATTCATCAAACCACTGCCCTATACACGCCACAATCTAATGGGATTGCAGAAAAAAAGTTGAAGGTTAAAAGAGATGATGAATGTCTTGTTAACAAGTTCGGGTTTACCCCATAACTTGTGGGGGGAAGTATCCTTACAGCTAGTCGAATAGTTAATCGTGTACCCTAAAGATTTGTGAGGCTTGGAAACATTCAGATTTTCTGTGTAAAAACTACATTCTGAATGGACTGGAGGACGACTTGTTCAATGTCTACAGTAGTGCTGCAATTTCAAAGGAGCTTTGGCTTGCTCTTGAAAAAAAAATACAACATTGAAGAAGATGGGATGAAGAAATCTGTGGCCGCCAAATTTCTGGACTTTAAGATGGTGAACAGTTAAACTGTCACTAGTCAAGTCCAAGACTTGCAAGTGATCATTCATAATCTCATTGCGGAATGTATGATCCAAATTAATACTTATGTTAGAAGTATTAGTTATATTATTAGTAATAAATTTCTCATTGAAGGTTTGGTCATCAATCAAGTTGCTGCGGTAATTGAAAAGTTTCCACCTTTGGGGAACCTTTAAGAATTACTTGAAACACAAGTGCAAGGAGATGTCACTCGAAGATCTCATTGTTCGTTTGAGGATCGAGGAAGACAATAAGATTGCGGAGAAGAAGATTGCTCGTGGAAGTTCAATAGTAATGGGAGCAAATATTGTTGAGACAAATGATCCACCAAAAAAAAACAAAAGAAAGAAACCTTCTGGACCAAACAATCAACCGAAAAAGAAGAAATTCAAGGGCAAATATGGACACAAAGCTGTAGATTGTCATGCTCCAAAGAATGCCAAAAATAAGGGTCAACCAAACATGGTAGAGGATAATATTTTCCAAGGAGTGCAAGAAATGAATCTTTGTGCAATGATTTCTGAATGTAACTTGGTAGGAAATCCCAAAGAATGGTGGATTAATTATGGAGCCACCCACCTTGTTTGTGCAAATAAAGATGTATTTACTAGACATGCTCCCATTGGACCCAATGAGACACTCTTCATGGGAAATTCTACAACAGCAAAGATTGAAGGTTATGACAAGATAGTTCAAAAGATGACTTTAGAAAATGTTGTGACTCTCAACAATGTTCTTCATGTTCCAGAAATACGTAAGAACTTGGTATCAGCCTCTCTTCTCATCAAGAACGGGTTTAAGTGTGTATTTTTTCTGATACGGTTATATTAAGTAAGAATGATACTTTTGTAGGAAAAGGTTACCTATGTGAGAGACTTTTCAAGCTGAATGTAATGACTGTTGCTATTAATAATAAAGATCAAGCTTCTTCTTACTTACTTGAGTCAAATGAATTATGGCATGCACGTTTAGGACATGTTAATTATGAAACCTTGCGAAAAATGATAAATATGAAAGTATTGTCTAAATTTGAATATGATAATTCAAAATGTCAAATATGTGTTGAGTCTAAATTCGCGAAACATCCTTACAAATGAATTGAAAGGAATTCTGAACCTTTAGACTTAATTCATACGGATATTTGCGAATATTTAATCGCGTACCCTACAGTAAAACACAATCTATTCCATATGGAAAATGGAATAGAACAAAGCCAAGCTTGAATCACCTCAAAGTTTGGGGGTGTTTGGCAAATGTACAAGTTCCTAAACCTAAACGGGAAAAGATATGACCAAAAACAGTTGATTGTGTTTTCATAGGATATGCTAATAATAGTAAGGTATATCGTTTTATGGTTCATAAATCAGAAAATCCCGGCATTCATGTTAATACGGTTATTGAATCAGATAATACTGAATTCTGTGAAAATATATATTCGTATAAAAATAAATATGAGTCATCAAGTGTAGGCACGAAACGACCCCAGGAAGAAAAAAAATGAAGCATGCCAAATAATGATAATCCAAAACGTAGTAAACGTCAAAATACATTGGCTTCCTTTGGACCAGACTTTATGACTTTTCTATTGAAAAATGAGCCTCAAACTATAAAGAAGCAATGGCTTCTTCAGAGTCTCCATATTGGAAAAATGCAGTCAATAGTGAGATAGAATCCATATTAAGCAACCATAAGTGGGAGTTAGTTGATCTTCCTCCTGGGAACAAACCTTTAGGTTACAAATGGATTTTCAAAAAGAAAATCAAAGCTGAAGGTTCTATTGAAAAATACAAGGCTAGACTGGTCGTTAAAGGTTACAGACAAAAAGAGGGCCTTGATTATTTTGACACATACTCTCAAGTAAGCAGAATTACATCCATACAGATGCTAATAGGGTTGGTCGCCGTGTATGGTCTTCAAATCCATCAAATTGATGTAAAGACAACATTCTTAAATGGAGATTTGGAGAAAGAAATCTACATGGAAAAACCGAAAGGGTTTATGGTTCCTGGGAAAGAAAAAAAGTTATGTCGACTTGTTAAGTCACTTTATGAACTAAAACAAGCACCCAAACAATGGCATGCAAAATTTGATAGTATAATATTTTCAAATGGCTTTCAGATTAATGAGTGTGATAAATGTGTTTACATTAAGAACACTCCAAATCACATAGTTATTGTTTGTCTATATGTGGATGACATGTTAATAATGAGTAAAGATATTGATGACATAAATGCTACTAAGAGTATGCTAACTAGCAAGTTTGATATGAAAGACTTGGGAGTTGTTGTAATCTTGGGAATTGAAAACCATAAGACTCCTCAAGGTTTGGCATTATCTCAAACTCATTACATAAAAAATGTCCTGAAAAAATTCAAGTATTAAGACTTTAAAAACTCTTATTGATGTGAATCTTGCCTCTACAAAGAACAAAGGAAAAAGTACATCTCAACGAGACTATGCTAGAGTGTTGGAAAGTCTAATGTACATCATGAATTGTACACGAACAGATCTAGCTTGTGCCATAAGTAAACTGAGTCGATATACAAGTAATCCAGGACAAAATCACTGGATGGCAATGAAACGAGAGTTGGGTTATTTGGAGTATACCCAAGACTATGCTTTGCATTATGATAAGTATCCCACTGTTATTTAGGGATATTGTGATGCAAATTGGATCACCGATTCAAAATAATCAAAATTCACAAGTGGATATACTTTCACAATAGGTGGAGGAGCGGTAGCTTGGAAATCATCCAAACAAACATTGTTCTCTCGCTCTACAATGGAGGCTGAATTCATAGCCTTAGACAAGGCTAGTGAGGAAGCTGAATGGCTCAAAACTTCTTAGGAGATATTCCATTTGGCTTAGGCCGTTGACACCTATATGTATACATTGTGATAGTCAATCGGAAATATCAAGGACTGTGAGCCTTATCTATAATGGTAAAAATCGTTACATACGACGAAGACATAAAACCATTAGACAACTTCTTTCTAGAGGAATTATCACAATTGACTATGTAATTATCACAATTGACTATGTAATTATCACAATTGACTATGTAAAGTCAAAGGATAATGTATCAGATCCGCTTACAAAAGGCCTAACTAGAGACAATGTTGAAAGATCATCAAGGGGAATAGGACTATGGCCGAGGACAACTCATCATGGCGGTAACTCTACCTAGAAGATTGGAGATCCAAAGATCTAGGTTCAAGGAGCTCAAACAAAGTTATGTATGACCAGTCCAACATTGTCAAACAACTCAACCCATTCTTGTAATAAGACAATGTTCAGTACCACGGATAAAACGTTAAAGACGCTTTTTAATGATTATCTAAGTTTGATATGGGAATTATCTAAGTTTGATATTGGAATTATCAAATAGTGTACATCTAAAGGAGTACACGTTTAGAAATCATTTATGTGAGTGAAGTGGAGGCCGCTTCAAGGAGAATTCTGTAACGCCGATTCTCGATGCACTCATGAATCAGGCGGTGTTCATGGCTGAAACGAAGACAACAATGAGAATCAGAGACGGCCAATTGTGTGACTTATGTTGTCTTGATATACACCAAATTCGACGGTTCAAAGATATTAGATTGCTTGAATATATCTGATATATGTTCACTACGGAAAGTTCAAAGGGAAACCTACTTATATCCAAATGCGATTAATTCTTACTTGCGAATCACACAGTTTTCTGCATGTTTTCTTCATATAGTCATTCCCCATTCATGTGGGGGATTATTGGGTTTGAAGTGAGTGTGAATGAAAAATGGAGGGAAGATGAAAAGGCAACTTTGTCTTTTTCACTTTGTCCCTCGTCGGTTAAAGACAACTAGTTTGTTGGGTAAAAATATATAGTCACTTCTGTTAGCTCATAAAAGGAGTTAAGAGAAAGGGGTCTCGCGTCGGCTCGACATAGACTTCGGCTTCATATTTGGTCAATTGATAAATTTTTTATACCAGCAAATATTAGTTTTATTAAATAAATATTTATTATTATTTAATAAATAGTTAACCAAAATATTAAAATTTATGCCTGGTTTTTTTAAATTAAATTCCAATGGATAATAATTGAAAAATGATATTAAGTGTGTCTTCTCCATAAAGGGCACCATGGTACCTCTTCAAAACCTGAACTCTATGGCTATAAATACAGAGGTATTCTGCCTCATTTCATCATAGAGATTCATTCTTACTTCTCTCCCTTTTCTACATTTATTTTCAAAGCAAAAAGTAAGTTTGAGTCAGTGTGATTTACTACCGTTTTCTGAGTTCACTGGTTGCTGTGATTTGAATTACCGCTATCACAGTACGGATAATTTTATTATATCCTGGGAGAAATTAATCTACAAACCTTAGGTAACTGTGAGCGGATTAGATTTTTTAAGGACATGCAGTTGTTTAACCTAGATCCGATTTTAGGCCAATTAATAATTAAATTTGTATTTGCGGAGTCACGATCAATAGTTGAGATTAAGAGTTTATACGGCGAGTTGAGATGATGATAATGCGAGGACGAAATATAAATATTAAATAGTAAAGATAAAGCGTAAACGGAAACAAGGGGAAGTAACTGTATTGTATCGCTTGTCTTCGGGGAGAGTTCTTCGATACCAACCATACTTCAAACAATCGAAAAGCTATAAAACATGAACTGAGAGAATATCTGAGCAAGAGTGAGAGAGTATTCTTATTGATAGTGTAGACAGGAAGTAGATTTGTTGTACAACCGATTAAGGTGAATGCTATTTATAGGCCTGATAGGCACCCGTTGGGATTTGTAACTGCTGGGCATGGATCCGTCTGGATAAGTAACTGTTGAGCACTCTATCCGTTGGAGTCGTAACCGCTGGGCTGTAATGATTGCCTTAATGACCATTAAATAGATGATCGTGGATAATAATGCTAATAATTACTCATTTAGACCGTGTTGACCGTTGAAGTCTTTAGGTCTGCTCGTCTGTCCGTTGGATGTCTGTCCGTTGGAATATCTGCTCGTGCCATGTGGGAGACACGTGTCACCTAAATAGGTCCAGTCCACTTTTATCCAATACAGATAGTCCCCGCACTTCTCGGGCAGAGTATCTGTCCGAGGAGTGGATAATGATTTTGGCGGGAGTTTTCGTAAACCTTTTGTCTCCATGTGATGTATCTCGATGACGTATGAGCTTTATCAGATAAATGACAAGCCCATATGACGTGCACATTAAATGCGCTGTATAAAAGAAAGTAACCGCAGCTGGCACGCCTGCAGAACTGCAGTTTATTTTGAAGTGACTATCGCGTGCCTCAAGGGTAAAAGTAATGATTTTAACCGCTTCAGTCACGTGCACATGTCGCCTGTTGATCGCGAGGTGACCGCTGCTCTTCAGGGTAATGATGGTACTATAATGTTTCGGCGAACCCTATTCTTTCCCTCAACGGCTAGATCTGATCGTAGTCTCTCTGATGACCTCCACGTGTCTCGAGGGAAGTTGTGGGGCTGAATCTTTTTGTTCCTACAAATAGGGATTTGCTTGACTAGAAACTTTTTACTTGCCTTTATTTCTTCTCCGCTGTTCTTTGAAAACCTTTGAACTAGCTTTTGAGTTTTTCCTTGATAACTTCATATTTTTCCTGAAATCATGACTTCACGATCTAGGAAAAGTCAAAACATTGATATTGCTGGTAGTTCCTCGGTGGCCACTCCTAGGCCCCGAGCTACCCAGGCTACTGCTGCAGAAATAATCCCCAAAAAATGGGGTGAACTTGAGTCGGACTGTAACATTAAGTCCTTTCACAATAGGGAGGGAGATACGCGTAACTGGCCAGCGTATAGGTTTAAGTCTGGGATCATGAAGGAGGTGGTCTCATATGTAAGGATAGACTGTAACTGGGACAATGAGGTTCCCCTTTTGCCGGTCTCCAAGGGGGAGAACATGGTGGACAGTTATGTGCACCTACCCCTTTACAGTGGGATGTAGATTACCCCTGTATCCTGTACTGGAGAGGCTTTGCAGGGAGTACCTTCTCTGCCCGGGGCAACTGAGCCCCAGTATATATAGGATAGTTACACTTTTAGATTGGTTTGCGACAGAAACCGATCAATCTTTTGGCTACGAGCATTTTATTTCTTTGTACAGTATACAAATTTTTAAAGATAGCTATGTAAATGCCAGGATGCGCGGAAGCAAGGGCTTGGTGCGCAATTCTGAGGATACCGGTGACCGAGGCTGGGTGCACCGATATCTGTTCGTGCGTTCCTCGGCCTTGACTTTCGATGACAAGGCTCATCTTCCAGAAATCTGGAATAAGACGCGTGAGTCCCCAAGTTTTTTTTTATATATATGCTCCTTTCTTCTTCTCGTTTGCTAACTTCGTTCAAACTTTTTTGTGCAGCAGCCAAGCAACCTTACGACGGGCTCATATCTGTCGATGAGCTGACGGCGTGGGTTGAGCCGATTTTGAAGAAGTTTGGTCCGGAGAAAAGAGAGTGGGCGTATTTTGCTACTCTCAACAGTTTGACTGTGAAACACCATGGTGAGAAAATTTTGCCTCCATGATCGTTTTTCTTCTTCGAAAGTTCTCCGTGTCTGACCGTTTTTCCCTTTCTGTAGGTTTGGGCACTTCAGGAGATTTCTTTCCTGCCCCCCCCCAAGACGGGCCTTCCGAACCTGTTGCTGATCCAGTCGCTGAAGCTGACGCTATACTAGCTTCGATGAACGCACTGCGCAGCAGGGAGGGGGGCGAAGAATTCCTGTCGGGTGGGCTGGACTCTCTGAAGAGAAAAAAGAAGAACCAGGGAGAGGGCGGAGCGCGGAAGAAGTCTGCTCGTAAGACTTCCGTGGCTACCGGGCAAACCTCGTCAACTGGCGGTAATCTTTCTTCTAGGGTCAGTGTGCCTGAGCCTGTAGAAGAAAATGCCAACACTGCTGCCGAAGTCCCCGAGTCTATACGGGGAGAGGGTTTAGCTAAGGAGGTTATCTATCTTTCGGACACTGAGGCCGAAGTTGATGTTCCTCTTAGGCGAAAACCACATCTTCGAAGCGACAGAAGAAGGGCTGAGGAGGAGGCTGTCCGTACTCCGCAGAGGAGCCCTCGAGTTGGTGACGGGGCGGAAGCCGGTCCTTCTCGTGCAGACAAGGGAAAAGGAAAAGTAGGTGAAGAAGAAGAAAAAGAAGAAGTGAAAGAGGAAGTTAGAGAAGAAGAACCCCAAGAGGATAGCCAGGGTCCTCGTGTTTTTCGTTTCGAGGACCTTGAGAACGTGGCTACTGAGGGAGCAACGCCTGTTGGTCTTCGCGAGTGCGAGACGATAAACCCTGGGGTGGGAGGTGACTCTAACCTCTCATCGTCAAGATTTGTCTGGGGGTCAGTCATCACTGGTCAGATAGAGTTGAAGGATATCAGGGGTATTCGTTACAAGTTTGGGCCAAATTATCCTTTCGGACAGGTTTGGGAACCCAAGTACTGTGAGAGGAAGCATACTTTGAAACTTGCCCCTGATGTTAACTTCATAACAGGGCCAAGCGGCTTGGCTAAGGCGGTCTCTTTGCTCATCGGCCCCCGTGAAGAATGGGTGCTGAGGGAGCTAAGCGATGAGGAGTTAGCCTTTCAGATTGCCGCCGACTCTGCCCGAGTAAGTATTCCTTATTTTTTGAGTTAGGAGTGACTTTAACCTCGGATTTCTCACTTTGACTTATTTTGCTTTTTCAGTCAAGTATGCTGGCTGCCGAGCTCATGTTTCGCTCAAGGCTTAACAACGTCGATCAGGTGGTTGCGATAAAGAAAAAGTTGCTGGAAGCTCTGAAGGAAAACAAAACTCTGATAGAGCAGTGTGGTTTCCTTGGTGATGAAGTTAGTCGGTTGACGAATGTCAACAATGAACGACTTGAGCAAATTCACGCACTCACCAGGGAAAAGGACCTTCTCTTCGAAGAGAGGGAAGGGTTCGCACGCTCTACTCAAGGTTTGGAGAGATTGCTTGAAGATTGTCGAACTTCTTTGAACAGGGCTATTGAAGATCGTGCATCCCTCGAAATGGATCTGCAGAGAGCTAATGAAGGATCTGCCAAAGCCAGGGCTGATCTTCAGGCTGCCAAGGATCAAGTCGCTCAACTAATGAGTGCTCAGACCGCATTAACGAAGGACTTGGCCAACCTACGTGATCAGTCTGAAATTAAAGCCAAGCTTGCTGCTCTTGAAGCCAAGCGCACCTTGCTCGTGCAGATTCAGACTAAGCAAGTTAATGTCGAGGAGATGCTGCAGACCACAAAGAGCGCTGTTCGTAGAATAAGACAAGCTTTGAATCTCTCTCCTGAGGAGTCTGAAGGCGAAGATGATGATGAAGATGATGGTGAAGCTTCAGGGGACGACGGCAGAACAGACGGAGCTGGTGCATAGAGTTCTGGTCGTAGCCCTAAATGTTGATGACCTTTATCAATCTTTGATTGAGGGGTTTTTTTTATTGTCTGGCGAAAGCCGGACTTGTCTGTTGGTGGACAGGAGTCTAGTAGAGACTTTCTGATCCTTTGTATGGCCGGTTTCATTTGGCCTTTAAACACTCAGCAAATTTCTGTCAGCCGTTTTCGGCATTTTATCAATTCACAGGATAATGTATGTATGTTACTTTAGATCTTCTCAGTGACTATATTTAGTTTGAACTTTTGACCTTTTTGTATGCATATGTTGTGGCTTTCGTACCTTATGACTGGGAATTTTTCTTTTTGAATTCTGAACTTTATTAAGTTCGTATTTCCAAAAATCTGCCCAATTGTTTTTAACTTAGCCTTTCATGAGGTCGTAAGCTATGAGTGATCTGACCGAGTCGTGGTCACTTTTGGCCAAATCATTGCTCTATGCGTATAACTTTGCTTATCGTTTTGATAGTTGAAAGTTGTTGCATGGCTTTGTAGATTGGCTCTGGCCGAGTTCACTGGCCTTGTGAACGACTCCTTATTTTCGCGGAAGCCTTGTCACATAAATATGCTTTGTGAATGACTCCTCTTATCTATCGTGGAAGTTCCTTCACGTAAAAGTTTTGTCTTGTGAATGACTCCGCTTATTTGCCGTGGAAGTCTTTATCACGTTTAAAGTTTTTTTTTTGAAAAACTTTAGAAATTCGCCTTTTGATAAGGTCTTTTCGCCTTTATGAAGGTCTTATCTGGCCTACAGGGGCCTCTCACCACCCCCTTGTTTTTATGTTGGAGCACGTAAAGTGATAACATGAAAAGAGTTTTCGGTGAGTTGCATATTGAACACATATGACCAAACGAGGAGTGTGTTCGTTGTGGGATTCGAACCCACAGCCACGAAGTTGAAGAACTTCGAGCTCTACCAGTTGAGCTAAACGGATCTGACCTTGTTTAGGTCGTTAGTACCATTTAGAGAAGATATATAATAAAAGTAAGAACTTTTGCAAAGATAAAAGGTAAGTATAACTAACCGTTTTATCACTTAAAAGTGATACCTTTTGAGATGAACCACGTTCCAACTGTTCGGGACAGTTGAGCCGTCTGGTCGTGCCAAGCGATAATATTCCTTGCCGACTGAAGCAATTACCTTGTAGGGGCCTTCCCAATTAGGGCCAAGCTTTCCTGAGTTTGTCTCTTGTGTGCTCTGGGAAACTTTTCTGAGTACAAAGTCCCCGACTTGGAAGCTTCGTACGCGTAGTCCCCGGTTGTAATACTTCTCGATTCGTTCTTTCTTGGCGACCACTCGCACGAGGGCCAGCTCTCTGCGTTCTTCGAGGAGATCTAGCTCTTCAGATAGGTTGACTGAGTTTGACTCCTCAGTGGCATGTGCGTATCGCAGACTGGGTTCACCTATCTCAACTGGGATTAGAGCATCTGCACCGTATACCAATGAGTAAGGAGTCTCTCCAGTACTCATTTTTATCGTTGTGCGATAAGCCCATAATACCCCAGGCAGCTCTTCTACCCAACATCCCTTTGCCTGCTCGAGACGTTTTTTAAGAGATTTAACGATGATTTTGTTGGTAGATTCTGCCTGTCCATTGGCGACAGGATGATACGGAGAAGAAGTGATCCTCTTGATATGCAGATCGTCGAGGAATCTAGTCACTTTCTGGCCAATGAATTGCGGGCCGTTGTCCATGACTATTTCTTTGGGTGCCCCAAAGCGACATACGACAAAGTGCCAGAGGAAATCGACGACTTCCGTTTGTTGTATTCTTGAGTATGCTGCCGCTTCGACCCACTTTGTGAAATAATCAGCGATGATCAATAAAAAGCGCATCCCTTTTGGTGCCGTGGGAAGAGGACCAACAATGTACATTCCCCATTTCATGAAGGGCCACGGAGAGATTATTGAACGAAGTGGTTCCGCTGGCTGATAGAGAAGATGGGCGAACCTCTGGCATCTGTCACATTTCCTGACGAATTCATTTGCATCTTTCTCCATTTTGTCCCAATAATATCCTGCACGAATCAACTTCCGGGTTAATGCCTTACCTCCGGAATGGTTTCCACAACAGCCTTCGTGGACTTCTCTCATCACATAATTAGTCTGGTTTGGTCAGAGACATTTTGCGAGAGGTCCTGCGAACATCCTCCCGTAAAGCTCGCCGTTGAGAATTGTATATCGAGCAGCCTTTACTCGGAGTTTGCGAGCAGCTTTTGCATCTACGGGTAGAGTTCCATGGTTAAGATAATTTGTTATCTCATTCCTCCAGTCCCAAGTAGTGCTGATAGTGTTGACTTCGAACTTTTCTCTGTCCATGGTTGTGTAGAGAAGTTGAACAACAGCGGAAGAGCTAGCTGCCCCTATTTCTGCTACCGATCCCATTTTTGCAAGAGCATCAGCTTCATGGTTCTCTTCCCGTGGAATCTGAACTGCTTCCCATTCACCAAACTGTGCCAAAAGTTCCTTGACTCAAGCAAGGTATACTTGCATTCTGGATTCTCGTGCAATGAAACCCCCATTGATCTGATTGATCACTAACTAAGAGTCGCTTTTCAGTTTGACGATGGTTGCCCCATAGATGCGGGCTAGTTCTTATCCTGCAATAACGGCCTCATATTCGGCCTCATTGTTAGTAATAAATGGGCACTTGATAGCTTGCCTTACCGTCTCACCGGATGGAGCAATGAGGACCAATCCGAGTCCCGACCCTTTGACGCTCGAGGAGCCGTCTGTATGAAGGATCCGGGCGCCAGGAGTCTGCCCTGCATAAAGAATAGCCTCTTTCTTTGCCTCAGGGTATATATTAATGCTAAAGTCTGCTACAAAGTCTGCCAGAACTTGTGATTTTATTGCTACCCTGGGCTGATATGTGATATCAAATTTAGATAATTCTATCGTCCACTTTACCAACCTTCCTGAGAATTCTGGTTTGTGCAGGACATTTCGTAAAGGAATAGTAACCACAACTATCAAATGACTTTGTAAATAAGGGCGTAACTTACGAGCAGCAGTTACTAGAGCCAACGCCAATTTTTCTAAAGGTTGATAGCGGGTTTCTGCATCAATTAAAGGATTGCTAATGTAATAGATAGGAAGTTGTTTACCTTTTTCTTCCCGAACTAGTACAGCGCTTACCGATGATTCCGAGACTACCAGATAGATTAGCAGTTGTTCACCCTCCACAGGTGTGGACAGCAGTGGAGGATTGGATAGATATCTTTTTCAGATCTCTCAACGCCTGCTGACATTCGGGAGTCCATTCGAACTCCTTGTTCTGCTTTAAGACATCGAAGAAACTTTTGCAACGGTCAGATGACCGGGAAATAAATCTGCGTAGAGCTGCCACTCTCCCCGTTAGTCTCATGACCTCTTTCCTGTCGTGAAGTACATCTGGGATTGATTCAATAACTTTAATCTAAGCGGGATTGACTTCAATGCCTCGCCGAGAAACAATGAACCCCAGAAACTTCCCAGACCCAACTCCGAAAGCGCATTTTTCTGGATTCAGTTTCATGTTATACTGATCCAAGATTTGGAAAGCTTCTTTCAGATGTGCCAGATGGTCTTCTGCCCGTTTGGATTTGATCAGCATATCATCAATGTATACTTCCATAGTCTTTCCGATATGGTCATGGAACATTCGATTGACTAGACGCTGATAGGTTGCACCTGCATTTTTTAGTCCAAATGGCATAACTTTATAACAATACGTACCTCGACAGGTTATGAACGCCGTTTTTTCCTGGTCTTCAGGATCCATCAGTATCTTATTGTATCCGGAGTATGCGTCGAGGAAGGTTAGCACCTCGTGTCCGGCTGTTGCGTCGATTAGTTGATCTATCCTGGGAAAAGGATATGAATCCTTCGGACAGGCTTTGTTCAGATCTGTGAAGTCAATACAGACTCACCACTTGCCGTTCTTTTTAGGTACGACAACCACGTTGGCTAACCAGTCTGGGTACTTGACTTCCCGTACTGAACCGATCTTCAACAGCCGATGGACCTCGTCATTGATTACCTGGTTTCGAAAAGCTCCTTGCTGGCGCGTCTTCTGTTTCACCGGGCGGTGGTATGGATCAACGTTCAACCTGTGAGTAATGATATCAGGAGAAATACCTGTCATATCTGCATGGGACCAGGTGAATGTTGTATGCCGCTCCTTGAGGAACTGGAGGATGTCTCCTTGCAGGCGTTCGCTCAGCTCAGTCCCCAAATACACCATTCGCTCTGGTTTATCAGCGAACAGCTCTTCGGGTTCCAGAGCTTCTACGGTTGGCATGTGGTTTTCTCTTTCATCTATTTTGGTGATGAAATCTGGGACTTCATACTTAACCTCTTCAGGTGCTGTATCTGGCCCCGGTTGCTGTAATTGCTATTTGTTCTCCTCGGGTAGTTTGAGGGCTACCGAGTAACAATCTCGTGTAGAGCGTTGCTCCCCTCGGACTTCACGTACTCTCCACTTGGATGGGAACTTCAACACCTGATGATAAGTATAAGGGATAGCTTGCATGTCGTGGATCCAAAGCCTTCCCAAAATGATGTTGTATGCTAGATTTGCATCGACAACATGAAAAGTTGTCTCCTGTGCTACCCCTTCGGCCAGAATCGTTAGGGTAATCTTCCCAAGAGTCTTCTCGCTTGAATTGTTGAAGCCGGAAAGAACTCGAGATACTGGCACAATCTTATCTGCTAACTGCATTTCAATTACAACTCATGACTGGATAATGTTTGCCGAGCTGCCTGCATCAACGAGCACTCTCCTGACATCGAACTCCGCCACATGCAACGTTATGACTAACGCATCAGCATGCGGGAATTGCGAACCATCAGCATCAGAATCCTCAAATGTGATTACTCCTTCTGACCGAGGGCGCTTGTTTTTTGTAATGGACACTTTTGCATACTTCTTTGCTGTGAAGGTAACCGAATTTACCTCAATCCCACCCGAAATAACGTTGACAGTTCATTTCAGGGAGGACGCTCATGGTGGACCGGGTTTGTTCTGCTGAGCCTTCGCGTTCTCGGTCAAGAACTCCTTCAAGAATCCCTGTTTCAACAAATGAGCAATTTCATACCCTAAAGCTTTGCAGTCTTAGGTGGTGTGCCCATGGTCGCGGTGGAACTCGCAGTATAGGTCTTGGCTTCGCTTGCTGGGATCAGTCTTCATATCTTTTGGCCACTTGACTTTTTCTCCCATGTCTTTGAGTACCGCCTTGACTTCTGTCATTTCAACGTTGAAGCATGGCAGGCTTGGGGCTCCACGGAGATTCGATTTAGAATTTTCCCTCCGAGATAACCCTCTGTTACTTTTGCGGCTGCGTCCTTTGGAATTGTTTCGCGATTGGTCATGGTACGGTTCATATCGTGTGTCTGACCTCTCCATTTCTGCTTTTGCGCCGGATCCGCTGCTGCGAGCCTGAGCCCTTCCTCGAGTACCTATTCAAATCAGTTTATCTTCATCGATACGTACCTTGGAATTGTAACGATTGTAGACATCTGACCAACTGGCTGCTGGAAACTCGCGAAGAGACTCGTAAAGTCTTCGTGTGGCCTCTGAGCTCCTAATATCCAAGCTGTTGGTGAATGCGATTGCTGCCCATCTATCTCTGGAATCGATCCACGTACTTACGGAGTGACTCGTCGGGTCTCTGCTTGATTTCAAAGATGTCCTCTACTCGGGTCTCCGTCTTCTGAGCACCTGTGTGTGCCTTCACGAACAATTCAGCCATTTCTGCGAAAGACCCAATGGAGTTGGGTGGCAACATTGTATACCATCGCAAGGCTCCATCTGCCAGGGTTTCTACGAACTTCTTTAATTGTACAGATTCGATCTCCTCGTCGGTGAGATCACTGGCCTTTATGAAGTTGCTGAACATCATGAGGTGATCGTTGGGATCAGATGTTCCGCGATACCTTGGAATATTCGGCATTTTGAACGTCTTAGGTATGGCTTTTGGAGCTGCCTCCTTCTTCCAGGGTCGCTGTGAATAACGCTGGACATCAACTTTCTTCAGTGTAGGTGGAGCGCCTGGTATCTGGTCGATCCTTTCATGAAGAGATTTTTGAAGCGCCTCTTGACTTTCTTTGAATTGTTTGGTGAGAGCTTCCACAACAAGGCTCATATCTGTAGGCGTCATAGATCCTCCGTTCGGATTCTGATTGGCTTGAGTCGTCGGATCTGCAGTGCCACCGCAATTGCGCTCTCCTCCTTGCCTTGAAGTATGTGAAAAAGGTGCATTGGGGTCAGGTATTGCAGCGTCAGCCCTTGCGGTTGAAGGGTTACTTCTCCGGAGAGAAGTAAGTGCCTCGTTTATCCTTCGATTTACTTCTGCCTGTTCCTGCATAAAAGCAAAGATTTTTTCCTGGAGGTTCCCTTTGCCAGGGGAGAGACTCCTATGACGTCGTCTCCTGGGTGGAGTAGTGCTCTGAGAGCGCACACGCCTATACTGCTGCCTGACAGGTCCTTGGGAAAATTGTTGCTGCCCGTCGGACGAATAATCGGGAGAATAATTAGGAGAATAATTAGGACTGAGTGGAGGGGTGTTTACCTGTTGTCCGCCTACGATAGTTCGTTGATAACTGCTTTCTGCCATGTTAGTTATAGAACAAAAAGATAGACGGAAATAGATACAATATCAAAGATAGACTTTTAACCTACGAAAGCTATTGACCGGCTCCTACTGTGGTCGCCAAATTGTTTAACCTATATCCGATTTTAGGCCAATTAACAATTAAATTTGTATTTGCGGAGTCACGATCAATAGTTGAGATTAAGAGTTTATACAGCGAGTTGAGATGATGATAATGCGAGGACGAAATATAAATATTAAATAGTAAAGATAAAGCGTAAACGAAAACAAGGGGAAGTAACCGTATTGTATCGTTTGTCTTCGGGGAGAGTTCTTCGATACCAACCACACTTCAAACAATCGAAAAGCTATAAAACATGAACTGAGAGAATATCTGAGCAAGAGTGAGAGAGTATTCTTATTGATAGTGTAGACAGGAAGTAGAGTTGTTGTACAATCGATTAAGGTGAATGCTATTTATAGGCCTGATAGGCACCCGTTGGGATTTGTAACCGCTGGGCGTGGATCCGTCTGGATAAGTAACTGTTGAGCACTCTATCCGTTGGAGTCGTAACCGCTGGGCTGTAATGATTGCCTTAATGACCATTAAATAGATGATCGTGGATAATAATGCTAATAATTACTCATTTAGACCGTGTTGACCTTTGAAGTCTTTAGGTCTGCTCGTCTGTCCGTTGGAATATCTGCTCGTGCAGTGTGGGAGACACGTGTCACCTAAATAGGTCCAGTCCACTTTTATCCAATACAGCAGTGTATACTGTTGGCTTGCAATTCTTTCTAATTCACCTATTTCTAGTTTACTGTCTATTTTTCAAAAGTGCAGACATCTAACAAACCGACATCTATAGCAGCAGCGACCACGGAGGCGAGCCAAACTTATCTTACCAAACATGACTAAGAACGTGGAGACCATAAGGCATCAGTGTACTAGGGATGTTATGTTTCTTTCGTTGCCAAACTTACTTATCAAACATTTCATTATACATATTTGGTACAATATGATCGAGACGACATCATCGCGTGAAGTTAGACCATGGAAAATGACCGAGCGAAATTCAACTGAAGCCAAGTCGTCACCTCAAGCTGGATCAAGATACGTTGGGATATGATAACAATGAAAAGTTTGTTAACTTCTCGAGTGAAGAAAATGTATAGCTTAACAAAAATAAAGCAACTTGTTATTCCCTCATTTTAAATTGATATATCACTCTTTTAAGAGTTTTAAAGACTAGTACACGTACAATTTTTGTTGAACTTTGTTTTTTCTTCTTTAACCCTTTGACAAGTTTTCAAAATAGAACACTAAACTTATTCAAGCTTTTTTTTTTTTTTTCTGAAAACCTTTTTCAAGCTTTTAACGCTTTTAAATAACTAACATCTATTACTTATACAATTAAATACTAAACCATTTTATTTAACATCTTTTGTCTTGTCTTGAAACGCTTAAGATCATAGTCAATTATACAAAGCAAAATAGAGAAAAAGTAACTCCACATTGGTCCTTCTTCCACCTCGCCATACCTTGATCCCGCATTACTCTCTTAATCTTTAAGTTTGATTTGTTTGTTATTTTCTTGTTTATATATTTTAGTTTAATTTCTTGCATTATGTTTTCCAGTAACACTAATGTGACACATATTTTCTACTAACTAGTTTATTTTGAGATACATTGTCATCCATGGAGGCTTATATCTGTTCATGAAAAAGATTGTTCCATTCAGGTCACACTAATTTCTATTCTCAAGAATGATATAAAAGTACTTATAGGAGCAGGTTATTGATGTTAGGCTAAAAATGCATATATTTTAGTATTAATTACATCATATTTTGGTGCTTTTGTGGATTATTTTAGTGTGAACAATAGTATTTTGTGCTTATATTGGGTGTTTGAATGTGTAGGAATTAAATGGTATGAAAAAGTGTAAAAGTTTGATGATTTGGAGCAAAATTGAAGTTAATTTACAGCGTTGTAAGGTGCCAAGGCCGTGGAGTAGCCATGAAAGGAATCTGAAGACGAAAGGTCACGGCCCAGCCATCGTAAAGCCATGATTCAGCCATGAAGTTGAAAGCAGAATTTCGCAAGTGCATGGCCCAGGCATCGTAAGGCCATGATCCAGCCATGAGGGAAATTTTCTGGCGAAAAGTGGCGAGGGGAAAACTTGTCCATGAGTTTCACACGAGGTATAAAAGGTTTTCTAACCTATTTTCAGCCCACATCTTGACTTGGGAGAGCAAGACCACCATTGTTGAATCACTTTGGAGCTTGGAAACGCATTAGAACCATTGGAACTGAAGAATCAAAGAGTTTTTCTCAACTTTTCTTATTCTCTTTCCTATGGGTGTTGTTTTAACTATGAATTCATTATTGTTTAATACAATTATGAGTGGCTAATTCACCCATTCTAGGGTTGATTGAACCACTCCAATACTTATGTGCTATGAATATTGGTTTTGATGAATGAAACTTGTTTAATCTTCCTATCTAACTGTTGATGTTTTGATTGCTATTAATTGGAAGAGCTCCCAATTGATTGTCCCCATTATTCTTGTGTGTCTAGGGATAGATTCATAGGTTTGGGTTCAACACTTAGCAATATTTCAACCTAAAATCAAGGTATTACTTAGGTTGTCAATAAGGTGATTTGTGACCATTGATCCTGATTGTGAACTAAACTTGTAGTCCTAGTTATCTTCATTAATTAATTGGAAAATTGGTTGGTGAAAGTTACAGTTATTACACGGAAGTGAATAGTTGTGAATTTGGAGCAAGTGTTCAATAGGAAGAACCAAGTTGAATTCGTTAAATCATTATTCTAATACATAGGTAGGAGTTGGGGAGATCAATCCTAGGCTTTACATTCTTGAATCAATTTTATTCTCTATTAATTGTTGTTTATTATATTATTAATTTTTATTACTTAGTTGTTACTACACAAACAACCTTAAAGCAAACACCCTTAGAAGTTAGTTGATAGGTAAATTAGTTAGAACAACAACTAGATTTCGAGTGTTCCCTGTGGGATTCGACCTCGGGACTTTAAGTACCGAGCTATATTTGCTGCGACTGCTTAGCCCCTTTTATAGGGCGTAGTTGGGAGTGATCAAATTTTGACCCAAACTTACTGAGGCATCATTTTTCCCATCGATTTTGAGGCTTACAACGCTGAAAATTTTTCTCTTTTTTTTGTTTACTCAGCTAAAATTTCTACTCCTCATGGCTAACCCATCGTAAATCCATGCCTGGGCGATGTCCCAACTTCTTTTCCCTTAGAAAAAAATTTGGAATACACTTACCCATCGCTATACCCATCGATTTTTAGGCTTACACCGCTGTAAAAAAAAATTTCCTTGCCTTTTGCTCAGCTGAATTGTTTACTACTCATGGCCATACCATCGTAAGGCTATGCCTGGGCCATGAGTTTGTTTTCTTCATTGCACCTAAAAAAAAAAAACATCAATTCCTTATTCTTCAAATTATCTTCCAACCTGCAAAACACCTCCAAAAACAAATATTAATACGTTAAATGTGCTAAAATCTAACTCAAAAATTTTTTTTATTAAATTTTTTTTTTATTATTTTTTCGATTTTTTTTTTGTTATTTTTAACTTTAAATTAAAACTAAATAGAAAGCGGTAAAATTTTGGGTTGCCTCCCAAACAGCGCCTTATTTAAAGTCGTGGCACGACATTATGCAACTTCAATCACTCGTAAAAATACCAGACAGAGATCACCTTGACCTCTTCTTCCATTCCATAGTAACTTTTCAACCTTTGCCCATTTACCTTAAAGCGTCTTGACCCATCTTCAGTCTCTACTTCCACAGCTCCATGAGGTGCCACTTGCACAACCTTAAATGGTCCAGACCACCTCGACTTAAGCTTACCAGGGAACAAACGAAGTCTAGAATTATAAAGCAATACCTGTTCACCCGGTTCAAAGCTCCTATCTATTATCCTCTTGTCATGCAAGTTTTTCATCCTCTCCTTGTACAGTCTCGCACTCTCATAAGCGTTAAAGCGTCTCTCCTCAAGTTCATGCAGCTCGTTGATCCTGCCAGAAGCTGCAGAGTCATAATCCAAATTTACTCTCTTAAGAGCCCACAAAGCTCTATGCTCTAACTCTACAGGCAAGTGACATGCCTTCCCGAACACCATCTTGTAGGGAGTCATCCCTATAGGTGTCTTGTAAGCAGTCCTATAAGCCCATAATGCGTCATTCAGCTTCCTTGCCCAATCAGTCCTGGTAGCATTTACAGTCTTTTGAAGCACACTTTTAATCTCCCTATTTGAGACCTCAACTTGCCCGCTGGTTTGCGGGTGGTAAGGTGTGGTAACTTTATGATGAACACCATATTTTTCCAGTAACCTCTTGAACACTTGGTTGCAAAAATGACTTCCTCCAGCACTAATGATAGCCCGAGGAGTACCAAACCTAGAGAAGATGTTCCTTTTAAGGAACTGAGTAACTCCCTTAGCATCATTAGTGGGGAGACCAGCAGCCTCGACCCACTTGGAGACGTAATCTACTGCTACAAGTATGTACTTGTTCCCATAGGAGCTAACAAATGGACCCATGAAATCTATCCCCCACACGTCAAATACCTCAACCTCCAAGATTGGTTTCATAGGCATCTCATGACGACGAGAGATATTGCCAGTCCTCTGGCACTCATCACAAGCCCAGACCCAAATGTTAGCGTCCTTGAACAAAGTAGGCCAAAAGAAGCCCGCTTCCAATACCTTAGCAGCTGTCCGGGTCCCTCCAAAATGTCCTCCATAAGGTGAAGAATGACATGCCTGCAAAATGGAAGATTGCTCTATCTCGGGGACACATCTCCGGATCATGTTATCAACACATATCTTAAACAAATAAGGTTCATCCCAAAAATAAGATCTACATTCATACAAGAACCTTTTCTTTTTCGCCGAGTCAAAATCATGAGGAATTATTTCACTTACCAGATAATTTGCAATATCAGCGTACCATGGAATTTCTTCTACTGTAGTAGCCAACAATTGTTCATCGGGAAAGTTTTCCCAAATCTCACCTTCCTCAACTCGCTTGTCAGCTCCTTCAAGTCTAGACAAATGGTCTGCGACTTGGTTCTCAGTACCTTTACGATCACGGATCTCCAGATCAAACTCTTGTAGCAGCAACACCCACCGTATCAAACGGGGCTTAGAGTCCTTTTTCTCCACCAAGTACCGGATTGCACCATGGTTTGTATACACCACCACCTTCGAACCAAGAAGGTAAGAACGGAACTTGTCAAAGGCGAATACTACCGCTAGTATCTCCTTCTCAGTAGTGGTGTAATTCAGTTGTGCTCCATTTAGTGTGCGACTGGCATAGTAGACTGGGTGCATTATTTTATCTTTTCTTTGCCCAAGCACGGCACCTACAGCATAGTCACTTGCGTCACACATCAACTCAAAGGGGTCCTCCCAATTAGGTGCTACAATGATCGGTGCTGACACCAACCTCTCCTTTAGCTCCTTGAAAGCTAACCTGCACTCATCAGAAAAAACAAAGGGGTGATCCTTTTCAAGCAATTTACACAAGGGGTGAGAAATTTTAGAGAAGTCCTTAATAAACCTCCTATAGAAACCAGCATGGCCTAAAAAGCTACGAATCGCTCTCACCGAGGTGGGTTCAGGCAACTCCTTAATTACCTCTACTTTGGCTTTATCAACCTCAATCCCTCTACTTGACACTTGGTGCCCCAAGACTATCCCCTCTTGTACCATAAAATGGCACTTCTCCCAATTAAGCACAAGATTAGTTTCAATACACCTTTTCAACACTCTCTCAAGATTAGTTAGACATTCATCAAAAGAGTTACCTACCACAGAGAAGTCATCCATAAATACTTCCATAATATCCTCTACCATGTCCGTAAAGATAGCCATCATACACCTTTGGAAGGTGGCAGGCGCATTACATAGACCAAAGGGCATCCTTCGAAAAGAAAAGGTGCCATAGGGACATGTGAAGGTAGTTTTCTCTTGGTCCTCAGGGGCAATGTGAATTTGGTTATACCCCGAGTAACCATCTAAAAAGCAAAAATGGGACCTCCCTACCAATCTGTCAAGCATCTGATCAATAAAGGGAAGGGGGAAGTGATCTTTCCTAGTAGCTTTATTCAACTTCCTATAATCCATACAAATTCGCCAGCCAGTTACAGTTCTAGTGGGGATTAGATCAGTAATGAATCACATAGGTAGGAGTCGTTGTTTCAAGTAGATTTTGTGGTTCTTGACTGCCCCGTTGATAAAGATGTTCCAATTATCTTAGGCCGTCCATTCTTGGCTACTGGTAGAGCAGTAATTGATGTTGATAAGCGAAAGATGACCTTGAAGCTGTATGATGAAGAAATAGCTATTGACATTGGCAAAATGCTGAAAGGACATTGTGATGATGTGAATTGTTCGTGTGTGCATACATGCGAGCCTGGATGAGCCATGGGTTGAGTTGATTGAAGTCGTGCCACGACTTTAAATAAGGCGCTGTTTGGGAGGCAACCAAAAAGTTTACTGCTTTCTATTTAGTTTTAATTTAAAGTTAAAAAAATATATATAAATACGAAAATACAAAAAAATGAAAAAAAAAAAGAGAGTTAGATTTTAGCACATTTAATGTATTAATATTTGTTTTTGGAGGTGTTTTGCAGGTTGGAAGATAATTTGAAGAATAGGGAATTGATGGTTTTTTCAGGTGAAATGAAGAAAAAAAAAACTCATAGCCCAGGCATGGCTTTACGATGGGTTAGCCATGAGGAGTAGAAAACTTCAGCTGAGTAAGAAAAAAAAAGAAAAAAATTTTACAGCGTTGTAAGCCTAAAAATCGATGGGAAAAACGATGCCTCAGGTAAGTTTGGGTCAAAATATTTTCTAACTCCTAAAATACCCACTATACATTGCACACAAAAGAAACAGAGCACAGAACAAACATTCAAAAGCCCTTCCCCTTAACCCTGCGATCCCCGACGCCCATTCCCCCACACCCACCGCAGCTCCGGCGGTTCTGTTCTCGCCGGCGACGACAGGTAAGGCCTTCTCTTTTCTCTCTCTTCGTCTCTCGTTTCTCTGTCCTCTGTTCCCGTTCCCTTTACCCCGTTCCCCAGTCGCCACCATCCCCCCTTTCCTCATTGATTCCTTCACTCCTCTACAAGTCTAAGGTATGAGTTTCACCTACTTGTGTTGGATTTCAATGGTGCCCTAGCCTTCATGTACATGTTTTTGTTTACTAGTTCAACTAGCACTTTATCTTGCTTTTGGTTTATTGGGTGCATATACAATTTGAATGTGTTGTTCATATGGTTGGAGAGTGTGGTGATACACTAATTTTGATAGGAATAGTAAGCTCCCGGAGTTGGGAGGTGGAATCACAAACAAATTGCACATATACATGTTATACATCACAGAGCACGCACGGTGTTTGACAAAATGCCCCAATGAGCTTTTTTTTTGTGAATTCGGCCAAGTCTGAGTAACCGAATCAACCACGGGGCATATGTTGAATACATTAGGATTAAAATTTGACGTTTGGGGGCTCGTCAGGGGCATCTAGCCTCGTGGGATTATTTAAGGCAAGTTCTTTCAAATGACTACACTTCTATGGGATACTTGCTATGTGCACATCGTGTGATTTTCCCATGAACGCAATTGTTTGATATGCTGGTTGTGGCTTTTATTTTTGCCTTCGTTGTCGCTATGGCTTCAATTCTAAGTGTGGGGTGCTTGCATCCCATTTGAGCACACTAGCCGATTTAAATAAGTTTGTTTGCTTGAAAAAGAAATTGCGCGCTAGTGAGGGAAGTCTGAGTACCTCGTTTACCACCCCTGATTAGTTACCTGAGTGCATTGAGGACATTGCACAATTTTAAGTGTGGGGTGGGGTATCTTGATTTGTAGCTGTATTTTTACTGCTTTAGTTTTTTTTTTGTTTTGTTTAGATTAGTGGCTTAATCTTTGGGTTTTCTTTTGACCACGGTTCTTTCCCGATGATGCCTTTTGTTTTGAACCGGGTACTTTTGATGATTTTTGAATAGTAGTTAGTTGTAATAACAAAGAGAAGAAAGAATAAATTGCCTAGTTGGATTCATTGTGTCGGAAGCCTGATGACACATTGTACGATGGAAAAAACGAACCATTATGAGAGTAGAGAAGGGCCTGATTCCTAGCATTAACTCAAGCGCACTTGACTAAGTTTAGGGTGTCCACTATGGAATTATTGAGCACTTTGTTTTCCCCTATGTATGTTGGTAGTGTAAACATGACCTTTGATTAGCAAAGATGAAGAGAGTGAGCTTAAGAAAAAAATCTGAGAGGTAAGTGAGCTAAAATTATTTAAAAAAACCATTTGAGAGCCTATGAAAGGGTATGAAGCAAGGGGGTAGATGAAAAAGAAAGAAAAAAAAAAAGAAGAAAAAAAATTTAGAAAGAAATTGTGCAAAGAAAGAAAAAGTAGAGATGAACAAAGGATGGGGGCAATGTTCCTATGCTCGGTTAAGGGTGAATACAAAAGCCTCGAGTATGAACACGCCAAAGGCACCCTAGTGAGGTTGAATTTCTAGGGCCCCAATCATCCAAATATTGTGAAATGTATGAATAATACCCCATTGTTGACCCTTGAGGCTTGAGATGGAAGTTGTAATTTGAGCGTGTGATTATGAGTAAAAACATGTTGAATTGAGCGAACTCTCTATACACTTGCCGCTTAGGTCCGCTGTTTCACTATTGAAATTGTAGGGGGGAACGAGCACACACACACTGTGGACCCTTGAATGTATGGTACTTGCGCAAGAGTTAAGCTAGTGCATCAATCTTGTTCTCGAATGTGCTTGATGGTTTGTGATCTTGATATTGCTGAGGGCTTTAGCATTTTGAGTTAGACTAAGGTATGTTAAAGAAGAACTCTTGTGTATTGAGCATGAATGAAACCTGGTGTGTGGTAATATCGTTTGGAGTCTTGTATTAGTGGTTGATTTGTCCAAGTGGGTTGTGAGTTAGATTGCTCGAGGACGAGCAAAATCTTAAGTGTGGGGTGGTGATGTTAGGCTAAAAATGCATATATTTTAGTATTAATTACATCATATTTTGGTGCTTTTGTGGATTATTTTAGTGTGAACAATAGTATTTTGTGCTTATATTGGGTGTTTGAATGTGTAGGAATCAAATGGTATGAAAAAGTGTTAAAGTTTGATGATTTGGAGCAAAATTGAAGTTAATTTACAGCGTTGTAAGGTGCCAAGGCCGTGGATTAGCCATGAAAGGAATTTGAAGACGAAATGTCACGGCCCAGCCATCGTAAAGCCATGATTCAGCCATGAAGTTGAAAGCAGAATTTCGCAAGTGCATGGCCCAGGCATCGTAAGGCCATGATCCAGCCATGAGACAAATTTTCTGGCGAAAAGTGGCGAGGGGCAAACTTGTCCACGAGTTTCACACGAGGTATAAAAGGTTTTCTAACCTATTTTCAGCCCCAATCTTGACTTGGGAGAGCAAGACCACCATTGTGGAAGCACTTTGGACTCTTGGAGGCAAGGAACACACAAGGAGGCGGGGGATTAAGGACTTGAAGATTAAGAGTTCTTTCTTCCATTATTTCTTCTCCTTTGTAGTTTATTCATTCATGATTATTCTTGATTTATTTTTGATGACCATGAGTGGCTAAATTACCCATTCTAGGGTTGATTGAACCACTCCAATACTATGTGAATTGATTAATTGATTTTGATGAATGAAACTTGATTATTCTTCCTATCTAAGTATTTACGTTTTGTTTGCTAATTGATTGGAAGGGCCCCCAATTGATTGCTCCCTTTATCCTTGTGCATTTAGGAATAAATTCACGAGTTAGGGTTAAATGCTTAGCAATATCTCAACCTAAAACCAAGGAATTACTTAGGTTGTCAATAGGGTGAGTTGTGACCACCGAGCCCGATTGTGAACCATACTTGTAGTTCTAATCACCTTCATTAATTAATTGGAAGATTAGTTAGTGAAAGTCATAGCTAGTGCACGGAAGTGGTTAGTTGTGAATTTGGAGCAAGTGTTCAATAGGAAGAACCAAGTTGAATTCGTTGATTCATTAGTCAATCACATAGGTAGGAGTCGGTGTAAATCAATTCTAGGCTTTTAACTCCTCACAAACTCACTCACAAACTCACTCTATATTGTGCACACACTAGTATAACAGAACAAAGCCAAAACACCAACTCAAATAACGAAAACCCTTCCCCAATCCCCTGCGATCCCCGACGCCCCCACCACCCGTTCCCCTTCCCCCACCGCAGCTACGGCGGCCCTGCTCTCGCCGGCGACGCCAGGTAAGGCCCTCTCTCTCTTCTCTCTCTTCGTCTCTCTCGTTTCTCTCTCCTAACTCCCCCATCCCCTCACCCCGCGACTGAAACTCCCTGCCCCTTCCCCGCGACTGCAACTCCCCATCTCCTCCACCCAGCAGCTGAAATCCCCTTATGAGTTGCTATGCTGAATCGCTTCCGTTAGGGCAGGGGAGGTTGTGGATTGTAGGTGTTGGCTTAGCTTGATATTGGTGTGTGTATATTCGCTCGTCCGTACTTGCGAGCAACTTTCTTCTGGCATTGTATATAGGTAGTTTATATATTCTATAGATTGTTGCTTCGGTTGTGCGTCGCGGTGGTTTGACTGAACGACATAATGCCTGATTGAATTCTATGATGGAATATGAGTTGCGATACACTTTTCTGGACTGAATATGTTTCCTTGATGCTTACAAGTTGAGCTAAATGTTGCTCCGGATTATCTATGAAGTGCTAGTTCAGTTATATGCCTTAGATTGTGTAATTCATTGCGCTAAATGCTTGGTAGTTCGTACTTTGACTCTTAAATAAGTGCAATGCAGCCTGTAGCGTCAATTTCTGTTCATCCACTCCCTGTTGGTTGAACAGATTGGAGTGTAGTTTTTGATTGGGAGTTTCTAATTGCAGGGAAGTCTGATTACCTGCACGCTAGTGTTCACAGTTTTGTTCTCCAATCTCTCTGAAGTTGCCACTTTGTATTGTCGTACCGCTGCCCCTGTAGTTGGTTAAGCGTGACTCGTGTTCTCTATCTGTTTGGTGGCTGACTAGTGCAACTTCTGAGGTGTATTGTGTAGTGCTAGTAGAATAATGCAGTGGCTTATGAGATTTTTGATTGCTTTTTGAATGTTAAGCGGGGAAGTCTGAATACCCGCAAGCTGATTTCATGACTATACTAGTGTGTCCAATGTTGTCTGCACTTAGTTTGCTTGCTTTTGTGGCCGTTCTTAGGTTGTATTTCACGAGTTGCTATATACCTCTTCGCTTACTACGCTGCCTTGGTGTTATTGCAGGTTTAGGTACAGATGGCAAAGACTACGCGGACAACCAAAGCAGGACAAAAATCCATTGCACCTCCTGCTAAACGTGCAGCCCCGTCCAGTAGCAAAAAGAAAGGGAAGCAACCTGTGTCACCTGAGGTCGAGCCAGAGCTACCTCTTGCTAAGATCCCCCGCCATGAACTGGAACTTGTTGATGAAGAAGCAAGGGCTTGGTACAAAAGGTTTCGTCCTAAGCCGTACATTCCAGAAAAAGCAATTAAAGTTGACACTTGCCAAGCCAAACACCCTGAAATCTTGGAAGCTATACAAGCTAGGAGGTGGGACAAGTTGTTAAAAGCACCTGGGAAGGACAATATGACCATGATTCAAGAACTGTATGCAAATTGGAACCCGGCAACTAAAGGTCACTTAGTCTGGATTCGGGGTGTGATTGTTGACATATCCCCTGCTGCTTTGTGTGACTATCTGGGGGTCGACAACCATCCCAAGGAGCCGTTTCAGACATTTGTGCTACGGCCTAACTATGAGGACATTCGCATGGAACTATGTGGAGGAAATAAGCTAGCTAAGTGGAAAGCGTCTACTCTGAGGAGGCATAACTGGTTACCTAAACGATTCTTCGTGAAGACCGCAAAGGTTTGGCATCTCTTTCTCACTACAAGGTTGATGCCTTGCACTCACTTGTCTGATGTGACCCGAGAGCGGGTATGTCTTCTATATTTTCTGATGAAAGGTGAACCTATTAATGTTGGTGAGATTATGATTGGGGAAATGCGAAGAACCCGTCTCAAGACTCATAGGAGGTTGTTCTTTGCGAACACATTGACCAAATATCTGTATGCTAAAGGTGTGCCAGAGTATGATGGGGATCACATAGAGAGAGCTTCGTTTACTAAATTTGACATCACTAATGTCAAGATCCAGGAGGATGCGAAGCCCTTTAAGGTACCTATTGCTGATAAGGATGCGCTGATGGTTCGACTGCTAGCTCGTACCCATATGATGCAAGAGAAGTGTTGCAAGGCCTTGAACATAGATGTCAAGGATTGTTTTGAGAAGTACCCGATGTCTGGGCTGGAAAAGGTGCTTTTGGGGCATGAATCTGGTAGTGAGGTGCACTCTTCTGAGGATAAGAACACTGATGCTGAGCTTCCACAGACGTTGGACATTGCTGATGATTCAGAGGATGACTCTGACTATGTGCCAGAGGAGCAGCCTGATCCCTCAGAGTCTGGTGAGGACGATCTATCTGACTTTACTGTGGCTGATGATGATGTTGGAGCAGACGCAGATGATGAGTCTGACAGAGACGCTGATGTGGATGAGACCGGCACTACTGATGGTGTCGATGATGAGCTGGAGGCTTGACAGGGAGTCTTCTCACCCCCTTGTTTTTATATTTTCTTTTCTTGAGCATTGAGGACAATGCACAGTCTTGAGTGTGGGGTGGGAGTATATTTTTGGATGATTGTATATATATGCTACTGATTTAGTTTGTTTGTTTGTTTTTAGTCACTTGACTACTTTTTATTTGTTTCCTGCTTTCTATTTTTGAGGTCTGTAATATTCCGAATATTAATGGCCTGTAATAGAGTAGTATTTTTAATATTCAGTAGTTCATTATAGCTTAGTTAATTTCTAGCATATCAATAATCTCTTTGGGTTTTCTTAGCTTTGGTTCTTTCCCATTGAGTTATTTTTGCTGAACCAGGCATTGTGTAGGTTAGATTAAAAAATTAATAATAATAAAAAAAATTTGAAAGAGAAGAAAGAATAAATTGCCTAGTTGATTCATTGTGTCTGAAGCCTGATGACACATTGTACGATGGAAAAACGAACCATTAGGAGAGTAGAGAAGGGCCTGATTCCTAGCATTAACTCAAGCGCACTTGACTAAGTTTAGGGTGTCCACTATGGAATTATTGAGCACTTTGTTTTCCCCTATGTATGTTGGTAGTGTAAACATGACCTTTGATTAGCAAAGATGAAGAGAGTGAGCTAAAATGATTTAAAACAACCATTTGAGAGCCTATGAAAGGGTATGAAGCAAGGGGATAGATGAAAAAGAAAGAAAAAAAAAAGGAAAAAAAAATTAGAAAGAAATTGTGCAAAGAAAGAAAAAGTAGAGATGGACAAAGGATGGGGGCAATGTTCCTATGCTCGGTTAAGGGTGAATACAAAAGCCTCGAGTATGAACAAGCCGAAGGCACCCTACTGAAGTTGAATTTCTAGGGCCCCAATCATCCAAATATTGTGAAATGTATGAATAATACCCCATTGTTGACCCTTGAGGCTTGAGATGGAAGTTGTAATTTGAGCGTGTGATTATGAGTAAAAATATGTTGAATTGAGCGAACTCTCTATACACTTGCCGCTTAGGTCCGCTGTTTCATTATTGAAATTGTAGGGGGGAACGAGCACACACACACTGTGGACCCTTGAATGTATGGTACTTGCGCAAGAGTTAAGCTAGTACATCAATCTTGTTCTCGAATGTGCTTGATGGTTTGTGATCTTGATATTGCTGAGGGCTTTAGCATTTTGAGTTAGACTAAGGTATGTTAAAGAAGAACTCTTGTGTATTGAGCATGAATGAAACCTGGTGTGTGGTAATATCGTTTGGAGTCTTGTATTAGTGGTTGATTTGTCCAAGTGGGTTGTGAGTTAGATTGCTCGAGGACGAGCAAAATCTTAAGTGTGGGGTGGTGATGTTAGGCTAAAAATGCATATATTTTAGTATTAATTACATCATATTTTGGTGCTTTTGTGGATTATTTTAGTGTGAACAATAGTATTTTGTGGTTATATTGGGTGTTTGAATGTGTAGGAATTAAATGGTATGAAAAAGTGTAAAAGTTTGATGATTTGGAGCAAAATTGAAGTTAATTTACAGCGTTGTAAGGTGCCAAGGCCGTGGAGTAGCCATGAAAGGAATCTGAAGACGAAAGGTCACGGCCCAGCCATCGTAAAGCCATGATTCAGCCATGAAGTTGAAAGCAGAATTTCGCAAGTGCATGGCCCAGGCATCGTAAGGCCATGATCCAGCCATGAGGCAAATTTTCTGGCGAAAAGTGGCGAGGGGCAAACTTGTCCATGAGTTTCACACGAGGTATAAAAGGTTTTCTAACCTATTTTCAGCCCACATCTTGACTTGGGAGAGCAAGACCACCATTGTTGAAGCACTTTAGAGCTTGGAAACGCATCAGAACCATTGGAACTGAAGAATCAAAGAGTTTTTCTCAACTTTTCTTATTCTCTTTCCTATGGGTGTTGTTTTAACTATGAATTCATTATTTTTTAATACAATTATGAGTGGCTAATTCACCCATTCTAGGGTTGATTGAACCACTCCAATACTTATGTGCTATGAATATTGGTTTTGATGAATGAAACTTGTTTAATCTTCCTATCTAACTGTTGATGTTTTGATTGCTATTAATTGGAAGAGCTCCCAATTGATTGTCCCCATTATTCTTGTGTGTCTAGGGATAGATTCATAGGTTTGGGTTCAACACTTAGCAATATTTCAACCTAAAATCAAGGTATTACTTAGGTTGTCAATAAGGTGATTTGTGACCATTGATCCTGATTGTGAACTAAACTTGTAGTCCTAGTTATCTTCATTAATTAATTGGAAAATTAGTTGGTGAAAGTTACAGTTATTACACGGAAGTGAATAGTTGTGAATTTGGAGCAAGTGTTCAATAGGAAGAACCAAGTTGAATTCGTTAAATCATTATTCTAATACATAGGTAGGAGTTGGGGAGATCAATCCTAGGCTTTACATTCTTGAATCAATTTTATTCTCTATTAATTGTTGTTTATTATATTATTAATTTTTATTACTTAGTTGTTACTACACAAACAACCTTAAAGCAAACACCCTTAGAAGTTAGTTGATAGGTAAATTAGTTAGAACAACAACTAGATTTCGAGTGTTCCCTGTGGGATTCGACCTCGGGACTTTAAGTACCGAGCTATATTTGTTGCGACTGCTTAGCCCCTTTTATAGGGCGTAGTTGGGCGTGATCAGTTATACAATAGACATACAATGGATATACACTTTACATATAATAATGGTATAAAATGTATGTTAGTTTATCCATTAATACACACACACACACACATATATATATATATACACACACACGCACATATACTGTACATACACCATACATACAAAATATATACAAATAAAATACTGTATTAATGTATGTCTAGTATATCTTCGTTGCATGTATAATGAAAAACTATACATGCACGAACATGCAAAAAAAAATCATAAAAAATCTTTGGCGGCCGGCGGCAACATCTGGAAGGGGCAGCTATGAGGGTGCAGCTGGAGGTGGGAAGGGGGTGTAGGAGGGGAATTTACAATTTTTTTTACCTTTTATGTATATTGCTATGTTTTAAAAAATAAATATTGCTACGTTCTGTAATGGTATAGTATTGCTATTTTTGTGTAAAGTAGAATATTAGTATGCATACTTATGTAAATCATCCAAATTATTATGAACAGATGCTGGAACAAAGTTGAATATAAGTAAACTAAAAGTGGTAAATATGACAACTGCTCAACAATAATTTCACGATTCTCTTTATTCACAGTGGCAAATAATAACAAATAAAAAAATTACTTTGAGTGTTGTTTAACCTAGATCCGATTTTAGGCCAATTAACAATTAAATTTATATTTGCAGAGTCACGATCAATAGTTGAGATTAAGAGTTTATACGGTGAGTCGAATACTATCAATATTGAACAAATAAAGTAAAATATAAATGAAAGCAAAGAAAGGCAAACGTATCGTATCCTTCGTCTCCGGGGAGAGTTGGTCGATATCTTCTACACTTCAGACAATCGTAAAGCTAGATAATATGAATCAGGAGAATATCTGAGCAAGAGTGAGAGAGTATTCTTATTGATAGTGTTGACAGGAAGTAAAAGTTGTTTACAATTGGCTAAGGTAAACGCTATTTATAGGACTGATAAACGCCCGTTGGCATTGTAGTAACCGTTGAGCGTGGAGCCGTCTGGATAAGTAACTGCTGGGCACTTATTCAGCGAAGTTGTAATCACTAGGCTGTAATGATTGCTTTAATAACCATTTAATGGATGATCGTGGATAATAATGCTAATAATTGGTCATTTAATCTGTGTTGACCGTTGAAATGTTCCGTAACCCCCTTTGGTCTGCTCGTGGGAAATATCTGTCCGGTATCTGTCCGGTGAATGTCTGTCCGTTGGAGCTTTTAGTTCGTGCCACGTGGAATACACGTGTCACCCTCCAAAGTCCAGTCAGCTTTTATCCAATACAGATAGTCCCCGCACTTCTCGGGCAGAGTATCTGTCCGAGGAGTGGATGAGAATTTTGGCGGGAGTTTTTGCGAACATTTTGTCTTCATATGATGCCTCTCGATGACGTATGAACCTTATCAGATAAGTGACAAGCCCTTATGACGTGCGCATTAAGTGCGCCGTATAAAAAAAAAGTAACTGTAGCTGGCACGCTTGTAGAGCCGCAGTTTACTCTGAAGTGACTACTGCGTATCCTAAGGGTAAAAGCAATGATTTTAACCGCTTCAACCACGTGCATACGACGTCTGTTGATTGCGAGGTGACCGCTATTCTCCAGAATAATGATGGTACTATAAAGTTTTGATTAACTCTATTTCCTCCTTTCGACGGCCAGGTCTGATCGTAGCTTCTCCGATAACCTCCATGTGTCTTCGAGGGAAGTTGGGAGTCTGAATTTTCGTTCCTATAAATAGGGATTCATTTGATGAGAAACTTTTTAATTGCTTTCATTTCTTCTGTGCTGTTCTTTGAAAACCCTGGAATTAACTCTTGAGTTTTTCTCGACAACTTTACTCTTTTCCTGAAATCATGGCTTCCAGATCTAGGAAAAATCAAAGTACCGATATTGCTAGTAGTTCTACGACAGCCACTCCTAGGCCCTGGGCCACCCAAGCTACTGCTGCGGAAATAATCCCCAAGAAATGGGGTGAACTTGAGGCGGATTGTAATATTAAGTCCTTTCACAACAGAGAAGGAGATACGCGTAACTGGCCGACGTATAGATTTAAGTCGGGGATCACGAAGGAGGTGATCCCTCATGTGAGAGTGGACTGCAACTGGAGCGATGAAGTTCCCCTTTTGCCGGTCTCTGAGGGAGAGAACATTACTTCCCACAGGGCTGGGTGGACAGCTATGTGCACCTACCCTTTCACAGTGGGATGTAGGCTGCCCTTGCACCCTGTGTTGGAGAGGCTTTGCAGGGAGTACCTTCTCTGCTCGGGGCAACTGAGCCCCAGTATATATAGGATAGTTACACTTTTAGATTGGTTTGCGACGGAAATCGATCAATCTTTTGACTACAAGAATTTTATTTCTTTGTATAGTGTACAGATTTTTAAAGATGGCTATGCGAATGCCAGGATGCGCAGAAGCAAGGGCTTGGTGCGCAGTTCTGAGGATACCAGTGACCGAGGCTGGGTGCACCGGTATCTGGTCGTGCGTTCCTCGGCCTTGACTTTCGACGACAAGGCTTATCTCCCAAAAGTCTGGAATAAGACACGTGAGTCCCCGAGTTTTTTTATATATATACACTCTATTCCTCTTCTCGTTTCCTAACTTCGTTTAAACTTCTTTGCGCAGCGGCCAAGAAACCTTACGACGGGCTCATATCCGTCGATGAGCTAACGGCGTGGGTTGAGCCCATTTTGAAGAAGTTTGGTCGGGAGAAGAGAGAGTGGGCGTACTTCGCTACTCTCAAGAGTTTGACTGTAAAACATCACGGTGAGAATATTTTTGCTTCTATAATAATCTTTCTTCCTTAAACCTTCCCTATGTCTGACCACTTTTCCTTTGCTGCAGACTTGGGTACTTCAGGAGATTTCTTTCCCGCTCCTCCTCAGGACAGACCTACCGAACCTGTTGCTGACCCAACTGCTGAGGCTGAGGCTATACTAGCTTCGGTAGTTGCTCTGCGCAGCAGGGAGGGGGTGAAGAATTCTTGTCCGATGGACTGGGCTCTTTAAAGAGGAAGAAAAAGAGCCAAGGAGAGGGCGGAACACGGAAGAGGTCTGCTCGTAAGACTTCCGTGGCTGGCGGGCAACCCTCATCAGTTGATGGCGATCTCCCCTCTAGAGAACCTGTAGAGGCGAGTGCCGAGGTTGCTGCTGAAGTCCCCGAGTCTGTGCGGGGAGAGGATCCAGCCAAGAGGTTATCTATCTTTCGGACACTGAAGCCGGAGTTGATGTTCCTCTTAGGCGGAGACCTCATCTTCGTAGTGACAGGAGAAGGGCCGAGGAGGAAGCCGTCCGTACTCCGCAGAGGAGTCCCCGAGTTGGTGGCGGGGAGGAGGCAGGTCCTTCTCGTGTAGACAAGGGACAGAAGAAAGTAGATGAAGAAGAAGTGAAGGAAGAGACCAGGGAGGAAGTTCCCCAAGAAAGTAGCAGAGGTCCTCATGTCTTTCGTTTCGAGGATCTGGAGAACGTGGCTACTGAGGGGGCGACTCCGGTTGGTCTTCGTGAATGTGAGACAATTAACCCTGGAGCAGAAAATGACTCTAACCTCTCATCATCGAGGTTTGTCTGGCGGTCAGTCATCAGTGGTCAGACAGAATTGAAGGATATCAGGGGTATCCGTTACAAGTTCGGGCCTAACTATCCTTCCGAACAGGCTTGGGAACCCAAGTACTGTGAAAGGAAGCATACCTTGAAACTTGCCCCTGATGTCAACTTCATAACTGGGCCAAGCAGCTTGGCTAAGGCGGTTTCCTCTCTCATCGGTCCCCGTGAGGAATGGGTGCTGAGGGAGCTGAGCGATGAGGAGTTAGCCTTTCAGATTGCCGCTGATTCTGCCCGAGTAAGTATTTTCTCATTCTCATATTGGAAGTATTTCATTCTCGGGTCTTTAACTTTTAGCTTGTTTCGTTTCTTTTTATGTTTTCAGTCAAGCATGCTGGCTGCCGAGCTTATGTTTCGCTCCAGGCTTAACAATGTTGACCAAGTGGTGGAGCTAAAGAAAGAATTGCTAGAAGCTCTGAAGGACAACAAAACTCTGGTTGAGCAGTGTGGTTTCCTTGGTGGGGAAGTTAACCGGTTAACTGATGTTAACAATGATCGTCTTGTGCAAATTAATGCTCTCACCTGGGAAAAGGACCTTCTCTTCAAGGAGAAAGAAGGGTTCGCACGCTCTATCCAGGGTTTGGAGAGACTGCTTGAAGAATGTCGCAATTGTTTGAATAGCGCCAACGACAACCGTGTATCCCTTGAGATGGGTCTGCAGAGAGCAAATAAAGAATCAGTCAAGGCCCGTTCTGATCTCCAAGCTGCCAAGGACCAGGTCGCTCAGTTAATGAGTGCTCAGACCGCACTAACCAAAGACTTGGCAAACTTGCGTGATCAGTCGGAAATCAAGACCAAACTTGCAGCTCTTGAGGCCAAGCGTTCGCTGCTCGTGCAGATCCAGGCCGGACAAGTGGATGTCGAGGGAATGCTGCAGACAACAAAGAGCGCTGTTCGAAGAATTCACCAAGCATTGGGTCTCTCCCCCGAAGAGTCTGAAGGTGATGACGATGAAGACGATGATATAGACGAAGATTCAGGGAATGATGGCAGGACTGACGGAGCTGGTGCGTTGAGTCCTGGTCATGGCCCATCATGCTAGTGCCTTTTTTCCTCAATTGGGGTATTTTTATTCTGTCTGGCGAGAGCTAGACTTATTTGTTGATGGATAGAGGTCTAGTAGAGACTCTCTGATCCTTTGTATGGCCTGTTTGTTTTGGCCTTTGAACACTCTGTAAATTTCTGTCAGCCGTTCTCGGCACTTTATCAATTTACAGGATAATGTATATATGTTACTTTAGATCTGCTCAGTGACTATATTTAGTTTGAACTTTTGATCTTTTCGTGTGCATACGCTGTGGCTTTCGTGCCTTGTGATTGGTAGTTACTTTTCTTGAATTTTGAACTTTATTAAGTTCGTATTTCCAAGAAGTCTGCCCGAATGTTTTTAACTTAACCTTTAGTTAAGAAAAGGTTGTAAGTTGTAAGTAGTCTGACCGAGTTGTGGTCGTTAGGATTTTGGGCCAAATCATTGCTCTATGCGTATAACTTTGCTTAACGTTTTGATAGTCGAAAGTTGTTGCATGGCGTTGTAGGTTGGCTCTGGCCGAGTTGTTGGCCTTGTGAGCGACTTCTCTTATTTTTTTGTGGAAGCCTTGTCACATGAAGGTTTTGTTTTGTGAATGACTCCTCTTATTTGCCGTGGAAGTCTTTTCACGTAAAAGTTTTTATTTTGTGAATGACTCCTCTTACTTGTCGTGGAAGTCTTATCACGTAAAAGTTATTGTTTTTGAAAGTTCGCTGCCTTTGGATAAGGTCTTCTGCCTGTATGAAGGTCTTACCTTGCCTGTATGAAGGTCTTATCTTGCCTGTATGAAGGTCTTATCTGGCCTACAGGGCCCTCACCACCCCCCTTGTTTTCATGTTAGAACACGCAAAGTGATAATATGAAAAGAGTTTTCGGTGAGTTGCATGATGAACACATATAACCAAACGAGGAGTGTGTCCGTTGTGGGATTCGATCCCACAGCCGCGAAGTTAGGAACTTCGAGCTCTACCAGTTGAGCTAAACGGATCTGACCTTGTTTAGGTCGTTAGTACCATTTAGAAAAGATGTATAATGAAAGTAATAACTTTATGTAAAGATAAGGAAGATAAGTGTAAAATAACTAACCGTCTTTACCCCTTAGAAGTGATACCTTTTGAGGTGAACCACATTCCAATTGTTCGAGACAATTGAGCCATCTGGTCGTGCCAAGCGGTAAGACCCCTTGCCGACCGAAGCCATTACTTTGTAGGGTCCTTCCAAATTAGGGCCAAGTTTTCCCGAATTTGTCTCATGAGTGCCTTGAGAGACTTTTCTGAGTACGAAGTCCCCGACTTGGAAGCTTCGTACGCGCAGTCCCCGATTGTAGTATTTTTTGATCCGTTCCTTTTGAGCGACCACTCGTACGAGGGCCAGCTCTCTGCGTTCTTCAAGGAGGTCCAGTTCTTCAGATAAATTAACTGAGTTTGATTCCTCAGTTGCATGTGCGTATCGCAGGCTGGGTTCTCCTATCTCGACCGGGATCAAAGCGTCTGCACCATATACCAGTGAGTAAGGAGTTTCTCCGGTACTCATTTTTATTGTGGTGCGATAAGCCCATAATGCTCCGGGTAGCTCTTCTACCCAACATCCCTTTGCCTGTTCGAGGCGCTTCTTAAGAGATTCAACAATGATTTTGTTGGTAGATTCGGCCTGCCCATTGGCAACAGGATGATAGGGAGAAGAAGTGATTCTCTTGATGTGCAGATCGTCAAGGAATCTAGTCACTTTCTGGCCGACGAACTGCGGGCCGTTGTCCATGACTATTTCCTTCGGTGCTCCAAAGCGACATATGACAAAGCGCAAGAGGAAATCGACAACCTCTATTTGCCGTATCCTCGAGTATGCTGCTGCTTCGACCCACTTCATAAAATAATCAGTGATGATCAGTAAAAAGCGCATCCCCCTTGGTGCCGTGGGAAGAGGACCAACAATGTCCATCCCCCATTTCATGAAGGGCCACGGGGAGATTATTGAATGCAACGGTTCTGCTGGTTGATGAAGAAGATGAGAAAACCTCTGGCATTTGTCACATTTTCTGAAAAACTCATTTGCATCTTTCTCCATTTTGTCCCAATAATAACCTGCACGAATCAACTTTCGGGTTAATGCCTTACCTCCGGAATGATTTCCGCAACAGCCTTCGTGGACTTCTCTCATCACATAATTAGTCTAATTTGGTCCAAGACATTTCGCGAGAGGTCCTGCGAACATCCTCCGGTACAGCTCGCCATTGAGAATGGTGTAACGGGCAGCTTTTACTCGGAGTTTACGAGCAGCTTTTGCGTCTGCGGGTAGAGTTCCATGGATAAGATAGTTTGTTATCTCATTCCTCCAGTCCCAAGTAGTGCTGATAGTGTTAACTTCGAACTTTTCTCTATCCATGGTCGTATAGAGAAGTTGGACAACAGCTGAAGAGCTGGGTGTTCCCATTTCCGCTACCGATCCCATGTTTGAAAGAGCATCAGCTTCGTGGTTCTCTTCCCGTGGAATCTGAACTGCTTCCCATTCACCAAACTGTGCCAAAAGTTCCTTTACCCGAGCAAGGTATACTTGCATTCTGGATTCTCGCGCAACGAAACCCCCGTTGATCTGATTGATCACTAGCTGAGAGTCGCTTTTAAGTTTGATGAGGGTCGCTCCATAACTTCGGGCTAACTCTAATCCTGCAATAACGGCCTCATATTCGGCCTCATTGTTAGTAATAAATGGGCACTTGATGGCCTGTCTTACCGTCTCACCGGATGGAGCAATGAGAACCAATCCGAGCCCCGACCCTTTGACGCTCGAGGAACCGTCCATATGAAGGATCCAGGTGCCTGGAGTCTGCCCTGCATAAAGAATAGCTTATTTCTCTACCTCAGGGTATGTATTAATGCTAAAGTCTGCTACGAAGTCTGCCAGAACTTGTGACTTTATTGCTACCCTGGGCTGATAAGTGATATCAAATTCAGATAATTCTATGGCCTATTTTACCAACCTTCCTGAAAATTCTGGCTTATGCAAGACATTCCGTAAGGGAAAAGTCGTAACCACAACTATCGAATGACTTTGAAAATAAGGGCGTAACTTTCGAGCAGCAGTTACTAAAGCCAATGCCAATTTTTCTAAAGGTTGATAGCGGGTTTCTGCATCAATTAGAGCCTTGCTAATGTAATAAATAGGAAGTTGTTTACCTTTTTCTTCCCGAACTAGCACGACGCTTACCGAGGACTCCGAGACTGCTAGATAGATTAGCAGCTGCTCACCTTCCACAGGTGTGGAAAGCAGTGGAGGATTAGATAGATATTTCTTCAGATCCCTCAACGCCTGCTGGCATTCGGGAGTCCATTCGAACTCCTTGTTTTGCTTTAAGACATTGAAAAAACTTTTACAACGGTCAGATGATCGGGAAATGAACCTGCGTAGTGCTGCTACTCTCCCCGTTAGTCTCATGACCTCTTTCCTATCGCGAAGTATATCTGGGATTGATTCAATAGCTTTAATCTGAGCAGGATTGACTTCAATGCCTCGCTGAGAAACAATGAATCCCATAAACTTCCCCGATCCGACTCCGAAAGCACACTTCTCCGGATTCAGCTTCATGTTATACTGATCCAAGATTCGGAAAGCTTCTTTCAGATGCGCCAGATGGTCTTCTGCTCGTTTGGAGTTGATCAACATATCATCGATGTACACTTCCATGGTCTTACCGATATGGTCGTCAAACATTCGATTGACTAGACGCTGATAAGTTGCACCTGCATTTTTCAGTCCGAATGGCATAACTTTATAACAATACGTACCTCGACAGGTTATGAACCGTTTTTTCCTGATCTTCAGGATCCATCAATATCTGATTGTACCCAGAATATGCATCGAGGAATGTTAGCACTTCGTGCCCGGCTGTTGCGTCGATTAATTGATCTATCCTGGGAAGAGGATATGAATCCTTCGGACAGGCTTTGTTCAGATTTGTGAAGTCAATGCAGACTCGCCATTTGCGGTTCTTTTTAGGTACGACAACCACGTTGGCCAACCAGTCTGGGTATTTGACTTCTCGTACTGAACCAATCTTTAACAGCCGATCGACCTCGTCATTGATTACCTGGTTTCGGAAGGCCCCTTGCTGGCGCGTCTTCTGTTTTACCGGGCGGTGATATGGATCAACGTTCAACCTGTGAGTAATGATGTCAGGAGAAATACATGTCATATCTATATGGGACCAGGCGAATGTTGTGTGCCGCTCCTTGAGGAACTGGAGGATGTCTCCCCGCAGGCGTTCTCTCAACTCAGTTCCCAAATACACCTTCCGCTTTGGTTTATCAGTGAACAGCTCCTCAGGTTCCAGAGCTTCTACAGTTGGCATGTGATTTTCTCTTTCATCCATCTTGGCGATGAACTCCGGGACTTCATACTTAGCCTCATCCGGTGCAGTATTCGGCTCCGGATGCTGTAATTGCTATTTGTTCTCCTCGGGCAGTTTGAGGGCTACCGAGTAACAATCTCGAGCAGAGCGTTGCTCTCCTCGGACTTCACGTATTCCCCACTCGGATGGGAACTTCAACACCTGATGATAGGTAGAAGGGACGGCTTGCATGTCGTGGATCCAAGGTCTACCTAGAATGATATTGTAGGCTAGATCCGCGTCGACAACATGAAAAGTCGTCTCCTTTGCTACCCCTTCGGCCAGAGTCGTCAAGGTAATCTCCCCGAGAGTCTTCTCGCTTGAATTATTGAAACCGGAAAGAACTCGAGATACTGGCACGATCTTTTCTGCTAACTGCATTTCAATTACAACTCGTGACTGGATAATGTTTGCCGAGCTGCCTGCATCAACGAGCACTCTCCTGACATCGAACTCCGCCACACGCAACGTTATGACTAACGCATCAGCATGCGGGAATTGCGAACCGTCAGCATCAAAATCCTCAAATGTGATTACTCCTTCTGACCGAGGGCGATTGTTGTTTGTAATGGACACTTTTGCATACTTTTTTGCTGTGAAGGTAACCGAATCTACCTCGATCCCACCCGAAATAACGTTGACAGTTCGTTTCGGGGAGGACGCTCGCTGTGGACCGGGTTTGTTCTGCTGAGCCTTCGCGTGAGTTTGCTTTCCTTTCTCGGTCAGGAACTCCTTCGAGAATCCCTGTTTCAACAAATGAGCAATTTCATACCTTAAAGCTTTGCAGTCTTCAGTGGTGTGCCCGTGGTCGCGGTGGAACTCGCAATATAAATCCTTGTTTCGCTTGCTGGGGTCAGTCCTCATGTCCTTTGGCCATTTGACTTTTTATCCCATATCTTTGAGTACCACCATGACTTCGGTCATTTCGACGTTGAAGCTTGGCAGGCTTGGAGCTCCCCGGAGGTTTGATTCAGAATTTTCTCTCCGAGACAACCCTTTGTTACCGTTGCGGCTACATCCTTTGGAATTGTTACGTGATTGATCAGGGTATGGTTCATACCGTGTGTCTGACCTCTCCGTCTCTACTTTTCCGCCGGATCCGCTGCTGCGAGCCTGAGCCCTTCCTCGGGTACCTGTTCCAATCAATTTATCCTCATCGATACGTACCTTGGAATTATAACGGTTGTATACGTCTGACCAACTAGCTGCTGGGAATTCGCGGAGGGACTCGTAAAGTCTACGCGTGGCCTCTGAGCTCCTAATATCCAGGCTGTTGGTGAACGCGATTGCTGCCCACCGATCTGGTACTTTGGGGAGCATCATTCGCTCTCTCTGGAATCGATCCACATACTTGCGGAGTGACTCGTCAGGTCTCTGTTTGATTTCAAAGATGTCTTCTACTCGAGTCTCCGTCTTCTGAGCACCTGTGTGCGCCTTCACGAACAATTCAGCCATTTCCACGAAAGATCCAATGGAGTTGGGTGGCAACATTAAGTACCATCGCAGGGCTCCATCTGCTAGGGTTTCCACGAACTTCTTCAATTGTACTGACTCAATCTCCTCAATGGTGAGGTCACTAGCCTTTATGAAATTGCTGAACATCATGAGGTGATCGTTGGGATCAGATGTTCCGCGATACCTTGGAATGTTCGGCATCTTGAACGTTTTAGGTATCGCCTTTGGAGCTGCCTCCTTCTTCCAGGGCCTCTGTGAATAGCGCTGGACATCAACCTTCTTTAGCGTAGGTGGAGCGCCTGGTATCTGATCGATCCTCTCGTGAAGAGACTTCTGAAGTGCTTCTTGGCTTTCTTTGAATTGTTTGGTGAGAGCTTCCACGACAAGGCTCATATCTGTAGGTGCCACCTCCGTTCGGATTCTGATTTGCTTGAGTCGTCGGATCTGCAGTACCACCGCCGTTGTTACGCTCCCCTCCTTGCCTCGAAGTATGCGAAGAAGGTGCATTAGGGTTAGGTGCTGCAGCGTCAGCCCTTGCAGTTGAAGGGTTACTTCTCCGGAGAGAGGTAAGTGCCTCGTTGATTCCCCGGTTCACTTCTTCCTGTTCCTGCATAAAAGCAAAAAACGTTTCTTGCAGATTCCCTTGGCCAGGGGAGAGACTCCTATGTCGTCGTCTCCTAGGTGGAGTAGTGCTCTGAGAGCGCATACGCCTATATTGCCTGACCGGTTCTTGGGGAGATTGCTGCTGCCCGTCGGACGAATAATCGGGAGAATAGTCAGGAGAATAACTAGGGCTGAGTGGAGGAGTATTTACCTGTTGTCCGTCTATGATAGTTCGTTGAGAACTGCTTTCTGCCATGTTAGTTATGAAGCAAAAATATAGACGGAAATAGATATAATGTCAAAGATAAACTTTTAACCTACGAAAGCTATTGACCGGCTCCCACTGTGGTCGCCAAATTGTTTAACCTAGATCCGATTTTAGGCCAATTAACAATTAAATTTGTATTTGCGGAGTCACGATCAATAGTTGAGATTAAGAGTTTATACGGTGAGTCGAATACTATCAATATTGAACGAATAAAGTAAAATATAAACGAAAGCAAAGAAAGGCAAACGTACCGTATCCTTCGTCTCCGGGGAGAGTTGGTCGATATCTTCTACACTTCAGACAATCGTAAAGCTAGATAATATGAATCAGGAGAATATCTGAGCAAGAGTGAGAGAGTATTCTTATTGATAGTGTTGACAGGAAGTAAAAGTTGTTTACAATTGGCTAAGTAAACGCTATTTATATGACTGATAAACGCCCGTTGGCATTGTAGTAACCGTTGAGCGTGGAGCCGTCTGGATAAGTAACTGCTGGGCACTTATTCAGCGAAGTTGTAACCGCTGGGCTGTAATGATTGCTTTAATGACCATTTAATGGATGATCGTGGATAATAATGCTAATAATTGGTCATTTAATCTGTATTGACCGTTGAAATGTTCCGTAACCCCCTTTGGTCTGCTCTTGGGAAATATCTGTCCGGTGAATGTCGGTCCGTTGGAGCTTTTAGTTCGTGCCACGTGGAATACACGTGTCACCCTCCAAAGTCCAGTCAGCTTTTATCCAATACAACTGTAACTTTAAAAATTTTATTTGTGAAACATAGAAATTGATCCAAGTATATTATGCTGCACTATTTACGAAATTAAAGGAAATTAAAAGAAAAAATTGGATAAGGACTTTTGTTGAATTTGTAAAATCCGCTTCTTAGAAAAATAGTACATAGTCCTTATTCCTTTTTCATATATTTTTAAGAAAGGAAACCTCAAGTATCTTGGCTCGATCATTCAAGAAAATTGTGTGATTGACTATGATGTCGCACATCATATATGAGCAGGTTGGATGAAATAGAGGCTCATTTTCAGTGTTCTACGCGATAAGAAAGTGTCATCTAAACTTAATGGTAAGTTTTATAGAGTGGTCGTTAGACTAGCTGTGTTTTATGGGTTTGAGTGTCCGCCAGTCAGGAACACCCATATTTTGGTGATACAAGTAGCCAAAATGAGGATGCTAAGAAGGATGTGTGGGCAAACTATAAAAGAAAAAATTATGAACGAAGTCATTCGAGACAAGGTGAGAGTGGCCTCAGTAGTGGAAAAGATGCGAGAAGCGCGACTTAGATAGTACGGGCATGTACAAAGAAGGAATAGTGATGCCCCAGTAAGGAGGTGTGAGGGGTTAGCATTGATGGGTCTACAGAGAGATAGAGGCAGAGCGAAGAAGAATTGAGGTGAGGTGATTAGGTAGGATATGCTACAACTCCAGATCACCGAGGACTTAATCCTAAATAGGGGAGCATGGAGGTCGAGGATTATGATAGAAGGTTAGAAGGTAGCTAAACCTGTGTTATTGCGTCTTTTCTATCTTTTCCTAAATTTTTATCAGTATTTTGGTTGCATCTATCCTGCTAGTTTAATTATTTGGATGCCATTATTTTTCTTTACATCTGTTTCTATCTGTGCACTTTATTCTTGCATTTCTCTTTTGTTTCCCTTTTCTTTTTTCGATCCCATTTTTAAAGTTATTTTTCTTGAGTCGGGGGTTTTTCAAAAACAAACTATTTACTTCACTCGAGGTAGGTGTAAGGTCTAGGTGTACCTCACCCTCATACTTTCGAGTGAAGTAGAGAGGTATTGATTTAGTAAATATGGTACTTGCCACTTTTGATTCATGGATCTGCCTCTGATTGCATGATTAGGAGTTGTTTAACTATGCTCCTGAACTATGAAAAGTTGATTTGGTTTTCCACTCCTTTAATAATTGGGTTCAAGTATATATACTCTTATGTTATAGAATTGGGAACATAAGCCCTTACTTCACTAGCAAAAAAAACCTTTTCTTACCCGTGAGCCTATTTGTACCAGAGAAAATGATCAAATTTATCCTTAAATTATGTGATTTGGTCCAGAGAAAATCTACTCAATTACAAGAACCTGTGCATCGATAACTAATAATCTAAAAGTTGATTTAGTTAAGCTCAATTTAATTAACGTGGTCACTTTTAAATTTTATTCTGGCACTCTTACTTTTTATTTTAAGAAGCTTATCTATGTCTATCTAAATAAATACAACTGTTGCTCAACAATAGAATATTTTGGAGATTCACAATATTGATGAAGGAAATAAGCGGATCAAAGAAATAATGTAATTCTAGTAGTATACAGACGGAAGATGGGGTTAGCAGAGACATGGGAAAGCAACCATTGGCTGTGGAATAAGCTGAATGTATCTAAGCATAGTTTCATATGCTGGTTGGGGGCACACAGAAGACTCCTAACAAGAAGCACACTTAAGCAGATGGGGATATGCTTAGATGACAGCTTCCTGCTATGTGGAAGTGCTGAAGAAAGTGTTGATCACCTTTTCTTTGAATGTCAATTTTCCAGGAAATGTTTGCAAGAAATACTACCGTGGCTGAATCTGGGAGTAACCAACTGGGAGATACAAGGAATATGGAAGAGGATTGCCAGATGCATAAAAGGAAGAATGTGTAGAAGCTTTGCACTTGCAGCATTGTCAGCTCTTGTATATGCAATATGGAAGGCAAGGAACAAAACATTGTGGGAGCAGAAAGTGCCTTGGCATACAAAGACATGTCAATATATCAAAGAGGAGTGCAAGCACAGATACAGGAAAGCAAGAATAAGGAGGCAGGAACTCGAACGGATAGAGAACAAATATAGATAGGAAGAAGGATGTAGGAAAACACTAGAATGATAGTAAAGGATATCAATTTGTACACATTATTATTGAGCACTAATTTAGTATAGACAGAGATGATCCTTGGATAGGATAAAGGCACTACAAAGGCATGTAATTGGTTTAGTTGGTGATTAATAAGAATTTTTTCTTTCAAAAAAAATAGTAATTCTAGTTGTAAGGCATCTAATGAAATGAAAACACTAAAAACCCCGTAGGTTAACTCTCTCTAGGCGTCGCCTCACGCCGTACTCCACCATTGAGCCAGCATTACGCCGTACTCCACCAGCGGCCTTCCATGACCACTACCTCCATTAGCCAACCTCCCCACGAGGTTGGTCAGGCGGGGAGGTTGGTCAGGCATTCCCACCCCTCCCCACTCAAAATACTACTCCCCAAAGTCCTATACCACCACAATCCTATGCTAGTCTTGTAAAAATCCAAGCATTAAATGCTCTCATGCAAATCCTAGATGAAGCTCCGGACAAACCCATTGAATATTTGCATTGTGAACCACTTATGCGTTAGAAAAAATATGAGGTGAAACGTTCCATTGTTGAACAAAGATTACAATATGCAGTTTTAGGCAAATTCTCTTATGGAAAACCTAATATTCAAGAATTATGTAAGGTTACTCCTATCCAGTGTGAGATAAAAGGTCCCTGCGCTGTTGGATTGATTGAAGACAATCATGTCTTGATTAAATTGTCATTAATGGAGGATTATATTCACTTACTCTCAAAGCCTGCTTTTTTTTTTTTAATGCTCAAGGTGATTATTGGCAAACGAGGTGCACAAACTGGAATCCTTGTTGGAAGCATGATGAAGAAACTGCTACTGTCATTGCTTGGATTTCCTTTCCAGAATTGCCTCCTAATTTCTTTGGAAAACAATATATTTTTTTGTTAGCAATGGCAGTGGGAAGACCATTGCATGTTGATGCTACAACGTTGAATGGTACATGACCAAGTTGTGCAAAAGTGAAAGTAGAGGTTGATTAGTTGGGTAAGTTCCCGCAAAGGATTAAAATAGTGGAAGAAGATGATGAAACTGGAACTGAACAATCCAAGTGGATTAGAATCAATTATGACTATATGCCTAAATACTGTAAGAATTGTAAGAAGCAAGGTCACAATGAGATGGAATGCTGGATTATTCACCCTGAACTGCACAGGAAACAACAAGATGAAACTGTGAATGATGTGTCTGAGAAAGAAATAGTTGGCACTGCTGCAGCTACTACCAAAGTTCTAACCAGTGCCAAGGTGGTTGGAAAGCAATTTGATAATCAGGCAAAGCAAGGAGGATGGATACAGAAGAGGACAAACAAATATAAAAGGGATAATAGGGGTCATATTATAGATGAAGGAGTTGGAAAATAAATTATCCTAATGCAAAATAAAGAGAATGTTCAAGTTAAGATTGCTAGTACAAATTCATTCCAGGTACTTGCAGATGAGGTTGATAAGGATGATTTAGTGGAAGAGCAAGTTGATGTTGAGAAGGATAATAAGGTTGATACTGTTGTTAAAGGTAATTCTAATCTTAATCTTGCTACTACTCCAGTACAAATAGAAAACAAGGCAAAAGTAAAATCAACTACAAATGTCAATGGCAACAATGGTGAAGATTGTACAATAATGAATTCTATTGCTAGTTTGCCAGTTGATCAAGATAACACAAATGAGTGGGCATTAAAATCTTTTAAAGATCATCCAAAGAATCAGGAGGTAGGTAAATAGTAGTGTCTTGTAAAGATGCTGGAGTTGATGTTTAGACTCAGGGACAAGAAAAGAATATTGGCACTTCTCCAGGTACTGCATTATCTACTGAGGATAATGAGGTTTTTGGTAATTTTGAGCCAGAAGCTGATCCTGTTCACAGTCCTCCAGGCAAGGAGAGTGGTGAGCTTGTGAAGACTGTTCCAACCAATACTGGTGCTATAGAAGCTGTTCCAATTACATGTGTCTCAGGGACAGGCCCTACAATGCAGTTACAGGTTCATGTTCCAGGGAAATCTTCAATCTCTTGAAGTAGAACACCTTATACGCACTGGTTCTGATCATGCTCCTTTGTTATTAACTTGTGGGGAGGCTGCTATACATCTTGTTAAGCCTTTCAAGTTCTTGAATTTTTGGGCTAAGCATGAATCTTTCAATGATGTTGTGAGAGAACATTGGAGGGCAGATTTTGTTGGAGATCCTTTCCTAGTGTTCAAGCAAAAGCTAAAGAGCGTTAAAGGGGCATTGTCAAAGTGGAGCAGGGATACTTTTGGTGACATTTTCAAGAAGACTTCTATTAGAGAGGATATTGTGAAGATCAAAGAGATGTTGTTTGAAGAAGAGCCAACTGTTGAGAGTAGAGTGGTATTACAAATGGCTCAGGCTGAGCTCAAAAAATACTATAGCGTGGAGGAGCAATATTGGAAGTAGAAAGCAGGCTTTGCTTGGTTTTTAGAAGGGGATAGGAATACTAAATTTTTTCATAATCTTGTGAATGGAAAGCGGAGAAAACTTCAACTTACAAGAATACCGGATGCCAATGGGGACTGGATTGACAATCAAGAATTGATCTCTGTGGCTGCTTGTCAATTTTATCAGAGTCTGTTTGCACAGGGGGAGGAGCCTGTTGATTTTGAGCTACTCCAACATGTTCCTCTTATGGTACCCAATGATTGAAGAAGTAAAACAAGCTGTTTTTGCGTTGAGTGGTGCCAATGGTCCGGATGGTTTTATTGGTATATTCTTTCAGGTGTACTGGGATATAGTTGGTATTGATGTATGCATTATAGTTCTGGCCTTCTTTGATGGTGCATCGCTGCCTAAATTTATCACTCATACCAACCTTGTGCTTTTGCCTAAGAAGCCGTTGGTTCAGACATTTTCAGAATTGAGGCCTATAAGTTTGAGAAACTTTACAAATAAGGTAATTTTCAAGGTGGTGCATGATAGGTTGGAGAAAATGCTTCTTATGTTGATATTTTTTAATCAGTCGGGCTTTGTGAAGGGTAGGAGTATTTTTGAAAATATTCTTCTTACACAGGAAATAATCACATATACTAGGAAGAGAGGTAAACCAGCTAATGTGGTCATTAAGCTGGATATGGCCAAGGCATATGACAGGGTGTTTTGGAAATTTATTTTGCATGTGCTGAGAAAGATGCGATTTTCAAAACACTTTATCAATATGATATGGAGACTTCTGTCGAATAACCGGTATTCAGTACTAGTTAATAGTCGGGTTTCTTTCATTCTACTAGAAGTGTTAAGTAGGATGATCCACTTTCACTAGTTTGTTTGAGGATAAGAAATTCGTTAGTTTTGGCATGCCTAAGTGGTCTACGCCTTTAAACCATCTTGTTTATGCTGATGACATGATAATATTTGCTTCTGGTGAGCCATATTCGTTGAAAAGAGTAATGGATGTGTTGAAAAAATATGAGCAGGTCTCAGGACAAATGATTAACAAAGGCAAGAGTTCATTCTATATGTATTCCAAAGTGTCAGGTGCCTTAGTCCAGCCTGTGTGCGATATTACAGGTTTTGCAAAGGGAGTATTCCCTTTTACTTACTTGGGGTGCCCTTTATTCTATACAAGGAGGAAGAAGTGCTACTATGATGATTTGATCAAGAAGGTGAACTCTAAATTACATTCTTAGAAAGGGAAAATATTGTCCTATGGAGGTAAGGCAACACTGATTTTCAGTGTATTACAAAGCATGGCCATTCATATGTTTTCAGATTTGGATCCTCCAAAATATGTATTGGAACAATTGCACAAAATATTTGCAAGGTTTTTCTGGAGTAACAAGGAAGGTGGGAGGAGTAGACACTGGGTTTCATGGAAAAATATTTGCTTTCCGACAGAAGAGGGTGGTCTAGGCTTCAGATCATTATTTGATGTGTCCAAGGCTTTTTTTTCTAAGCTTTGGTAGAATTTCGAACTTCCAGGTCCTTATGGGCTGATTTCATGTGGAACAAGTATTGTAAAAAGGAGTCTCCAACTGTGGTAGACACCAAAGGTAGTTCTTGTATGTGGAAAAAGATGCTGCAGGCAAGGAAAGATGTGGAGCATGAAATTTAGTGGCAACTGAAAGGAGGCACTTCTAATGTCTGGCATGAAAATTGGACAAAGCTAGGTGCCTTATATTATGTTGTACCGGATCACTTTATTATCAATGAGAACATTGAAGACGTGTCACCGTTGCTGGCTAATGGGAGCTAGAATGACCAATTGCTGAATGAAACATTTCTGGAGGACATTGCTGATCATATTAAGCATGACATTCACTTTGCTGGAAATGGAGATACCTGGGACAAGCCATGGTGGATGCCTACTTCTTCTGGTAAGTTCTCTGTGAGTTGTGCTTTTGGGTTCCTTAGACGGAGAGTTGATCCACAACCAGAGTACAAATTCATGTGGGTTAAGGGTTTGCCATTTAAGATTTCTTTTTTCATATAGAGGCTTTGGTAGTCTAAGGTGCCAACTGATGAAATGTTAAGGAAAATAGGGATCTCAATAGTCTCTAGGTGTTATTGCTGTGTGAATAGCCAGCAGGAGACCTTGACTCATGTGTTTCTAGCAAGTCCAGCTGCTTTAAGTGTAGAGATTTTTTTCTAAATGCTGCAGGTATTCAGACTCATTTAGTTCAGCTGAGGCAGGCTATTATAGTTTGAAGGAATTATGACTCATGCTCTAAACTTAAGCCACTATATCAGGCTATGCCTGTAGTAATTACATGGGAGCTATGAGAGAGAAAGAATATTGTGAAGCATGGAGGTACAGTTTCTGTTAATAGAGTTATTCATGAGGTAAATAAAACTATATTCTTTCTTGCTAGGGTGTTGATATAGATGCCACCTTTAAGGCTGGACATGATCAAGTTCCTGGAGGAGTATAGATCGATACTTGTTACTAAGAGGGTGGCATGGCAGTCTCCTTTCGAAGGATGGTTCAAGTGCAATACTGATGGAGCTTCTACGGGTAACCCAGGTCCTTGTTCTTTTGGTTTCTGTGTGAGAAACCGTGTAGGCGATCTGGTATATGCTAGAGCTATAGTTATTGGAGAAACTACCAACATAGTAGCTAAGGTGAAGGGTATTTTGGAGGAATTGACCTATTGTGTAGAGGAAGACATTCATCCGTTGATCCTGAGATAGACTCTCTTGTGATGAAGAAGTTTATAGAAGGAGAATGGGACCCGCCTTGGTGTATTTTGAAGGAAGTTGAGAAAATCAAGGAGTTGAAGGATAAATTTAATGTTATCTTTCAACATGTGCTAAGGGAGGGGAACAGAATGGAAACTTTTTTAGCTAACCTTGTTTTTTCTTTTGTAAGTGAGATGACATTTATTTCATTCTATGATTTGCCTAGTGCAGGGATAAAGCTCATTAATATGGACAAAGCTCATATTCGTAATCTTAGAATTATGATGGTAAAGAAGAGAGCCCCGGATTGATGATTATACTCAAGTTGCTTTATGAGTCTTGCTTGCTTGAGGGCTATACATTGTCATTCTCCTTTCCAGTGGTATTAGTGTGGTTTCATGCTCATTCTAGGGAGGACTTGATAGTGTATAAGTGCTTGAGTGTAAGTAAGATGTTGTTTATTGATTTGCATAGTGTAGTAAATGGTTGGATAAAGATTAGAGAATGTTTCTTCATGTTGGCCTCCAAAATGGTATGTTAGTGGACATCCATAAACTTCTCACAGACAACGAGCGACCTGGCGAGACATTTGAGAAGAACGGTGGCTGGCCAGAATGTGTATTAGCACAACAAGCATCGCGGTGAGCAGGCAGAGTTTCGGGTGTTGGGGCAGGCAGATTTCGCTCGATGCCAGCGAGAGCATGCCTTTAGTTATTGGTGCTAGGCAGAGTTCGCTCGCTGCCAGCGAGAGCAGGCGAGAGAATTCTTGGTACCAGGCAGTGTTCGCTCGCTGCCAGCGAGCTTCCCAGCGAGAGCAGTTTCTTTTTTGGAGCGGCTGGGCAGAAATTTCAAGAACTCAACGAGCTCCCTAGCGAGCGAAGTTGAGGTATTTTGGAAGCGGAAAAACTTAAAAGGGAGTTAGTAGGAATTTATGGTTGGTTTTATCTCTTGGAGTAGCTGAATGGAAGTGGGTCTTAACATTCAGAGATGCTTTGTTTAGTCTTGAAATTATAGCACCTGATGAGATCTTTGAGGTGCTTTCTCGATTTCGACCCTTGGCATGTGGATGTTTATGGACGCGTACTTTCTGGATATACTCCGTAGCTAGTTTTTCAATTATATTAGGCATTTAGTTAGCTAGCTTCATCTTTGATTTGCATTTACCTATATGTAACAATGTAATGACTTTGTGAGTTTTTTTATGATTATTAATATATTATCTACTAGGCTCACCGCCTAGTGGTATATTTATTTTTAAATAAAAGGCATCTAATGAAATCGTCGCGAGAATTGAGTATGATTAAGTATTTCACGTCTAAATACTAACATCTTTTACTCGTACAATTAAATACTAAACCATTTTATTTAACATCTTTTGTCTTGTCTTGAAACGCTTAAGATCAGAGTCGATCATACAAAGCAAAATAGAGAAAAAGTAACTCCACACGGGTCCCTCTTCCGCCTCGCCATTCCTTGATCCCGCATTACTCTCTTAATCTTCAAGTTTGATTTTCTTGTTATTTTCTTATTTATTTATTTTATTTTAATTTCTTGCATTATGTTTTCCAGTAACACTAATGTGACATATTTTCTACTAACTAGTTTATTTTGAGATACATTGTCATCCATGGAGGCTTATCTCTGTTCATGAAAAAGATTGTTCCATTCAGGTCACACTAATTTCTATTCTCAAGAATGAATTGAAAGTACTTATAGGAGGAGCTTATACAATAGACATACAATGGCTATACACTTTACATATAATAATGGGGGTGTGTGTGTGTGTGTGTATGTATATATGAACATGCTGTATATACACAACATATACAAAATATATACAAATAAAACACAACAATTGTATTAATGTATATCTAGTATATCTTCGTCTCATGTATAATGACACACTATACATGCACGAACGTGTAAAAAAATATCATAAAAAATCTTTGGCGGCCGGCAGCAACATCTGGAAGGGGCAGCTATAGGGGTGCGGCTGGAGGTGGGAAGGGGGTGTAGGAGGGGAATACACAATTTTTTTTACCTTTTATGTATATTGCTATGTTTTAAAAAATAAATATTGCTATGTTCTGTAATGGTATATAGTATTACTATTTTTATGTAAAGTAGAATGTTAGGATGCATACTTATGTAAATCATCCAAATTACTATGAACAGATGTTGGAACAAAGTTGAATATAAGTAAACTAAAAGTGGTAAATATGACAACTGCTCAACAATAATTTCACGATTCTATTTATTCACAGTGGAAAACAATAACAAATAAAAAAATTACTTTGAGTGTAACTTTAAAAATTTTATTTGTGAAACATAGAAATTGATCCAAGTATATTACGCTGCACTATTTACAAAATTAAAGGAAAATAAAAGAAAAAATTGGATAAGGACTTTTTTGAATTTGTAAAATCCGCTTCTTAGAAAAATAGTACAGTCCTTATTCCTTTTTCATATATTTTTAAGAAAGGAAACCTCCAGTATCTTGGCTCGATCATTCAAGAAATTGTGTGATTGACTATGATGTCGCACATCGTATAGGAGCAGGTTGGATAAAATAGAGGCTCATTTTCAGTGTTCTATGCGATAAGAAAGTCCCACCTAAACTTAATGGTAAGTTCTATAGAGTGCTCGTTAGACTAGCTGTGTTGTATGGGTTTGAGTGTCCGCCAATCAGGAACACCAATATTTTGGAAATACAAGTAGCCAAAATGAGGATGCTAAGAGGGATGTGTGAGCAAACTATAAAAGAAAAAATTAGGAACGAAGATTCGAGACAAGGTGAGAGTGGCCTCAGTAGTGGACAAGATGCGAGAAGCGTGACTTAGATAGCTCGGGCATGTACAAAGAAGGAATATTAATGCCCAGTAAGGAGGTATGAGGGGTCAGCATTGATGGGTCTACAGAGAGACAGAGGCAGAGCGAAGAAGAATTGAGGTGAGATGATTAGGTAGGACATGTTACAACTCCAGATCACCGAGGACTTAACCCTAAATAGGGGAGTATGAAGGTCGGGGATTATGATAGAAGGTTAGAAGGTAGCTAAACCAGTGTTATTGCGTCTTTTCTATCTTATCCTGAATTTCTATCAGTATTATGGTTGCATCTATCCTGCTAGTTTAAGTATTTGGATGTCATTACTTTTCTTTACATTAGTTTCTATTTGTGCTCTTTATTCTTGCATTTCTCTTTTTGTTTTCCCTTTTCTTTTTTCGATCCCATTTTCAAAATTATTTTTTTTTAGTCGGGGGTTTTCTGAAAATAACCTCTTTACTTCACTCGAGATAGACGTAAGGTCTGGGTGTACCTCACCCTCCTCAGACATTCGAGTGAAGTAGAGAGGTACCAATTTAGTAAATATGGTACTTGCCACTTCTGATTCATCCATCTGCCTCTGATTGCATGATTAGAAGTTGTCTAACTATGCTCCTGAACTATGAAAAAATGATTTGGTTCTCCACTCCATTAATAATTGGGTTCAAGTATACTCTTCTGTTATAGAATTGGGAACATAAGCCCTTAATTCAATAGCAAAAAAACCTTTCCTTACCCGTGAGCCTATTTGTACCAGAGAAAATGATCAAATTTATCCTTAAATTATGTGAATTGGTCCAGAGAAAATCTACTCAATTACAAGAACCTGTGCATCGATAACCAATAATCTAAAAAGTTTATTTAGTTAAGCTCAATTTAATTAACGTGGTCACTTTTAAATTTTATTCTGACACTCTTACTTTTTATTTTATGAAGCTTATCTATGTCTATCTAAATAAGTGCATCAAAGAAAAAAAAATAATTCTAGTTGTATACAGATGGAAGATGGGGATAGCAGAGACATGGGAAAGCAACCATTGTGTGTGGAATAAGCTGAATGTACCTAAGCATAGTTTCATATGCTGGTTGGGGGCACACAGAAGACTTCTAACAAGAAGCAGACTGAAGCAGATGGGGATATGCTTAAATGACTGATGCCTGCTATGTGCAAGTACTGAAGAAAGTGTGGATCATCTTTTCTTTGAATGTCAATTTTCCAGGAAATGTTTGCAAGAAATACTACAGTGGCTGAATCTTGGAGTAACCAACTGGGAGATGCAAGGAATATGGAAGAGGATTGCCAGATGCATAAAATGAAGAATGTGTAGAAGCTTTACACTTGCAGCATTGTCAGCTCTTGTATATGCAATATGGAAGGCAAGGAACACAATATTGTGGGAGCAGAGAGTGCCTTGGGACACAAAGACATGTCAATATATCAAGGAGGAGTGCAAGCACAAATACAGGAAAGCAAGAATAAGGAGGCAGGAACTCGAATGGATAGAGAACAAATATAGATAGGAAGAAGGATGTTGCAGAACACTAGAATGATAGTAAAGGATATCAATTTGTACACATTATTATTGAATACTAATTTAGTATAGACAGAGATGATCATAGGATAGGATAAAAGCACTACAAAGGCATGTAATTGGTTTAGTTGGTGATTAATAAGAATTTTTTCTTCCACCAAAAAAAAGTAATTCTAGTTGTAAGGCATCTAATGAAATGAAAACACTAAAAACCTCGTAGGTGAACTCTCTCTAGGCGTCACCTCACGCCGTACTCCACCATTGGGCCAGCATTACGCCGTACTCCACCAGCAGCCTTCCATGGCCACCACCGCCACTACCCAACCTCCCCACGAGATTGGTCAAGCATTCCCACCCCTCCCTACTCGAAATACTACTCTCCAAAATTGTATAACAACCACAACCCTATGCTAGTCTTGTAAAAACCCAAGCATTAAATGCTCCTATGCAAATCCTAGATGAAGCTCCGGACAAACCCATTGAATATTTGCATGGTGAACTACTTATGCGTTGGAAAAAACATGAGGTGCAACGTTCCATTGTTGAACAAAGATTACAATATGCAGTTTTAGGCAAATCCTCTTATGGGAAACCTAATATTCAAAAATTACGTAAGGTTATTCCTATCTAGTGTGAGATAAAAGGTCCCTGCGCTATTGGATTGATTGAAGACAATCATGTCTTGATTAAATTATCATTAATGGATGATTATATCACTTACTCACAAAGCCTGCTTTTTATTTGAATGCTCAAGGTGATTATTGACAGATGAGGTGCACAAAGTGGAATCCCTGGTGGAAGCCTGATGAAGAAACTGCTATTGCCATTGTTGGATTTCCTTTCCAGATTTGCCTCCTAATTTTTTTGGGAAACAATATATTTTTTCGTTAGCAAAGGAAGTGGGAAGACCATTACATGTTGATTCTACAACATTGAATGGCACACGACCAAGTTGTGAAAAAGGGAAAGTATAGGTTGATTTGTTGGATAAGTTCCCGCAAAAGATTAAAATAGTGGAAGAAGATGATGAAACTGGAACTGAGCAATCCAAGTGGATTAGAATCAATTATGACTATATGCCTAAATACTGCAAGAATTGTAAGAAGCAAGGTCACAATGAGATGGAATACTGGATTATTCACCCTGAACTGCACAGGAAACAACAAGATGAAACTATGAATGATATGTCTGAGAAAGAAATAGTTGGCACTACTGCAGCTACTACCAAAGTCTTAACCAGTGGCAAGGTGGTTGGAAAGCCAGTTGATAATCAGGCAAAGCAAGGATGGATGTAGAGGTGGACAAACAAATATAAAAGGGATAATAGGGGTCATATTATAGATGAAGGAGTTGGAAATGAAATTGTCCTAATGTAAAATAACGAGAATTTTCAAGTTAAGATTGCTAGTACAAATTCATTACAGGTACTTGCTGATGAGGTTGATAAGGATGATATAGTGGAAGAGCAAATTGATGTTGAGAAGGATGATAAGGTTGATACTGTTGTTAAAGGTAATTCTAATCTTAATCTTGCTACTACTCCAGTACAAAAGGAAAACAAGAAAAAAGTAAAATCAACTACAAATGTTAATGGAAACAATGGTGAAGATTGTACAAAAGTGAATTCTATTGCTAGTTTGTTTGTTGATCAGGGTAACACAAATGAGTGGGTATCAAAATCTTTTAAGGATCATCCAAAGAATCAGGAGGTAGGTAAAATAGTAGTGTCTTGTAAAGATGCTGGAGTTGATGTTCAGACTCAGGGATAAGAAAGAAATATTGGCACTTCTCCAGGTACTGCATTATCTATTGAGGATAATGAGGTTTTTGGTAATTTTGAGACAGAAGCTGATCTTGTTTACAGTCCTCCAGACTAGGAGAGTGGTGAGCTTGTGATGACTTTTCTAACCAACACTGGTGTTATAGAGGCTGTTCCAATTACATGTGTCTCAGGGACTAACCCTACAATACAGTTATAGGTTCATGTTCTAGGGAAATCTTCAATCTCTTGAAGTAGAACACCTTATACGCACTGGTTCTGATCATGCTCCTTTGTTATTAACTTGTGGGGAGGGTGCTATACTGACACGACCCGAAATCCGGTTAGGCCGTGCGGGCACCCGACATACTCCCCTAGACATCCAAGAGTATAAAAGAAAACAGATACCTCTTGAAGGGAGCAAAATGCAACTGAAATAATAAACAATAAACTGGTGGCCATCCGGAATAAAGCTGGCTCACCCTGACAGCTGAAGTCATCTTCGCTCCTGAACAACGCGGCGAACTTAATCCTGGAGCGCACCTGCCGAAACGAAATAGATAGACAAGAAACAAACAACAAACAAGGGTGAGTCAAAAGGACTCAATAAGTGGGGAAGACTAGCCACCTCAAAGAATAGGATAGCTAGCCAGGGAGAAAAGAAACAGATAGACCAAATTCCTTTCATTTAAATTATAAAAAGACAGAGCCAGATAACAATCGGAAACACGTAAGAAACTTATAAACTCAGCTAAGGATGCGTGCCAGAAACATATCAACAAATAAGCAATGCACATATAAGTAGAACAGTAGTCATGTACCGCAAGTCTACAAAATGGTATGAACTGAGATGAAATTAAATGAAGTGAGATGAAATGAAATATGATGCAAAGGGTCACATGTGCCCGTAATCCCATCTCGAAGCGGAATACTCCTGCATTCAAGGGGAACCCAATCTGATAACCAACTGGAGCGGAATACTCCTGCTCCTGGGGCGGAATACTCCCGCACCAGATATAATATAAACCAGAGGCGGAATACTCCTGCACTCTCCTGGGGCGGAATACTCCTGCACCCGATATAATGTAAAGCTGAGGCAGAATACTCTTGCACTCAATATCTGACATAAGAGCAGAATACTCCTGCTCCTGGGGCGGAATCCTCCTACCCTCAATATGATACAATGGAGCGGAATCCTCCTGCTCCTGGGGCGGAATACTTCTGCACCCAATATGATATGCAATGTAATGCATATGAATGACATATAATGCACATGAATGTAATGTGATGCAATAATAACCCTTCACCGGCGCGGGACTCTCATCGACAGCCGGGAAGTAGATGCCAACTCACAGCCAGAGTACAATGCTCAGATCCTCAATGCAACACCAACAACAGGACATAACATATAATATACAATGTAAATCCAAAGCTAAGGCGTAATGAGTACGCCTATCGGCAGCTACACGCGTAAGGAACACGTGGTAGAAAATCCACGAGGCCAGGTGCCTCCAAAGAAATGGATATAAAGACTTACCTCTTCCAAAAGTTAGCATTGCTAATCAACAACCGCTTTATCCTTTGGTTTCATTGCCAAACAATCTCACTCTATTCAATAAGCAGAAAAATATATCAAATTAGGCTAAAGGCTTCATTCCTCACATCTTACGGCAATCCGGTTAGGAACCTGATACCCTATTCGCATACGCAATACGCAGGCCAGGCCTATGTACAGGGTTTATGGTCACATAACCAAACCCCAAATAAATTACATTTATATGTTGCCCATAATTCACTGAGTGCGAATATATAATCAATTCCATTATCGGGGTCCATTTGACCCTTTAAACTATTAATTGAACTTATTAAAACGATGTCTAATATTCCAAGTTTTACCATTAAAATATATTAAAACACACGTATTAAAGTCAAATAATATATTAGGATCATTACCTGAATGTTTCGGAGTAAAAATACTATTTTTCTCCTGCTCTTTTCATATTTTCTGGTATTTTTCCACTGTGTGTTTTCCATTTTTGGTTTCTCTGTTTCTCGTTCCCATTCTCTCTCAGTTTATCGTCCTTAGGACACCGCCATTATATATATATTTCTCTCTTTCATTTACTATTTTGTCTTTTTCTCTTTCTTTTTTTTTTTGTTTTTCTTTTATTTTATTTTCTTTTCTTAACGAAAATTAAAATAGTACCCTACGGTATTCGAAATAATTCCAACTTTTTCATACCAGTTATACAAAATATATATAGCATACTCGCTAAGGTGGATCTCAAATCGGGTTCCCGAAACTCAAGATACGAATTTAAATAGAAAAAAGTCAAATTATTTAGCTTTCGGCATTTTAGCGAAAACTAGCCGAACAACATCGAAATTCACTTTCAAAAAATCACAAAAGTCTCAAATAATCATACGAACCTAAAGACACTTTCGGATTTTGAATCGGACCTCATTCGCCAAAACCGAGCTCGAAAATCACTTTTTAATATTTATCGACAATAAAAACTGAAACCTTCTTCCAATATGTACCAAACGAGGTCTGATTTAGCTCAAATTTTATAGATCAGTCTCAATGGACCTTACGAATATTTTAAAATTATCGGCACGGCAATCGGAGTCCTAACTTCCGAAACGACTGAATGAGGTCGTTTCATTCTCCTCCACTTAAACTCTCGTTCGTCCTCGAACGAGACTAAGTTTAAAGAAAATTCCGCACAGATAACAAAAGAACTTGCATGACCTTCATAAGCTACTCCACAGACATTATCTAATGATTGCAGATTCAGAATTATAACACGAACACCGAACTCTTGGAATAAAACATATCTGGATAATATGATAACACCATTGCCCGGATTATTCTAACTAAGATGATCCTTCCTCGATCACGAGAGGAGAGTTCTACATTTTTGAAACAAAGATACACGGAACTTTGGATGGATTAACATGATTCAGCCGATAATCACCTCTTCGATATACCTTACTATATAGAACAGGTCGATGAAACTAAGAATTTTCTCACGCTTAATATAATAGAGGAGCTTTTGAAGTACCTTGTGACTACACACTATAGAATATTCGATGCAAGCTATATTATTTTTACGAACGTACTATGCAACATCTCAGTTGATGTTAGTGTTGTTCTGCAAGCTCCTTGTCGGAATGTAGTTACTCATATCCTAATGCATGTCAAAGGTTCATCTGAATAGGGTCTATCATATAAGGATAAGAATCACGCAAATATTACTGGATAGCATGATGCAGACCAGGAATGATCTTCAGACTAAACATCTACTTCAGGGTATTGTCTTTGAATTGGAATTATTATGACTTAAAAAAGTAAATATAAAAGAGACATGTAGTTGGACCGTGAGCTGAGGCAGAATACCAGCAACAAAGTTGATTACAGGTGCACTTATATCCTAAAGTATCTTCTCAAAGAGTTGAGGGCGTGAAGGAGATATGCCAATGATGGATGGATGACAAGCTGCACTAGACCTTTAACACTAAATTTTCATGAAGTAAAACAACATCAATATGAGGATCCAGTTCTAGTTGAATACAGAAAGATAGCCAGAAGAAAACCGGAGTCACCATATAGGGTTACTACTGACTGTGTTCTCTTGTACAAAGATAGACTTTGTGTTTCTGATGTTGCAGATTTACGTGGACAAATTATGATAGAGGCACATTATTCCAAATACATTGTTCATCCAGGTTCGACTAAGATGTACTATGATGTTAAGCAGATTTATTGGTGGGACGGAATGAAGTGTGACATAGCAGAATTTGCGGCTCATTGTTCTAATTGCCAACAATTTAAAGTCGTGTCATCTTTCCAGACTTTATGCTTTTAGCAGATAGGTACATATATATGATCAGGTTGCCAGCTTATCTCTGGCATTAATAGATTAATAGTGGGTTCAGTGTCGTGGCCCTAGGTTGAGTCGTGACAAAAGTGGTACCAACGCCTTAGAGATTTAGTATTACCATTCAGTATTTGGAGGAAGACTCCTCCACTTAAAGCACAAACTCATACAGCTATTTGAATAGGAATAGGAATACTCATCCCCGCACAGTCTGCTGGACAAAAGAAGATTTAGTTAAAAGCTGTACGTAGGCAGGCCTAAGCTACCAACTACCTTTTCGATTTTCCAAACAGCTGCAGCTCTCGAGTTACAACTCCACACATTTTCTAAAAGAACCACTGCCTGATGGATCAAATCAAAGGTCAAATGACGCCTCTCATTGCCCTTAGTAGCCTTGAAAACGACAATGTGCTTATCCGGCTACCATGGCACGCACTCTGGCTCTACACAGGGAACATCACAATAGGTTACTGACCGCCTAAGCTCACCAGTACCGAACAAAGAAGAGATGGCAACGGACTGAGGATAGAAATAATTAAAGCTTAGGAGGCTCTTCTTCTTATTTATTTGGCTGCCAAAGCTAGACTACTTACGGGTCAGGCTAACCGAAGAATCGCAATTGAAGAAATAGACATTAATTGAGCTTTATGGAACAAAATCTATGTCAATTCAATCTTCCTATAAAAAGGAAACTCCGACAATTTACCAGAAAACCCTTTTATAACCCAGATAAGCTCATGGGATAACGTGACTGTACTAGCGTCTTGAACCAAGAGGAGATACATAGATCGAATATTACTTACTAACCGCTTTACACCGAAAGAAACAATGACAGTCTCTAATGGTGATGAACTAGAAACCCATCATCCAACCAACACGGAATTCCGAGAAGAGAGGTAAACTAATTTGACATAATAACAGAAGGTGACACAACAAGATGCCAGGCAGACAATACCGACAATCACTCCCAAATCTCTCACATTTAAACCATATAAACTAGTAGGGTCTCACCAATGCTACGAATAAATCATAACAGAAGCTCGCCCCTCTACCGCAACCGATTCTTAATAGAAACAACCTCAAAGAAACCATGGAAACATGGTAAGATAAACGAAGTCCAGACCGATCGAAAGAATCAAATGTTACTCACATATAATGGAAGAAGAAATACTCTGGTCTATTACATCGGATGCCTCAGCATCCGGCCAGACTAGAAGTTCATAGAACTGCCTCTGCGGCTGAGCCGAGCCGCTACCCTGATAATTACTTCTAGAAGAACCACTACCACCACGCTTTCGACCTCTATTGAATGAGGGCATATCTCTGGTTGATTAAGATCTATATGAAATTTCCTGCGACTGTGCAGGTGCCTGATGACGAGAGAAAAGACAACTGCCTGCTTGCCGGAGTAAGGAAAAACTCCTCAAAGGATAACCAGACTCATGACAGTGATAACACCCTTTTTGCTAAAAATGGAAACTGGAAAGATTGTTGATAGCTGTAAAGAAAAGACTGAATCTGATCTTGACGAGCTACTGGTGCACTCTAAGAATCACATGACACAAGCTGAGATAACCTGGAAGGTGGCCTCAAAAAATACTCAAAACTCTTACCTCCAAATGAGGTACCATGGTTACCCACTAGGGGCACGGGATCTATTGCTCTCCTGCTCTAACTCTTCCCCCCCAACTTATGGTATGCCTAATACCTTTGAGCAATATCAACAACGATATCAAATGAAGTCCCAACCTCAATTTTTCGAGCCATCTGGGATCTCAGGGAAGGAGAAAGGTCATCAATAAATCTTTGAGTCTCTCTAAAGGCTCATGGACAAGTTCTAATGCATATTCAGCCATTCTATATAACTCAATCTCACATTCTGAAACACCAACAAGCTAACCGATAGGCTACCCTGTCCAATCCACTCAAACTGGCAACACTTTTCATCTCGCTCGCAACTCGAAAGGAACTTTTCCATGAACCTTGAAGAAAAATCGAACCAAGTTAGCTAATAAGAAAGCAGTTCACCAATCCAGGGCTGCACCTTGAAACTGGAAAGAAGAATAATCAACACCATACCGCTCGATATAATCAAGAGCCTGAAGGATACGATGTCATCATTTTATTTTTAAAAATATTACACAGGGATCACTTGATGCATGCCCTAAGAAGATCAGGAGGTTCAATTGGGTAAAATAATGCACCCTTTTCAGATACTCGGACCGAGCCATTACTCGGGCTAGCTAACCAGCCAAAATAACTAGAGGCACAACACATGCTGCCTCCGGAACATACGTTACTGCGGCAATATTAAGAATTGGAATAGCAGCTCCTTGAGACTGAACATCTGCGGCAACCTGATAAGTTGCATAGCGAATAATAGGTTCTTGCGGTATCTGCATTGCCAAGATTCTCGTAAAGCATCGTAGAGAGCCAAGGGAACCACAAGGCCCTGGTCCCTTGCCCATCGCGATCTCGTACGGCTGGGACCTCCGTAACTAGATCGTCAGCACGATCAAAAACTCTCGGAGCTTTGTCAGTGCTAGCCCCAGGTTAGACTGCTTCGTTTTGAACTCATACCGTTTGCTTATTTGTCGCACGAGGGTTCACAATTACCACGAAGGAATTAACGAAAATACTTCTGCATCCTAAACTGACGCACGATCAGAAATGAAGAAAGTGAAACTTCCTAAATGCCATCATAGCCTCTCGTAGATAAGTAACGACGTCTACGTACCCATTAGCGAGACTCTACTAGACACTGTCTTAGTCTGGATAGACTCTAAACCGGGCTCTGATACCGAAATGACCTCGGTCAGTCGTTTCGGAAGTTAGGACTCCGATTGGCGTGCCGATAATTTTAAAATATTCGTAAGGTTCATTGAGACTTATCTGTAAAATTTGAGCTAAATCAGACCTCGTTTGGTACATATCGGAAGAAGGTTTCAGTTTTTATTGTCGATAAATATTACAAAGTGATTTTCGAGCTCGGTTTTGGCGAATGAGCTCCGATCCAAAATCCGAAAGCGTCGTTAGGTTCGTATGATTATTTGTGACTTTTGTGATTTTTCGAAAGTGAATTTCGATTGTTGTTCGGCTAGTTTCCGCTAAAATGCCGAAAGTTAAATAATTTGACTTTTTTTTATTTAAATTCGCATCTTGAGTTTCGGGAACCTGATTTGAGATTCGCCTTAGCGAGTATGCTATATATATTTTGTATAACTGGTATGCAAAAGTTAGAATTATTTCGAATACCATAGAGTACTATTTTATTTTTCGTTAAGAAAAGAAAATAAAATAAAAGAAAAACAAAAAAAAAGAAAGAGATAAAGAAAAAATAGTAAATGAAAGAGAGAAATATATATAATGGCGGTGTCCTTAGCTTAAGCTAAGGATGATAAACAGAGAGAGAATGGGAATGACAAATAGAGAAACCAAAAATGGAAAACACGCAGTGGAAAAATGCCAGAAAATGCGAAAAGAGCCGGAGAAAAATAGTATTTTTACTCCGAAATATTCAGGTAATGATCCTAATATATTATTTGAGTTTATTACGTGTATTTGAATATATTTTAACGGCAAAACTTGGAATATTAGACATCGTTTTAATAAGTTCAATTAATAGTTTAAAGGGTCAAATGGACCCCGATAATGGAATTGATTATATATTCGTACTCAGTGAGTTATGGGCAATATATAAATATAATTTATTTGGGGTTTGGTTATGTGACCATAAATCCTGTACATAGGCCTGGCCTGCGTATTGCGTATGCGAATAGGGTATCAGGTTCCTAACCGGATTGCCCTAAGATGTGAGGAATGAAGCCTTTAGCCTAATTTGATATATTTTTCTGCTTATTGAATAGACTGGGATCGTTTGGCAATGAAACCAAAGGATAAAATGGTTGTTGATTAGCAATGCTAACTTTTGGAATAGGTAAGTGTTTATATCCATTTCTTTGGAGGCACCTGGCCTCGTGGATTTTCTACCACGTGTTCCTTATGCGTGTAGCTGCCGATAGGCATACTCATTACGCCTTAGCTTTGGATTTACATTGTATATTATATGTTATGTCCTGTTATTGGTGTTTCATTGAGGATCTGAGCATTGTACTCTGGCTGTGAGTTTGCATCTACTTCCCGGCTGCCGATGAGAGTACCGCGCCGGTGAAGGGTTATTATTGCATCACATTACATTCATGTGCATTATATGTCATTCATATGCATTACATTGCATATCATATTGGGTGCAGGAGTATTCCGCCCCAGGAGCAGGAGGATTCCGCTCCATTGTATCATATTGAGGGTAGGAGGATTCCGCCCCAGGAGCAGGAGTATTCTGCTCTTATGTCAGATATTGAGTGCAGGAGTATTCCGCCTCAGCTTTACATTATATCGGGTGCAGGAGTATTCTTCCTCTGGTTTATATTATATCAGGTGCAGGAGTATTTCGCTCCAGTTGGTTATCAGATTGGGTTCCCCTCGAATGCAGGGGTATTCCGCTTCGAGATGGGATTACGGGCACATGTGACCCTTTGCATCATATTTCATTTCATCTCACTTCATTTCATTTCATCTCAGTTCATACCATTGTGTAGACTTGCGGTACATGACTACTGTTCTACTTATATGTGCATTGCTTATTTGTTGATATGTTTCTGGCACGCATCCTTAGTTGAGTTTATAAATTTCTTACGTGTTTCCGGTTGTTATCTGGCTCTGCCTTTTTATAATTTAAATGAAAGGAATTTGGTCTATCTGTTTCTTTTCTCCCTGGCTAGCTATCCTATTCTTTGAGGTGGCTAGTCTGTCCTACTTATTGAGTCCTTTTGACTCACCCTTGTTTGTTGTTTGTTTCTTGTCTATCTATTTCGTTTCGGCAGGTGCGCTCCAGGATTAAGTTCGCCGCGTTGTTCAGGAGCGAAGATGACTTCAGCTGCCAGGGTGAGCCAGCTTTATTTCGGATGGCCACCAGTTTATTGTTTATTATTTCAGTTGTATTTTGCCACCTTCAAGAGGTATCTGCTTTCTTTTGTACTCTTAGATGTCTAGTCTGGATAACCCTAAACCTAGTATGTTGGGTAGTCTGCTGTAATTTCTTCTGTACAGCTTGGAGGTATCAATATGTCTGTATTTTTTTTAAGTCTTGTTATTATTTATGAGTTGAATTATATTTATTTTGCTAATTTAATTGGTAAGGGTTCACCCGACGGGTCTAGGGGAGTATGTCGGGTGCCCGCACGGCCTAACCGGATTTCGGGTCGTATCATATACATCTTGTTAAGCCTTTCAGGTTCTTGAATTTTTGGGCTAAGCATGAATCTTTCAATGATGTCATGAGAGAACATTGGAGGGCAGATTTTGTTGGTGATCCTTTCCTAGTATTCAACCAAAAGCTAAATAGCTTTAAAGGGGCATTGTCAAAGTGGAGCAGGGATACTTTTGGTGACATTTTCAAGAAGGCTGCTACTAGAGAGGATATTGTGAAGATCAACGAGATGTTGTTTGAAGAAAAGCCATCTGTTGAGAATAGAGTTGTATTACAAATGGCTTAGGCTGAGTTCAAAAAATAATGTAGCATGGAGGAGCAATATTGGAAGCAGAAAGCAGGCTTTGCTTGGTTTTTAGAAGGGGATAGGAATACTAAATTTTTTCATAATCTTGTGAATGGAAAGCGGAGAAAACTTCAACTTACAAGAATACAGGATGCCAATGGGGACTGGATTGACAATCAAGAATTGATCTCTGGGGCTGCTTGTCAATTTCATCAGAGTCAGTTTGCACTGGGGGAAGAGCCTGTTGATTTTGAGCTACTCCAACATGTTCCTCTTATGGTATCAGATGATCAAAACTAAGATCTTTGTAGATACCCAACGATTGAAGAAGTAAAACAGGCTGTTTTTGCGTTGAGTGCCAGTGCTAGTGGTCCGGATGGTTTTACTGGTATATTCTTTCAGGTGTGTTGGGATATATTTGGTATTGATGTATGCAACATGGTTGTGGCCTTCTTTGATGGTGCTTCGCTGCCTAAATTTATCACTCATACCAACCTTGTGCTTTTGCCTAAGAAGCCGTTGGTTCAGACATTTTCGGACTTGAAGCCTATAAGTTTGAGCAACTTTACAAATAAGGTGATTTTCAAGGTGGTGTATGATAGGTTGGAGAAAATGCTTCCTATGTTGATATCATTTAATCAGTCGGGCTTTGTGAAGGGTAGGAGTATTTTTGAAAATATTCTTCTTACACAGGAAATAATCACAGATATTAGGAAAAGAGGTAAACCAGCTAATGTGGTCATTAAGCTAGATATGGCCAAGGCATATGACAGGGTGTCTTGGAAATTTATTATGCGTGTGCTGAGAAAGATGGGATTTGAAAAACACTTTATCAATATGACATGGAGACTTCTATCGAATAACCGGTATTCAGTACTAGTTAATGGTCAGGCTTCGGGTTTCTTTCATTCTACTAGAGGTGTTAAGTAAGGTGATCCACTTTCACTAGCTTTGTTCATTTTATCAGCTGAGGTGTTGTCGAGGGCTTTGAATAGTTTGTTTGAGGATAAGAAATTCGTTAGTTATGGCATGCCTAAGTGGTCTACGCCTTTGAACCATCTTGTTTATGCTGAGGACACGATAATATTTGCTTCTGGTGAGCCATATTCATTGGAAAGAGTAATGGATGTGTTGAAAAAATATGAGCAGGTCTCAGGACAGATGATTAACAAATGCAAGAGTTCATTCTATATGCATTCTAAAGTGTCAGGTGCCTTAGTCCAGTCTGTGTATGGTATTATAGGTTTTATAAAGAGAGTATTCCCTTTTACTTACTTGGGGTGCCCTGTATTCTATACTAGGAGGAAGAAGTGCTACTATGATGATTTGATCGAGAAGGTGAACTCAAAATTGCATTCTTAGAAAGGGAAAATATTGTCCTATGGAGGTAAGTGTGACGTTCCTCAAATTCCTAAGTTTTAGGACCTTGGCGATATGAAAAATAATTTAAATAAACTCGTCTCCTATGTCATAGTGAGATTCGAGTGTGAGGTATAACATGAAAGTGTATTGTGGTATTATCCTGGATGAAGTGTAAATATTTAATTTCGTTGAAAGTGGAAGGAAATAATTATAGAGGGCTAAAAAGTAAAGCCAACTCAACATTTGGCTATGTCTATAAATCAGGAGCCAAGGTGCCATCAAGTGCCGTTGAGGATATCAGCAGCAAAAGAGGGTAATTTTAATCCCTTCCACATAGTATTCTTTTGACCAAAGTATTGTATAAATAATAAATAGTTGGAAAAGTAATCCAAGTCAAATTCTTTTGACTTTTATTGGTGGACCTAAAAGAAAACAAATAAACCTATCTGAACAAAGGCTCTTCACGTTTTGAAAGGAAAACAGAGCAACATCATTCTGCTCTTTCTTGGAGCTTCTAGATCAAAGCATATCTTCAAGTTAACATTAAAGTAAGTTTTCTTGTGAGTTTAAGAAATTATATCACTACTTTATACTAGAATCTCACATCATAATAGATTATATTCATTGGAGAATTTCTTTAAACCTAGAAAGTTAAGGGTTGGACCTAAGTTCTTAAATTGAGATAAAGATGAGAACCTTGGGATTGATTACGTAAATTGATTGTTGTAGTTGGTTGGTAACGTGAAGTTCGTCGAGTTGCACTTGCAATTAGATTCAAGGAGGAAATTGAGGTGAGTTGAGATATACACTTTTTAAGGTGCTTTTCTCACAAAGTGCAAGTCTTTAATGTATTTGATAAATTGCTTTAGAGAAGTTAATGTATGTTTGATTGGAGCGGGCAAACGTTCATTATCCATTAATGTTTCCAAGTCATTTTTTTTTTGTATCAAGTATCTAGAAATATGTTCATAGCTTCCTTTACATCCCGATCATATATCCTTACTTGAGTACAATTTCATGAGATTATTTATATTATTCTATGATTATTATTAAATGATTCAAGATTTATTTGTGTTTGAAAGCTAATGAAGCTATGATGAGATTTTAAATGAAAGCTTAAGTGCAAATTTGGGCCTTTGGTGCCAAGCAATATTTTAAATATTTTTGGGAGCTACCTTAAATTCTGAGAAGGGTAAACTTGTTCGTAGCCATAGTCGGGCTGCGAAGCGTGACCATAGTCGGGTTGCGTTTTACCCCGAAACTACCATGACAGGGTAGGTATGTGCCATAGTCCGGCACTATGTTATATTGCCATAGTCGGGCAATGAATACTAGCATGTCAGACTTTGAACTGTGGGACGCCACAGGTATTAGAAAGAGAGAGAAAGAAAAGATGTCAGATTTGAGTGGTACTCCCTAAAAAGAAAGTATAAGCTATTTTCAAGGTTTAAGAGTTTATTATGATTTAATGTCTAAGCGGTTTTAAAGTATAGTTCAAGCACTCATGTTTTATTAATTCTCGTTCCGGCCTTAGTGAGGGAGTCGATGATACTCACTGGGTGACGAGCGATTCGTTACTCACGTTCCTTTTTCTTGGAACCTACGTTGGCTTCGTCAACGTAGACGCAGGTCACAGAGGCGATCAGACTACAGGCTAGGACTCTCCCTCACATCCTCAGTTGTTGGTGAGCTCCGCTTTGCTTTCAGTGGAGACATATCAGTTTTCCTTACCAGTTCCTTCATTTATTTTATTTATTCAGTTGAGTATTGCCGAGGGTTTCATGTCTCGTGCAGTATGACAGTCTTCCAGTTTTAGAGGCTTCATAGACAATGAGTTAGAAGGGTTGTGGTGCACATTTTAAGATTTAACGTTTAAAGTATTTTAAGGTTATATTGACTATTTATTTTAAGATGCAGAGTTATTATTTATTTAAATTATTATGAGTTTTTGAAAGATGTATGAAAAGTTTAGCAGGTCTGGTTCACCTGGTCCTCAGGTGCCGTGTCATAACTCGTTCAGAAAACGGGTCGTGACAGTAAGGAAACACTGATTGTCAGTGTATTACAAAGCATGGCCATTCATATGCTTTCAGTTTAGGATCCTCCAAAATATGTATTGGAACAATTGCACAAAAGATTTGCAAAGTTTTTCTGGAGTAACAAGGAAGAAGGGAGGAGTAGACACTGGGTTTTATGGAAAAATATTTGCTTTCCCATAGAAGAGGATGGTCTAGGCTTCAGATCATTATTTGATGTGTCCAAGGCTCTTTTTGCTAAGCTTTGGTAGAAATTTCGAACTTCCAGGTCCTTATGGGTTGATTTCATATGGAACAAGAATTGAAAAAAGGAGTCTCCAACTGTGGTAGACACGAAAGGTGGTTCTGGTGTGTGGAAAAAGATGTTGGAGGCAAGAAAAGAGGTGGAGCATGAAATTTAGTGGCAACTGAAGGAAGGCACTTCTAGTGTCTGGCATGAAAATTGGACAAAGCTAGGTGCCATATATAATGTTGTACCAGATGACTTTATTATCAATGAGAACATTGAAGATGTGTCAGCGTTGATGGCTAATGGGAGCTGGAATGACCAATTGCTGAATGAAACATTTCCGGAGGACATTGCTGATCATATTAAGCAAGACATTCACTTTGCTGGAAATGGAGATACCTACTTCTTCTGGTAAGTTCTCTGTGAGTAGTGCTTTTGGGTTTCTTAGACGGAGAGTTGAACCACAACCAGAGTACAAATTCATGTGGGTTAAGGGTTTGCCATTTAAGATTTCTTTTTTCATATGAAGGCTTTGGTAGTCTAAGGTGTCAACTGATGATATGTTAAGGAACAGAGGGATCTCAATAGTCTCTAGTGGTTATTGATGTATGAATAGCCAGCAGGAGACCTTGACTCATGTGTTTCTAACAAGCCTGACTGCTCTAAGTGTAGAGATTTTTTTTAGATGCTGCAGGTATTCAGACTCATTTAGTTCAGCTGAGGCAGGTTATTAGAGTTTGGTGGAATTATGACTCATGCTTAAAACTGAAGCCACTATATCAGGCTATGCCTGCAAAAATTACATGGGAGCTATGGAAGAGAAATAATATTGTGAAGCATGGAGGTACAGTTTCTGTTAATAGAGTTATTCATGAGGTAAATAAAATTGTATTCTTTCTTGCTAGGGTGAGGTACCCATGATTTATATGGATGCCACCTTTATGGCTGGACATGATCAAGTTCCTGGAGGAGTATAGACCGATACTTGTTACTAAGAGGGTGGCATGGCAGTCTCCTTTCGAAGGATGGTTCAAGTGCAATACTGATGGGGCATTTAAGGGTAACCCAGGTCCTAGTTCTTTTGGTTTATGTGTGAGAGACTGTGCAGGCGATTTGGTATATGCTAGAGCTGTAGATATTGGAGAAACTACCAACATAGTAGCTGAGGTGAAGGGTATTTTGGAGGAATTGACCTATTGTGTAGATGAGGACATTCATCCGCTGATTTTGGAGACACTTTCTCTTGTGATGAAGAAGTATAGAAGGAGAATGGGATCCTCCTTGGTGCATTTAGAAGGAAGTTGAGAAGATCAAGGAGTTGAAGGATAACTTTAATGTTATCTTTCAACATGTGCTAAGGAAGGGGAATACAATGGCGGATTTTTTAGCTAACCTTGTTTTTTTCCTTTGTAAGTGAGATGACATTGCTTTCATTCTATGATTTGTCTAGTGCAGGGAGAAAGCTCATTAATATGGACAAAGCTCATATTCTTAATCTTAGGATTAGGATGGTAAAGAGGAGAGCCCCGGATTGATGATTATACACAAGTTGCTTTATGAGTCTTGCTTGCTTCAGGGCTATACATTGTCATTCTCCTTCCCAGTGGTATTAGCATGGTTTTATGCTCATTCTAGGGAGGACTTGATAGTGTACAAATGCTTTAGTGTAAGTAAGATGTTGTTTATTGATTTGCATAGTGTAGTAAATAGTTGGATAGAGATTATAGAATGTTTCTTCATGTTGGCCTCCAAAATGGTATGTTAGTGGACATCCATAAACTTCTCACAGACAACGAGCGACCTGGCGAGACATTTGAGAAGAACGGTGGCTGGCCAGAATGTGTATTAGCACAACAAGCATCGCGGTGAGCAGGCAGAGTTTCGGGTGTTGGGGCAGGCAGATTTCGCTCGATGCCAGCGAGAGCATGCCTTTAGTTATTGGTGCTAGGCAGAGTTCGCTCGCTGCCAGCGAGAGCAGGCGAGAGAATTCTTGGTACCAGGCAGTGTTCGCTCGCTGCCAGCGAGCTTCCCAGCAAGAGCAGTTTCTTTCTTGGAGCGGCTGGGCAGAAATTTCGAGAACTCAACGAGCTCCCTAGCGAGCTAAGTTGAGGTATTTTGGAAGCGGAAAAACTTAAAGGGAGTTAGTAGGAGTTTATGATTGGTTTTATCTCTTGAAGTAGTTGAATGGAAGTGGGTCTTAACATTCATAGTTGCTTTGTTTGGTCTTGAAATTATAGCACCCGGTGAGAGCTTTGGGGTACTTTCTCGATTTTGACCCTTTGCATGTGGATGTTTATTGACGTGTACTTTCTGGATGTACTCCGTAGCTAGTTTTTCAATTATATTAGGCATTTAGTTAGCTAGCTTCATATTTGATTTGCATTTACCAAGGTGCAACAATGTAATGACTTTGTGAGTTTTTTATGATTATTAATATATTAGCTACTAGGCTCACCGCCTAGTGGTATATTTACTTTAAAAAAAAAAAAAAGGCATCTAATGAAATCGTCGCGAGAATTGAGTATGACTAAGTGTTTCACGTATACTCAACATGTCAAACACCTCTTTGTATATCTTACGAAATGAATATGGACATCAAATTATAATTGCTTGAGTTCAAGTCTACAAACTGAAAGATTCAATGATGTGGAATAATTTTTAGAAGTAAGATTGGTAACAAAGAGTTGTCGTTGTATATTACATTGCGCTATATGAATAAAAGGAGAATAAAAGAAAGAGAAAATTGCACAAGGATATGTTTATTCAGTCCGTAATCCCCGCTTAAAGATTAAATTTGCACATTTTGTATTCCTTTTTCACATATTTTTTGCTCTACTCAACATAAACGATTCCATCATTCATCATTTATCCATATTCGTGTGGGATTAAATTTAGACTATATTATTAAGATGGTTGTGCAAGTTTTTCATTAGTTATTAGTATGTCACATAAATTTCTCTTAATTATTCAGATGTTTTAGTATTTCAAATCCTTAATAGACATACGAAATACTCCCACTCAATAAATATTTACAAGATTAGTTATTTCTTTTTGTAGGTTCCAATACTACCTTTTTTTAAAACTCAAAAAAAGAGAGAGTTACTTTGGTAACAAGAAAAGGTAATTTTTATTTCTTAATTTTAAAACACCCTTACCCCCTCCCCTTCATCTCTCTATATATAGGATGGTAAGGTAATGCATTATTACCGTCATGCTACTTCCAACCTTCTTTTCCATACATTGTTAAACGTTTTTCTACTAGAGGCGATCTAGGGTTAGGGTAGATCAAAGGAGGATGATGAGTAACACTTGTTCACCAAACTCAATGTTGGGAATCAGGTTTCGCCCTAGTGACGAAGAACTCACAAGATATTTGATGAAGTTTGTTTGTGGAATGCCTTTTGAATGCCATCATATTCGACATGATGTAGACTTGTATGGCAACAAGAAACCGTGTGATTTTTTCGACGAGTTATTCCCGGAAGGGGAGCCTACAGACGTGAACTACTTCTTTGCTAAGTTGAAGAAATTATCTGATCGTTGTAAGAAGAACTTCAAGAGGAGACTCGCTTGTGGTGGCACGTGGAAGGGACAGGACAGTGGCAAAGATGTTAGGAATAAGAAAGGGTCGTTGATAGGGTTGAAGAGAAGCTTGCGTTTTCAGGATGGAAATAGTTCAGATGAAAATATTGTTTGGAATATGAAGGAGCACAGTCTAAGCGATGCCATCCTAAAGGAGTTGAAGCAGCGTGGTAAAATTCAACACGTAGACATTGTGTTGTGTCGAATTAAGAGGAAACTGACTGTTCATGAAAAGAAAGGATCGAGTTCAAATAATTCTGATCAACAAGTCCCAAGGGAAATAGAGAATAATAATATTGTTGTTGCCGAGCAGCCAATAATGCAGCTAGGGTACTGTGTGGAAGGTGAAAACAATTATCATATGGACTCATCATGTGTCCCAGTAAGTTGTTTGGAAAATAGTAATAATTCGGTGGAGATAATAACCAGCAGCTTTGAATTTGTTTCGGAGCATCCAATTGTGCAGATATAGCGTTTGGATGATCAGACTGATCATATCAACTCATGTTTGCCGGTGTTTAATTTTGATCAGATTGAGTTTGAACATGAAAAGGCTAATGTTCCATCATTGGAAGAGGCACTGTCTGGATTGAAGACGCTTTTGAACGAAAACGATGCATACAGCAGTCTAATTGGTTTACTCACAAGTACAGAAGAATTATTCCAATTTCCTGATGTCGCTGAAGGAGGAGCATATTCAGTTGTGCAACCCATGGTTCAAGACACAAATAATATTATCATGAGTGCTAATGAAGACATGAATAATAGTACAGCTGATCAGGTATGTTGTGAGGTGCAAACAGTGAACATATTGTAGAATTATGACACTAGTAGCCAGCTGCGGCAACAGGTTCAATCTATATAGCAGTTGCAGGCGAGGAGCTTAACAACATTCTGCCTTGTCCATCATCGACGTCTCTCGGATATGATCATCCCATTAATGAAATAGCGGCATATTACAGAACAAATGTCGATTCCTATGCTGCATGCCTGCATCCATTCTAATCAACTTGGTAGTTGCATCAATAGGATTTATGGATATGTTCCATCAACTGTTCGAGTGCTGAAGATCGACTTTAGTTAATGTGTACAACATTGATGTAAAAAGAACTACGTGTGGCTTGATCCCCTATTAATAGGTCTTAAATTAGATGGGGGTACGTAGGCAGTCTGTGGCCAAGATATCATCAGGTGCAGCTCTTCTATTTCTTAATTCAAATAAGTAGAATTATATATATACATTTGTTATAGTTGTACCAAAACATTACTCCATTTGGAATACTGTATACTCACAAGCGTCTAAATTTTTTAATTGCACGTGATGGTTGATTGTTTCAATTGGTTGGCATTAGTGGTGGCAAATGGGCGGGTTGGGTTGAATTTGGGTGGGTTGAAACTGGGTATAACAAAAATGGGTCACAACCCAACCCGCCCATATTTTAATTGGGTAAAAAATGGGTTGGGTAATTAATGGGTGGGTTGAATATGGGTTGACCCATATTTTACACATATTATTATGTAGGTGAGAAAATTTTCTTGTGTAATGTCTTACGCAATCCATTTCATTTTCAATACTTGTATTTAAATATTTGTATTTGCACCATTATTGATATACTTCAAATATAAATTATACTAATATCTTTTTGTTAATACTAATAACTTGATAACAGTAACTTCCCATAAATAAAATCGACTTATCGAGGCAGTAACAAATTTTTTTGATAATAACTTAACAAGCCTCATATTTATATGAAGTAGTAGGAATTACTACCTCTTAAGAGTCCTGGGTACTATGTCACTACTTAAGAAGAATATACAAATGATAATCAACAAATACTGAATAAATAAGAATTAAGAAATACTACCTCCCCTAAATGGGTGTGCTTTATTTTTGTCTACACTTTATATACTCAATTAAACATTAAAATAATGACTTTGAAAATTAAATCATTATTTTACATCATAAACATACAAGAAAGTATTTACATTATCCCTCTTAATCTTCTTATTGTCTCTATTCTAAGAAAAATGGTCTGACAACGAGTGAGCAAATAAAGGGACATCAAGAACATAATTATACCAAATCAAATATGGATTATATAGTAGTAATTGATATTATCTTTCAATTAGTATCCTATAGCAGAATCCATATTAGCCCATTATTCTCGCATGGCAGTTGATGTTTCAGTTCGGAACCCATTTTCAATATGTGTTCAACCCATTTCCAACCCATTTTACTTTGGGTTGAAAATGGGTCACCCATATTTAGCCCATTTAAAATATGGGTGGGTTGGGTTGGGTTTTATTGCGGGCGGGTTGAGTGGGTTCAACAAATATGGGTTAAAAATGCCACCACTAGTTGGCATACATATATGAGCTTTTATACAAGTTCTTTTCTGGTCTACTTAAATCTCTTTGAATTTAGTCTTAAGATATAGTAAAGTAGTAAGCATATATCTGTGTTCCTTTTGTTTTTTCTTGGTCCAAGCTTTGTGATCCGAAAAGTAGATTTGAAGAAAAGTTAGGGCATGAATGCATGAGTCGTTTAATTACTCTTCCTACTAAAGTGCTCTTTAATTGAATGTCATTCAAGCTATGTAGATGCAAGTACTTTGCTTTGAATAATTATACATGTATAATTTGATTCTCTGTTCATTAACTGAGATTGACTACCATTATTATTAACACAACTCCACACCAGCTTCCCTTATTCAATTTAACAAATATATCTTACTACGACTGTAATTTTAGTAGTTGGCTATACGTTACATTCAAAATTGCAACTGTACGTTATTTTGATTACGTAATTGAAAAGAGGCAATTTTACATTCAATTTGGTTAGATTACTTAATAAAAATTGCAAATTATTATCACTTAGCAAAATTTAGTCTCGTAAAATCTGATGGGCAATTTTACATTCAATTCAGTTAGATAACATAAATGAAAAAGAGTAAAACTATAAGTTATGTACACTACCGTCCATAAGAAAGACATTTTATAGCCTGAAACAAAGGAGTACTTGTCTGGAGTCTAAACTACAATTATCTCTTCTGAACATCTCACTTTTCCACTATGTCGAACAGCAAATTTTTAAATTTTTCAAACCATTAAATATTTTAATAGAAATTTAATTTTCCAAATGACTAAAGATTTGAGACAGAATGAGTAGAATTAATTTTTAAGCTGTATGCTAAGGGAGCAGGGGATTTGTAATTGACAATTTAACGATAGATTAGATGATGGTAAGTTGAGAACCCCAATTTCCCCCAGCAAGGCTAATAGTATCCAATATGTTCTTCCTATCATATTTATGTCTGCAACAAAAGTAAGATACAATTTATTCATCTCAAATGAGTTGCCTAAAACAACAGTTGAACGCTCTTGGCCAAAGAAGCAGCAACTGTATCTAACGTACACAGTAGGCAAAGAGTGAAGTTCCAGCAGTGTTGTTGGGATTAAAGACTCCTATACCCGACCTGTAACCATTGCCTACATAAAAGCAGCCATTGCTCACTGACATACCCCCAAACACAGTTGCACCAGTCTCATTTGACCACAATATTTTCCCAGTTTTAGTATCGACAGCGTAAATGGGACCTGTTGGATTTTGTGAACCTGCAAGCAATACCCCATTCGCAACAGTTACAGGGTTTGATCTCCCATTGTTTGGAACAGCAGTTGTCCATATGATTTTGCCTGTTTGAGCATCCATTGCCACCCATGCTCCACCTGTTGTTACATTCTTGGATGGGTACAAAGTGAAGTTCAAATTATCACTGTTGACAATGCTGGTGTAAACTCTCTTTGTATCTGTGGCTGCACCCCATATACCTCCTCCTCCTGTACCTCCAGGACCAGCTTCCTACGTACATCAATCTCATTATTTCCAGTGTAACATTAATTTCTATTTTTTGGTGACCAAAAACATGACTCAATTAGCGTTTGATTGAACAGCTTCTGTATGACTCCCTCTATCCTAATTTATATGGTACAACTTCGATTTCGAGAGTCAAACTTCTTAATTTTAACTGTGAATTTTGACATAGAATTTTAATAAGTTTCCTAAAAGAAAATTTCCATATTGGGAAACTACCTAAAAAGTAGTATGAATAACAATAATTAACAAATCAAAATATTTAAAATGTATATCAAAAAATACATATTAAGAAAAAATCGTTTGACTCTCGAAATTCGAACTGTACCACATGAATTTTGGAGTGGGAGTTTAGTGTAGTGGTGATAGCATAGCTTGTCGGTTAGGCAGATGAAATGTCACGGGTTAAAAAAGCCTTGATATGTAAGTGGATAATGGTAGAGGGGCTGGTCAGCCCATTATTGTCCCACGAGTTTCAAATCGTGCGCCAATAGCCCTAAAATTTCTAGTTTATTAAAGAGAAGCTTAAATAAATTGGAGCACTAACAGTAGACCAGACGATGTTGCCAGTTGCTCGATCCAGTGCCCAAGCTATTCCACTTTTTTGTACAGCTGCTACAATGTCTCGTTTCTCTTTTCCATTTCCAGGAACACTTAGCATCATGGGAGCTTCCCCGAAATCATAATCGGGGTTCGGACCGATCGGGCAATCAGGATTCACAGAATTAGCACATGCTACAAACCACACATCATATCCTCCAAGCTGTTTGTACCATTTAATCTCCCCTGAATCCAAATCCAAGGCCAAAATGGAATCAGAGTGGTTCTCAGGTTCAATGCATTTGTGTGTTGGATTAGTCTGGTTTTGTTGATTCTGCTCCTTTTGGCATTCCTCTATATATTTAGGCACGGAGTAGAGGTTTCCTGTTGCAATGTAGACGTGATTTCTCCTGGAATCAATGGAAGGACTGCTTCCCCATACAGCAGCTCCGGAATAACCTCCACGTTTGCCACCGTTGTCGGGGAGCAAGAAGGTTTTCCATAAAATTTTGCCTGTTTTAACATCTAACTTGAGGAAGCTACCGCGAAAAGAGCAACATTCGTTTATTGTAACACCTTCTTCTAGTGAAGAAGTTCCAATGTAATAGGCTCTGCAAACATTGGAAATTTTGTTGATTCGTCTTAATACTACAATTAATGTAGATACGAGCAGAGAAAGATTCAGAACTTAAACTAATGAGTTCAGTCTTAAAAGTTTCTAGCATTGAACTTAGACAAAATACTTAGGCCCCATTTGGGTGGACTTATTTTAAGTAGCTTAAAAGTAAAAAGTTACTTATAAGTTATTTTTGAGAAGTTAGGAAATCCTAACCAGGGTCGTCTCTACCATAAAGCCATTAAGGCAATGGCTTGAGGGCCCCGAAAAATTGTGGCCCCAACTTTTTCCTAAAGATATATTACTATATATATTATAAAAAATTAAAAAAAAAAAGTTTCGTACATTCAATCTCAAAATTGAAGAAAATTTTAAGGGAGAGCACAAGAACGCGTCCCATAATGTGGGAACTGCTGCCAACTTGCCATAATACGAGAGTTAACAATTAGTATTACTTTTGTGTGGTATTGTGGTATACTTGTTTAGGTGGATATTTATGTTTACCTTTTTCAACATTCTTATTTTTTTCTTAGTGAATATTAAGCGGCTTCAAAATACAAACTAAAACTCTTTGTGTGTCTGCTTCAAATATTTAGCAATTGCAACAACCATCATTATATTGAAGCAGCACCAACATTGTTTTGACATTATTATTATATCAACTAATTATTTTCAAAATTAAAATTGATAAAATCTTATCTAAGATCAACGATGTCTCAAAAAAAATTAAATGAATTAGCTATATTTTCAATTGAAAAGGAATTGTTAGAATAAACTGATTATAAAACGGTAATTAATAACTTCGCATCTAAAAAAACGCTAAAAGCAGACTTTAAATAAAACTATATATGACGATCTTTCTTTTCTTTTTTCTTTTTTAGTTAGTTAGGGCCTCTCTGTGAAGTTTGGCTTTACGCCCCCAATCTGATTGAGATGGCCCTGATCCTAACTTCTTACTTTTGGCTTCTTTTAAGCACAGAAGTGCTTATAAGTATTTTATTTTTTTAGTTACCAAATGCTCTTTTTTTACTTAAAGACACATATATGATATATATATATATATATATATATATATATTTAAGTTACTTTTTAAACTTACTCAAACGGTTAAATTGACACCTTAACTTGCACACGGTTTGAAACGTGTAATCCATTCACCCTAGTTATAGGAGTTAGTTTTGTTGGTCGATATTTGACTAACATATAGCTGATCATACTAAATGTATTATATTTTCGTGAGGAATTAAATATTGCACATATCTATAGGTTTATTGTTGCTAAAGTCAAAGGCTTCTAAGTTTGACATTTGAGAATATGACTGTATACTATCTCCTGAAAGACGACTTCTATTTTAGTATTCTTATGGTCATTTCGTCTTGCTAAAGTTACATTTTTTTATATAGAGAAGATAGTAACTTTTATTATTGTTGATGATGTGTATTTTTTTCCCACCCGGTGTTGTGTACGCGCATTGGGCTCAGAATATTTGAGAAAACTCAATCCTACATCCACTAGGTGTGCAATGTTCCAATTCGTTGACAAACCTTTGGCTCTTTTAACTTTTTCCTCTCTCATTAATCATGTTCTTAATTAATTACCTTATCCAAAATAAGAAGAAACAAAATCCCAGAGTTGTGGTTGCAAATTAACTTACCCCTTGTAGTATGTCCCTGACATGGTAACAACACTAGCAGGATGACCATCTAGTTGGGTACTCCAAATAAGATCTCCTGTACTTCTTTTTAAAGCAAGAACCAAGCTTGGCCCATATACCCCAATGATCACCATATCCCTGTCATCAGAGATGGGAAAATCAATTATTATTTTAGTAACTCGTCCAATATGTCTAAGTTTAAACTAGTACTTGAGTAAGACTTATTTGTTAATGTAATCAAAAGAGCCGAATTCAAAATAAGTCATAAAATGATTGGATCAAAACAGCTTAACAAATTTAAAGATTCGAAATTACCAGTATCTGAAAGAACTTAAGCTAACAACTTAGTTCCATTTTTTTCTCAAAAAACTAATAGAAAAAGAGGGCGATCTTAGGCAGGTTGGATTATAACATGTTATTTAACCCATCTTGATCAAATCATTTTGACCCAAGCAAGCTTTGGACTAGCTGGATCATAATCTATTTTGATTCGCGGTCCAAGTTTGTGTTAGGACTTTATTGTAGATTATACTACATCTACCCGAGGATCTATCATGTCAAATCACCAAGAATAATAATAATACTAGATGCGGAAGAGTACCTGAATCCATAGCAATGGTTGTGACTCTTCAGCCTCACGGTATTTGGTCTTCCAAACCATTACGTGGGTCACTCTCTCTTTCACTGACGATGGGATATCAGTAAAGAAAACCCTACGTCTGATTTGGGGACCATAACCCTATTTATAGTTGCACACATTTTATGTATTTCTAATTAAGCCCATCATTTAATTAGAATATACATCCGGGTATCTACACATAAGACCCATACTTTATGAGGTGTTTAATTAGGCCCGTCAACTTTAAACTTTAGCAGATCACTTTAATTAGGCCAACCTTTAATGATAGCAGTTAACATACAATTATTTATACTTTATATATGTGCAAGTCCATATATTCTTACAATCTCCCACTTGGACTACACATATATACATACAGCCTTATAATTGTATGTCACCTTATGAGCTCCAAATATTTGCTATCATATACTGAAGTACCTCTAAACAATCTCGTCCATCAATCATGCCAACATAGAACCAAGGCGGCTTTCGCTACATTTATATCGTAACTAAACCTTCCTTGATCACGTATACCAACATAACCAAATGACATAGATCAAGCATGGATGCGTAGCGTGGAAATTACATGTAATGTGATCTAGACATGTCTATTTCCAACTGGTCCAACCGAAAAACAAGTCAGAGTGGAAAATTTACCGAATACTTTATTTCTGCAGAAATTTCCTTAGAATATCCATAAACTGAAAATGTAAAACTGAAACCATAAAACGAAACTGAAGTGTGTCTATCAAAAGAACATTGAAAGGTTGCAAACTCCCACTGAAACTGAATATCCTTAACCGACATGCCACCTGTATGAGCAGTGTACTCAAGAAAAGCCTTCGGTGGTAGTCCCTTAGTACGTGGATCCACAATATGGAGTTTGTACCAATATGTTCCATAGACACCTAATCACTCCGAACTCTAACTTTAACAACCAGGAACTTTATGTCAATGTGCTTTGACTTTACTGAACTCCTGTTGTTATTGGAATATGAGACTGCTAACTTATTGTCACAAAATAACCTTAGTGTCTTTCAAATTTATCCTTAATTTGTAGCCAGTGACAAAATTTTGCAGTCATATTCCATAACCTTGATGCCTTATAATGCACCATAAACTTTACTGTCATGGTGAGATGAGCTATGAGTGTCCATATTACACTCTTCCTTATATAGCTCATCCACCAAGTATACAAATAGAGCCTTTGCACTATCTTGGCATCTAGTGAAGTCGGTATCTAAATACTTGATTATCTTTAACTTTTCCGACTTCCTGTATGTGAGCTTAAAATCTTTTGTTCTCTGTAATTATAACATAAACCGTTGGCTACTCCTTAATTCTTAATTTCAGCATTACTCAAATATATGCCAAACATCCCAATAATGCACGCAATATTTGAATGCGTACAAACCTAAGTATGCATTAGACATCTGTAACTAAAGCACAATAAATCTTTTGCATTTTCTTAATTACAAAATCATTCTTAGAGCACTGTTTGAGACTGAACCTTTCTTCTTTAGCATAGGGGGTATCGCCTGAGTTGAAATCTTGCATATCAAATCTTTAATACCTTTTCAATATAGGCTTTTGTGATAATCCAAAAGTTCCTCGAGAGTTATCTCGATGTATCTGAATCCTTATTCAAAACTTGCATCACCAAGATATTTTATCTCAAAATTCTTTATCAAAAATATCTTGGACTTACACAACAAGCCTATATCGTATGGACCAAGAAGTATATCATAGACATACAAAACCAGAGAAATATGCTTACTCCCACTGACCTTGTGGTATACAAAATAATCACTAAGATTTATCTCGAGACCAAATGAGACAATAACTTAATGAAATTTGTGATACCATTGATAAGACGCTTGTTTAAACACATAGATGAATTTCTTTAATTTGAATTTCATTGACTTTGCATTATAGAACACAATGTTTTCTAGTTGCACCTTTGCTCATCAAAATAACCATTGAGAACAACAATATTGTATCCATCTATGTAGTTTAATATCAAAATGTTTGATCAAGTCTCTTTATAATTGATGCCTTCTTATTTCTAAGTGAAGCCTTCAGCAATAAGATGTGCCTTATACCTATCCACATTGCCTTTCGAATCCCTTTTGGTTATAAATATCCATTTTCAACCAATGAGCTTCGCACCTTCAGCCAACTGGACAAGGTCTCCCACATCATTATCCTTTATGTGCTTCATCTCTTTATTCATGGTATCAATATACCTTTGAGAGTTAGAACTTTTCATGGCTTGACAAAAGTTGACAGAATCATCTTTCATCATCCTAATGCCAACTTTATGTTCTTCGAGAAACGCAATATAATTATCTGAAATTGCACTTCTCCTCTCTCTCTATATATCTTTTAATGGAATTGGTTCTTGAGGCTGTAGAGTTTGTTCTTCGGGAATAACTTTTTGAACGTGAAGTTCAATGATATTGTCTTGATCCAGAGTTTCTTCTTGAACTATCTCAGGTATAGAAAACTGTTCCTAAGCTTAGTCAATAGCAATATGAGGAATATCAATATATTCCTTTTCCAAGACAATATCTTTTATTCTTTCTTCCCCCAAACTCAACATCCTCAAAGAACCGTACATTATTCGTCTCATAATAGCCTTAGCCATGGGATCCTAAAACTTGTAACCCCTGAACTTTTCAGAGTATCCAATAACATAGCAACTGAAAGATTCTTTGTCCAGTTTCATTTCTTTTGGCCTACAAGACCTTGCCTCAGCTGGACATTCCTAAACGTGTAAATACTTTAAACAAGACCAATCCTTTTCCAAAACACATAAAGAATCTTTTCAGTTGCCTTTAGTCAGAACTCTGTTAAGTAACAAGTTGCGGTTTTTCTAATAAATTAAATAAGGTAGCCATATCTTGAAAAGTTGTCTATGGACATTATGAGATATAGTTAACCATTCTAAAAAAACTATAGAGAGTTGTCCAGAAATACCAAATCTATTAAAGTTCTAAGATGTATAATTTCTTGTTGGCTCCAAATCTGTTAAGATTTATTTGTTTCCTTTTATACGATTTACGCATATATCAAAAAACTGGATAAAATTAACAGGGTTGAGACTGCCGTCGGATACAAATCTCTTTTTCTCTATTTAGAGATATGACTTAATATATTGTATCATAACGAAGCAAAATCTCACCGGTTAGTAAACATGCAAGGATTCTTTAAATAAAGTGATTTTATTAAGAATTTTAGATTATTGTAACCTCATAAAGAACTCGGACCAATCAATTTTGAATTATGAGAGAATATTTTTCATATCAAATGAACAACAATAACCAAACTTGTCCAACCTTGAAATGAAAATCAAATTCCGTCTAAAGAAACGGAACAACATAAGTCACACTCAAATTCAAATATAAACCAGTTCTTAACAATAATCTAAGTGTTTCAATAGCTCCAACCTTAACCGAGTTGTTGTCTTCACCATAGATGTATCTTTCACCATCGTTGGGCTTTTGACAATTCAGTTATCCTTACATAGACACACTTATGTGATGTGTTATACTAGAATCTATCCACGATGTGAGTCTTGTGTTGAGTGAAGGCAATCACATAACTAACAAAGTTAAGAAGAACATCCTAATAACATGCAACTCTACTTAAGAAACAACCTTCCTTAGTTAATTCTTTATATTGTTACCGTAACCGCAACTTTCTTACTTTATGAATCTTATTGAAATTTGATTTGTCAAGAGTGTACAATTTCTATCTTTTCATTCCTGATAAATTCCTCTCCTGAATGTTCCTGAAATGGCTTTCTTCATGATAATTATAGACATGCAATTTGATCTCTCCCACCTTTCTATCTCCCTCTTTTCATCAGAGGTACTCTATCCTTAAGAAATGGTGGAGAATCCATCTTTAATGTCGTGTCAAGATCCATGACTCCGAGAACATTAAAGTTCTCTTGCCATGACAAAACTTAGTGTCATTTAGTAGATTGAGTTGATGTTGGCATTAATATTTTGAGTAATAATTTTAGCTACATCAGAGAACAACAAATAACATGATAGCTCACATATGATTTAAACCAAATTGAAAATAAGTTTGAATAAAGGTAAACCCCATCCCAAGATACCGGACACTCCATTAATATTTCATCTTTGGACAAAATATAAACTTGTAAGTGATATCCTGGCGTAGTAATCAAACACCGATAATAAAGAACATGTCGAATAGTAAATCTTCCTTTGGGCCGATTTATTATTCACACGTAAAATTAAATAATCATCACGTGTTTACTACCACAAAGATGTACATGAAATTCTGTTAAACATTGATCTTCCTTTGGGCCGATCAACATTAACATAGGTTACACGCACACAACTTTTTATATTTCAAAATGAATAAATCTCCACAAGAGAGGTCACTTTGGCGACATCTAGTCTCAACTTATTCATCTCAAAATATATACAACCATACCAATATTCAAATTTAAATTCACCAAGTGGGAATATATTAATTCCCAATACTATAATATATGGTGGGCCAAAATCTTAATTGACCTCAAGTTTAAAAATCTACCAGTACCTTAAAGTCTGATCTTAAATAACCAAAATACAAACTCTCTTGTAGTAACCGAACAACATAAGTCGTTGCTTCAGAGTCCGATCTTAGACTCTATATATCCTTTTCCTTTATCCTTTACTATTTTAAGAAAAGAAATCTGATTAAAGAGAAAACATAAATATGTAAACCTGAGGATTCCTGAACTTTTTCTGGCAACAATGTAATTGAGGTCCAAACCTCCAGAACCTTATAAGACCAAAGTAATATTCGCTATTACAAACAAAAGAATCACTTATCGGGCGGCACCAAATGTAACTTTTTAAATTTCCTTCCATTTTATCTCCTTTGTTTTCCTTTATTAAAGAAAACAAATATACAATATAGAAGGACAATGCTATCTACACAATCCTGTTGGAGGATCTTGCCTTCAATCTCGTGCGCATAAGCGGCGCCACCAGTACTTATCCTCTCCTTTATTTTATTTTTATGTATAATGTATAACCAAAAAATAATACTTTAAGCAATAATAACCACCAAAAACTTTAAAATTGGTACATCCCAACTTTTTGGCAGTAACCTTCACCGTAAATCGGCAACTTTATCATCCACTTTTCTAAGAAAATAAAATATTTTCTTTCTCATAAACACTATAAAGAAATAATGTATCTCAATGATTCAACACAATACAGGCTCTGATACCACTTGTTAGGACTTTATTGTAGATTATACTACATCTACCCGAGGATCTATCATGTCAAATCACCAAGAATAATAATAATACTAGATGCGGAAGAGTACCTGAATCCATAGCAATGGTTGTGACTCTTCAGCCTCACGGTATTTGGTCTTCCAAACCATTACGTGGGTCACTCTCTCTTTCACTGACGATGGGATATCAGTAAAGAAAACCCTACGTCTGATTTGGGGACCATAACCCTATTTATAGTTGCACACATTTTATGTATTTCTAATTAAGCCCATCATTTAATTAGAATATACATCCGGGTATCTACACATAAGACCCATACTTTATGAGGTGTTTAATTAGGCCCGTCAACTTTAAACTTTAGCAGATCACTTTAATTAGGCCAACCTTTAATGATAGCAGTTAACATACAATTATTTATACTTTATATATGTGCAAGTCCATATATTCTTACAGTTTGACCCACACCATCGAAGATTCAAACTCACCTGTTAATTATAATAGTTGGTGTTGTTCTAGAAACTATAGTAGTCACGTTAGGCAAGGAAGAGGAATTGAATACACCATTAATTCCAGTCAACTCTGGCAATTCCTTTTTCCATACAAGAGCTCCATCAATTGCTCTCACTGCATATATGTTGCCATTCCAGCTCGGAAAATAAAGTATTCCGTCGAATATCGCTGGCGTCGCAGTTATGTCTTTTCCAGCCTTGAACTCCCACTTCATTTTCAGCTTTGAAGCAGTCCAAGGACTAATTTTCCTTTCACCATAGGCATATCTCCGGTTGTACAAATCACCACCATGGTTTATCCAATTTCCTTGCTTGTGATGCCTCACATAACGCCACTGTGTATGAAGCATGACGTTTTTAGAAAACATAAGTTTATGTGTATAAGTTCTACGAATTGACGTTGTATAACTTTACAACCAGATTAAAAGTTGACCCGTAGACATAGGGTGATATGCAGATGATATTTCAGTGTCACTGCTTAATATTTGCTTAAAGAAACCTTTGCATAAATAACTTCGGCGTCATAAACTTAGAAGCACTTCCTGACGGGATCAAGGCTGATCAGGAGTTTAGTTCAAAAAATTCTTGGCAGATCGCTTTAAAAACTATTTTTATAAAAGTTTCCTGCGTGGGCTAAAATTTAAACGACGAACACAGGACGCCGAGCATAAAAACTTGGTAGAAATAGACAACTCATTATAGCAAATTAACCTGATATAATAACTTGGATAATAGGGTAATAATTGGCGAAAGCCGATTAAATTCACTGATAGTATAAGTTATTTACTCAATCAGCACTTAAAATTTTCTTTAAAATATTCACATGTGGGTCAAATCCAGGTTTAAAAATTGTACATATTGTTAGATAGTTTGTACTTGAGGAGACAAAGTAAAGTCCTCCCACATCGGTGGGAAGAAGGCTTTTTGAAAGGTTTAAAAACTAAAAGGCCCACCAAGCTATTAAATGAATAAAGTCCACCAAGTGTCTATTATATATTTATTATATATAATACTTGGATTTGGACTTGTGGGCGCGGGCCGGGTCGGGTCTTTAGATAGAGAAGGATTATTTATTTTGTATTTATTTTTGCAACAGGTTTTTGTTTTTTCAACGTTAAAAACCTGTTCAAGAATAGATACCTTTTCAGAATAGTCTCCTTTCTCTTCTATATATTTGTCTTCCTAGAAAGTGGTTTTTCACTCCGCAGTAACAATTTGGCTTTGAGGAATCCTGAAGAATATTGTTTGTATCCCCTAAGAATATACGAGCAATAATTCTTTAAGGACAGTGAAATATTGTTCTCGCCTCAAAGTTCTTTCTCTAATTTCGTTTTCAATTTTAGTAACAATCTTAAAGAATTATTTGCTATGGAGAAGATTCTGTCCGCTGTTGATAACTCAAAGGAGTTTATCAAACTTGATCGCTTTGATGGATCAAACTTTACCCGCTGGCAGGATAAGATGATTTTCTTGCTCACTGCTTTGAAAATCTTCTATGTTCTGGATCCCGATCTGGTTGCTTTGCCCGAACCTACTCCTACAGACACTGATGAAATCAAGGCAGAAAGGAAGAAACGTGAAGAGGATGAACTGCTTTGTCGTGGACATATTTTGAATACTCTCACGGATCGCCTTTATGATCTTTATTCATATCTGAAGACACCAAAGGAGATTTGGGCTGCGCTGCAAAATAAATACCAGAATGAAAAGCGAGGTACCGATAAATTCCTGGCTTTACAATATTTTGAATTTAAACTGATTGATACCAAGCCTGTTATGGATCAGATTCATGAATTGCAAGTACTAGTTTCGAAATTGAATGATCTTGAAGTTAAGATTCCTGATGCACTTCAAATAGGTGCAATACTCTCGAAATTGCCTTCTTCCTGGAATGATTATAGAAAGAAAATGTTGCATTCTGCTGATAAATTAACTATGGAACAATTTCAGACTCACCTTCAAATCGAAAGTGAGACTCGTGCCCGTGATGCTTCAATACAAGCATCTAGTTCCGTGGTTAATTTAGTAAGCCAGAATAATTCTGGTAATGGAAACAAAAATCTGAAAAGTTTCCAACAAATCTCTCAATAAAAAGAGAAAGAATTTTAATTGTCATCATTGTGGGAAGAAAGGGCATAAGATTCGAGATTGCAGATATAAAAAGGCAGGAATAAATTTCAATTCTGGAAATTCTGAGAAAGCAAACATGGTAGAAAATTCTGCACAAGGACTGGTTGCCATGATTTCTGCATTACCAAGTGGAACGGTCTTAGAACTGAACATGGCTGCTGCATCCACTAACAGTCAAGACTGGTGGTTGGATTCTGGCGCAACCATTCATGTTTGTTTTGACAAAGACCAGTTCAAGACCTATACAGAAGCAAAGGATTCTGAAATGGTGCTTATGGGAAATCATGTCACTGCAGAAGTTTTGGGAAAAGGAACTGTTGAAGTCAATTTCACTTCGGGAAAGAAGCTGACGCTACTGAATGTGTATCATGTTCCTGAAATGAAAAAGAATTTGATGTCTGCTAGTTTGCTTTCCAGGAAAGGTTTCAAGATTGTAATAGAATCTGATCATGTAATAGTGTCTAAGAGTGGTATGTTTGTAGGCAAGGGATATCATTGTGATGGCATGTTTAAACTAAGTATTGATGCAATAAAGAATGCTTCTATTTATACTGTTGCGTCTGATTCTCTTTTGTGGCATGCTAGATTAGGACATATAAATTTTGGTTCTTTGAATTATATGTCTAAAAATGGTTATATTGCTTGCAATGGTAAAAATGTTGAAAAATGTGAGATTTGTATACAAGCAAAAATGACCAAGAAGCCTTTTAAGAAAGTAAATAGAGTTACTGAATTATTGGATTTAGTACATACTGATATATGTGAATTAAATGGAGAATTAACTAGAGGAGGTAAAAGATATTTTATTACCTTTATTGATGATTTTTCTAGATTCACATATGTATACTTGCTTAAAACAAAAAATGAAGCTTTTCATAAATTTAAAGAATATAAAACTGTTGTGGAAAATCAAAAGGTTAGGAAAATTAAGATACTTCGTAGTGATAGAGGTGGTGAATATTTTCCTACTGAATTTAATAATTTTTGTGAAGAGCATGGTATAATACATCAAACTAGTGCCCCTTACACACCACAACAAAATGGGTCGGCTGAAAGGAAAAATAGGACTCTAGTTGACATGGTTAATGCTATGATTTTGAATGCACACTTACCTCATAATTTATGGGGTGAGGCATTGCTAACAGCATGTCATATATTAAATAGAGTGCCTTCTAAAAGCATAAACGTTTCACCCTATGAACTTTGGAAGCATAGAAAACCAAATCTTGGTTATCTTAAAGTGTGGGGGTGTATAGCGTTTTATAAAATTCCTGACCATCAAAGAACCAAGTTGGGGCCTAGAGGAATCAAAAGTGTTTTTGTGGGATATGCACAAAATTCAAAGGCTTATAGGCTCTTAGATCTAAACTCTAATGTCATCATAGAATCTGTTCATGTTGATTTTATTGAGAATAAATTTATAAAAGATTCTGTTGATGAGTCATTGACTGAACTTAATCAAAATGGGGTTGACGTAAATAAGATGTCACATTCCGAAGTTATTACAAACAGAAGGAAAAGTGACAACATTGTATTAGAACCTAGAAGAAGCCAAAGAGTTAGAAAAGAAAAGAATCTTGGTTCTGATTACATTTCTTCACAAGCAATAGTTTTCCTTGTAGAAGGAAGTAGAACAACTGTCTGTAATAAAATACCTATTTTATTTAATATTGAAAATGACCCGAAGACTTACCAAGAGGCTATGTCTTCAAGAGATGTTGCTTTTTGGAAGGAGGCCATTAATGATGAAATGGACTCAATTATGTCTAACAACACTTGGGTTTTAGTTGATCTTCCTCCTGGATCAAGACCCATAGGTTGTAAATGGGTCTTTAGAAGAAAGTATAATACAGACGGTTCGGTTCAAACCTTCAAAGCAAGACTAGTTGCAAAAAGTTTCACCCAAAAAGTAGGCATAGATTATTTTGATACCTATGCTCCTGTAGCAAGAATAACATCCATTAGAGTACTTTTGTCATTAGCGTCTATATATAATTTGTATGTACATCAAATGGATGTTAAGACTGCCTTTTTAAATGGAAACCTAAGTGAAGAAATTTATATGCGACAACCAGAAGGTTTTGTACTTCCTGGGAATGAAAATAAAGTGTGTAAATTGATAAAGTCTCTCTATGGCTTGAAACAAGCACCAAAACAGTGGCATGAAAAGTTTGATAGTGCAATACTATCAAATGGATTCGTACACAATGAAGCAGACAAATGTATCTACTGTAAATTCACTAAAGATTATGGAGTTATTATTTGTCTGTATGTAGATGACATGTTGATCATTGGTACGAACATGCTTGGAGTTTCTGAGACTAAAAAGTATCTAACTTCTGTCTTTAAAATGAAAGATCTGAATGAAGTAGATACAATCTTAGGAATTAAAGTCAAGAGAGATACCAAAAAGGTGTCTTTATCACAATCACATTATATAGATAAAATTCTTGACAAGTTCAGTCATTTGGACATAAAGGAGTTCAATACTCCTTGTGATTTTAGTATCAAGTTGTCTAAAAACACTGGAAGGGCTGTAGCGCAACTAGAATATGCAAGTGCAATAGGCAGTATGATGTATGCCATGCATTGTACTAGGCCTGATATAGCGTTCGCTGTTTGTAAACTTTCAAGGTTTACAAGTAATCCAAGTAACGAGCATTGGAAAGCAATAGCTAGGGTACTTGGGTATTTAAAACGAACAAAGCACTTAGGCATTTGCTATAGCGGGTTTCCTACAGTGTTAGAGGGTTATTCTGATGCAAGTTGGATTGCCAGTGTTAATGATAAGAAATCCACTACAGGATGGATTTTTTGTTTAGCGGGTGGCGCCATTAGTTGGGCATCCAAGAAGCAAACTTGTCTTTCACATTCTACTATGGAAGCTGAATTTTTTGCTTTAGCTGCTGCTGCACATGAAGCGGAATGGCTGAGGAATTTGTTATTAGACATAAAGTTGTGGCCACAACCGATGCCAGCCATTACCGTATTTTGTGACAGTGAGAACACGATGATCTTAGCTTACAATAAAATATATAATGGGAAAAATAGACATGTAAGCATAAGACATCGTTACATCAGAGATCTGATAAAAAATGGAACTATAGCTATAGTATATGTGAGATCGAGCAATAATATGGCTGATCCGCTTACAAAAGCTTTGACTAAAGATGCAGTAGAAACACATCGTGATGGAATGGGGCTAAAACCCTTAGATTAAACATAAGTAATGGGAACCCAACTTTGAGTTAGTATACACTCTAACAATAAAAGTTCAATGGGTAATAACAAGTTACTTTCGTTGTTTAAGCACGAGCCTTCTTGAAGAGTCTCATTCCAACATACTGCATACTGTTGCGAAAGAAGCAAGAAGTTGTTTAATGCTTGCCGCGACAGGGGCATAATGACAAACTTCATGGTGCAAACTGTTACGAAGAGAGGTTGATATGATTCTTAATGAAATTAGCAAGTGTCTGGAGTAACAGGGACACAGTGTCTAGTTTCACCTATATGAATACTGAAGTGGTGCCGCTTCAAACAAGATCTAGAGGGTTGGTCTTGTAAATATTCATGAAGACATGATTAGAGCACATGGCCATCAAAGTGCTAAAGCAAGTTATGGTTTGTTTAGCCGCTTTAATAATGTCACGTGTGTGATACCTTCGGTTTGACATAATGAATTGTGGTTCAAATCTTCGGATACCATCAACTTCGTCGAACTTTAATGTATTAACACTAATAGAAAGTTACAAATCTATTTAATGAAACTTTCTGTTATGCGTGATATTATGAGATAGTACAAACTAGTGGGGGATTGTTAGATAGTTTGTACTTGAGGAGACAAAGTAAAGTCCTCCCACATCGGTGGGAAGAAGGCTTTTTGAAAGGTTTAAAAACTAAAAGGCCCACCAAGCTATTAAATGAATAAAGTCCACCAAGTGTCTATTATATATTTATTATATATAATACTTGGACTTGGACTTGGGGCTTGGGCGCGGGCCGGGTCGGGTCTTTAGATAGAGAAGGATTATTTATTTTGTATTTATTTTTGCAACAGGTTTTTGTTTTTTCAACGTTAAAAACCTGTTCAAGAATAGATACCTTTTCAGAATAGTCTCCTTTCTCTTCTATATATTTGTCTTTCTAGAAAGTGGTTTTTCACTCTGCAGTAACAATTTGGCTTTGAGGAATCCTGAAGAATATTGTTTGTATCCCCTAAGAATATACGAGCAATAATTCTTTAAGGACAGTGAAATATTGTTCTCGCCTCAAAGTTCTTTCTCTAATTTCATTTTCAATTTTAGTAACACATATAGGTCACTTATAAATTAAAGTAATTAAAGTAAAATCCCTATAATAAGACTAATTAATAACCCGATAGAAATTATAACAGCCCGCTATAATAGGTAAATTGTATTGATTGTGTAAAAAATATTACAATTTCAATCTTAAACGAAATAAACAAATTCATATCTATGGAATTGCACGCAAAGTTGTTAAAATTCTCTATGCATGATGGGAAAAAGAGAGACATGCAAGGAGAAATATACTTACATCTGAATTAGAGTTGGCAATAATTGAAAGCGTACAAACAATCAACACTAACAAGAGAAACATATTATTGGAGTACAGATTGATATACATAGGAAAGAAAGCAATGGTTCCCTTGGGGAGTCTTGGAGGAAGAGTCTTATAGAAAGGATGCCAACAGAAGGAGTTTAAAATTTGTAAACTCAGGGAGTTGACTTTCATATCATCTTGATTGAGTTGTACTTCGTGTATAATTCAATCATATCCATGTTAATATTAACACGAGGGTTGCGTTAGTCAATAGTACAATGCAAGATTGTCTAAGATTTTATCCAATTTTATATCACTAAATATTTGTCCTAGTACTTGTCATAATATTTAGATTTTTATTCTATCGGTAGTTATTCTTCCTTTAAGAAAACTGCCTTGAAGTGGTGCAGGGCTAGCCTTCGTTCTACAGTTAAATCATCAAGCTTGAAGTATAATCACGGCGGCACTTAGTTGACTCACTCAATCAAGACGGGAGTTGATCGACTCACCACACCATCTAATATTGTTGGCCCTTTTCATTAGTTTATTTATAAGATAAGTAACCAGGCCAAATTTTTGAGCTCGCGCATTGAATGCTGGGTCACCTCTTTAAAAAGAGCACATTGGATCCACATGAAGATGGCGAAATTACACGTCAATGTAGATAACTTTTTATAAAAATATGTCAATACTTTTGTCTTTTTTCATACATAGAAATATTTTTTGAAATTTTTACATAAAAATACAAGTTTTAGAAGTTATTTACAAAACATAGCAATACTTTAGAAAAATTACCCATTATAGAGGAAAGGAGAAGTTAATTACAAACATAACAAAAACATAGCAATATTTTCTCATAACAAACCTAATCCTTACATTCTTCCTCCTAATTCCCCCACTATCACTTTTGCTCCTCCCATTTCCCCATATTTTACTTTTCCTCCCACCATTTCCCCAATTTCACTTTTACTCCTTCCATTTCCCCCAATTTCACTTTTCATCATCCCATCCTCACCGTATCTCGTTGTATCTGTATCTCGATGTTTCTCAACTATCAACTACCTTGTATCTCAACTACCAACCACCTCGTATCTAACCGTATCTCGCCTACCAACCACATTGTATCTCATTGTATCTCATTATATCTCAGTGTATCTCAACTGCCAACCACCTCGTATCTAACCGTATCTCGCCTACCAACCACATCGTATCTCATCGTATCTCAACTTCCAACCACATCGTATCTCATTGTATCTCAGTATCTCAACTACCAACCACCTTGTATCTAACTGTATCTTGCCTACCAACCACATCGTATCTCATTGTATCTCGACTACCAACCACCTCGTATCTAACTGTATCTTCACTTTTTTTGCTCCGTATTAAACTGTATCTACATTGATTCAACACTGTTTCAGATTATTTCAACACCATTTTTAGGTTGTTTTTGCATCGTATGTAACTATTTCTAGACTTTATCTAGCTGTTTCTAGACTGTTTCAGCATTGTTTCATCTTGTTTCTCACTGTTTCTAAACTATTTCACCTTTATTGTGTTAATTCGCATTATTTTTTACATTTTATTTCAGACTTATTCACTAGTTGTTTCAGAATGTATCATACTGTTTCAACGCCATTTCAAACTATATCAGACTGTTTCAACAACTATTTCAGATTGTTTCAATGTCGTCTCAGACTATATCATGTTGTTTCAACGTCGTTTCAGATTGTATCATACTATTTCAAAGCCGTTTCAGACTGTATCAGACTATTTCAATAGTTATTTCAATGATGTTTTATTGTATCATATTGTTTCAACGCCGTTTCATACTGTTTCAACGATATTTCAGTGAAAAGACAGAAGAATTGCTCAAATTGCAAAAAGAACACGATATCAAACCCAGAAATAAAGAAAACAGATCCGTCATTTCGTCTGATGGTGTTAACAAAGAACATATAGACGATACCTTGAAAAAATACAAAACTAGTGACGCGGGAGAGATTCAAGGAAGAAACACCATATATTGAGGTTCGAGGAGATCGTAATATCAGACCCAGAAGCAATGACATGGAATATGCTGGTAAACCAACCCAAAGAAACGATAAACTGAAAATTAGGACAGGAAGAATAAAGATCAATGTTATGGTCGGAGTTTAGAGTTTTTCGGCCAGAAAAGCGACGACGGCAACTGGTCTTCTCCGTTTCTATCTATTCCCCTCACCCCATCTCCCTCTTTCAATCTATGTGTTTGTATCACTTTCCCATCTCCCCCATTTTGTACTGTATGCAGTCAATACTCCGGTCTCTCTCTCTGTGGAGTCGCCACCGTGTAATTTTGAACCGGATCGGTGTATTTTGAACCTCTTTCGATCAGTGTAATTTGAAGCGGATATGTATATTTTGAACTGGATCTAAACGGAGCCCCATGCTGCAGCGACTCATACGAATCCGCCACTTTTTTGCCAGATCTACGCCAAAGAAAGCATTTTCAAGGATAATGGAGTTCGGATCTGAGAAGTAGGGGTCAAGACGAGTTCGGGAAGGTATAATTTGGTATTTTCGGAGGCCAAACGGCGGGGGACGACGGCGGACATGCTGCGGTGACTGGTGGTTCTCTTTTCCTGTGAGCTATGGGAATTGTACAAGGGTACAAGCTTTGATGAGCTAATAGCGGTGGAGTGAGCAAATGAGAATCTAAACTTTATGTAGCTAGGGTTTAGAGAAATGCGCTAGATAGATAATGCTATGTGTTGTAATTTGAAAAATATTGCTATTTTTTTGTAATATAGGGTGCAAATTTGTATATTTGTGTAGAAAACCCATATTTTTCAAATACTACCAAACATAGCATATTTAGAACAAACCCTAATTTTTCTCTCTCTCTCTCTCTCTCTCTCTCTCTCTCTCTCTCTCTCTCTCTCTCTCTCTCTCTCTCTCTCTCTTTTCTTTCCCTCTTCTCTCTTTCTCTCTCTAACTACCGGCGCCGCCAACAAAGCTCCAGCGACCCATCCCCACCCCTTCTCCATTGTCCCCACCACCCCCCTCTCCATCGTCGCTGCTTTCTCTGGCACCACCTAGCGCCGCTGCTGCTGTCCCTGTGACAGATCTGTTTCTGTTGCAGCTATTAGGGTGGCGACGGAGTGCCGTCGTCGTTCCTCTCGTCGTCCTTGGATTCCACACCTACTCTTTTCCATTTCCAGCGCTTCACTTTCTGGCGCAGGCAGATCTGACTGCTCCATTCTTTTTTTTTTTTTATCATCTAGCGGCTACGATGGTTGTTGGTGCTTGTTTGAGGTGGAAAATGTGTATGTCATAGGTAATACCCATTCTATGTCCGGTGTATGTCACCAGACATACACTGGGAATACACTTAACATACAACACGTATACATGTATGTTTGTTTGTTGGTATCTGGTGGTGCAGGATGGTTGTTGGTGGTGGTGGAGGCAAAAAAATTGTATTTCATGTGTATACCCAATGTATGTCACCAAACATACACCTTATATACAATATGTATAAGTGTATGTTTGTGTTTATTCATTTGTATATGTAGGGTATGGCTTATGTATGTATATTCACAGACATTACATACACTGTGAATACAAAAAATATACATGTGCATACAATAAAAATACACAACACATAAAAAAAAATACAAAAAAAAAACATGAAACAGATTTTTCCGGCGGCGGCCAGCGGCCGGCCGGTGGAGGCAGCAGCAGTGATTGGGGTGGTAGGAGGAAGATCTAGAATTTTTAGCACCCTTTTATATGTATTTGCTATGTTTAAACAAAAAATATTGCTATGTTTTGTAAATGGGAAAATGTTGACATTTTTGTGTAAAGAAGATTGTTAGCTTTTATACTTTTGTAAATTGCCCTACGAAGAGTTACTCTGAGCAGATCGAGACGAACATACTAATTGATGTGTGGCATCAAACGCTTATTATTCCGTAATATTACCTTGAATTTTTATGACTTTATTCGTTCTTTTAGTGTATAAATTGTAGTTTGCACATACTTATTGTATTATATGCTTATAAAAAATATTTAATTACAAACAAAGCAAAACGGGTAATTAATGGACAAGAGGAATAGGTGTGGCTTGTTACTATATGAGTGGATGGTTCTGAGACTCAAGCATATTAAAAAGTGGCTAGTCATCAACGAAAATCTATCAAGTTGGCTATCTATGTCAATTGCAAAGTTGAATGCCTTAGTGCTGGCAGCGATTTTGGATACTGCACGTACTCAACGGAATCTTCCAAGACGCACTAAGCGGACAAGCAACCGACGCTTGCTTAGCGACTTTAGACTACCGATTTTCAGATCTTTTCAAATTAGTTTAGGACTTCAATAATATTTTTCTATTATCTTGTAAACACTATGAAAATATTATAACTTAGGTTTTTAGAGAGTTGGACTAGGAGGAGAGCTAAAGGAACCCAAGATGTATTCTAAACAAGTTCTTTCTCTTTTACTCTTATTCTTCTCTTTACTTCTATAGTTTGTTCCTTTTACAGTTAGGACAAATACATGAAGGTTGATGTTCAAAAGTTGATTCATACTTATTGATTTACCACTACATATTGTTTAGTAATTTTTACATTATATAGACATTTGGAAGTATCTTTAACATAAATTGGATATATTTTTTCTAATTTATTACATATAGACATTTAGACTTAAGTAGGTTTCTTTTTGTAGCCATTTTCAAAATCAGTTTAAGGCCCTTAACCGTGCCGATTTTTATGGGGAGTTGTGACTTTCCGTTGGACTCTATTTATTACTAGTTATTAATCTATATTAACTACGTATTTACCTCTTCAATTTCCTCCTAATTTTTTACTTATATCATAACTAATTAAAATTTCAAATCCTAAATTAAACCGAAATTTCCTTTCTATCAACTGCAACTTCAATTCCTTTTCATTTGTAATTTAAATCAACAATATCATAAGTCTTGGCCCTGCCTTCGTCTTCTCCGCTGTGTTATTTAACTTTTTCTGGTAATTTTTGCCGATTTTCATCTTTTATGTTTGCATAGTTTGGTGATATTTTTTCAATACAATATAAATAACATTAATATTTTCTTATTTTTAGTTATTGTCCATAATTCTAACTGTTTTTTATTTGATTTATTGGGTGTAATTCTACAGTTTTAATGGCTAAGCGTGGTGGTAAGAATCTCAGAAAACCGGTGCATGTAATTGATGATGACGGTTTTCAAGATTTTGATGTTTCATCTCCGAACAAAACAGGCGTTGAGACTCCTAGTCGTGTCACTAGGTCTACATGCAAATTGAATAGTAACAAGAGGAGCCGTCAGCCTGATAATCACAAAATAAAAACAAAAAAGTTTGGGTCTGATGGCAAGGGTAAAGGAGTAAGAGTTGAGTCATCGAGCGACGATTCTGACAGTGACCCCCCCTGTTATTGTTAAGAAAAAGAAAGTTTTGTGTGGTTCATCTCCGTCATCAGTGAAGAAGAAGTTATTTCAAGGGAAGTGTAAGAGAGCAGTTAAATCTGTTAAGAGTGATGACTTTCCTTTGGTTGATGTCGAGGTATGTTAAAATAATATTTCTGACATGTGTATCATCTATAGTATGATTTATTTATTTCAAGTGTGTCTTTTTGCATACTACATGAATATTACTTGCATATTACTGATTTTCGACTGTAACCATGCATACACATTGTTTATGCTATGTATATGTTAGTGAAATAATCACATATTTAACATATTAGAGGGATATAGTTTGCATATTTTTCATTTCTCGTTTGTATATGTATATTATACAGTGTGCCTTTTTACATACTATATGAATATTACTTGCATTTTACTGATATTCGACTGTAACCATGCATACACATTGTTTATGATATGTACATGTTAGTGTAATAATCACATATTTAATATATAAGAGGAATATAGTTTGCATATTTTTCATTTCTTGTTTGTACATGTATATTGTATAGTATATACTACATACATATTAGTGATATAGGAATATATTGTACATACTAGAGTGATATTTAATGCATATTATTGATATTAATCTTGCAAATACAGACAAACAATATATATACTACAAACTTAGTAGTGATATTCTCCTTACCATAATGTGAATTAAGCAATATACACTGTATTGTCAACATATCATTTTAGTATCTCATTAGATGTTAGTTTGTATAGTTAGTTTTTCTTCTTATATTTATACGTTATGTTAAATTAAAATTTCCTTTGTTTTTTTTTTCATTTGTTTGTTGTAGTTGTACTTATTGTTTTTTTTAATTGTTGTCTATTTTTAATATTTCTTTTGTATTAGCCATTGAAACTGTATTTTCGTCCGGATCAATACTGAAGCCGTAGGATATGTACTCATACAAATGTTGAAGCTGTTTCAACTATCAAGCAGGTTCTTATTGACAGATTATTGAGAGTTTTTAGTTAGTCTTATTTTGGACATTTTCTTGACATGCCTGCCTTTGTAACGTGTAACAAATTGCTGAATTCTCTGTTGTTGCGAGAGGTATGTCTGCCAAGGGATGATTCTGACGCGTTGTGGTTTGACTTCTACGGCAATAAAATGAGGTTTGGACTGTTGGAGTTTTGGTTACTGGTCTCAACTGTATAGGTGATCATTTGAAAGAGTACCATACGGAAGTGCCTAACAGATTGCTTCAGTTGTATTTTGGTGGAGCATCGAAAGTTACAAAGAAGGCATTAGTTGAGTGTTTTGTTACCAAAAAGTGGAGAAGTAATGAAGATGCTATTAAGCTTGCCGCTTTATATTTCATCCATACATTCTTATTTTCTACAAAGAATTCGGCTAATTTTGACACTACTATTGGGGAGAAGGAGTTTAATGTTGTTGAATGTGGTGCATGGAAGTCCTTCCCATGGGATACAAAGGTATTTCTTGCGACTATCAGTTCGATTCATGACAAGTTGATGCCTTTTCTACAGTGTTATCGCTTTGCTGGATTGTCGTATGCCTTGCAGACATGGTTTTATGATTGTTGCCCCACTGTGCACGAGAAGATTGCTTTTAGAGTTGAAAACACATCCCCCCGAATTCTCAATTGGCATGTAAAGAGGACTTAGGATTTTGAAGAGCTGCGGAAAGGGTTTTTCAGTTTAAAGAAACGCCAGGTTTTATTTATTTATTTCAAGTGTGCTTCTCTAGATACTACATGGATATATCTTGAATATTAGTCCTATTCATATGTAACCATGTATAATCTTTATATATGCTAGTCAAATACAAGTGATATGTAGTCACAGCCTATACATACTAGTGGGATATACCTTGCATATTTGTGATATTCCTGTTCTAACTTGCATATTCACAGTATATACGACATACATATTATTCATTTAGTAGAATACTGTACATTTGAGAGATATGTATTGCATATGTGTCATATTAAACTTGCAACATGCATACAAATAGTATATATAGTGCATACATATTGCTGATATTCAGCTTAGCATAATGTGAGTACATGTTAAATATACACAGCATATATTCTTTATACCATATTACTATTCTATCTGTTGGTTCTTTTTTATGATGTTTTCGTTGTTTATTGTTTAAGTATGCCTAAAATATTTAACATGTAATGCTTGTTTTAAGGTACTGTTTACAAAGGTTTAACCTACTGAAGATGAACTTGTCAGACTTAAACTGCCGGAGCTTAAGTCATCTGATATTGGTCCACAGGATGGTGATGAACCAATGTGTGATGAGGCTGCTGGTGTAAGTCAACATTCACCAACGGTAGGACCAGGACATCAACCAACTACTAGTCGTCTTAGTGATCACCGAGCGGCCGAAGTACAATTATTGTTTGGTCAACAGAAAATGCTGTAAACTGATTTCCGTAGGTTGAAGTTGTATATGGTGAAATGCTTTGTTAAAATCTTCAAGAAGCTAAATATTGACCCGGATGACTTGGGAGAGAGCCATGATTGTGTTGGGGTATGTCTTTGTCTTTTTATTTGCTTTTGTTGGTTAGGTTCATTATTAACCTTTTTCTTCTTATTATTAAAGGTTTCCGGGTCGGATAAAGCGACAAATGAAAGAGATCAACATCAGGCTGATGGTCTGTCTGTTGAAAATTTTGTTCAGGAAGAGGAATTGAATTTTGCATATCAATTCTATGGTATTTATGTATTCAAGTATTTTCAATTTTGCATCCGTTAAAAATGTGTGTATGTTGTGTATTATGGTATCTTAATTTGTTTGTTTCCAGGACCTACTGAAAAACAGCCACAGATGTCCCATGAGAATGCAGATTTGCCTGATGGATGTCAGATAGAAAATCCTATAGGTATGCATTGTTAGTTTCCTTCAATATAAATAATTTGCCGCTTTAAAATTTGTGTGTTATTTTTTTTATACATTGTTGGTTTTTAAGAATGATTTGTAAATAAACTTCTGTTGTTTGTGTATGTCTTTTGTTTAGAAGCAGTTGAAAAGGTGAAAGAAATATTTTATGATGAGGAAGTTAGCTTGGATGGTTTTCCCTTGTACAATCCTCTAGGTATCCCCGTCATTGTGTGCAGTATGTACTGAATATTCACTTTAATAAGGTCATTTTAACTCCTCTGTATTTTTCCTATTTCTGTAGGTACTACTACTGAGCAGGAGCCAATTTTACATGTTCTGCAAGATTAATTTGTTTTCATGCACTTCAATTGTGTTGTGTTAATAAATTTGAAGCTATTGTGCTTCTTTATTTTATAATTTTTTTTTTTTTTTTTGTATTTTACTTGCTGTTATTACCTACAGAAGAGCAACTGAAAATGGCTCATTCTGTGCAAGTTAACTCCGATAGAAGTGAATTGGTTAAACTGCAAGGTATACATAGTATATTTTTCCTATATTTACTAAATATTCAATCTAAATATTCATTTGTTCAATACATTTCCCTTTTTCCCTGATGTGCTCATTGTTATTTCTTTTCCTGTTAGAACCTACACACGAGGAACAAAGAGATCCTCATGGTGTTGAAGGTATTTAAGATGGAATTGACTTGGTTAAAACTCAAGGTATTCACAATATATGACTTAAATATTTTTCAATATTCTTGAGTATTTTCCCAATATTACTGAATAATCAATCAAAATATTCATTTTTTTTGATAGATGTGTTTTTTGTTATTCCTTTTCCTATTAGAACCTATACAAGAGAAGCAATGAGATCTTCATGGTGGGGAAGGTAATCCAGATGTAATTGACAAGGTTAGTCCTCAAGGTATTAACAATATAGTTTTTAAATATTATTTGAATATTAATTGAATATACTACTGAATGGTATTGAAATCTAGTTAACAACCGCTTTTTCAAGGTATTATGTTTGGATTTGAATATAAATTACACCATATTTTAGTAAAAAAAATTTTGTTTTTAGCCAACTGTGTTACATATCCTTTTATGGGTTCTTTTAATATTTAAATTTTCTAGGCAAGCCAGTTGTTACCAATGTCAAAGATGGGTTTGTTGACAACTCTGTTGAATCAGTTGAGGTTCAGGGACGTTCCTTGGACAGTCATCGGCATACAGATAACATTGATCATGATAATTCATCTGGTAAAATTGAATGCATTTGTAAATGACATTTTTTATTTCCTCTATCCTTATTACCTGAAGATATTTGATTTTTTCAATTGTGTTGCTTCTAATTGTCAGATCAAATCAAAGTTAACGTAAACTTGAATGCGGAGCAAGTATTGAAAAAAGATGAACGTCCTTCTGTGGTCGATCAAGGTATGAATTTGTTACCAATGTTTATCTTATAAGAATTTTTTTGTAAACAGTAGTTTAGTTGAATCTCAAACTATTAAACAGGAAGTCATGCTACTGGAACAGAAAATTTGATCTTTGATGCGGGGCTGAATATTCATGATATGCAAGCTGAGGCCTGTGTTAATCACACAAGTGAAGACCCCCTTTCCCAATTGGGTGAAACTCAGTGGCATGAGCTCACTGCAAGGGCTGCTGATGTCTTTAAAAATAGAGCTCAAGTGAGCGAGTTACCTTCTGCGTCCTGTCATGACATACCTGCTGACATTCAGATGAATGACTTACCTGACAATGCTGAACAACAAGATGACAGAGAGCATCTTTTGGATGATGTTGTTGAGGAGGAAGCTGGTCCTGTTGATGATATAGATGAGACACCTCACATTTCAGTCCGCACTAGGATGACTTCCAAATTCAAGCAGTCCCCATTTATTAATGAATTTAGCTCTAGTGGGACATGCTCTGAACTGTCCCAGCGACTCATCTTTCGTCTCATCCATCCCCTTTTGGCAAACATACGGACTGAGCCTGATTTCAACCTTTCAAATCAATGGGGTCCTTGGATTGATCGAAAAGTGATTAGCAAATCTAAGTAAGTATATAAAATTACCTATGCTGCATCATTTACCCTTAAAGGTTTCCTGCCATTTCATTATAGGGTTGGTAATCTTTATCTAGCTCGGGAAAATAATTTGAATCCCAAGTTTTATTTTGGTGTGCATGTGGTTGACAAGAAGGAGTGTTCATGTACTCAACTATGGATCAAAAGACCTCAGTACCACAATATTTGTTAATAACTTTCCTTGCTATCCTTATTTAATAAATATTCATTAGTTATTCTCAATTTCCAGCGCGTGGTTCTCAGAACGCGCCTACTTCTTCTCAGGGTCAGTTTTGGTTTCGCCCGCGAGATCAGTCTCAGTTTGATCAGCGTAGATTTGCTCCAGGGTGCTTTATCTATCAGGATCCAGGGCATCATAAGAAAGATTGCCCTTATCTCCATCAGCAGGGTAGTAGCCGCCCTTTCCCTCGCCTTCCAGCGCCTATGCAGCAGCAGCCTCAGGGTGCCCCTCCAGGGTCTCAGCCAGCTAGAGGTGCACCACCACCCAGTAGAGGTCGTGGACGTGGTTCTAGTGGTCCCTCTAGAGGTGGTCGTCAGGGTAGCGGCTCAGCCCAGCCGCAGAGACAGCTATATGCACTGCCGGCCAGGTAGGATGCCGAGGCATCCCCATCTGTTGTTATAGGTATTTTATCTGTTTGTGATCGAGATGCATATTCTTTGGTGGATCCGGGATCTACATATTCATATTTATCTCCTTATTTTTCTTAGGGTTTTCATGTTGATTATATGCGTCTTCGTGATCCATTCTATGTTTCTACTTCTATTGGAGACATTATCATTGTGAATCGAGTTTATCCAGCTTGTACCATATCTTTTGGAGGTCGTGAGACACTAGTAGATCTTCTAATCCTAGATATGGTTGATTTTGATGTTATTATTGGCATGGATTGGTTGGCGTCGTGTCATGCCACGTTAGATTGTCATGCCAAGTCTCTTCAGTTGTCTCTTCCTTGTTTAGCACTGGTGGTGTGGCAGGGCTCTTATTTGCCACCCATGAGGCATGCTATTTCTTTTGTGAAGGCAAAGCGGATGATGAAAAAAGGGTGTCCAGCGTATCTTGTCATGGTTCGAGATACCACTGTGGAGGTTCCATCTCTCGAATCCGTTCCTATCGTTAGGGAGTTCCCTGATGTGTTTCCAGATGATTTGCCAGGACTTCCTCCTGATCGAGAGATCGATTTTGGCATTGATATAGTGCCAGAGACTTAGCCTATTTCTATCCCTCCTTATCGCATGGCTCCATCAGAGTTAAAGGAGCTGAAGGAGCAGTTGCAAGATTTGCTTGATAAGGGGTTCATTAGGCCGAGTATTTCTCCGTGGGGTGCTCCTGTTCTATTCGTAAAAAGAAAGATGGGACTATGCGGATGTGTATTGATTATCGTCAGCTAAATAAGGTCACAATCAAGAATAAGTATCCCTTGCCTCGTATTGATGGTTTGTTTGATCAGTTGCAGGGTGCCAAATTCTTTTCTAAGATTGATTTGCGATCTGGTTATCATTAGCTAAAGATTCGTGAGTCAGATATCTCGAAGACTGCTTTTAGGACTCGTTACGGCCATTATGAGTTCCTAGTTATGTCTTTTGGGCTGACTAATGCCCCTGCAGCCTTTATGGATCTCATGAACCGGGTGTTTAAGCCATTGCTTGATTCCTTTGTCATTGTCTTCATTGATGATATTCTTATTTATTCTCGTAGCCACGAGGAGCATGATTATCATCTGAGGGTGGTTCTTCAGACCCTCCGTGATCGTAAGCTGTATGCTAAGTTCTCGAAATATGAGTTTTAGCTTGATTCTGTGGCATTTTTGGGTCACGTGGTATCCAGTGAAGGTATCAAGGTTGATCCGAAGAAGATTGAAGCAGTGCATAAATGGCCTCGTCCTACCACTCCGACGGAGATTCGTAGCTTCCTTGGATTGGCAGATTATTATCGGAGGTTTGTGGAGAAGTTCTCTACTATTGCAGCTCCCCTGACTCGCTTGACGCAGAAGGCGGTTCAGTTTCGATGGTCCGATGAGTGTGAGGCAAGCTTTCAGAAGCTTAAGGCCTTATTGACTTCAGCTCCAGTGCTATCCCTTCCTTTGGGCACCGGTGGATTTGTAGTCTATTGTGATGCATCTCATGTGGGCCTTGGTTGTGTTCTTATACAGCACGGGAAGGTAATTGTTTATGCTTCCAAACAGTTGAAGCCGAATGAGAAGAATTATCCAACTCACAATTTAGAATTGGCAGCGGTGGTCTTTGCTTTGAAGATATGGAGGCATTATCTTTATGGCGAACCTTGTGAGGTGTATACGGATCATAAAAGTCTGCAGAATCTTCTCTTTCAGAAGGATCTTAATGGCCGGCAGCGGAGGTGGCTTGAATTAATTAAAGATTATGATCTCACTATCCACTATCATCCTGGGAAGGCGAACGTGGTAGCAGATGCTTTGAGCAGGAAGTCCATGGGCAGCATGGCTTTTCTTTAGGGTGACATGAGACCATTGGCCCGAGAATTGCAGTCTCTTGGCGACTTTGGCGTGAGATTTCTTCTCCCAGACTCCAGTCGAGTCTTAGCGTGTATTGCAGCTCAGTCTTCCTTAGTCAGTTAGATTAAGGGAAGACAGTTCGAGGATCCTCATCTGCAGGAGTTGCGTGGTTGCGTCCTAAGTGGAGGAGTTCCCTCCTTCGAGCTTGATTCAGATGGAATTCTTCAGTTTAATTGTCGACCTTGTGTTCCTGATGTTGGGAATTTGAGGCAGTCAGTGCTCCGTGAGGCTCATAGCTCGCGTTATTCCATTCATCCTAGTATTACTAAAATGTATCAGGACCTCCGAGAGCTATACTGGTGGAAGGGGATGAAGAGAGATGTATTTGATTTTGTATCTCGTTTCTTGAACTGCCAGCAGGTTAAGTTCGAGCACCGGAGACCAGCAGGGTTAGCTCAGGCACTGCCCATTCCCGAGTGGAAGTGGGAGCACATCACGATGGATTTTATAGTTGGTCTGCCAAAGACCCTGCGGCGCCATGATTCAGTCTAGGTCATTGTCGACAGACTGACTAAATCAACTCATTTTATCCCTGTAAAGACTACTGATTCAGCTCAGAGACTGGCTCGGATTTTCATTGAGCAGGTGGTTAGATTGCATGGTACTCCTGTATCTATTATCTCAGATCGTGGTTCCCAGTTTACTTCTCAGTTCTGGCAGTCTTTTCAGATAGAGTTGGGGACCCAGGTGCAGCTTAGCACGGCATTCCATCCTCAGACTGATGGTCAGTCCGAGCGGGTTATTCAAATTCTGGAGGATATGTTGAGAGCTTGTGCACTTGACTTCGGGGGTTACTGGGATGATCATTTGGCGTTAGCAGAGTTCTCTTATAATAATAGCTACCAGTCTTCCATTCAGATGGCTCTATTTGAGGCCTTATATGGTCGTCGATGTCGTTCTCCTATTGGCTGGTTTGAGTTTGGAGATGTCGAGGTGATGAGTTCAGATATGATTCGTCAAACTCTTGATGGTGTTCGTGTTATTCAAGACCGTTTACGGACCACCCAGAGTAGACAGATTTCATACTCGAACCAGAGGAGCCGAGAGTTAGAGTTCGAGGTCGGGGACATGGTATTTCTGAAAGTGTCACCGATGCGAGGTGTAAAGAGATTTGGTAGGAAAGGAAAGCTTAGTACCAGGTTCATTGGCCCTTTCCGTATCGAGAAGCGTATTGGTAAGGTAGCTTATCGGCTCGACTTGCCAGCTTCCATGACAGTTCACCCAGTTTTCCATGTATCGATGCTCCGAAAGTGTATCCGAGATCCTTCCGAAGTGATCGAGTTAGATCCTGCTCAGCTAGATGTGAATCTGGCTTACGAGGAGTTCCCAGTTGCTATAGTTGCGCGTGATGTCCGGAAGCTTCGTTCGAAGCAGATTCCGATGGTTCGAGTGTGATGGAATAATCATCCTCATGAGGAGGACACTTGGGAGCTTGAGTCCAGTATGCGTGAGAGGTATCCTTATCTCTTCGACGATTCAGGTTCGATCTTGGCCTTTAAAACATAAAAGTTCTTATCATTGTATATGATTTTGGTTTTGTAGTAAATGTCGTTGAAAATTGGTGTAAGCATTCTCATTAGAGGTGTGAAATCTATTTTAGACTCTTGCTCGTTCGAGGACGAACGAGAGTCTAAGTGGAGGAGAATGAAACGACCTTAAGTAGTCGTTAAAGGAATTAGGACCCCGATTGACGTGCTGTCTATTTTAAAAGCTTCGTAAGGACCATCCCGACTTGTCTATAAAATTTGAGCTAAATTAGACCTCGTTTGGTAGGCATCGGAAGAAGGTTTCAGTTTTCGTTAGCGATAAATCGTAAAAAAAGAGGTTTTCGAGCACAATTTTGGCGAATGAGCTCCGATTCAAAATCTGAAAGCGTCGCTAGGTTCGTATGGTCATTTATGACATATGTGAATTTTTGAAGTGAGTTACGAGGTTGTTCGGTTGAATTCGGCTAAAATTCCCAAAGAATTAATAATTTGGTCCTTTTTCCTTTTAATTCGCATCTGGAGTTTCGGGAGTCCGATTTGAGATTTGTCTTGGTGAGTATGTTACACATATTTTGTATAGCTTACTTGAAAAATTTGGGATCATTTCGACTTCTCTACGGTTCCATTTTAATTTTAATCGTCGTAGCGAATTTATTATAAAAAAAAATTGATAAGGTCGGTTAGCTAAGGGATAAATCCCTTAGTAGCAGTAAGACGATATAGAGGCAGAAACATACAACAAAGACAAGAAAAGAAAGGTTAGAAAAGAAAGAGGGAAAAAGGAAAAAAGTGGTGGAAAAATAGTGGAATTTCTACCCCAAATCTCCATATAATGATGTTAACTCATTATCTTAGCTTATTGCGTGTGTTTGAATATATTTTTACGGTAAAAATAGGGATATTAGACATCGCTCTAATGACTTAAATTGATAGTTTAAAGGTCAATTGTCCCTGATTATGGCAACATATAAATATAATTTATTTAGGGTTTGGTTATGTGACTTTGAACCCTATACGTAGGCCTGGCCTGCGTATTGCGTCTGCGATTAGGGTATCAGATTCCTAACTGTATTGCCCTAAGACATAAGGAATGAAGCCTTTAGTTTTATTTGATATAATTTTTCTGCTTATTGAATAGAGCGGGATCGTTTGGCAGTTAATCCAAAGGAAAAAGAAGTTGTTGAGTAGAAGGGCTAGCTTTGGAATACGGTAAGTGTTTATATCCATTTCTTCTCGTGGATTTTCTACCACGTGTTCCTTACGTGTATAGCTGCCGATAGGCGTACTCATTACGCCTTAGCTTTGGATTTACATTCTATATTATAAGTTATGCCCTGTGATTGGTATTGCATTGAGGATCTGAGCATTGTACTCTGGCTGTGAGTTGGCATCTACTTCCCGGCTGTCGATGAGAGTCCCGCGCCGGTGAAGGGTTATTATTGCATCACATTGCATTCATATGCATTACATTGCATATCATATTGGGTGCAGGAGTATTCCGCCCCAGGAGAGTGCAGGAGTATTCCGTCTCTGGTTTATATCATATCGGGTGGAGAAGTATTCTGCCTCAGGAGCAGGAGTATTCCGCTCCTGTTGGTTATCAGATTGGATTCCCCTCGAATGCAGGAGTATTCCGATTCGGGATGGGATTACGGGCACATGTGACCCTTTGCATCATATTTCATATATCTCATTCCATTTAATTTCATATCATTGTGTAGACTTTCTGTACATGACTACTGTTCTGCTTATATGTGCATTGCTTATTTGTTGATTGTTGTATGGTTCCGTTTCCCTGACTAGCGTATCTATTTTTCGAGGTTGCTAGTTTGTTCGCACTTATTGAGTCCTTATGACTCACCCCCTATTTGTTCTTGTGTTTCATTTTCGTTCAGCAGATTCTGCTCCAGGACCCAGCCAGTCGCGTCGTGATTGAGGAGTAGTACATTTTCAGCTGTCTACGGTGAGCCATCCTGTTCATTGCGGCCACCAACTTCAGATATTACAGTTTTCCTTACTTTTGGTCCCTTCGTGAGGTGTGTATATCTTTTGGCCTTCTTAGATGTCTGATCTGGAAACCTTTAAAACTGTGTATTCGGGATAGTTAGTTGTATTATTCAGACAGCTTGTATGATTGTCTATCCTTGAGAGTTATCTTATGTTGTTAAAGTTTGGTTCATTTTCATTTCAAGATAATTCTTCACAGTTTATATCGATTCAGTCAATAGGGTTCTCCCGACAGGTTTAGGAGAGGTGGTCGGGTGCCCGCACGGCCTAACCGAGAATTTGGGTCGTGTCAGCAAATATCTTTTACCTCTTCAGATTAGTAAAATGTATAACCATAATTTAATGTTCCTTTATTTACTACATCAGTGATTATGGTGTCTTTGCTGCTGCTTTTTCTCAATATTACATTCAGTACCAGTCATTGCCTACACTAGAAGATGACCTTTCTGTTGTACGCAGTCGGTACGCAATGTATCTCTGGCATTATGGGATGACCAAACAACTGGAATGTGCTGTTAGCGATGAAGAGGATTGACAACATGTTGTTTTCCTTTTTTTATTTTTGGGATTTTTGAATTATGTCTTTTTGACAATTAGTGCTAAGTTATCGAAATTACATTTTATGATTTTTTAGTTCTGACAATACAATTATGATTGTTGTATGTTATCTATATTGTTTACAACAGTACTTTTAACAAATTAGTTACTACATATTGAATGAGAAATCTACTATGTCCAGGTTCTATCCCCTTATATGTTGTTTTTACCTTTAATAATCTTTACAGAGGATTGCCACTTATTCGAACATGTACAGTCTTGTACTAATCATCTTTCTTCAAACTTCTTTGTTGTATTCAGAAAATATCATGGTGGTATTTGCCTGAATATGCATGTTTATGTCATTTACATATCACCTGCACACAATGATATATATATATATATATATATATATATATATATATATATACACACACACACTCTTCAATGATATATTATAACCTGTTTACACATGTGGCATAAGTTTTCCTTTACTGCCTCTTTTAGCTGCATTATTTGATTGCTCATTGCATATTTTGTTAGTATTTGGTGTATATTAGGTACTGCTGCTAAAATTTAGCTGTTTTCTTACAATTGTTGCTATTAACAAAGATGCCAAATATCTTCACTGCACTGCATTTGGTTGCACTGAATATTTACAATTAAAGTGGTGCATACAAGCACTTAAACAAGGAAACTTAATTACAACCACTTTTTGAACAAGGACAGAAGTAAGAATTTTGCATTAAACTAATAATAAAAGTTACTTAAACTTGGAAACAAAAATTAAAAAACTAATTAAAGCATCAACTTTCACTAAATTAACAGTTGTTTAAACTCTTATCGGAGCATTCCTACATGTCTTGCGGTTGTAACCTTGATGACCACAACGTGCACAGGATATTCGAGCTCTCTTGAGTGGTCTCTCCCATGCTGACTTGAATCTTGAAGTTTTTGGTCTTCCTGCTTGTTTTTTACCATGTGGTGGCAGTACAATTTCACTACTTATCTCCTCGGGCACATTCCATGCACTCTCACCTTGAATTGGATACACTGGTACTTCATATGTCTTTAAGATTGATTCCTTTTTGTAGTATTCAGCACAGTATTCAGCTGGCTTAATGTGCATGAAGTCCAGCACAACTATTGTGTGTTGACAAGTAATTTCATCAAGCTGATACCTACCATATGTGCATGTTTTCTCGCATAGATCAACAATATGTTTCACCCTCCCATTGATCCAATTGCTATGAATGCTGGATGACCTGCACAATATCAATTTCAAGGAGGCAGAAATAGTACAAATGATAGGAATAGAAATAATCAATACAATAGGAATTCTCAGGGATCCAGAGGAAGAAGGAATTCCTACCCTCCATGTGATCAATGTGGCCTAAGAAACCATCCAAAGGAGAATTGTTACCTAGTTAAAGGATATCCAGAAGGTTATCAGAGAAGGCAATATAACAATGAGAAGCAGCCCCTTATGAATGTCAACAATGTTACATTGGGACATGGTGGTGTTGACCAACAGTTTGGAGCACATATCAACAGTCAGAATTGCAACCCACAGACCTATAGCAGATCTGAACAGGGATCCTCATCACAACCTTCTCAGTACTAAGGAAACACTATGGGATCCAGTGACACAGAGCAACAGTACAATCAGATCCTGGCTATGTTGAACAGGGACTCAGGAGATGATTTTGCAAATGTGGCAGGTATTGCTACTTGCTTGATGTCAAACCTCATGCATAATGAATGGATAATTGACTCTGGTGCATCTCACCATATTACACCTAATCTGGAATTGCTAAAAGATGGGGGTTTAAAGTCCAGTCCCAAAAATGATAGGATTCACTTGCCCATTGGGGAACATGCAGACATCAAACATATTGGTGAAACAAACTTGCTTGATCAGGGCACACTAAAACATGTCCTACATGTGCCAGACTTTAAGCTTAACCTGTTATCAGTGTCAAAACTGACCAAGGACCTT